>HG996499.1:12410000-13015000 GCA_905340225.1 Abrostola tripartita
TACCTTAAAATCAAGGACTTAACGTCGATAAACGTAAAACACATAATTATGAAATTATTCTGAATCGGTCACGGCAAGAGAAACCCTCCAATTTGTAGCTAGTAATTAAAATTCAACTTTATTGGATTGTATGAAAGACTTAATTACATTGATACAACCCGTGCCACCCCTGTTTGAGATTAATGGAAAGTTTGAAAATCCAATTATATCCAACCTTAGCATTAAATTTCAGTTTTCAATGGCTGTTACGTACCTACTCTGATACAGTGCAGTTATGAAAAGCTGTGATTAGCATATCGCATGCATAGATTACAATAACATTATGAAGCAACAGGATGGTTCGATAAAAAACAGGCACAGACAGTTTTAAAGACTCATAAAGCCAAAAGGACAGTGAGCCTGTATGTGCCAATTGGGGCAAGATGCTTTTAAGTGTCGTGACAAAAACTGGTCGAGAAGATATTTTATTCCCTTCACAGCTCACTCTAGTTCCCACAGCATAACCGGTCTTCTGGAAACTCTATCAAGGCCAAACCTGGACTTTGAGACGAGATTTTTACGGTCCCTGAGGATGTCAAGGAACTACAGGTAATGAGAATGATAGACTGTGTTTATAACACAATTATCAAGTTATAGCAATTTCACTTTCGTATCGTCCACATGGAAAATATGGCTTTCAAGGCTTTGATAATTGAAAAAGGCACTTTAGTGTTATCTAAATCTTTTGTTTATATATAATATAGTCTTATTGATCTTACAGTCGCGAAGACAATGAAATAACGGGTTTTCTAGATACAGGCAGATTTTCATACAATAATTATTACCAAATGGGCTTCTTATCACAAGGGCTTATTGCAAAGCGTAAATTCGCGTAAATTGATGATATATACAACAGCTACAGCAGATATATTTCTTCAATCTTTATTTTCCAAAAAACATGGGTTATCATGTTTTTTTTTAAATTTTATTTTATTTGCGTTTAGTATCACCATTTACCCACTGATGCCCAATCATAATTCAAAGTCGTGACTTCCAATATTTTATTCTAAGAACGCCGTAAGCAAAATATAACAGGTATAAATGTAGTATAAACAGTTATTTAATGTATTTTCCAATTATCATGTTTCAGCAACGTAGGTTGCACGTGTGAGTTTAGCGTGTTCGCCACTTGGGACTGAGAAATCGTATTGCTCAATACATTTCGTATCGGCAGCCGTCAAATTTTAAATTGAAAATAATAATATTGCAAATAAAGAACTCTGCTACAAAATAATTCTAAATAAAATAAAGAATGTATTCGACTATAATTTCTGCTCACGACTTTGTTGCATGAAAAATTTAATCGTGGCTATAAAAGTCATCGATGTCCTTATGATGTATTAAGCTATATCTCTACAAAATCTTCTAGGCTGGAATCCCAGGTCGGGCAATGGTGTTGATGGGTTTTGCCATTGCGTTATTCAAAGTAGCAGCACGGAGTCTGGATTTATGGCCGGTGGATTGCAATAGGCTCGCCCCCTATTAAATTGGGATCTAAAACATATCTAATTAAATGTGGGTGTACTATACACTTCTGCCACCCAAACCCGTCGGGGAATACAGGCGTGATGTTATGTTATTTTTATGTTTTTATTCTTACAACGTGGAATGCTGTAGGAATAATAACATACTTTGTTTGCAGTAATGTGTTTCTGCTTGCCTCCTCCTATATAGAAAAAGACTGCGTGCATAACTTTCAATGACCAAATTGTGGGATTTCCTACCACGAAAAATTAACAGGATGGTTCCCAAGTCAGAAATCCTTACAAACCATATTAATTAATGCCCACTATCTAACATTATAATCAACAACAAATACACAAATTATTGATAGTATACTGATACAATTTATTGGTTATTGGGTCAAATTATTGCGAGTTTCCGTTTAAGCATAATATACATACTAAAATTTAATAATATAAGTAGTGACTGTAGTCGTACGAGCGTGTAGTCCCATACGGTCAAGCCACGAGGGAATATTGCCATAATCTTCGAACTTGCTGAGAAAATAACCGCTGTATGTAGCACCATCCAAGAAGACGTTAATTTCTATTAAAACTACTATTTGAAAACTAATTGGCAAAATTATTCTTAGTCTAGAAAAACATACATTTGAGTCTAGTAGTATTACTAACAGTAGTCTAGCTTTTGAGCAGTGATAGCCGAGTGGTATGACCATTGGACAGCCAAGTCAAAGTTCGCAAGTACAAACCCCGGCACGCACTAATGTCTTTTCGAATTCATGTGCGTACTATAAATTATTTATCAGTTGCTAAAACGGTGAAGGAAAAAACGTGAGTAAACCGGCAAACCTGAGAGATTTTTTAACGGTGAGTAAAGCCATGTCAGAGGCCGACAGACGGTTTAAACTCTGACACCAGGTTGTACATCATCCATACGATAAAAAGAAGCCTAGTTGATTTAGCAAAATTCATAGGTAGGAACTGTGTATCTTTTAGAGAAAGACGTCAAAATAAATATGTTGTAATACATCCAACTCGTGTCTCGTACCCAGTACCGTAACTTATCTTTTATGCGCCCTGTGGGGGGTTTTTTGACAGCACCCTTTTTTATTGTTTGTGGTACTGGTCTGGTCATTTCTGCGCCCCTTTAGGGTCTGCGCCGCTGGTACCGCCCTATTCACGGCAATGCTCGTACCTAAAAATGTCTGATATAAAATACTACGCAATTCTTCAAATTTGAATAGTATGATATCTTCATTCACGTGTTGCATTGCGGTTATTGATACTGCTATCAATAAATCCAACGTGAATGGTTTTAATTTACTCGTAGTGTTGCTATTCGATTCCATACTTTTTTGTATCGATATTTTTTATCGCTTCAACGATAGCACTATAGCAATATCAGATTTATAGATTCCATCATGCTGCTATGCAGCTAACATGACATGATATTTGTATAATTTGAATGTCTACTGAGTTTATAAATTTTGACTGTTTACGAAAAATGAGGCCGATTTGATATTTAGGATTTCATCCAATCTAGTCGACTTAACTTTGTAACGTATCATGTACTTGCGATCTGAATCGATTTAAGGTATTTTCAAATAAAAAATCGCACATCCCTACTCCGCTGGTATCACTGTTTAAATCCTTACAAATCTACACACGGTGAGTGAAAAGAATTTGATAAAGACCCAACATACTGGGCCACGACCTACGGTGTTGCGCCCGCGCATTCACGGTCATTCCTAATACGGCAACTGTGGCCGGACACAGAATACAAAATGTCTCTGGTTCTTTTTTGGATATGAATTGCGAAATAAGGATATAGAGGATAAAAGAGGGCAATGTAATTTAAACCCTAAAACAAAGCATTGATTTGCGCAGGCGCAATTATTAGAAGCCACTACTCCTGTGTGTAGGCCACATTATTTTACATACAATAGTAAGATGTTAGGTAGGCAGGTGGCACATTATGATAATTATAAAAGTATGTCATAATATACATTTACGGCATACCATAGCATCCAGACAATTCTAAAGTCTTTACTATTCCAGTAGTTTAGCTTAATCGTTAGCAATTAAGGCTCTAGACAGACGGACCGCATTTCAACTGCAATCCAACCGCAAATTGCAGTTCAAGTGCAGTTTGAATGCAGTTGACACGACTGCAATAGAACTGCATACCAAACGTGCAGTCCAATTGCAGTTCAATTGCAGTCGGCGTGCAATAGTGTGAACGTTTGGTTTGCAGTTCTATTGCAGTCGTGTCAACTGCATTCAAACTGCACTTGAACTGCAATTTGCGGTTGGATTGCAGTTGAAATGCGGTCCGTCTGTCTAGAGCCTAAGGGTTATAACGGAAAACAAAATGCAATTAGAATTCAGTGTCATTTCAAAAACCTACGTATAAAGAACGAACTAATGATTCTTCAATCAATAAACCTGCGGCAATGGCCTTGGTAGACGCGATCTTATTTCGATCCAGACAGAAAAATATATCTAGAATTGTTTATACCTTTATCTGGGTCTTCTAATACTATTAGCACAAGAATATCTAGATCACAAATGTAACAGTATTATGTTACATTTTGATCACATACTCCAAAGAACTCACCAATCAAATTCCAAGTTTTATTTCATGTAAAAAACGTCGCAAAATCACGTCTCCGCGATTTGTAAAGACAAATCAGTTCTCAAAGGAATGTAAATATAATAAAAACGTGTCGGTGATGATAATTTAGCGTTTAATATTGTTATGTTACTGTCGTGTGACGTGTCGGTTTTAAAGGTCATATATCTCAATGGCCCTGAAATGCAAGAATTTGGCAAGCCAAACGAGAGGGTAACGTTACCATAGTAACCGATTTTGTTATTCTTATAATTTTTTAGACGACTATACAGTATGTTCATAAAATGATATCAAAGTTTTGGAATAATTATGGGTAATAGTTCCCAGTGCTATTTTGTTCACGTAGAACTGCTTTTACTGTTTTTATCCGAAGTAAAAAGTATCCTTTGACCTTTCCTACGATTTATGCTGTCCATATTAAGTAGCATTAGAATCGATTTCGTGGTTAAGTGGTATAAGCTGACTGCACACTGCACAGTGCTATTCACTAAACGCACACATAGTTACTTTCGCATTACATTAAAGAAGGAAGGATAAAGATTATTAATGCCTAAAAGAACAATTACAAAACCAAACTAAATGTCTAACAGCTGAAATAAAGACTGTAATACTCATTGCGATAACACATTATGTTTAGGTTGTTCCGTTCAACGATAAAACATTGTTCCTGTAGGCGGGCCTTATCAGTCAGAGGCGTACCACATCTTTAGCTGGTGGTGACGTTATCACTGTTACGATATTACGAGGCGAATTTAAAGTATCGAAACTTCTTTACACTTGTTTTAATTACGGCTATTGTAAATAGTAGTAACTAAGCATACTCAAGAACATTTTTAAATTAATAGAAACGGAAGAAAATCATTTAATAGTACTAATCAAATGAGTAGAAACGTATATAGTCACGTCTGTAATGCCGAAGGCGTGGGTAGACGTGTTCTCTTTAAATCCTCTTTATCAGAAGCACCTTATCGCCGCTCCTGCGAAAGCTGCGGTTTATCGAACCCACACCAGGTTCATCTCTTTCGTTCGCTTGAAATTACTTGGTGGTGAAGGTGGGGTGGGTGGGACAAAACTTTATCTACCCCCGCGGAATGCATATTTTTTTTTTATTACACTTTGTAGCTACTCGTAGGCTGAATACTGAGTACCTACTAGCTCTCAGTCGCGAATTCGCGTGCCAAATATAACTACCACGATTGTTCTAGGATTAAGGCCTTTTTGAGTTTGACTTCTGTTTCTCTTCAGGGGGCCCCCTTAATTGTCCATGTCAAATTCCGTAAATTTTAGTTTTGCAGTTTTGCCGTGTAATGGCGAAATAGTATGTTAGTGACTGAATTACTTAAACTTTATAATGTATGAAGTAGGGCTTGCGTTTTGTATGTAATTTTTTATGGAACTAAAAGATTTCGGACGTCAAAAAATCGGTCATATCAAAGGCGTAAGTAAGGAGGCGAATAAAATATTTAAACATCAAAATGTTAATACATTGCAATCTTTTCAAAATGCCCGATTTTAAACACTTGACCTTGGTGTTTTTGAATTAACATGACAGGAATTAGTTTTTAATATAAAATAAACTTGTTTATATTAAGCACTTATTGGAATAAGATGCAGAAAGAAGAATTACTGGTTTCCAGTAAAGTAGTGAACCTGTGAGTCTTAATAACAAGTTTAAATAATACAAAATAAGTGGGTCCTATTAAATGGATCAACATGTTTCTTTTAATAACTGGTTAGAGCTGTCTAGGCATATTAAATATTTTTTATTATTCTCTGTACATGTTATTCTTCAAACATAAATAGCATAAATACATTTATAAACAGTAGGCTGAGATTATCCATGTAAACAAGATAAGAATGTTTAAGGAAGTAACCATTGATAATATAATATAATTAGTGACAATGATACAATAATTTATTTAATATAAATTCATTTAGGCATAAAACTTAAAAATAATAAGTTTAATCACCACCTCAAAGGTAGTAAAATAATAATCATTTAACAAAATAGTTTTTAAGCTATCGTAGATTTTGCTGGCAGCTCTGTGTTCAAAATATTGTATTGGCTTTGTAATCAAACTCAGTCAGATAATAATACATGATTATATATTGATTATTGTGAAGGTTTATTTAAATACAGATTTTACTAAAAGCACCACTAGGCATTTTATGCAGAGTGTAACATGGCAGAGTATAAAATGGTTCCAGAAAGTTAACTACAAAGTGTAAACAATGCAATATTTTATATTATCATCATTAAATTAGTGATTTTCTATATATACTAGTCTTGGTTTAAGTAGGCTGAATTTAATGCTGCTGCAATGGTGATAATCCAATTGATTAAAGGTATTCCATGGCCGTTTAGTAGGTATAAGTAATTATTACTTATTGAGTTATTTTTCCTTATATATACAAGGATATGTCTTGTCTTTGATGTTCTTTGTTGCCTTTATAAATAAGTTTTAAAGAATAATATTATTATGATGATACCTACCTGATTTATAAATATAACAGGTTTATTTAATTAGGCATATTAACATACACAAAAAGGTTATTTAATATTGCAAATTATAAACTTAATTTACATGTATGGTATTAACTTAGAAACATTCAAGCTATAATCCAATTAGAATATTTGCAATATATATTGCAAATAAAGATTTCTATTTCTACAATATGTATTGACAAAACTTAGCTTCAATGATGGTATATTTTTTAATTTTACTTGAATATTAATTTCCAGTAACTACACTTTTTATCAATTAAAACTTTATTTAAACAACTGTCGAGGTAAGCAAATATTTTGCTAGAGATCATTGCAAAACATTGCGTTCATTTGATTGAGAAACCGTACTGAACACTACTGTAGCCACTAAGAAAGTTTTACCTTACAGTATTGATTCTGACCTTGTCATCATAACATTGCTGGTATAAATATTCGCACACTTAACACTATTATAATAACAAATTAGTGTCGTATACTCACGGCCATCACCATTTCGAAGGGATGCTTGTGTACCCTAACAGGAGCCACGAATTCCTGCACCATTTTTCACAATTTTAACACACAAACAAAAATAAAATAATGCAAGGACTACACAATATTTTAATAATAATGGGTTCACACAAAAGTCATGCTGCTCGAGCTCCTTTCACTCGCGATCAGTACGACAACAATATATTCGTGCGTCGAGTCAGAATTACACCGTGTCGTGAACTTGAAAATCCACGGATTGAAACAAAATGGATTGTTTGCTCTGAAGTTAGTTGCGTATCAGATTGATTGACGTTTGACAGCTGTGGCCTGTGCTGTGTTGATAGTACGAAATAATTGGTTCGATTTTGTTTGGCCGTTTTCTCTGAGTCCAAACACTAAACAAAATGAATAAATATTGAAACGGGTAGGAAAACTAACCAACTATTTAAGAAAATATGATAACGGTAATTTAGGTAATCTTTTATCAAATAATAGTTACTGAAAGCCGCCATCCGCCGGCCGCGATGGCGGCTTTTTGTGAACTCGGGCAAATTCCGAAATCAAAACAGTTTACCAGAGTGCATTATTTATTTTATCACGAATATAATTAACATCTGAAAACGTTATTAAATTCGGGAAAGTTACTGATATATTGCTTATTATAATATGTATTATGAGTTATATAGTGGTAACTTTTTAAGCTGTATAATTAATAGTGATTAACACTGTTTTATTAATATCGTGTTACCCAAATTTTACGTATTCTTCTGAACGTTTCCATCATTCAAATGACAAAACAATATTGTTATGACATCTACTGTCAAAAGTGTCAAATCGTGAAATCAGTCGCATCTTGTGAAGTCCAAGTATTGTGCGTTGTGCGATTTTGTGTTAGTTTAAGATTATTTGTATGTTTTTTTACTAAATACGTTATCAGCTCCTATTCTATACATTATTTTCAGCAAACAATCAGACCCTCTTAATTTCACTTCATGAATTTTGTCAATTTATAACTACCGCAACAAACGTCATCATTAAATAGTAGACAGAAAATGACATATTTATACAAGCTTTTATACTGCTTGTTCGTGTAATGTAGATTTATTATACAAGTCTTAGCCATTAAAAGTATTTTAGTCGCAAAGTGATAAATTGTCTTGCATAAAATAAATAAATTAAAATTTTGAGATATCAAAGCCACGTCAAAAGGATAGTGGAAAAATAATCTTTGGCGTTTGATAAAAATAAATATTAAACTTCAAAATGCATAATTATGTATCAAATTCATTGAATTAGAATGGGATACCTATTAAAATATTAGTGTATGCAATGCAAGCCGGGATCATTAAAGGGGCAATCAGTATGTAGTTCAGTAGTGATTTATTTTATGCTCTTTGAAGGCAATACCGGGGCAGAAACAAACTTAACAAACACAATAAATATTAAATTATTATTATTCTGAGGTTGGCACTCGAGTGCCGCAGATAAGAGGTTTTTGTTTTATTTTTTCAACAAAAGAGGTTTATTTATTGAATATGGTAGGTAATAGAGTTGACTCATCGTTAAATAAAAAACAAAACAAATCACAAACAACCACAATGCAAATCATGATTATTTAGGAAAAATAGATTGTTTTGCTTTATTATTATTTTATGCGTTTTTATTATCGAAATTCCTATTACTTTACAGAAATAGTTTGGAAATAGTAGTTTCTAGAATGTAGGGTTTTTAGCTGGACCGTACCCTTTGACATAATTAAATGTTGCTATTAGTAAAAAAATCCAAATTGCAAATTAAAGTTCCATGATAATGCTTGCCGAACGTTGATATTCTTGTACCAAATGAATTATATCTGAAAGTGAAATTATTAGTGAGGCATTAGGATCGTCAAAATCATTAAATTTATGGAACTATCACAAAAATAACCAAACAAAATACTATTTCCGCAGGTCATTTTCCACGTATTTCGCACCTAACTTCAAGACAGTGAGTAAGCGGGCCTTGACGAAGCGCGAATGTCGCTTTCTATTAATTGAAGATTATTTCTTCTGAATTTTAAAAGCAAAGCAAAATTCTGGCAAAATTGTGCGCGTTCGTGCCCGATGTCTAGTGCTGAAGTCGCCGATAATTCCGTTGACCCCCCGGCGAAAAAGCGGAAACTAAATACAGGAGAATCACGTTCCAACAACTCGGCAATGGCGAACAATGGGACGCGCGTGGAGGATGAGATCGACGAAAGTCTATATTCTCGGCAGCTGTACGTGCTGGGGCACGATGCCATGCGGCGCATGGCCAGTTCCGACGTCCTTATTTCGGGACTCGGAGGTCTCGGCGTGGAGGTAGCGAAAAACGTGATCCTCGGCGGTGTTAAATCGGTGACTCTTCACGATGAGCGGTCTTGCACTATCGCCGATCTGTCATCGCAGTTTTATTTGTCGGATAGCGCGATCGGGCAAAATAGGGCTCAAGAGTCGTGCGAGCAGCTGTCAGAGTTGAACCACTATGTGCCTACTACTGCGTACACCGGCCCCCTGACCGAAGAGTTTTTGCGAAAGTTTCGCGTGGTCGTCCTCACTGGTGCTTCTTGGGCAGAGCAGGAGCGTATCGCGGCGCTCACCCATGCAAATAACATAGCTCTTATCATAGCAGACACCCGGGGGCTCTTCTCCAGAGTGTTCTGCGATTTTGGATCTGAGTTCACAGTTTTAGATGTGACTGGAGAGAATCCGGTGTCAGCTATGATTGCTGACATCACACATGAGTATGAGGCAGTGGTCACCTGTCTTGATGACACCCGTCACGGCTTGGAAGATGGTGACTATGTCACCTTCAGTGAGGTTAGCTATTTATTTATATTTACATACATTATTAACTTCAAAAGGCATGTTGAATCATGATGATTGATGACGTAAACATTCAGTATGTATGTAGGTAGCGTGTACAGCATGACAACTCATCCAATGCTCCAAAGCTTCAGTGTCAATGTTATGGTGTAAGGTAACATTGGATGACCTTGATCTTCTAGCAGTGAATATTTTGAGTAACTGCCAGGAACTCTGTTTATATATAATAAATTAAATGCTGTCATCTACAAAGTCAAACATGATGACATCATTTAGCCCAAAACATACTGGAGTAGGCAGTTGTGTTCTTCTGTAAATAGGTATCAGAAGTCTATAACCAACATGTTTATCTGCTGCTAAGCCTATTGCTATTTATGAGGCCCACACACAGTATAATAAAAAAAAGGTTGGTTAAAAGTGTTGTTTCTACAGAGAAGAACCAGCAAGAAACTCCATAGTTGCTCTTTTAAGTGTTTTCTTTGTATAATTCATAACTTAATATAACTAGTTTTCATAGTTATTGCTATAATTAGTTTTGTTATATCTGCATAACAAAACAGCTTACTGCAGAAACAAGAATGTTGACTGCAATGTAATTATATTAACCATGAAAGTTTTTATGGTGATCTAAATTATTCTGTAACTAATACTATAAAAATTGTCTTGTTATTTTCTCTTTAATGCTGAAAAGTACACCTTTTTATATTAAATAAATATAAGCTATATACAGTAAAACTTTTTGAATAACAATAAAAAAAAAAGATTCAACAAATTGAGAACCTTCTCCATATTTCAAGTTGGTTAAAAAGGAGTCATACAATATATTAGGATAATATTAGAATTATGAAAGGCATATAAAAGTAATTAACATTGCTTTTGATGAGGTGTTACACCTTTTTATTATAGATAGATGGCCAATGAAAACGTGATTATAAAAAAAAAATATCAACACTCATTATTTTAAAGCCTATGAAGGTAATCTAATCTCAATCAACTGTTGTCTGTCTTTTGCATATTATCTGAAAAGGTATTAAATGTTTTATTTCTTGGGAAAAGTATTTTTTTTTCTAAATGCTCTTTCTATTATTTTGTAGGTACAAGGTATGACAGAACTTAACGGCTGTGAGCCCCGGAAGATTAAAGTACTGGGTCCATACACATTCAGCATTGGTGATACTACCACATGCTCCAAATACATCCGTGGAGGCATTGTCACACAAGTAAAAATGCCCAAGAAGATTGAGTTTAAGCCTTTCAAAGAATCCTTCGCTAAGCCAGAATTCGTAATCACAGACTTCGGCAAATTTGACTATCCTCAACAACTACACGTGGCTTTTGCTGCCCTCTACAAGTTTGAAGAGTCTGAAGGTCGTCTGCCGAAACCCTGGTGCAATGCTGATGTAGCTAAGTTTATGGATTACGTTAAGAATGTTGATGTCTTCAAAAATGGAGAGATGGAAGTCAACTCTGAGCTTTTAAATACTTTCTGCAAGGTAAGAAAAATACTTTAGGTCTGCAAGTCTCAGTTTTGTTTTACTTTTAAAGGTAACTAGTTCTAGATACATTCAAGTTTATGGAGGCTCATAATAAAATAGGTTCTGCGACAAATAATCTTGTTGCAATAACTCAATATTGTACCTATTATTTCATTCTGTTTATTATTAATTATTTTAATATCTTGACTAAAAAGATAATTAGTTGCTTCATACTTCTTTCCCATTCAAACGGCTGAATCAATTTTGATACACATGAGTTTCTAGCCCCGATTTTTTTTTGTAAATACCGTGAGGCGCAGCTAGATTGATATACAAAAGAAAGTGTCACAAATTGATCATCACCCTGTAATCATCCACCAGGTATCTGCTGGCGACCTGAACCCCATGAACGCAGCTATCGGTGGAGTGGTAGCCCAGGAGGTGATGAAGGCTTCCTCTGGCAAGTTCCACCCAATCCTCCAGTGGCTTTACCTGGATGCCATCGAGTGCCTTCCTAAGGACCGCGCAGACCTTACTGAGGAGAACTGCAAGCCTATAGGTTCAAGATATGATGGTCAAGTGGCTGTCTTTGGCAAACACTTCCAGAAGAAACTTGGAGATCTCAAGTACTTCATTGTTGGTGAGTTTTGAAACTAGTATGAAATGGCTTTGTACTTGTAGCAGCTATCATTTAACTTTCTTTTTCTTATTTATTTTCTCTTATAATTACACATATAATTAACCCTTTCCCAGTCCGATTAGCATATATGGTAGTACATGTCGGTTGTTTGCCTATTGTGACAGACAGTCAAAGTGTTAAAATAACACACCATACCATAAACCCATGAACCCATGGTTGACTTGATCAAGAGGTATATGATAAAAACCATTGTTACTTCAATTTGCTGTTATCCTCAGTGATTCTTTAATTACAACAATCAATATCAATTATTAGCTTTTAACAAGCATTTATTAACATTTATTTACACATCCTTCCTCGGATTTTTTCTGCAATTTTTAATTTGTATGCAAACAAACTATTGTACACTATGGTAAACAACAGAGTTTGGGGTCTGGCTAAGACTTGACTAAAAAGGGATATCGTAATTTAATAAAATTTCAAAATAAAAATGCTTTGTTGTCTGATTAAAGATGACGCGTCTTTTGTTTTTATTTATTGATAGCCAAAAGGTTGTTAACCCAGTCAAAGCTACCGGGAATCTTGTTTGTCGTCAATAACGGCTCGTTTGTTATCGTATCTTATCTTAATAAGTTGTATCAACATAAATGAACTTCGCGAAAGGGCCTCTATTATCATCTTCTTATTAGATGTCTAGTTTATTTATTTACTGTGTGAAAAACATCCTAATTTGAGTAGTTTGATGTGCTGCACGATTCAGATTAAAATGCTTCTGAAAAGGTTTAAAAACTATTCTCAAAATGACGAACAGGAGTGCCCTTTGTTGAATTATTCTGGCTAGGAGCATTATGTTAGTTCTAAGAGTCTGTATAGTAGTAATGACTAAAAGGGACTAAAGAAGAAAATACCGAATATTCATGTGTTCTAAATAACATAACATGACGCCGGTATTCCCCGAAGAGGTAAGCAGAGGTGTGTAGTGCAACATTTCCCCAGTTATATTATAAGTCCGAAGCCTATTTTCGTTAACCGGGCACAAATCCAGACTCCGTGCTGAGAATAACCTAATGGAAAAACCCAATAACATTTTTCGAAACCAGGACCCCATGCTCAGCGGTCGCACTCGGCGACCACTAGACTAACGAGGTCCTTCTTCTATTCCTGTAACTAGAACACTCCAAATTATACAATTCTTATGTTATAAATAATTATTTATTTACATTATGTCAATACACTCATATGCTATTGTGAATAGTTCTAAATATTAGTATTGAATAGGGAATTGTTATATAAAAATAAATATCAGTCTAACAAGATAAACAGGTAACTAGTGATTTATATTGGTCAGGTTACAATTAATTTCGAAATTGGACTTTAAAAGAGACATTGACCCCTGAGTTTGTTTCGGTGTTTCTTCTCAGAGGTAGTCAGTTAGGAAATGCCGACGCCATCTATCTAGTTAAAAAAAATGACGTGTAAAAGTGGTTTTTAAGACCTATTTGCAGAAATAAAATCATTTATCATTTAAATTAAATATCTCTCTAAATTAGGATTCAGGATATTTTATATATTCCATGCATACATTTCAGTCAACCTTCAAGTTGTTAAACAAATAAAACAGATCATAACCCTTCCTTGATACATAAATAAAAACAACAGATTTTTCAACGGTATATAAAGCCATGTCAGAGGCCTACAGGGGGTTAAAACTCTGACACCAGGTTGTTCATCAACCATATTTATGATAAGAAAAAGACCCTTCTTTGTCAGTCGGGTATAAACATGCAAGCGACATTTTGTGTTCTATAATGTTTTTTTTTTTATTAAGGCTCTTAAGGTTTTTGTTACGTGTAGTACCTACTCTTTTTGCATCGTCACTTAATTACTGCTAAGTCCCTTTGGCGGAATATCATGTGTATAAGACAGCCCATATTTGAACCAGCAATAGTCTTTATTTTAATCCGTCTATATACCTCCTATAATATAGTATATTATACTAATTACCAATATTATAATGAGGTAAAGCTTGTTTGTTTTTATAGAGGTAATGTTCAAAACGATCCAGCAGATTTAAAGTGATGACGCCCTGATTGGCGCAGTGGCTAAGCGATTGGACTGCTGCGCTAGGGGTTGTGGGTTCGATTCCCGCACGGGACAAAAATTTGTGTGATCCACAGATGTTTGTCCCGAGTCTGGGTGTTTGTGTATGTGATATTTCATGTTTGTGAAACGCACCCACGATACAGGAGAAATTACTAGTGTGGGGCGACGTTTTAAAAAAAAAAATAGTAAATTTTCATCAATAATTAAAATGGACCTTCAGGGGTGGTTATAGGCTACTCCTTCTTGGAGAAATACATCAAAATCTTGGAGAAGAGACGATTTTTTTGGACAAGTAACTTTAAATCCCCGAACAAAACCGACGAACTCGCGTGCTATTTGTAGTCTTAAATATATCAATAGAGAATGTTACAATGTTGCCGCACACTATAGTATCTGCAATGCGTTTACCGGAAAACAACGACGTTGCTAGGTGTTTTTGTACCTGTCTCGACAGGCCTGCGTGTTGAGTCATCGACTAGTTTTCCTGCTTCAGTAAATACGTATTAATTAGTTGTTGTTTCTTGCTTTTTATGATCAATCTGGTATGCTTAGTTAGGTTTTACGATTTGTATCTTTTGTAGAACAGATGACTTGGAATAAGAACAACATGAGACATGACCTAAGTTTTACAAACTAGGTCAATTTCTTTGGTTAAATACTAATTTTTAAATTATCGCGTTACATGATTATAATAATTTTGAATTACCGCGAATTATCACGAAAACACGAATTCGCGGTAATTCTCGTCTCGTAATTTTAATATTTAATTCATTTTAATTTTAATTCATTAGTTTGGGAGTCTATTAAAGCCTTCACTTAGTGCGGGCTGTTGCAGGTTCACTTGAGGCACACGTTAATGTTAAAAATGACAATAATCCATGACTTCAGGACCTTAGTTACAACCTACCAAGTTAAAAGCCATGAGCTATTATTATTGTATAACTCATGGTACGATCTCCTTCATATCGAGTCGATAGTAATTAAATTTTGTCAGCCCAGAAATAGTACGATAGAAGAATAAGTTTTTGGTCAAGGAGCAACCTAATTTTAAACATGAACGTATAATTAATCTTTCCTGCAGCAATAAAGTCAAGCTTTATGAAACTTTGCCTTCATTTAAAACGACAATACCCTCGCCTGTATTGATAAACGATTAGAAGTCATTTGCGTAGTACACATGCGATGCTATGTATGAAAGAGAAACAAAAAAGGAAGGATAAGCTCGCGGCGACTTGTTTTAACTAGCGGGTGACAGGAGGCGTTGGTACAGTTAAATTTAGCCAGTGTGTACGTGTGGCAACTGGCAACACTTGCCAAATTCTCTGCTCCAGTGGTTCCCAAAATATGGACCGCGGTCACTTAGAAATATTACATTCACCGTTTTTATTTCAAGTAAACCAATTAGTGGCGTTACACCTATAAATAAGACATATCTTAGCATCACGCTTGTATTCCTCAAAGGGCCCCCTTTCGGCTCCGCCTACGCAGAGCTTTGTAGCAGAGTTATAGTACACCCACGTTTTGCCAGTTATGTTATAGGTCCAGGGGACTGGCCAATTTTTTTTTTTTTTTAAAACATCCCAACACTAGGAATTTCTCCTGTATCGTGGGTGCGTTTCACAAACATGAAATTTCACATACACAAACACCCAGACTCGGGACAATCAAATGTGGATCGCACAAATTTTTGCCCCGTGCGGGAATCGAACCCGCAACCCTTAGCGCAGCAGTCTAATCGCTTAGCCACTGCGCCAATCAGGTCGTCAATTGACAACAACTGTGCACTAACATACTCATACTCAAGCTATACCTACCTTATTTAAAACCCTCTTTCTTACCTACAGGCGCCGGCGCCATCGGCTGCGAGCTTCTAAAGAACTTCGCCATGATCGGCGTGGGCGCAGGCGCCGGCCAGATCACGGTCACCGACATGGATTTCATCGAGAAGTCCAACCTCAACAGACAGTTCTTGTTCCGGCCTTATGATGTGCAGAAACCCAAGTCTAGTACTGCTGCTAAGGTAAGATTATTATTTTTTATACGTATTTATATTTATTTCTATCCTTTACTCTGGTCTTTGATGTGTTGCTTAACATTTCAAACGCCAGGGCGAAGACGCATCGGCGCCCCTTTCACGCATAACCACAACGAAAAATTACACAAAATAAGAAATACAAAACGCATAAAAACTGTGATGGGTTAATATATGTCACTGCAGCGCAAAACGGCTATCGCTCAGCATAATGCACGGAGGAGCATGAACACAGCGCTGGTTTTCAGCGAATGCCGCATTTCATCAACCGATTCTTGTATATATGTATATATAATGCCAAAGATAACATGATTACTCACCCACTATGACTATACTTATAAGTTTATAACATGATATCGTATATTCCAGGTGATAAAACGCATGAACCCATCAATAAACGTGGTGGCCCAGGAGAACCGCGTGTGTCCGGAGACGGAGGCGGTGTACGACGACGCGTTCTTCGAGGCGCTGGACGGCGTGGCCAACGCGCTCGACAACGTGGACGCGCGCATCTACATGGACCGCCGCTGTGTGTACTACAGGAAGCCGCTGCTCGAGAGCGGCACGCTCGGCACCAAGGGGAACACGCAGGTTAGCTTATATATATAAGAATAAACTTATATATTTTATACAAGAATAATGAAAATGATAGATACCAGCGGGATCCAAACCGGTGTCTTTCGCCGATCCGTGGCGCTGCTTTTCCAACTGAGATACCGTGTCTACTCGCGCTTCATACTTCTTATTTACTGGGTAGAGGCCTTTAGTTTTGATTCGCTTAAAAGTGGTTAAGGTTCCGATACACAACGTCACAAAAGAGTTCTCTAAACTTGACCGTTTGCAAATCAGAGATACTTATCGATTTGTGCTCTGCTGTTTTAGCAAATAAATAAAATTTCAATGAAAAATGCAATAAATAAAATTTCTTACCTATCAAATGAATGTTTGCCTACCATTTCTCTGACAACGAACGTGAATGTAATAAATAAACAATGCTGGACATTAAAACGCTAAATTAATTAACATTAAAACAAGTTCTTTTCTATGACATCCACAGGTGGTAGTTCCGTTCCTGACTGAATCCTACAGCTCCTCCCAAGACCCACCAGAGAAGAGCATCCCGATCTGCACCCT
This sequence comes from Abrostola tripartita, assembly GCA_905340225.1. Taxonomy (NCBI): domain Eukaryota; kingdom Metazoa; phylum Arthropoda; class Insecta; order Lepidoptera; family Noctuidae; genus Abrostola; species Abrostola tripartita. The sequence goes on from HG996499.1 coordinate 12,427,339, forward strand.
GAAGAACTTCCCCAACGCTATAGAGCACACGCTGCAATGGGCGCGCGATGAGTTCGAGGGCCTGTTCCGACAGGCAGCTGAGCACGCCGCACAGTACTTAAGGGACCCGCACTTCCTGGACAGGACCTTGAAGCTGCCGGGTAGCCAGCCGCTCGATGCTATCGAGAGTGTTAGGGTGAGTTAACGTTGTGATAATACATTATTATGATGTTATGTGACGTATTCTTTAGGCTGGCCACAGATCTACCATTCTGAACCAAACCGACAGAAATGGATTGAAATCGGAAAGCAAAAATGCAATAAAAAATTAATGAATACATATACATGATAATACATATAAATATTATATTAGTTGATTTTCATCACACAGCTTATTCTAGAATAATCCTCTAAATTCCAGAACGCCATCAACGAGCGGCCGATGAGCTTCGACGACTGCGTGACGTGGGCGCGGCTGCACTGGGAGGCGCAGTACTCCAACCAGATCAAGCAGCTGCTGTACAACTTCCCCCCCAACCAGCCCACGGTGAGCGGCGCGCCCTTCTGGTCGGGCCCCAAGCGCTGCCCCGCGCCGCTGACCTTCGACCCCCGCGACGACCTGCACCTGGACTACGTCGTGGCCGCCGCCAACCTGCGCGCGCACGTCTACGGCCTGCCGCCCTTCACCGACAGGGAGAAGATCGCGCAGGTCGCGCTCACTGTGCAGGTGGGCTTGATTATCATGATTTTATGTATTTAGAAAGATATATTAATGTCTTAGTAACTAGTGCAAGTCTAGCAGACATAAAGATGCGATGTAATTATGTTTGTATTTATTTGTATAACTGAGTAACACTGCTAACAACGACATTTACCATCCACAGGTGCCTGAATACAGACCGAAATCTGGCGTGAAAATAGCAGTAACAGACGCGCAGCTGCAACAGAACAGCGACGACATGGACCACGATAAAGTGAAGAACATAATCGCGGAGCTGCCCTCGCCCGCCAAGCTCGGCAGCCTGAAGATCACGCCGCTCGACTTCGAGAAGGACGACGACACCAACTTCCACATGGACTTCATCGTCGCCGCGTCCAACCTGCGCGCCGCCAACTACAGCATCCCCGCCGCCGACCGCCACCGCTCCAAGCTCATCGCCGGCAAGATCATCCCCGCCATCGCCACCACCACCTCCGTCGTGGCCGGCCTCGTGTGCCTCGAGCTCTACAAGCTGGCGCAGGGCTTCGACACCCTCGACGTCTTCAAGAACGGCTTCGTTAACCTCGCGCTGCCCTTCTTCGGGTTCTCGGAGCCCATCGCCGCGCCCACGAACACGTACTACGACAAGAAATGGACGCTCTGGGACCGCTTCGAGGTCAAGGGCGAGGTCACCCTCCAACAGTTCCTAGATTACTTTAAGAACGAGCACAAGCTGGAGATCACCATGCTCTCGCAGGGCGTGTGCATGCTGTACTCGTTCTTCATGCCCAAGGCCAAGTGCCAGGAGCGACTGAACTTGCCCATGTCGGAGGTGGTGACGAAAGTGTCCAAGAAGAAGCTGGAGCCGCACGTGAAGGCGCTGGTGTTCGAGCTGTGCTGCAACGACGAGGACGGCAACGACGTGGAGGTGCCCTACGTGAAGTACACCCTGCCCTAGTGGCCGGGAGCACGTCACCACCATGTCACGAGCCCGGTTGTACACTATCGTCGATGATGTGGTAAAGCGGTGAAGATTTAGAGCATAATAGTTACCATTGTCTGAGATGGTTGGTTATCACATCGGGGGGCCGAGTGAGCTCGCGAGTGCCTGTGTCGCACCGGGTCGCCGGACGAGATGTACAGTACAGATAGTGTTTACATGTGTGACGTTTAATTTTGTGCTTCAGAACACGCTTTTGTCTACTTATTGATTCATATATTTATAGTAGTTTATAATTGTTTGCTCACGTCTCATCAAACGCGCTAGCATTTATTCTTTTTTATTTGTCTCGTGATACCACAATAGTTTTTACACCAAATTTATTGGATATTTTTAAAGTTGAAATCAGATGGGTCTGTATATGGAAAGAAATAAATAAAATTTGAGCATGTGTTGGTTTTATTATATCACTCAAAGCAACTATAATAACATAAGCAGGGCACCAGCGTCGTCCCAACTGATTTGCTACCGGCAACTCAATTTTTTTACCCTAAATTAAGGCAAGAACACATACATCACGCTTGTTTCCTTTGAAAGAGTATGGCAGAGGCTTATATTATCTTCAACTGCTATTTAACTTTGATAAGACCTATGATAAGACTAAAAAATAAGTTCCACGATATGGGAAACCAGTTCGTCGTCATTTCTATAATAAAAACTGCTATTATGAATTGACTATGTTTCAATACCTAATAAAGGTTAGAGGAATAAAATAAAACTCAAAATTGTTTTTGAATGTTTATTGCGTAAAAAATGTATGCACGAAAATACAGTACGTTAATCTCACTAGGTCTACGGGGAACATCTTTGGAAAAATACAGGCGTATCATTTGTGACACTGATCTTATAATAAAATGTAAGCCCAGTATGAATATAAATATTTTTAGTACAAAAATGAAAAACTGATAGCAATATTAAGCAACTTACACACAGCACTCCTCGTCAACTCAACAAGGCTGTTTGTAAAATCATTTAAATTTAATTTGGCAAGTATGAAATGAATTTGGAAGACATCCAAAAAATTGTCAGGAAAAGGCACATGCACTGTGTCTAGCTACATAGATACAATAATAATGTACGTTAATGGTAAATAACAAAAAAATGAGTATGGTCAGTAACAAAAATAAAACTGTTAACGAGATCTGTGAAATTAGTGACTAGAGGTGCAGAGAATTACCACAACCACAGGGAAACAGTAGGCGTATTCATATTATACTGAACAATAACAGAATGACTACGATGATTTTATAACTTCTGTGACCATCGTCACTACATAAAACAAATAAACACTGCGTCAGCTACGTGTTACCGTCTATTTTTATTGTCATATGATGAGTAATGACATCACGATATATGTAAATATTATTCTATTCGTTATTCAGAGGTTAAAACTTGTTAAACGCAAGCAAAATGAGAAATTACAGTATTGCAACATGCATTGCTTACTTATCTTGAATACCAAAATATCAATTATTCATTATTATTACTGGTGCTCACTCATTTACATTAGCGACCATCCAATAAAACAATGTTATATAAATCAGATGAGAAAACATAGAGTTTATAGTTGGACAAATATTTATTATTTATTGTAAGAAAAAACAAAAAGCCTGGCTAATATAAGAATGTTATATACCTAATGTTGGGTGAAAACATGCGTGCTGGTCTTATCAACCAAATAATTTCCCTACATATAACAACGTGGTGCATTATATGATTATCTCAAAAATATTTCGGCTGGATGCCGACGTCAGGAGTCAAGATCTCACTGAGATAAATACAAGAATAAGAACTGATCTGTAATTATATTAAAGTTGCGATAAGCATTGGAATCAAACTGACCAAACAAGTCAGTAGAGGCCTCGAGGCGCTAAAACTAATGTAAATGAGTCTTTATAATTTACAGTGTAATAAACTAGCATTTCTTATAATCTAATGAATAGAAACTTATAATTAAGTTTGAATTTATCGCCGTGAATACAAAAGGCCCCTTGGTATAAACATTAATATTATTTTTGACAACTTGAAATGAATTAAAATTAATTGTCATGAATTATTCTGGTTTATTCTCTAATTAATTTCGAGGAGTCTTATCAGAAACAGCGAACGTTTCTATAAAAGAAAGCAGATCTCGATATATCTGAAATATTTAGTCAAACTATGAGACACGCTATGAGTTTTATATTGCAGTCTCGTGGAACTTAAATTAGTAAATATGTACTTTCGTTTGATATACATTTATGTAATTATATGAAAAATATTGTCTCAATGCTGTGACTAAATAGATTCAGTTATAGCGTAAGATGATGAAGCGATGTGCAAGTGATGCACACAACTAGCATTCCTGTAAACCCCACAACTAAACTCAAAACACTTGTGCTTGAAGTGGGTTCTTATCATCATTGCACATAGCTAGCTATCCAACTTACGATCACTCGATCGAGTCCTACTCGACTCGCAGGACACTCCGAAATCAGAAAAGTGTATAAACGAAAGTAATTCGTAAAGTTGCTATATTAAAATATTCGAGATTTTCTATAAGTCGCTATGTTTCGTTAATGTACTTTATCTTTAATTAATATTATGTGTATTGACATTGTATAAGTGATATTAGTTCACCATGAAGACTCATTAACGGTATTCTGTTCATATTTCTTATGAAACATAGCGACTACGAAAATGTGGGTAAAATCTTAATTTATAGGTGCATCTACTAAGCACCTTGCTTTGGAAGCATTTCCAACGGAATAACAATAGTACAACCATAATTTATCACTTAACTATGAAATAAATAATTTTGTAACAAATTAAATTTGAACTTCAGGTTACTTATTATAAACTTAGCAAGCTTTTTATTGCTTTTTAATGCACGATAAAGATGTATTTATTAAAGAGAGCTGAGAAGGCGGGAACATAATCTGTGGTATTCATTTTATAATTTACGCTTCGCTTAAATTTAAGTCAATAAGTTAATCGTTGCGAAAAACTTTAATTTATGTTGGTCTTTATTAATTGCTTTAAATAATAACCGAGCTCGACCACGCTCGTAATAAGATTAATATTTAATAAATACAATACAAGACATTTTAAGGCAGCTTATTATAATAATTTTCTTTAAGAAGCATATTAAAATTTATGCCCAGCAGTGGACAAAGGTTCTACAGTACCTCATACATCTGATACAATACCTTTTAGTTACCTACACATCACGCTCAGTGCCCACACCTGGGCTAAACGAAAGGCCGACAATTATTTCGAGTTACATTTGTGTCTTGTATTTGTTATTCTAGCATAATCCAGAATGTGGCTAACCAGATAATACATTTTGTTGATGAGTGTAAAAAAGGCAGTGTTTTTCACAAGCGAATGTCCGACATTCCACCACCATGCCCAATAGTGGGCTTAACGGTAGGGTTTATTGAATTTTGTATATCGACTGAATAATTTTCTCGGGCTATAGTTGGACGTCACTGCGCTGCGCCCAGCAGTGGGCAAAGAAGCGCGGCAAGCAGCCGGGCGGCGCCGGCGCAGCCCGCGGTCAGCGCCACGGCCGACGCGGCCGCGATACTGACGTCACCGAAGCGCCCCACTTCTTGTCGCCGCTAAACGTCTCTGTAATATCACAATTTATGTATTTATGGGCCCAGCACAAGGTCTAGTATAGCTAGACATAAATTTTCTCCAGAGTACCGGTGCTAATACAACAGGCTATAGGGCTGGATCCTCATTTATAACTTTTATCAGGTCTACGAGCCAATTGGGTCTTTATTACGTAACTAAGTTCGCGAATGGAGGGTTGTTCTTCGTTTCTCTTTGGCGGCAGATCTATGTGTTGTATACTAATGTGTAACTGTCCATCCATAGAGAGAAATAAGCGCAAAATATCGTAACATAGGTAGGTATAATAAAAATGGGATCCACATTTCAGGGCTTCATTAAATACAGTCATATCAATTTAAAGGTGTAAGTATCAATCGAAAATGTAACAATTTCTGAGAGAGCTGAAAAAGTCCGTGTAATAATTATATATGTACACATAACTGGCAACAAAACTGTAACATTGTTAACATGCATACATTTCACATTAATTTATTTAGTGTTAAAAAGACAGACAAAAAATAATTTAAATATGGCAACAAAATTTTGCGGATTCTTAATTTTCTAACATCCATTTTGCACAAAGCACATGCTACCATAACAGAAAAAAGGCTACGCAAGCTATTGCAGCAGCTAATTTTTTGCTTAGTGTCAAGAGAAAGGGATAGCAGATAGCCGGTCCATATCTACATCTCTTTCAATAGACAAATAACGTATTTTTTTGCATTGACGAACATAATCGGCATGCCTCTTGTATAAAACAATAAAAGCTTGCAACATTATGCAGTTCAGTGTTACCATAGTTAGACTGCGTCATCGGCGAGGCTGAGGTTGCTCGCGGCGCGTGCGCCGGAAACGCGCCGGTGTGACTTTGCGACATTATGTTCCTGTTTTGGTATAGTTTTGGTTATCATTGTAATCATGACCGCATCATCTGCTATTTTATTAATAATTGTCGCACCTGCCGATCACGGATGGACTGATGAGTAAACTTGAGTCCCTATTATATTTTTGAGTCAGGATCATAAACCTATTTGCTAGGAAACCAGCGCTAGCTACGTCACTGATAAGCATGAAACAATGAGAACTTTAACCGTCTAGGTAGGAGATTGTCGACATTAACCGTACATAGCAGAAACACAGACACGCTCATCATCAAGAAAAGATCTTCAAAAGACGCTGTACTCACGTTTGTCTAAACGAGTTGTTGCCTTGTCGTGCTGCGAGCGAGCGCCGGCGCCCCCTGTCAGCGGATATCATGCCGCAGCGCTCGGCCGCCGTGCTGGCTACAAACGTGTCGTGCAAGGAGTAGCATGCTGCAGTTATCTGGAAGTACGGGTTTATCTATTGGAGAGGCTGTTTACGAAAGAACATTAACTTTTTACTTATAAAAGATGATACGTCTGTCAAGTAGTAAGTAAGGGGGTAAGTCTAACATAAATAATATAAATTTTGTTATAAATTAATATCTAAGTTAATCTACACTTTACTAATCTAAATCTAAGTCTAACTTCGAAATTACCTAACAGCTATTGAGCTTAACTTTTAAACAAACTAACTATAATTAAATAACAACTTAGAACGAATTCCCTCAAGTCTTCGACCCTAACCAGTGCTCCCACCACTGAACGGACCTCAGAAAGCCACACGCCACAGTACCTGCTGTATCAACCTTCGATGCAGGTCTACGTCGGCTCCCCTGATGCCCTCCCGGTCTTCATGCAGCTGCAGCGCGCACAGCAGCGCGTCTTTAATTGTCTGCACCGTCGCCTGGACGCGATCCGTCTTCATCAGACGACGGACTAGGAAGCCCTTGGCCGCGGCTACTATTTTGGAAGCTGCCGCGCACTGATCAGTACATAAAATTGTATTCGGACTAGTGCTGAGAAACAGGAACTGGCAGTAGGAACTGTAGGGTAAGGTTAGGGGAAATGGAGGTAGGAATCGTGTGAAGATTAGAAGTCAAATCATGATCCAAGGAAACGGTACAGGTGAAGAACGATAAAAGGGGTAAGTAGGTTGAAGTATTAAAGATTAGCGAACTATATCTTTCAAAATAATGACTTGGAATAAACACATGGTAGGACCATTAACATAAACAAATGTGCTAGTAATATTGACGGAGGAAGACGAGGAGTCAAGCAGGACAGCAACATACGATGAAGATCAAAAATATAATACAACTACCACAAGAGCAATTACAGAATAATAAAAACAATTACAAGTTCTGAGGTAAAAAGCAGAAAATGCAAACGTAGTGCGCATTATTTTTATATTCTAGTTATCTAGTAAATCAAAATATTTATGACTAGTTGACCCGCGCAACTTCGTGTGCTCCGCTACTATTGGTGTTAGCGTGATGATATATAGCCTATAGCCTTCCTCGATAAATGGGCTATCTAACACTGAAGGTATTTTTCAAATCGGACCAGTAGTTCCTGAGATTAGCGCGTTCAAGCAAACAAATAAACAGAGATTTTTTTCTGCCTTATATGTATATTAAAAAAAAAAAGTAGATAGATAGACGTATAGATATAGATTGTGTAACTGTACTTCTATTATTATATAAGAATATGTAATCAAAAATATCAAAACTAAAAATTCTACAAATAAAATGGTTACCTCTTCTGGTGTTGGCCGGATGTCGAAATTTGGTTTGGAGAGCCTGCTAGAGCTATTAATTGAATTGTGTATTGTTCGCTCCATATTTCTGATAGCATTATCTGTAGACTTGGAAAGCATCGCAGAAGTGTTCAGGGAACCTCCATGAATGGTCTTAATCTCTTGACTGCACAGCTGGCTAACTACGCTGTTATTATGATCGTTGTAAGAATTACAATCACTGTTATCAGAAGGAAATGTCACGTTCAAGTCGGCCATTGTGTCGTTCGTTCGATCGGTCAACATCGGCTCAAAGTCGCGGTCGGTCGATGCGCTCGTGTCGTAGTTTAGTCTGCGGGATGCAGGTGAGTTCCTGAGACTCGGCGAGTGGGTTCGAGTCCTGTTCCCCTCGGGCTGTGTCCTCGTCCCGTCGGGCTGTGTCCTAGGAGATAGGATCTTACTTCCATTCTGACTGCGAGATTTCAACGGTTGTTGCTTTTTCATACTTCCAGTTATATCTCTGCTTTTCTTTAGCACATTATCGCAATGATGGATGTATTTTTTTGTATCTGTTAAAGTGTTAGACACGGGACTACTAAAATTGTTTTGCTCGGGTGATTTAAAGTTTATCAGTTGACTTAAGCTGACCGGCCCTCTGTCGCCTTCAGGGTGCTTGTCGCCCCAAGCTTCCTTCACCTCGATGGGAGACTTGGGACAGATGGTCTTCAGCTGCTTGAAGAGCAAGTTGTTCTGCTCCTCAAACACCTGCTGTAGCATTAACTGTTCTCTTTTTTGTTTCTCGACCAAACTCGCCATTTGTATCAACTGTTGGTTTTGTATCTTTTCGTAAAGTTCTCGGACGCGCGTCGCCGGGTCTTCAGATTCCTGCGGAGAGTGTTTTTGAGATGATGGCTCAGATTTTTTATTACGGTTAGGAGTAGCTGGGTCTTTAACAAACGTACGGTTACTTGTAATCCTGACAGGACTGATGGAGGTCCTGGTTCTTGAAAGATGCTCAGGTCTCGGAATAGGCTCTGATTTTGGAATAGGCTCAGACCTGATTAATGGTTTAGGTGTTACAATGCTTCGTCTAGCCTTGTCTGGAGCTACAGACTTAGCCCTGGGTGGAGATACGTATGACGACTTTTTGGGAGGCTGCTTTACCACACTTCTGGTGGAAGCGTTTTTGTTAAGATTATGAACGACGTTAGTCTCCTTCAGTTGCAACGCCATGGATGACCACTTCACTTTGGCAGACTCTAGGTCCCAACTCCTACGCTTTTTCCCCGGGCTACTTATGTTGGAATACGACTCACTCATAGATATGGAGCTCATCTCTATGCCAGTGTTTATTGATTGCACTTCAAGATGTGCTAGCAGTTGTGGACTGGGTTGAAGTAAAGTGTACGATCTTTGTCGTATTAATTGCGGAGCTTGATGTAAGTCCTTAACACTGTCACTGTGTAGATCATTCAAAGACCCTGTGAAACTTTTTGAGCTCAAAGATGATGGTCCATCGTGAGACAATGTTACATTAGCAAAAGCTTCTGATATGTTATTTTTCTTGCTACGACTGTAACCATAGTTAACTTCTTCTATAATTTCCTTTTGTTTTTTATTTCTTTGAGTTTCTACTTCTGTTATGACTTCTTTTTCTGTTATTACTTTTTGTGTAATTCTTCTGGTGCAGTTATAGTCTCTTTCAGGAAGGTCGTTTTGTGGGGGTGAGTGGGAACCCAAATTAACAGTTTCGAGAACATTTTTGCCAGCTTCATTGATACTAAGACTCAGATCTATGATAAATTTAGGTGACGGAGTCCTAACCCCAGATCCTAGTGATTCTAAAATCACATTGGAAGTTATATTGTTACAAATGTCAGTAACCGGACCAGAACCATTTTTTGGGGCTAGAACAACAGAATTTTCAATATTTCTGGAAGAGCTGACAGCAGTTATTTTGTCTATGTTAACATTGAACCCAGCCTGTATTTCTTCATGGGGCAGCTCGTAGCTATGCTCAGACTCTGGCAATTCTGGCGCGTCAGTCTTGTCTTCAGTCTCGGAGTCAGTATCCAGCATGTATGGTTGGAGGAGGGATATGCGTTTCTCAACCTCGCGGGCAAGAAGTTTATAGTATTGCATCTCTTTACGACATTCTTTTGACAACTGAAACATGAAAAAAATAAAAGTCCACCAAAAAACGTTATATTCTAATAATAGCATTAACAGTGAAGTTTCACCTCTATATGTATAAGAAACAATATTTTTTTCATTTTTGAGAGTAATTCCAATAAAAATTTTCGAATGATTTCTTGAATCATAAATGAGAATCTGCACATTCTATTTTTATTTGCTTGATAGTGTCTGCAAATAAATGAAAAAAATAATGTTTATTGGTCATAGTCATAGTCATAGTCATAATGTTTTTATTTCATATAGGCTACAAAAGAGCACTTACAAAACGTCAAACTAGTTGCACGGTTCCAAAAAGTCGTTTCTATGGAGAAGAACCGGCAAGAAACTCCATAGTTACTCTTTTAAAAATATGGTTTAACAATCATTTCAAGTATGAGAGAATAATGAGCTACACAATATACCTAAAATAAGAATACGAGTAGCATCAAAGTCAAATAAAAAATATTAATATAGATCGATTATTCTCTCATTTACAATTTGGGTAAAATACATGACAGTGAAATGGTTCAATATAAACAATATTAAATATCAAAATTATGGTTGAATGGCGGGTATGCCAGGGAAGCCACAAATGCAGGAAAAATCAGTGCCACACGTCCCTATCGTCAATATAACTATTAATACTATAGTAGGCTTTCTTAATTAGTACTTGTTTCACATAGGATTTAAACTTGCCTTCTGTAAGGTCAGTTATAGAATTTGGAATTTTATTATAAAACCGAACACAGTTTCCTAAGAATGACTTGTTGCTCTTTGTTAGTTTAAATCTCGGTACAACTATCTTATGTTTATTTCTAGTATTTTTATCATGGTAATCGCTTCTTATTTTAAACTTCTGCAGATTTTTCCGGGTATACATAATATTTTCAAAAATGTAAAGTGACGGCAGCGTTAATATATTAATCTCTTTGAAAAAGTCTCTAAGAGATTCACGAGGGCCTAGGTTGTAAATCGCGCGTACAGCTCTTTTTTGTAGAATAAATATCGAGCCAACGTCAGCTGCCGATCCCCACAGCAGAATGCCATAAGACATTAGACTGTGAAAATATGCGAAGTATACTAGTCTGGCTGTTGGTATATCAGTTAATTGTCTAATTTTCCTAACCGCAAATGCCGCGGAACTCAACTTGCCAGACAGTGCAGTGATGTGAGCACTCCATTGCAATTTGGAGTCAATAATAATCCCTAGAAAAGTTGTTTCATTTATAAAATCAAGTCGACTCTCATTAAGAATCACATTTCGATCAACATGCGTTACATTAGGCAAGGAAAACTTAAGGCATTTAGTTTTGTTAGAGTTAAGTAAGAGATTATTAGCCGCGAACCATTTGCAAAGGACTTTAAGGCTATCATTAATGTTTAAAATTTCGCTATCCCTCCTATTTATTTTAAAAATGAGTGACGTATCGTCAGCAAATAAGATTATGTTCGACAACTCGGCCATCGCGTATGGAAGGTCATTAATGTAAGCCAGAAATAGAAAAGGACCAAGAATTGATCCTTGTGGAACACCCATTTTGACCAGAGCCCCCGCAGAGGTGGCGCCATTTACGTTAACTTTTTGCGTTCTCTGCGAGAGATAAGATGAGATAAGGTCAGCTGCCCGTTCACGAATTCCGTAGTGGTGTAGCTTACGGATAAGTGTATTGTGGTCGACGCAGTCGAAGGCTTTGGAAAGATCACAGAAGATTCCAATAGCGTCCTGCGAGTCTTCCCAAGAATCTAAAATATGAGTTGTAAGTTGGGTGCCTGCATCAATAGTAGAACTTCCCTTCGTGAAACCAAACTGTCGACTGTGAAGAACTTTATATAAATGAAAATGTGCCATCATCTGGTAAATTTAAAATCAAACTATACTTTTATTGTCTTACTATTACTCAAAAATACAATTAACATACATTTATCAATAAACCCAAGTCTGTGTTTAATAGTGTTTTATTCTGTCTACTGAATATATTACCCAAATGTTGAGTCAGATCAGCATACAGTTGTAAATAGCACATTGTACTATGTGCAGTATATAGTTTTTTAATGCAATTAGGTAGTTGACACCACTTATCAATTAACATACTTTTTATGAGCTGTCAAATGTTATTCATCTATAGATTTTGTATGGCAATAGGAACATGTGATGTCGCTGGTTTGTAAACACAAGTGCAAATAAAAAAATTACAGTTGATTAAAAATATGTAGGGATTTTAGGGCTTAAATAATGCATTTTTTTAGAGGAGTAGTGTCTTGGAATTCTTGGTTAATGGTGTCATCTAACCAATTCACATAGAAAGTGTAATTTACACATCAAGTAGGACAAATATATTTTTTCCTATTACAACATTTCGTGGGTAAAAGCATGCCAAGGTCCCATGCAATAGGATGTTTGCCCATTATCATCATCAGCCTATTGCAGACCATGGACGTGGGCCTCCCCCAGGTTATGGCCCAAGGCCCACTCTTCTGTTTTCACCATCCAGTCACTACCAGCATGTTTGCCCATATTAATTGTTATGTATTAAGGCTTGGATGCTGAATTATGTAGGTGTGATGTTACTGAATTATTTTTAACAGAACATTAACACTTTCCTTCAGCTGGTAAAACTCAAGAATTGGCACTGTGCTGCATTGTTGGATTTTTCTCTTTTTAAGCAGGCAGTTAGGTAAGATACTGCTTTAAGCATAAATAATGCCAGTATGGTTCCGATGCGAATAGAAATAGCCTCAATAAAACATCTCATCATAACAAAATAACATACTTAGCTAAATTAGATCAAATAAACGAATGTAATACTCACAACAGGCGGAAGGAGCGGCACCCCATTTAATTTCATACAGGAAACGTACTGGCCAGCCTGGAGCACAGACTTTACGTCCCACGGGTCGTTCATCGTTACTACATACCATGGATGACTAACACAACCAACAGCTCCTTAAGCCTGATACAACTTAAAAAACCGCTAAATCATCAATATCCGATCACAAACATCGCTACAGGAAATTTCACGGCACTTATCAGTCTATTCAATATAATAAATCACAGATTTTGAACCTTATGACGGGGGAAATTTAATTTCATTAGACGCCGACGGAATCGCATCGTAATGTACCAGATGTTGTCATGCACGATTACGTCAGTTAATAAGTATTTTAACCAGCTTAATGGTGGACACTTAATACAAATTACTTTTAAAGTTTGCTGTGATGCCAAAATATGACATTTACCGGAGTTATTTGTTTTCTAACTATAAAATAAATATTAAAATAGAATGATCGGTACTTGAATAACATGAATTTGAAAATGGTTATGAGACATTTCTCGGTTACAGAAACTTCATTGCGTTTCACTTTTTATTAAACAACCAATCGTTTTGGGTCAAAATATTCATTCATATTCAATAGCCAATCATGGTAAAGTTAAAAAGGCAAAACAAAGTTTGTTTGTGCAATGAAAACTGTCTAAACTTTGGTTGTCAAACAAACTTCGTGTTGCCATGGTTACACATATTCAAAAATTGATTTAATGAATGTCGACGTTTTATTTTGTGTGTAATTTTTTTTTAATAATATTATTGCAGTTATTTTACTATTTATTTTATGCCCCTTGTTCAGCGCATAAACTAAATGTTTTCTAATTTACATTGAACGCGATTATAATATACCCAATGGTTTATAATAAAGTCCTGTGTCAGTGTCACTGTCAAATTTGTTAATCTCAAATCTGTCATTGGATGGTAATTATTGAAATATTTTCGATGTAAATTTTGGGATTATTTTACAAATTTTCAATGATTCCCTTCAAAAAATAACGATACTCGTATTGAAAATAGACTCAAGTATTCATTATAATCGGTTTCATATCTAATCCCTGGTGTAATAAAGCAAAATGGATGTGTTACGGATGAAAAATGTTTGTCCCGCCGGAAAACAGGCCTTAGTTTGTTTTTTCCTTTCGGCTTCAGTCTTTACATTATCATTCTTTTCTGGAAGTGTTTTGGGATTCTCTTCAGAGCTATGGGCTCTAACATATTGGGGCCCAGCGCTGTACTTCTGCTTATTTAATTTCGTTCTAAGATATTGTTATAAAGGCTTTATTTATGAGGTGAGTTTAATTTTATTTAATTAGTTAGCTACATTTCATATTACACCGCTTTGCGCTAATTTATCTAGGTTTTCAAAATGATTAAGTACCAGTTGGCAATATAATTTCCATTTGTTGTATGATATCATTATATTAAAAACATTACACTCCTTTTTTTGGGCAGTCATGTAAAAATAAGAGCCAGGATGATTCATAATGATATTTAAGTAATATTGATTCATTAAGAAGCTTAAATCTCGATTGTATCTTGCTAATTATTATAATCTAAGTTCCATCCAACTTAATAATAAAATTAGTAAATGTACTTAAACAATTTCATTCTCAATATAATAATAATAATAAATTTTTATTTACTATAAGTTTCAAAGTACAGTTACAAATTTGTAGCATAATAACAGCTGAAGGTAAGGCTAAGGTACTTTAACATAATAATTGAGGACATCTACATCCGAACTAGGCAGAAACCTGTGTCTCGGATAGAAATATAATATACATTTGTGAGGTTTCCTTATATTAGGAAATTCTCTTGTATCCTTATATTCTCAAACATACATACTCAAACCAATTGATTAAACCATATACCTTATGACATGACTTAGTATGAATCAAGATCTCCATAGTCACAATTTCACCAATTTTACATGAGGGCCATAAAACTAAGTTTCTAAAATTCTAATTAGCCTTATTTTCAATGAACTTGAGTATAGGACTGGTTCCTTCTCCATTATTTAATATACTATTTTCAAAATCTTAGTTTTGAATGTTGTTAGATAAGCAATATTGGACTATCATATCAACTATGTTAAATATGTAATATTGTATTTCTCTCATCCATAGACATGAAAGCAATAACAAATATTTACAATCTAATCAGAATTATTTATACTAAAATCAAAATCGAAATTGTGCTTTTCTAATTACAACAATACATTTAATGTTACAGGTATCAATAAGATCAGCATTTCTTGGTGCAGCGTTCTCTCTTGGTGTCTTCCTTACAACCTTCGACAATGGCTGGAAGGTCTTTGGGCTCTACACGATGATACTCTCAATGTTTCATTTCTCGGAGTTCATGTCTGTGGCGTTGACAAACCCTCAGACTTTGACGATAGACTCCTTCATCCTGAACCATAGTGTGCAGTATGGGGTCGCTGCGGTAGCCAGCTGGGTGGAGTGGGCTGTAGAGTACTACTTCTTCCCTAGTAAGTAAGCAGACAATTGCGGTCTACGTACGTTAGTTTATTTTTAACAATCTTGAAGTATCAAATAGTTACGAGTAAATGCTCATTCCAAACTGTCTTTCCTATGGAAAAAAATCTGCAAAACTACTAGAAATAGGTGCTGAGTCATTTCTGATTCATGTAAATGTAAAACATAAAGTCATTATTTTTCAAACTTTATCACAGTTAAAATTCTGAATTATTATTATTAATTAGTTTCAAAAACATTTGTGGAGGAAGGGATGTGGAGTTCCTTCAACGAAAAGGAAGATCTTCCAACCAGGCGGTGGTATGCCTGGTGGGCCGCGGCGCCCCACTTCTGGGCGGCTGTAATCATAGCTAGCGAGTGTGATTACTTCGCTAGCACGATGCAGGAATGTCCTCGTCATTCGTCCTTCGACGTGTAGATGTCGCTACACATTTATCTCTTTTGTATTAATGTTGTCAATAAAATGTTACTATTTACTATTACTATTATTACTTATATTAAATAGTAACAATGTTTTAAACCATTTTCAGGATTCATGGTTAGTTACCTAATAAGATTATTTATGGTTTAATTTCTAATATATTTTGTCAGTACATGTAAGATGGATTTTTCTTGTATAAAATCTTTGTGTTAAGCATCATTTTGTTACAGATATGAAGACATACTTCTGGATGTCTTTTGCGGGGGTTGCCATGTGCATCACGGGGGAGGTGCTCCGGAAGTCGGCCATGTTCACAGCCAAGACGAACTTTAATCATACTGTAAGTCAATCTTATTTTATTTTTTTTCTCTTTCAGGTTGCCCTACCAACCTGCTGACGGGTAATTATTATTTCTGTAACGTAGGTTTTAAGTTTAACAGGAAGGGGTATAGTTTTTATTATTCATTATACTAAGAAAAGATGCTGATTTTTACAACACTAGGCCTAAGAAAGTCAATACTCTTTTCTCACTTGAGATGTTTATAATTATGGTTGCAGTCTAAAATTATGAAGCAGAAGCTAAATAACAAAAAAAGAAAAGTTATAAATATTATAGTTGCAACAGGCACTTCAAACTCTGCTGTATCCTTCCAGGTGCAGTTCGTGAAGCGTCCCGACCACCAGCTGGTGACGCACGGCGTGTACTCTCTCTGCAGACACCCTAGCTACGTCGGCTGGTTCTACTGGTCCATGGGGACACAGGTACAGAGGAGGAAAAATACTGAATTTCACTAATCTATTTAAGAAAAACGATTTTCTTTGTACTTATTTAAAATAATTGTTGGCAATACTAGATTCTCTGTGCCGTGTGGTATCCGGCCTAGAATTGACCACCCCCTTTCCTCCCGTGGGTGTCGTAAGAGGCGACTAAGGGAAAATTCAGAAGATGGGCAGCAGCGTCTTCTGTAACTCCACCACCAATACTGCGATCCCCAAGCCGCTTGCCAAGCGTGGGGATTATGGCAAACCCCCCCGCCTTAACGGGGAGGCCTATGTTCAACAGTGGACGTCTTTGGCTGATGATGATGAATACTAGATTCTTGCTGTGGATATGTTTAATTGTTGGTATAAATCACGTATTTTTTGTTGCTTGCGAAGCTTGTAATTTATCTTGTGATTTTTTAATATATGCAGCTAGATGATATGAATACATCTGTTTTTCTTGTATAGTCATAAACAACAAATCTTATGCACTATTTTTCGGGCGAAACAGAGATGCGAATTCTGTAAGAGTGAAATGGCACAAGTTGGCCGTCATTTATTATTATATACTTGCTGCACTCAGCGGTGTTACCTGCTACATTGTCAAGTGATAAAAAAGTAGCCTATATGTTAATCCAGGGTGTCTGCTACCTCCATACCTAATTTTAGCAAAATCGGTCCAGCCGTTTGAGCTTGAAGAGGTAACAAACATACAAGCACACTCACAAACACACTCTCAAACTTTCGCCTTAATAAAATTAGTGTGATTGTTAACGGCAAGGCATATAATTGTGGTATCCCGGGTTAACACGAAGTTATATCTTCCAGATAACGCTCCTCAACCCCGTTTGCTTCATAATCTACACTCTGGCATCCTGGATGTTCTTCCGGGAGCGGGTGTACGCTGAGGAGTTGACCCTGCTCACGTTCTTCGGGCCGCAGTACGTGGATTACCAGAAGAAGGTCTCCACGGGCCTGCCGTACATCCCAGGGTATATCCCGGAGAACACCAGCCAGGATGTGAAGGATGAACACTGGAGTTACTAAGGTTAGTGTTGTAGACAAGAAAAAGTTGAAGTATTCCGTCTGTTGAAGCGTGGACCGTTATAATTAAATGATAGAATAGTTAAAAAAAACTGAATTTTGAAGTATCTATTGTATATTATTAACTAACTTATGTAACTTGTGTTACCAAAATGTCGTCCACATAAAATATTTTCTTTTTTATATTAAGACATAAATAGGATCTCGATTATTTCTTTATAAGACGACTCCGAAGGTCAAAGAATAATCGGTGTGTGACGATAATGTTTACGAAGACTCGATTTTTGTCGAATAACATAAAAACAACAAAAATAAAGTTGATGAAATTAAATTACATATTCGACCTTGTTTAAAACTTAAATTTATTTCACAGATGATAAAGACTTATAGAGACATGGACGCAGAGAGGAGAAGTCACAGATATCTAGTCTATACCATAGAGATACAGAACCTTTGTATAATATGGCCGAACCACATTCAGCCTGCATTGACCAATAGAATTAAGATTTTACTTAACCAAAAGTTTCTTGATAAATATTATTCATCATTATTATCGAATGTTGACCCCCGATTGGCGTAATAGCTAAGTGATAAAACTTTTACGCTAGACACATCTGTGTGTGATCCCCAGTACTGCTAAGTCTGATTTGCAGAAACACACACGTTTATTGGTAGTTGTGTGCAGAAATGTGGTTCAGGTGTTTCTAAAGAAATTTTAAAGTATGAGTACAATTTTTATAAATAAGTCTTTAAACTGCTGTAGAAGAAATAATGCAACTTTTTGAAGCACAATTTTAAGTCCAAGGCATTTTATGAGTGTAACTTTGTTCTAATTTATTTCATGAACATTGTTTTATGTATTACTATACTATGTACTATATTTTTTTTATAAAAAGTAGTCCAATCCAGAGAGTCAGTTACCTCCATACCAAATTTTATCAAAATTGGTCTAGCCGTTTAAGCGTGAAGAAGTAGCAAACTAACAAACACACTCACAAACTGTCGCCTTTATAATATTAGAGTGATAGCTACTTGTCGCACGCATCGATCGTAAGAACTTGGTGAAAATGTCTGAGAATTATCTTTTTACAAATCAAAATGTAGAAGTGACGAAGACTTACTAAAACATTGATCAATTCATTTTATACATAAGTGATAAATGTCTGTACTTGTTCTAAATTTTAATTTTAATATATAGACTGTGTACATATTGTAATCTATGTATGTCTTTTGTGGGGCTCGTAGCTATCCGGCTACCCGGCAGATCAGTCGATCTGCGAGGTTAAGCCGTGCTCGCCGCGGTCAGTCTTGTGATGGGTGACCGTTTTCACATGTCGAGACCCCACCGTGCTTCGGAAGGCACGTAAAGCTGTTGGTCCTGCGCCTGATCTCTCTCTGGTCGTGTCGGTCTACCGTCCCATCGGATTATGAGAGTGAGGGAATAGGGAGTGCACCTGTGTCTGCGCGCATACTTGTGCACTATAATATCTCCTGCGCAGATGGCTAGTCTCAGCTGAGACAGGCCGCCGTGACCGAAATTCGGTCTGGAGGACATTATTATTATCATTATTATTATGTCTTTTCTATACTGTCGTCATTGTTTACATTTATATATATATTAAGATTGTTTTCTACATAAATATCTTCCAGTAGAACAAATTTGCATTTACATTGCCAAACGTTAAAAAATATTGTAAAATTACTTAAGAAAAAGATTTTTTTTTATCTACTATTTATCGCTAGTACTTGATTAATAATAATGTAAATACTTACAAAGCGTTCGTACTTATATTTTTTCTAATATTTATAGCTCTGTACAGTACACAATGATCTATCTGACCATATTTTCTGTAGTTTATCTGGGGCTTAAGCGACACGGTCACTCAGTTAAACGAGGAAAGCCAGGGATCAGCGAAGTTCGCGGTTCAAATCCCGCTCGTGTCTATCATTTGTCAATGTTTATTAATAAAATTAAAACATATTAATTCATGTCAGATTCATCATGATTGTAATATGTCAGAGTTGGTTCATTGTGTACAAAGAAACATAATTTCCATAACAGTTTGCAGTCATTGTGATGTGTAATAAATGCTTGTATGTGTAAAGGTTGTGAATGATTGAAATAATGTTAAATCAAATAAATATTTTTCATTATTGCGTTAAGATTTTTATTTTGTACAACTTTTATACTATTCTAGAAGTAGATTCGTGATTTAAACAAAATTAATGTGTATCTCTACATATTATAATCATTTGAAACAATTAAAAAAATATCACTTATATAAGTGAGTTTAAATGCTATGATCACCTAAAACTAAAATGTTATTGTTAACAATTCTGTTAAAAATCTGTTCAGTATTTTGATGGCAGAATTTAAATTTAGTTTTGACAGAATACTGGTACCAAGTTACTGCCTGCGAAGATACACAGGTAGTTAACGGTATAAAGTAACAAAACTAGCTTAAAAGAAAAAGTTAACATGTACAGAGGTAGAAGCAAAAACTGCAAGTTACTTTTAACATAACTCTCCTACACGTTTGTTTACAAAACAAAACGGTAACAAGTAGGTACTTACCTACCGGCAGTTCACGCGACAGCCAAACCTGCTAGCTAGAAGCGTTGTTTTAACTAGCTAGAGGCAGCTAAGTACTTAGACACATACAATCGAGTTGGCCGTTAATTCTTTGCCGAAATATTCTGAGTGTTTGTGTGACAGTGAGTACTGTAACAATTTTCTTTGTGACTGAGGCACACGACAGACAGGAACTGATATAAATGCAGCTAGAAGATATGCAATAAGTGTTAGAAAAAGGACCTATATATACCTAACTCACGTGCCAAATATTGTGAAAATTCAATTTCTTGGTGTTGATGAAATTGCCCAATACATTCACACAGACATGCCTACGTAATTTAACACACACATGCTCGTAACCGTCGCAGAGTGTAGCAACACTATACATTTGCCATAGACATGTCGAGCGTGGCGGTATTCGTATTTTTACTGGACAATCTAGCAGGTAAATTACCTTTATTTATATTTTAAATTATGTAGGTTGATACAGGCGCCCCCTAGGGCCCTAGACTTGAGGACAGTGGTCAACACGTTTCAATATTTCCATATTACGGGTCGGAAATACAGTTTTTCTACTGTTGGTATTTCCTTCGTTCATTTAAGATTTCCGAAGACAGCTTAAGCTTCATATTTGCCTCAAGGTTTTAGTTTTATGAATCTTTATTGTAGGAGTTACTGCATTTAGTAGGTGGTCTTCTCTTAGTGTGAGGTCGAACTCCAGTAGCAGGTAATGTACCCACAAGCTTATAGATAAGTGGTTCGGTATATTTAGGAAAATCTTATCTAACACAGTAACTACAAAAGGACCACGTGTTTACAAATAACAGAAAAGGCTAATGGCGTTTATGCGCTGCATGTTTTTTTACGTCACATTGGCGTTACAGTATACTGTTTGTTTGGCTTAAAGTCGCATTTCGCCTAGATTTACTTGTACATATTTGCTCTTATAATTTACATAACATTACGCCTATATTCCCCGAAGGAGTAAGCAGAGGTGTAGGTACCTATAGTACACCCACATTTCGCCAGGTGTGTTAAAGGTCCCAATGTAATAAGGGGCGAGCCTATTGCCATCTATCGGGCAAAAATCCTGACTCCGTGCTGTTATTGAGAATCACCAAATGGTAAAATCTAATAACACTTCGTCTGACACGAGATTCGAACCTAGGACCTCGTTCTTAACAGGAGTACAATTTATAAAAGCGATATAGGTACCTACCTTATGAATGGCTATTATCATTTTGAGCGAATGATAAATTAAAACATGATTTATTCACTTTCCAGGTTTCAACAATGCTTTAAACGAAACTTTGATAAGCAGGTCAAAATATACACAAAACGACATACCTCCAACCATCCAAAATTGTGACCATGCCACTACCGATCAAATCCTGAGCGCCGTCAGCAGCGATCTGGACCTAAACATAGTTCCCACTTTTAGATCCAACGACGATCAACTGGAGAATGAGCAATTCAAGGAACAGTCCCCAGAAGAAATATTCACAATGATAGACAACTCCCTGCACGAAGCAGAACCGAAAGAAGATTTTTATAATCGACAAATGGATGTAAACGTGTTCGACGATGATTATACTCCATTTTATAGAAGGAATCAACCTACTGGCGACCACACAGATAGAAAGACAGAAGAAGCCCATAATGCCACAACGCCAGAGTTTCCTAAAAGCGCGCCATTCCTGGTCGCCATTTTTGAGACGCTGTCAAATATTACCGCGCAAACGTGCGCGGGAACGTTACTGTCCCCGCGGTGGGTGCTCACCGCTGCGAACTGCGTTAATATTTTGAGCAATTTATATAATAACAAGTAAGGGTATTTTCCCATTCTTGATCGTTTTGGTTGCCAATTATACAGTTATCATGCCAGTCGTACTGTAGTCTCGACTAGCGCCAGTTCACAAAATGAATGATTGTGTAGGCCACGTTAAGGTATTATATTAGTAGGTAGCACTTAGCCTTTTCAATTTAGGTGATATAAATCATTGCACGATAAAATTTAAATGCAGTTCTAGTACCCACTCATACCTACTTAAACTCTACGCTAAGTCTAACCAAATCCACACATACATACTTAACAAAAACCTCACCCATCCTCATGTTTCCAGTACAAACATAACCCACAACAGCCACTACACAGTAGTCGCTGGTTCAAGCAACCCTCTCCTGGATGGGTCGGCACACAACGTGACGCAGGTCCTTCTCCACCCGGAGTTCAACTCCACAAGACCTGTGCACAAGGGCGTGGAACTTGAGGGTCCGTACCTAGCGCTGATGAGGATCGACCCCGAGGTCGAAGTGGCCACCGTGGAGCTAGTGGCGGATGATGTGAAGAGTGCTGATGTCATGGTCTACGGGTGGATCCTGTCTAAGGTGAGGTCGTCTTCTTATCGTATGGTTGATGAACAACCTGGTGTCAGAGTTTTAACCGCCTGTAGGCCACTGACATGGCTTTACACACCGTTGAAAATTCTCTCACGATGTTTTCCTTCACCGTTTTTTAATACGCACAAGATTCGAGACATTGGTGCGTGCCAGGGTTTGAACTTGCGACCTTTGACTTCTCCCTCTCTCGTCTATCGGTGCTATAAAGGTGAGGTTATACAAGACCTAGTGAAGGATCGCATCGGAACCTCCACTTTTAGTGGAATGTTTACATTTTCAGAACACTGCTATCTAAACACGCGCCTTTATAACCTACCCAAAGGCAAGGGCTTCAATAAAGAAATTCAAGGATTTCTGGACCAAATCCTCTGTATCAACTAAGAACCCTGTTACTATTTTAATAAGCCTGTTAAAATCACATCACTCTTATCTCCATGCGTTTAGTTACTCCTAGAAAACCAGTTGTACGTTATAAAGATTGAAGCTGAAAATTGAAACTCCTCTCTTTCAGAACGAGTCAGAGCACGACTCCTTGAACGGTACGTCCATGTCTGCGCTCATCCTCAACGCGGGCGAGTGTCAGGCGATGTACAGCTACCGGGGGAATGACGTCATCTGCCTGTTCAACAAGGATATGGACAAAAATACCACGCAGGTCGGTCATTACTTCCCTGTTAGTGACGATATCAAGTTAGCCCAACAGATCTGATCGTACTTTAATTATATATAATAAGTAGGTAGCAGGGTTATTGACTATTTACCATGGTTGTACTCTCCTGGCCTGCTTTATAGTAGTCGACTCAAACGAAGCCCTCTTGACTTGGTGATTTCTGTTCTGCCCCCATAGACAAGTAGTAAAACGCTTGACGAATAGAAATAGAATAGAATGATAAATGTATGGGGATGACATCATGATTCGAGTATGTTATCGATGACATATGTCAGCCCCATACATTTATCATTCTATTCCATTTCTATTCGTCAAGCGTTTTGCCACTTGTCTAGGGCCGTCTGTTCAGACGCCAAGCTCACAAGTCTAGTGATCGCAACTGCGACTGATTCGCGGGTCAGGTGTTAGTATGTTTCCTCTTAGGTAATTGCCAGTAACAGCTGCAGTATAGATGGATTTTATATTTTATTGGCAATAGGTTTGCCTCTTATCTATACTGGCATATGAAATTTGAACCTATAACATAACTGGAGAGATGTGGGTGTACTATATGTGCACCTCTGCCTATCCTTCGGGGAATTCAGACGTGATGTTATGCATGTACATGTGTCTTCCCGTGAAGTCATGCTACATTTTTAAATGAAGGCTGGCTGTATCTCATAGATAAATGTTTCAGTTGAGTTCCGGCGGTCCAGTGCTGATGGTGCAGGAGTCGCGCGTGAAGATGCTGGCGGTGGTGCAGACCGACGAGCACCTATTCGTGGCGTACCCACTTACTGAGCACGTCAGCTGGATCAACCATGTTATTAATAATAAATAGTTATGTTACTGTACGCTGCGTTTTAATCAGTCGGTTGATACTTAGTTCCTTATTTTCTGGTTAACGTTTTTTGATCAGATCATTGGTATAGAATTAAAATTTTAAATATTTTCCCAAAAAAAATGAAACACTACGTTTAATATAATGGAATCAAGTTCTGGTGTACGAGATATTATTAGATACTATTTAGGTATAATAAGTAAGTTACCTACATACTAAAATGTCGCTCATAAATTATATTACATGAACCTGTAAGAGTACGGCAATCCCTTTGTTGATAAACTGTTATTTCTGTATGATTTAATGTAAAAGTTATTTACCTACATAACAAGAAATAATATGCACCACGTACGCCATTCAACATCTTTAGATCAATAACAACATTAATGCCATCTAGTGTCTAATAGCTAATATAAAAAATATTTCCTCTCACCGCTAGATGGCGCTAAAACAACAGCTTTTAATTAACTATATTCTTTCAAGTGATCTCACCTATAAAGATTAAACAGAGCAATGTTTTAATAGGTGGTGATTGTGCATTGTTTAGCTAAACAATAATGTGACATAATAGTGAATGTAAACAAGCAAACTGATATAATAATTGTAAAGGTATTATACAACTATTTAGAGGTTGAAGCAAAGAGATCGCTGGATCGCCCTCCTATTGAAATCTTAATGCATACCGAAGTACAACACTGCTAGTGGCATCGTAAGTTAAAGAGCTGTTCATACCGAGCAGGACTGGACAGGGTCTACACGTATGATTCTAATCTCCTGAGTCCTAGGCGTCATCCTAAGGGAATCCCATGTCGTCCCATATAGCGATGAGGGATACACCGGGGGTATTTTAGTGGGTAGAGTCTCGTGGGTAGACCCCCGCTGTTACCCCATAGCGAAAAAAAAAGACAAGATTTTTTTTCCCGTGAAAAAAAAAATGGATTATTCGACAATTCTTTGCCATTGCACATGAGGCACAAACCGGATTCGACATCTTAAAACTGCATTTTTCTGATGACTAAAGGGTATGGCTGCCTAAGGAAAGTACTTATGTGAACATGAAATGTCAATAAACCTAGGATAATATTTAGGTTTAAACCCGCAACCTTTAACATATGAATCCAGTTTATAAACCACAGCTGACGCCCTACATATTATATAGTTTCTTGGTATATATAAGTGCTTACTGTCCTACATGATATTTTACATACATACAATACGTTTTTCATGAGGTAAGCGTAATACGTCAGAAAGGTGAAATGTAAGGTTTCAACGCGAACAACAACGTGCAAGCATAAGGCTTCCGCACACATTCAGTTATTTTTACGCCTGTTTCTGTAGGGGCATGCAGAACGTAATCTTACGTGTTTAAATCAACATAGCAAGTCTAGGAACAATTTAGAAATAGAAAATGATATGTCGATGATATGCGTAGGTAGGTACTCCATCCATACTTAATAATATAAATGTGAAAGTAATTCTATCGGTTTGTCCGTCTGTCTGTCTATTACGTCTTCACGTCTAAACCGCTGGACGGATTTTGATGAAATTTGGCATGTAAAAAGTTTAAGACATAAGAAGAATTAGTAGTAGGGGTTTCTATGTAAGCCCCTCAGAGGGTTGAATTTTTGGGTTTACGCGGGCGAAGCCGCGGGCAAAAGCTATATATAGGTAATATGGGTATATATAATACAATACTAAACAACAATCTAAATTAACGCGTGTGTAGCCGCGGGAAAAAGCTAGTATCCTATAAAAATAGAATCTCTTTCCGATAACCCACGTGCGTGTACGACGAATGTGATGCGAGTGAATGAGGCGAAAGAAGTATGCCAGGATCGTAGCAAATGGTAATCCGTGGTCTCTGCCTACCCATCTTGGAAATAGGCGAGACTTGTATGTATATGTTTTTTACCTTTATTATTCCTATCTCTATGATTTTTGGTTATGCAGAAATATCGGATCATAAATAGGCCCCGTGCGTGAATCAAACCGCATATGTCTAGATTCTAGATCTAGGTGCCCATTATCAAAATTTTATAATAAAAATATAGAAAATCGCACCAGAAATTTTACACAGGTATATCGCTGAAAATATATCGACAACATAACAGCATAAGTCCATGTTATCGCTAAAAATACATAAAAACAATATTAAGTTATCCCATATTAAAGTCTGATCGTGTGTAACGAGCTTTAAGCTTATGCAACGAGAGGCTTCGCAGATGTTGAATCAACCCACTGTGTGTTACTTAATGTTATGCAAAACTTAATAAACGAGAAATTTGTTCATATTTGCAAATCTAGAAATGTTCGGCACTCTTACTGGTGTTGTAAATATTATTGTAATGACGAAGGTTATTCACATGGACTTTCACTATTGTGTATAATTACGTAGTAACTCGTAACTGATATACATAGGTTGGGCTTATCTCAGTTGTGGATCCCTTATTATGCTTTTGGTATATTAGTCTTTGTCTCCCGCTTGCTATGGAGGGAAGTGGGAACTAAATATTTTTTCCTACTCCTATATTCTTTTATGATTAATTTCGTTGCGGGTTCCAAGACAGTCGAGTCATTTCTCTGGGACGCCTCGAGCTTCATTGCCTCGATGGTTCTCAATGGTTATCATTGTAGATCGTGGCTTACAATGATAGGCATGAGTGGTGGGCTAGTCCCGAAAAAAATATATAGGTTCAACAGTACACGTACAATACGAGAAAATTGATTGAAAATTGTTTACAAACATAAAAGTAATTAACAAAAAATATACAACGTGTAGACCGATGTTTCGCTTCCACATCGGAAAATGTCCTGCAATGCAAGCTCCCTCATCATCATCATCTCTCAGCCTATCGCGGCCCACGGCTGGACATAGGCGGAGAACCGTTAATGGACATAGTTATGCAAAACAGAATTACAGTTTTGAGAAAAAGCGATTTTTGACAAAATGTTATATCCTATACAGTTGAATTGTGTTGTAATGTTTTATTCTGTTAAAATTGTCAGATCATTTTGATATTTACAGGGTCGATAGAAGGTTCAACCAAGACCTGAAGTGACGAACACGACCACTCTGTCAAGAGTGATAACGAAGAAGAAGAAGGTTCATTTAAAAAAGCTTCTGTGTCCATATCTCGATTTTGGCATGAGTGTGGATTGGTTCCTGTTTGCATAACTAGGTCCGATTGTTGTGGCGCAACTTGGGAGGAGGCCAATGCAAGCTCGGTTGACCATACTCAAAATACGGGGCACCAGCACCACGTCTTTATTGAACTTAATAACGTTCTCATGTTGTCATGGCAACAGTTAATATCCTGTTAGTAACCTAGTGTAAGATAAGAAGTAGTTCCACGTGGCTGCGCCCACGACCACGGCAATAAAGCGTTTCCTTTCCTCACTGACATTGACACTCATTAGATACCAGATCAGGGAACTGTAACCTACATTTGAGCACTGATAGCCGAGTGGTATGACCGTTGGTCTGCCAAGACATAGGTCGCAAGTACAAACCCCGGAACGCACCAATGTCTTTTCGAATTTATGTGCGTCTTAAAAATTAGTTATCAGCTGCTAAAAATGGTGAAGGAAAACATCGTGAGGAAACCGGCACACCTGAGAGAATTTTCAACAGTGTGTAAAGCCATGTCAGAGGCCTACAGGCGGTTGTTTATCAACCATACGAGAAGAAGAAGACCTACATTTGATTTCATTTATTTAACCGACTTTTAAAGAGGGCTGAAGATTGAGCTCAGTGGCGTTCCATAGGGGAGGCGTATGTCCAGTAGTGGACGGAGATAGGCTGATGATGATAAACCAAAATTTTCTGTAAAGTTCTCACGACTGAATTTAACCTCGGTAGGAATAGCCCACTAAGCAGGACTGCAGGAGATATAAGATATAGTGCAACGTGTACCTACTACCTAGCGCATTATACCTCACGCTCATAAATAGTACGGTGAAATGACAATACAGCACGCGAAACGCGCGAGTAAGCCAAAACGAAGCAAGAGGTCTCGAATGCCTCGATGTACGAAGAACATACATCCTATATAATTACTCTAGTTTTTTTTTTTAATATTTGTAAATGTAATTATGATTTAAATGATGTTCACCTAATTACTGTATCTAATTACATAGAATAGAGCAAAAATAAGGAAAATATTCTCTTTCTCACGATTTACTGAGACTTTCTTCCAATTACTGGTTAATAATGTATAATGATGTCCGGATCGGAATTGCATCGCCATAGAATAGAATACTTAGCATTAACGGAACTAGTTAATTGAGTCGATAGTAATAAAACAAGGTATAATCTCGAGAAAATAATGTATTATTGTAGAGACAGTTTTATTACTAAATCATGGTTTGAATAGCTCTCTTTGACCCTTATCTAACAGCTGAGTATCGGACGTCCGTTAAAATATTCACAACCTTAGCTACCTAGTTTGCTTTCTCGTTTTTTCTCACCTCTATGTAATGTAGGTCAGCCACTAACAAGCCCTAGACCCATATACGTTACACGGAAGTTAGAAGAAAACATCGCGAGTGAAACTTCGGCGATAAGCGCTGAGCGGCGGGCAGCCACTGACCGGCGCGTGACGTCACTGCTGAAGAAAGTGGTGGTCGCAGCCGGCGTGCAGCGCCCGCCATCAGTCCGGTGGAGACGCGCGCGCCGCCCGCACGCTCGCGACATGGCCGAATGGAACACGCCTTAGACAATAACAAGTTCAATTAAAAAATCAAAATGTCATTCCGTAGACTCCTGAGCGCGGTCCGCTCTGCGCGGGAAGCGATCACCCGCGGTGCACCCATGGCGGACGGACTCCTGAAATCCTTGTTATCAGTTGTTGTTATATTCTGCATCGCGGTGTCGTCGCCGCCGTCGGCGTCGGCCAAGCCGTTCGCGTTCAGTTTCCCAGCGGGGTGGTCGTTGGCGGGGCTGGTCGGGACCGTGGGGGCGAGGTCCGAGGATGCGGAGAGAAGGGAGCCGGCGGCGGGGGCGAAGCCCTACACGGGGCGGCGCATCGGGAACGACACGCTCCGCATGGTGTACTACCACGACCTGACCGTGGCCGTGGTGGAGCTTGGCCTCAACAAGCTGCTTCTCAACTGCGAACTCATTGAGACACAGTGAGTACCACTCATATGGATTCTTGATAGTGGCAGCTTCGGGCTGTTGGCCCTGTTAGAATATTTAATAAAGGCAGAATACGAAATAATTTCGAATGAACTCTAAAGTTTGAAAAACAATATTTTCAACGTTAATCTTATACGTAATATTTAGGTAATATTTTTTTTAATGACTGAAAAATACAATTTTTCAGATGGAAATTCTCATATGTCCTTCATGAAAACCGTTGTTCATTATGAGAATGTTGACACATGCTAGTTCTATGAATAATAACTGAGGGTAATTTACAACAGCGCGCCGGCTTGGCTTCCAAGAAACTCGATCAATCAATCAGCTTTGCCAGGGTATTGGACGAAAGCAATGCTTAATTATGCGCGATAGAATACTTTCTTACATACGGCCTGTTTTTATACCTTGTGACACTGTAACTTGGATATATATTTGACACAGAGGGGTCAAATATAACCTCAGATTATTGTTTTGTTTTTAAGTACTTCAAAATAAGTATTTTGCCTCGCTAATGTAAGCCTAAAGGGTCAAAATATTTGTGTCATCTGCAAATAAGTTTTTTTTCTTTTAGAAAAACGTCGCCCCTCTAGGAATTTCTCCTGTATCGTGGATGCGTTTCACAAACATGAAATATCACATACACTAACACCCAGACTCGGGACAAATATCTGCGGATCACACAATTTTTTGTCCCGTGTGGTAATCGAACCCTTAGCGCAGCAGTCCAATCGCTTAGCCGCTGCGCTAACCAGGTCGTCAGAGTTTGTCCTGAGTCTGGGTGTCATGTTTCATGTCTGTAATTCATTTGTTAGAAGTGCGAGTTATAATAAAGTTACTTATAACTTTGAGGAGTAAACGTTGCCATAGGTAAAAGTCATAGGTACCGAACATTCGATACGTGTGTGAAGTGAGCATCTCAAGTGTTAGCATCTCACAATTAAACTTATGAAAACGTGGCATCCAGCATAGTTCTACAGTTCTTGATTAGTTTTAACAATAGTTCTATCGATTAAGTTATAAAAAAATCGATGTAAAAAAATGAGATGCTAACTTCGCAAATCCATTTCAGCATCTCATCGGAATCCGAGAGAGAAACAACAAAGGAGGCGATATCCGTTGAGTTCTATGTTTAAAATAAGTTTTAACAATAGTTCTGTCGATTTTAATTTAAATTTATTATTTTTTTAATGAGAATTGTGAGCTGCTGCCCCTATTTTGAAAGTTCTGGGCCCAAAACTATTTTTAAACTAAAGTCAGTATCACGATACGTCTAAATCAAAAGAGTTCTGTTCTCTTGTGTACTTAGATTTTTTTTTATAAATTATTTAGTGAAAAAAATTTAAACAAGTGTGAGATGCTGACCTTTTTTTTAAAGTTCTCGGGCCAAAACTATATTTGAACGATAAAAACAATCACGATACGTCTAAATCCAAAGAGTTCTGTTCTCTAGTGTACTTAGAAAAAATTTAATAAATTATTTAGTGAAAAAAAATTAAACAAGTGTGAGATGCTGACCTTTTTTTCAAAGTTCTGGGGCCAAAACTATATTTGGACGATAGATACAATCACGATACGTCTAAATCCAAAGAGTTCTGTTCTGTAGTGTACTTAGAAAAAATTTAATAAATTATTTAGTGAAAAAAAATTAGACAAGTGTGAGATGCTGACCTTTTTTTTAAAGTTCTGGGGCCAAAACTATATTTGAACGATAGATACAATTACCATACGTCTAAATCAAAAGAGTTCTGTTCTATAGTGTACTTAGATTTTTTTTTATAAATTATTTAGTGAAAAAAATTTAAACAAGTGTGAGATGCTGACCTTTTTTTTAAAGTTTTGGGAACAAAACTATATTTGAACGATAGATACAATCACGATACGTCTAAATCCAAAGAGTTCTGTTCTCTAGTGTACTTAGATTTTTTTTAATAAATTATTTAGTGAAAAAAATTCAAACAAGTGTGAGATGCTGACCTTTTTTTCAAAGTTCTGGGGCCAAAACTATATTTAAACGATAGATACAATCACGATACGTCTAAATCAAAAGAGTTCTGTTCTCTAGTGTACTTAGAAAAAATTTAATAAATTATTTAGTGAAAAAAATTTAAGCAAGTGTGAGATGCTGACCTTTTTTATAAAGTTCTGGGGCCAAAACTATATTTAAACGATAAATACAATCACGATACGTCTAAATCCAAAGAGTTCTGTTCTCTAGTGTACTTAGAAAAAATTTAATAAATTATTTAGTGAAAAAAAATTAAACAAGTGTGAGATGCTGACCTTTTTTTTAAAGTTCTGGGGCCAAAACTATATTTGAACGATAGATACAATCACGGTATGTCTAAGTCCAAAGAGTTCTGTTCTCTAGTGTACTTAGAATTTTTTTTATAAATTATTTAGTGAAAAAAATTAAACAAGTGTGAGATGCTGACCTTTTTTTTAAAGTTCTGGGGCCAAAACTATATTTGAACGATAGATACAATCACGATACGTCTAAATCCAAAGAGTTCTGTTCTCTAGTGTACTTAGATTTTTTTAATAAATTATTTAGTGAAAAAAATTTAAACAAGTGTGAGATGCTGACCTTTTTTTCAAAGTTCTGGGGCCAAAACTATATTTGAACGATAGATACAATCACAATACGTCTAAATCCAAAGAGTTCTGTTCTATAGTGTACTTAGAAAAAAATTAATAAATTATTAAGTGAAAAAATTTAAACAAGTGTGAGATGCTGACCTTTTTTTTTAAGTTCTGGGGCCAAAACTATATTTGAACGATAGATACAATTACGATACGTCTAAATTAAAAGAGTTCTGTTCTATAGTGTACTTAGAAAAAATTTAATAAATTATTTAGTGAAAAAAATTTAAACAAGTGTGAGATGCTGACCTTTTTTTTAAAGTTCTGGGGCCAAAACTCTATTTGAACGATAGATACAATCACGATAAGTCTAAATCCAAAGAGTTCTGTTCTGTAGTGTACTTAGAAAAAATTTAATAAATTATTTAGTGAAAAAAAATTTAAACAAGTGTGAGATGCTGACCTTTTTTTCAAAGTTCTCGGGCCAAAACTATATTTGAACGATAGATACAATCACGATACGTCTAAATCCAAGGAGTTCCGTTCTATGATATACTTAGAAAAAAATTAATAAATTATTAAGTGAAAACAATTTAAACAAGTGTGAGATGCTGACCTTTTTTTTAAAGTTCTCGGACCAAAACTATATTTGAACGATAGACACAATCACGATACGTCTGAATCCAAAGAGTTCTGTTCTCTAGTGTACTTAGAAAAAATTTAATAAATTATTTAGTGAAAAAAATTTAAACAAGTGTGAGATGCTGACCTTTTTTTTAAAGTTCTGGGGCCAAAACTCTATTTGAACGATAGATACAATTACGATACGTCTAAATCCAAAGAGTTCTGTTCTCTATTGTACTTAGAATTTTTTTTATAAATTATTTAGTGAAAAAAATTTAAACAAGTGTGAGAAGCTGACCTTTTTTTAAAGTTCTGGGGCCAAAACTATATTTGAACGATAGATACAATTACGATACGTCTAAATCCAAAGAGTTCTGTTCTCTAGTGTACTTAGAAAAAATTAAATAAACTATTTTGCGAAAAAAATTTAAACAAGTGTGAGATGCTGACCTTTTATTTAAAGTTTTGGGGCTAAAACTGTATTTAAACGATAGATACAATCACGATACGTCTAAATCCAAAGAGTTCTGTTCTCTAGTGTACTTAGATTTTTTTTAATAAATTATTTAGTGAAAAAAATTTAAACAAGTGTGAGATGCTGACCTTTTTTTCAAAGTTCTGGGGCCAAAACTATATTTGAACGATAGATACAATCACAATACGTCTAAATCCAAAGAGTTCTGTTCTATAGTGTACTTAGAAAAAAATTAATAAATTATTAAGTGAAAAAATTTAAACAAGTGTGAGATGCTGACCTTTTTTTTTAAGTTCTGGGGCCAAAACTATATTTGAACGATAGATACAATTACGATACGTCTAAATTAAAAGAGTTCTGTTCTATAGTGTACTTAGAAAAAAATTAATAAATTATTTAGTGAAAAAAATTTAAACAAGTGTGAGATGCTGACCTTTTTTTTAAAGTTCTGGGGCCAAAACTCTATTTGAACGATAGATACAATCACGATACGTCTAAATCCAAAGAGTTCTGTTCTGTAGTGTACTTAGAAAAAATTTAATAAATTATTTAGTGAAAAAAAATTAAACAAGTGTGAGATGCTGACCTTTTTTTCAAAGTTCTCGGGCCAAAACTATATTTGAACGATAGATACAATCACGATACGTCTAAATCCAAGGAGTTCCGTTCTATGATATACTTAGAAAAAAATTAATAAATTATTAAGTGAAAACAATTTAAACAAGTGTGAGATGCTGACCTTTTTTTTAAAGTTCTCGGACCAAAACTATATTTGAACGATAGATACAATCACGATACGTCTGAATCCAAAGAGTTCTGTTCTCTAAAGTACTTAGAAAAAATTTAATAAATTATTTAGTGAAAAAAATTTAAACAAGTGTGAGATGCTGACCTTTTTTTTAAAGTTCTGGGGCCAAAACTCTATTTGAACGATAGATACAATCACGATACGTCTAAATCCAAAGAGTTCTGTTCTCTATTGTACTTAAAATTTTTTTTATAAATTATTTAGTGAAAAAAATTTAAACAAGTGTGAGAAGCTGACCTTTTTTTAAAGTTCTGGGGCCAAAACTATATTTGAACGATAGATACAATTACGATACGTCTAAATCCAAAGAGTTCTGTTCTCTAGTGTACTTAGAAAAAATTAAATAAACTATTTTGCGAAAAAAATTTAAACAAGTGTGAGATGCTGACCTTTTATTTAAAGTTTTGGGGCTAAAACTGTATTTAAACGATAGATACAATCACGATACGTCTAAATTCAAAGAGTTCTGTTCTATAGTGTAAATGATATTTCCTACTATTAATTAAATTTAAAAAAAAACAAAATATCAAAAAAAAAAGTTGATGAACAAAAGGAATCATCGTGAATGAAGGACAAACGACATTATAATTAAATCAACAAAATCATAAAAATTTAATCCTAAAAACTAATTCATAAAAAATTAACAAAAAAACTAAATTTAAATCATTTTGACAAAAATGTGGAGCCAAATGCTACCGCGTCCTTGCCGTTGGTTCCAGGTAATGCATTAGCAGTTCTATAGTGTAAATGATATTTCCTACTATTAAGTAGGAAATATCATTTACACTATAGAACAGAACTCTTTGAATTTAGACGTATCGTGATTGTATCTATCGTTCAAATATAGTTTTGGCCCCAGAACTTTAAAAAAAGGTCAGCATCTCACACTTGTTTAAATTTTTTTCACTAAATAATTTATAAAAAAAATTCTAAGTACACTATAGAACAGAACTCTTTGGATTTAGACGTATCGTGATTGTATCTATCGTTCAAATATAGTTTTGGCCCCAGAACTTTGAAAAAAAGGTCAGCATCTCACACTTGTTTAAATTTTTTTCACTAAATAATTTATTAAATTTTTTCTAAGTACACTAGAGAACAGAACTCTTTGGATTTAGACGTATCGTGATTGTATCTATCGTTCAAATATAGTTTTGGCCCCAGAACTTTAAAAAAAAGGTCAGCATCTCACACTTGTTAAATTTTTTTTCACTAAATAATTTATT
The DNA here is from genome assembly GCA_905340225.1 of Abrostola tripartita. Lineage (NCBI taxonomy): Eukaryota > Metazoa > Arthropoda > Insecta > Lepidoptera > Noctuidae > Abrostola > Abrostola tripartita. The sequence continues at coordinate 12,462,259 of HG996499.1, forward strand.
AAATTTTTTCTAAGTACACTACAGAACAGAACTCTTTGGATTTAGACGTATCGTGATTGTATCTATTGTCCAAATATAGTTTTGGCCCCAGAACTTTGAAAAAAAGGTCAGCATCTCACACTTGTTTAATTTTTTTTCACTAAATAATTTATTAAATTTTTTCTAAGTACACTAGAGAACAGAACTCTTTGGATTTAGACGTATCGTGATTGTATCTATCGTTCAAATATAGTTTTGGCCCGAGAACTTTAAAAAAAAGGTCAGCATCTCACACTTGTTTAAATTTTTGTCACTAAATAATTTATAAAAAAAAATCTAAGTACACAAGAGAACAGAACTCTTTTGATTTAGACGTATCGTGATTGTATCTATTGTCCAAATATAGTTTTGGCCCCAGAACTTTGAAAAAAAGGTCAGCATCTCACACTTGTTTAATTTTTTTTCACTAAATAATTTATTAAATTTTTTCTAAGTACACTAGAGAACAGAACTCTTTGGATTTAGACGTATCGTGATTGTATTTATCGTTCAAATATAGTTTTGGCCCGAGAACTTTAAAAAAAAGGTCAGCATCTCACACTTGTTTAAATTTTTTTCACTAAATAATTTATAAAAAAAAATCTAAGTACACAAGAGAACAGAACTCTTTTGATTTAGACGTATCGTGATACTGTCTTTAGTTTAAAAATAGTTTTGGGCCCAGAACTTTCAAAATAGGGGCAGCAGCTCACAATTCTCATTAAAAAAATAATAAATTTAAATTAAAATCGACAGAACTATTGTTAAAACTTATTTTAAACATAGAACTCAACGGATATCGCCTCCTTTGTTGTTTCTCTCTCGGATTCCGATGAGATGCTGAAATGGATTTGCGAAGTTAGCATCTCATTTTTTTACATCGATTTTTTTATAACTTAATCGATAGAACTATTGTTAAAACTAATCAAGAACTGTAGAACTATGCTGGATGCCACGTTTTCATAAGTTTAATTGTGAGATGCTAACACTTGAGATGCTCACTTCACACACGTACATTCGATTAAATCGAGAATCTTATAGGCGTTTCAACTTTACACGTAGTTTTCTTCGTTTCGAATGAAAGTTGATAAGCGTTCGTAGACCCCAATCAAGACTTCAACTATTTACCCAGGATAGGTTCATTTCATCAGCGTTGATGTATAAAAATACAGATGGTTGACATAGGTATGGCCCATAAAAAGAATTATGTAAGAAGATCAGAATCGAATAAACACTTGATGAACGAAAAATACCCTTAATATAAATACACATGTGAACTCAAACCTTGACCTATGTGTGAGAAGGATGTTTTTCGCGTCTGACTACCCCTTATTGAAATATCAGGATACAGATATACTGAACTGAACAACAAGTCTAATTTGATCGTTACGTCTAGTTGAAACTTTTAAATTGGTCAATTACAATCAATTTTGTGCTAAACAAAATAATACCTTCTACTAACAAGATAATCTTAGTACCTTGTGTTTTTCCTTTATCTATCGATGTATCTTTAAAGTCTGTCTTAAAGTCGCTTGAATATCATCAAAATGATTTACATAACATTACCCCCAAGGGATAGACAGAGGTGCACATATAGTACACCCACATTTCGCCAGTTTAGTTATAGGTCCCAATGTAATACAGGGCGCGTTTGCCATTAACCGGGCACACTTCCAGACTCCGTGCTGCTACGGAGAATAACCTAATGGAAAAACACAGTTACAATTTGCCCGACCCGGGATTCGAACCCAGGACCTCATGCTCAGCAGTCACGCTTAGCGACCACTAGACCAACAAGGCAGTTAAGTCAGACCAAAATCATCAAGTTGCTCCAAAATAAACAATGATGAATGATTGTATCAGATGCTTGTGACATATTGTCATAGCCTATTTTAAAATGATTTAAGGTCATGTAATTTCCTTATGTACTTTAATTAATGATTGGAAAAGGAATAGAAAGGACCACAACAAGTGATAAAATTTATGGGGGCAAAGAAAAGATGGCTTTTAAACGCTCTTTCCTCTTTCTGTTGAGATTTGAGGCCGAAAATGGCCCGAATGGCTATAGGGCAATACGGCTATTTACATTAACAGCCGTGCCTTTTTTTTGCTCGACTTGGCGAGGACACTTCCGTGCCCCCATATATATTATTATGAAGCAGTAATACAATTTGATTTTATTTTTACAATACGCAATGTATTTACATAGTTTGAGAAAGTTGATGGTCTTTAAGTACGAGGTTCTTTTTAGTATTATTGGGTATATTTAGGCTTGAACTATAAAATAAGGTTGGTTGAATCAAGGTTGGCGTTGTTATTTTTTATCTTTTTAATCTGCGATCAGACGAGGATGCTACATTTATTAATTTTGTTGCGGATTTTGAGAATAGACATTCCCTGAAAAACGTCAAGATTCATTGTATTGATAATTTTCTTGTTTAGATATCATTATATTGAATTATAGATTACATTAAAGATCCTGGCTTACATCAGATCCAGTAAAGGGCAGGTGTAGTGTGCTTAGTCAACAAAATCATAATTCACAACTGCTAAGACCCATAAATAAAGAACAAAGTAATCGCAATCGAATCCAGGATATCACACTACGAAGCTACAACAGCAGCCGTTAAAAATAGTATAATCACAAACAGTGGAAGTTCTGGAGTCAGATTTACGTCACCAAGGTTACGAGCGGTTACGGGACCCACTTAAGTGACTAACGCGCGCTCAGACGAACCTTCCTGCCGCCCCCCGATACTAATAAATCTATCTGATACGTCGCTAATTTAGCTGCAACTGTTCTACGTCAGAACTGTTATGAACTGTCCTAGACTTATGCAAGTCTCGGTCGAGTTCCTATTTCAGAGAGCTCAAAATTCTGCAGCCATTTGTGTTAAAGAATATTTATGATATAAACCTGGTTTCGTTCTGATCTTTTTTTAAATAAAACTATTGTTTACTTAACTATTGTTTGTTAAAGTCCATAAAAGACATGGTAATAGTCTTAAGGTTTTTAAATCAAAACTAAGAACTGGCTACTTCAATTAAACTACGACCAAACAGAAATCCTATTGCTTACAAAATAATTATTCCCTGTATCTCACTAATCCCACCGATTTATTTAAACGCCTAGCGCACAGACAAACATACACACACACACATACACTCACACACACGCACATACATAAACTTAACCCGTCATTTATAGGAAATCTTTGTTCACAATTGTATCAACCAAAATTGGGAGAGGGCACTGACTTTTGTAACACAGGTTTTACCTAGCCCAGAAGTCAGTGACTTCATAGGAATTATGTAAAAAGTTTGTGAAAAAAAAATTATTACTATTATTAAACAAAGGCAAATAAAAAGAGAAAAGAGTTCAAATAACTTCAATATTTCTTCTCAATCTCATCTACATCTACCTATATTTTACATCTCTAGAACGTATACGTTTTAATGGTCGATGCATTTGCAGACGACTAGGTAAGTACTGATAATTTCTATCTATATCCGAAGAGTAAGGCGCGAATTGTCGCAAATAAATTGGGTTCCTAACTATGCAGTGTGCACTGATTAGCCCACCATTTTCAAAGTTATATAAAACATGTCAGTAACATTCTACTTTATGATAGATTCAATACGTAATGGTTGACCATGGTCCAAATCAGATTGGCTGGGCACATTATAGCAATTTCATACTATGTAAACGATGGTAATGACTTTAAAATCATCAAAACATAATCGATTGCTTTTGTTTACTGCGCAAATGTTGGAGTGAGGTGGTCGTTCCGTTCAATATTGTTGGCCTGATTGCTGGCACAATTCGACTACGGCAAAGCCAAAAGGAAGGGTTATTTGATCTACAAGATTACTTAATAAGCATCAGTTTGAGAGAAATTCAAGTTCAGGCAAGATATGTGTCATTTATCTTTTCAAATGCCATGTTATGTAGTTGCTTTGAAAATCTAAGTCCTTACTAGCTACTCTCTACTACCTCTGTTAAATTAAGACACTGAAGATGACTATGTAAGACTAATGTATTTACAAAATGTGCTTCCCAAATAACCCTTTGAAGATACAGGCGTTATCTTCTTCTTATCGTATGGTTGATGAACAACCTGGTGTCAGAGTTTAAACCGCCTGTAGGCCTTTGATATGGCTTTAGACACCGTTGAAAAATCTCTCTCACATGTGCCGGTTTCCTAACGATATTTTCCTTCACCGGTTTTAGCAACTGTAACTAATTTATAGTACGCACATGAATACCGAAAAGACATTGTTGCGTCCCGGGGTTCAACAGGCCAACAGTCATACTACTCGGCTATCACTGCTATAAGACGTGATGAAAAATTTCGAAGCACGCAGTTATAATGGTTTTCAATCACCTCATATTAATTAATTAATTTAATTGTTTTATCATTATCAAAATGCAAAATAGCCAGTAGGTAAAAGTAGGTACACGTGAGATCGTAAATATATCGTAAATCAGTTTAATGGCACAGTATACAGCCTATACTTTACATGAAAAATGTTATCATACTTCGACATAACTTTCGTTTTCTTTTGATAGGACCACAACCTGAAGAAATTTCAAGAATTGCACATGATAACTAGGTATACAGTATTCTTAAAAGTATACGAGGTATACTCGAATATATTTATATACGTACATATACTTCTAGATATATACTATCTATGGGCAAAATTTCATCAAAATCCATTAAGTTGTTACTGAGAAATGAAGGGTCAAAGAACAAACATAATTATTAACATAGTATGAACCCGTGGTGGCACTAGTTTGTCTACATGTATTATGATTTATTCATAACGTGTAACGAGCTCATCCTTACAGACTTCCAAATTCGTGGCGAGAGTTACACAACACTTCATGTATCCTCTTTTTGTAATAGATATAGCCTCGATTCTTAGGTCATTGTGTTAGCTTATATTAGTTACTGGAGAATATTATATGACCCAATCAATACTTTGATCGAGTACTCGTGTTGACTAAATAATGAAACCCAAAACCTTTTCTAAGGTTTTGGTTTCATAAAAGCGTAAGAATTTGTCCGAAATATTTTGAGCAAGTATGAGATTTTTGGAATAGATAAAATACTAAACTGATGATTCAATCTAGTACAAGCTATGTGTACAAAACCACCTAGGAACAAAAAAAAACTATTATAACCTGTAAATCTACGTCAATAATTCCTTGATACACTTTTGAGGAGTTACTTCAACCACCCGAGATTTTAACTACCTTTTATCATATCAACTATACTCTATAGTAACGTCCTCGATTGTAATACAGTTCTTTTGTGAGTCAATGAATTGTCGTATCTAAACTGTAGTGAATAAGATGAATGGATTATGAGGGAAACTCCGAGCCTTTTCTAAGCATTATTCATGTTGTGTGAGAGTCTTTTGAGGCGGTTTTCGCCGCGCATTCTTTGGTAAAACCTCATTACTTCCCCGAATGGTTTACGTTGTAATTACTGTTAGATGTTGACTGTTACCAACTTGCTCAACGATGTGATTATAGGCATCGTTGGAGGCCTTTTATTTTATATTACTAGCTTTTGACTTAATTCGTTTTTTCTGGTTTTTTCGTCGTTTGTGAGTCTTTTACGCAGCAAGAAAAGTAACCGATAGACGTGTCATTCGGAAAAGATAATGTTAATGTGCGTCTTCTGGAACTTCACCACCAATACTGCGATCTCCAAGCCTTAAGGGGGAGACTTTTTTTTAACAGTGGACGACTTCCGGCTGATGTTGATGTATGTTAAAAGAGAAGCAGGCTAGGGTACGGTGCGATGAAACAGGTGTGACGTGGCAGGCAATATACATAGTATTTCATGTCTCCTAATATGTATTAATCATCATCAGCTGGAAGACATCCACTGTTAAACGAAGGCCTTCTCCCTTTAGATTTGGTGAGGGGGGGGGGGGGGCCTTGCCATAATCCCCACGGTGGCAAGCGGCTTTGGGACCGCAGTGTTACTGGTCAAGATACAGAAGGCGCTGCTGCCCACCTTTGGATTTTTCCTTAGTCGCCTCTTACGTCACCCACAGGAGCAAAGGAGGTGGTCAATTCTAGGCCAGAAACCACACAGCACAATATATATTAAATAATTAAAAAAGCATTTATCTTTCGTCTTTTAATGATGAGTGTATGACCAGCAAACCAGCATTGAAAACTCATACTGAAGTAACTATTATACCTTTAAATATGCAAAACGGATTACGTTCACCAACGTACATAAATACTTATATATCAGACCATTATACTAAAATACAGGGTCGTATCATTTGATTAGGTAATTACTAGGTGCTTAAAAACTTTAATTATTGGAAGGACAACTGTTAACGATCGTACGTGTAGTAATTATTTATGATTGTGTTGGGTATGTTTTACTAATTACTTTACCGAACTTTACACGTGCTACCAAGTTGTAACTTCATTTAATTTTTAACATAATCATAACATCACACCGTTATCCGAAGGAGTAGGCAAAGATGAATAGTGCATCCACATTTTTTGCCAATAACCAGGCACAAATCTAGACTATGCTACTATTTACCTTATAAGTTACTATTAACTTGAAGCGGTGGATCAAAAGAGACAATTATTTAGCTATGTGCATGAATCCTTTCTCTTTCCTTCTTTTGACAAAAGTTTTTATGCAATCATTGCATGCTCTATAGGCTTTAACGCATCTTCACCTACGGTAACTAGATTAACTTGTAAATGATGGTAGAACGCAGATTTTAGACTGCTGCGAATCGACTTGCTTATCTAAATACATTTGTTCCGAGTTCTAGACTCGAAACTTTTTGCAAAAGCCTGGAAATATACGTCCGTTTCTTTATTAGCATGCACATACACGATCTACGTAACTCCAAAGAGAATCCTTTAGGAGGAGGTTGGCATTTCGTATGAATCAAAACACTTGTGCAATGTGACAACCTGATTGGCGCAGCGGCTAAGCTAAGAGTTGCGAGTTCGATTCCCGCACGGGACAGAAATTTGTGCGATCCGCACATGTTTGTGCCGAATTTGGGTGTTTGTGTATGCGACATTTTTCTAAAAAAAAAAAAAGTGCGTGTGAGATCCAGTTAAATACCCTTAACTCATCCATACCGCACGACCATAGCGTCAAATCCACAACAAAGTGATGAGACAGCAGTTTCGAAGATCGACGCATGAAAGTCAGCACCGGACGCGGTTGTGGCATACACCAACAATTGATACGTCACCGTTCCCGGCAATATTACAAATGAATGGCGAAAACTGCAAGTAACGCCTATCTGTTATGCTGATTCTGACGTATCGGAAAAAATATGTATACGAACATTATAGGCATACGTGGTCGGTCGCGTTGGTCTATCCTACTCTGCTGAGCGCGAGGTACAGGATTTGATACCCTGTTCAGTCGGTTATTAGTAGCGGGACGGATTCTAGATTTGTGCCCGGTTAACGGCGATAGACTTGCCCCCTATTACATGGGATCAACCACTTAACTGGCGAAATTTATGTGTATCCTAGGCACCTCTGCTTACCCCATAATTTTACAAATCGTTTTCCAAAACATGGTTGAACTAGCTCAAACTAGCGGCCGTTTGGTATTCAGAGCGCATGCGTCGGCCTTTCAATAGACGTGTTGCAAGGACTTACGTGAATTATTTAGTGGAAGTCTGTCGGCCCTTTTATAGTTAACTGGGAACACTTTCTTCGTATAATGAGTGGAAGACGCCTGAGGTTAATTAATTATCGAAGGTTTCCAAAGAAACCTAGTTTCTGTGTAGTTATGTTGTTCCTTATAAGACCAAAAGTTATATTTCAGGCTTTTATAGATCCGGTGCAATATAGGAGCAGAGAGGCTACTCCCGAAACGAATGTGAGAACTTCCTACTTTAATAGATTAAAATATGAGGACGTTTTCAACCAATACAATAAATTTCGTTTTCGATTGTAGGCTCCTAGCACTCCACATGTGGTGAATTGGTACCTGGCCGTGATAAAGCTCAGGATTTGACCAACTAATTGACGCTATCTATCATCCACAACTTCCTTGTCATCTATTTTAATGATCCCACAGTCTATATTAGTATACTTAATTTATATGTTTATGTCATCTTGAGTGACTTCTCATGGCTACCAGCTGCTGTCGGTTCCCCGGCTGCGTGTGGGCCTGACCACGCAGCGCTCAGCTTTGAAATGAGGTACGGAAAGCTAGCACGCAACTCACGACAACCATCTATCTGGGACAATGTTGGAATATTTTCAACTTGCTACGCCCAGCGGCGTTACCCGCTACATTTGTACGGGATAAAAAGAGTAATCCAGGATGTCAGCTACCTCCATACCAAATTTTATCAAAATTGGTCCAATCGTTTGAGCGTGAAGAGGTAACAAACATACAAACACACACACTCACAAATATTATCAATAGTTAAGTAAATAAACTTGCGTCAATTCATCATCATCAAGCCTAAAGCCTTTGCGTCTTTAATAGCCGTTATTAGAATATTTTCGCTTGCGATGTTTTAAAACTAACGTAACTAGTATACACCTCTACCCCTTCCGGAAATACAGGAGTGATGTCATGTTATGGGAATTGTTAGGGCTGTATTAGGCAGCGACGATACAAGAGCAAAATTCCTAGAATGGGGCTACGTTTAAAACCTCAGTTTAAAACTATATTAAGCGCAAGTTAGACCATCTAGGTACTTTATATTTGAAAACTATGATTAATAAACTCTCTCCGCCCTTGACGTGATGTTAGGACAGTTCTTACAAAATAGTTGTGTTGACCGAAGTATATAAATTGGATATTATCTGGTATAAATAAATAATTATGTATATTGCAAATTAATTCAAATATGTCGTTTTAGGCAAATTTTATGTCATTAAATATTATGTAATAAACATTCAGATACGTTTTCTTAAATTCTTTGTCGTGTCAACACCACAAGTGACAAATGACTTTCCGCTCGTGAAGAAGCTGCGCATTGTGATGGCGGCAATTAATTCTGATTATATTGCGAGCTACTAGTATATATTTACGAAAAAATAAAAGAAAGAAAAAGACTGACAAGTGAAAAACAATTAAGAATAAATAGCGGTTTATGTCGATACAACGAAACAGAAAGATAGCTTATGATTGGTCCACCATTAAAGGTTTACTAACCCTGAATACGAAAGCGCAACGATGTGAACTTAGCATAAAGGCTGAAGGCGAAACAAATGAAACCAGAACCGGCTTTCATCCTACAAAGGCAAGGTTTAGACAGATGATCCCATAATCGAACGCCTATCAAGTGCACATTCGTGATACAAAAGGCCTAATATAGGGCTTCATTAAGTTTTAAAATGTAGGCTTCCATCAGTGTTATATCGAGTTCCAATACTTCCAATCGATACAGTTCGTATATATCGTCATTCGACATTGTTGCGTGTTCAAGGATATTAAAGTCATTTGTTACCCCGAGCAGTCATTACAGCCTGCAAGTATAATGCTTTTATGACGGCTTCATCGATTTATTTCCAATTTATTTATTTTCTGTACCCCTAGAAAAGTAAACTCCGAACCAACAATTTAAAAGCTAGGAATAAGGATGAATCTGCTGCCTCTGGCTTGAGTTGCTGGCGGGTGTAAAATCTACGTTAGAACTTGATACCTTTCCGCTGAACTCAGAGACATGTAATGATTACTTAAACTGTTTTTTTTTTCTTGTGAAATCTTTACTTAGTGTCAGTTTAAGTAATCATTAACGTCTCTGAGTGCGGCGGTTAGTTAATTAAGTTTGTTAGGAAATAGGTCCCGTTATAATACTGAATTAAGCTGTTGCGAACTTGACAAATATTGTACTTAATTTTTATTTGTTTTTATTTTTTACAAGCATTGGAACAAATAAAGTTACCTATAAAAAGGATGAGACTAAAGATGTTTCCGACAGGTTCAACATTAATCATCTTCGCCAAGTCCGATTTGTCGGATCCTTTCCTCAGTCAAACTCCATTCCTACAGCAAGTATGATTAGTTACTTAAATGTCACTTTAAGTGCAACGCTAATGTCATAACCTATGTTGTAAACTAGTACCTCTACGACCTCTTAGTACCACGACTTGAGTAATGCTAGTTAAATCAAGGTGAGTTTAGCTATTCTGGTCTCGAACACGCGACTACTTACATATTCACATGTGTCGCGCAGTGATTTAATGAGAATACCTCGCATTACAAACTGTTGTTGCTTTACTTGACAACAAGTTATAAAAGAAACAACTTGAGAACGATTGTAGAAAAATTTATTTAGATAGTTCACGAAGAGAAAACGTGGATAAAGATTCATGAAGCACAATAGATATGTTTGATTTACGGTGATTATATACTTCACGGTCATTAAGATATTATCAGCCAGTAACTGTTCCATTATTGAGAAACTTCAAGCAATTCTGATTTTCACTTGTTACTTAAGCACTGATAGCCGAGTGGTATGACCGATGGACTGCCAAGTCAAAGGTCGCAAGTTCAAACCGTCTTTTCGAATTCATGTGCAGACTATAAATTAGTTATCAGTTGCCAAAAACGGTGAAGGAAAACATCGTGAGGAAACCGGCACACCTGAGAGATTTTTCAACGGTGTGTAAAGCCATGTCAGAGGCCTACAGGGGGTTTAAACTCTGACACCAGGTTGTTCATCAACCATACGATGAGAGAGAGAAGAGAGAACTTGTTACTTGGAATACTACGAGAATAAAAATATCAGAATACTATCTCCAGAAGTTCATGAAAGAAGAAATAGTCGTGAAAGTGACATTCATTCGCGAAGCTCGTTTTTATGTACTAGATGCGCCCGACGGCGTTACCCGCTACATTTTTTCGGGATAAAAACTTCTTCAGCTTCTGTCTTAATCCAGGGTGTCAGCTGCCAGCACCTTCATACCAAATCTTCTCGAAATTGGTCCAGCCGTTTGAGCGTGAAGAGTAACAAACATCTTAACACACTCACAAACTTTCGCTTTCATAATATTAAGTGTGATGATATAAATTATCTGAAAAGGGTACACCTGCTAAGAACTTTACTGGGTTTCCTTAATTTCACAGTAGATTACGCGTCGAATGTACAGAGTAAGTCCTTAAAAAGCTTTAATGGAACATGACATTGGTGGCATAAAGAAAGAAATAAAACGCGATGTCATATTACTTTGATTAAAAAAATTAAAAATGTGGCAGTCGTGTTTTTTCATTTTTTAAATTATAGTATTTTATTTGTTTCTTTTTTATAGCCTATGTTACTCGCGATAGTGTAAGGGTTTTAACGACACTCCATACATACATACATACATACATGAACCCTGAAAACATTACACTTCTTTTTTTGGGCAGTCGTGTATGTTTCCCAGAAATACCTTTCTAATCATAATTACTTCGACTGAACAATAACATTCTTCTCTTCTATATCTTTATCTGTCTTATTGTCGATTACATAACAATAAGATAAGATGATGTATCTTATCTTATTGTTATATAATCAACAATGCGATCACTACAAACGCAGATTGATGTGATCTCATATAATTTGATAATGAAACAATAAGAAGCCGTAAGGCTGCGTGCGCGCATGTAACGCGAAGATCACTGTCATCAGACATTTGAGTCGTAAATTATTATCATTAGAGATCGTTTTGCTGCTTAGTAAGTAGTAGAAATAATAAAATGGAATTGGTTATTTTCATTAGACGAAGTTATTACATTTCAATTCTTTTTTTTTTCCCAGTTTTGTGGTTGATACAGTGTCCATCTTTTCTATTCATCATCTCAGCTCTCACTCATTTCTTATTAATTGCACTGTTGACAAAAGCCACCCATCTCTTTTTCGTTCATTCCTAACCTAACCCATCATGGTTTTAAGTCTTAAATTCTTGATTTGATTAAACTCGAGCATGATTAAGAGTACACTCTTTCGAGAAGCAGGGGTCATTGAAACTTTTTGCGTAGGCATTTGTCGCGGAACTTAATACTTTCGCTTTCTCGACGATTGCATGTTATGTTTTGCATAATTAAATTGCTACACGATGATGTATGTTATTAGGTGTTCTTACATGTAGTAAGTACAAATTAAGTCTAGTCGTTTTATATGTTTTTTGGCGAAATTGATAGTAAAAATTGTCAGATAATAGCAGAAATATAGCGATTATGTCGTAATAGTAATAAATACTTTTTTTCTATCTAAGACAGCACTAGCATCTATTATTAAACTTGCTCTCTGTATGTTAGTTTAATGAATCGTTAAGCTTAGATCTGATTTCACCACCACCCAAAATAAAAGCTCGCATACAATAGTAAGGAACATTGGAAGAGTCATATTCACTAATGAGCATTCTAAGGATTTTAAAGGTTTACTGAAGAATTGAATCCGCTAACTCATTTAGTGAAAGCCGGTCTAATAATCTTTGTGCATGACAAACTGTTGATATAATAAATCGTCGTTGACAGTCCAATACCGCATAACTAATAATATTGGAAACCGCGAATGTAGAAAAACAGGAAAAAATGAAATTTTGAAAATAAACTAAGTATTAAGAATATTGTCTTTTGAAATAGTACATTAAAATATGGAGAACGAAACAGTCATCTAATCAAGTTCGAACAAAATTCGGTCGATTAGTTTTTTAGAAACTTCGTTATTTGGCCCTCATGTGAAATTTGCAAAAGTGAACAAACGTGATATTTAACAATGTTAGTTAAGCGGAATTGGACTATCGACGACGAAATCACATTTAAAGCACCAGGAGGCGGATCTCTACTCCAAAATTTTCCAAAACGGAAAAGGACCTAGTCCTAAGAGGCAGCACAAAAAGACCAATAATTCAAACCTCAAAACGAGTTCGGAGCAACGAAATATAATTGCGGAGGTATATTGTGGAGGTGTTGGCTGACGGTCGCTGGCCACAATGCACACAATGGGCAATGAAATGGGAGCTGTTTGTACGTTGCCACCCAATTGACGCCTTAGATTGTGTACTATGCTTCATTTTAGCCTTTTGGTAAGCAAATATATGTTTCTATAACATCACCTGTGTTTATCTTAAATACGAAGCTTGCGTTTTGCTTGACAGCGTTTGATTTCCATTGGAGAGGAAGCTACTGTCATTTAACTGAAATTTTACCCCAACTCCAACAAGGAATTTTTAAACAGAAAATTCTAAACAACTTTCCCTACCTAGGAATCGTATCGTTATCTACCTAAATATACTTAGTAAAGAGGATCCTTTTTAATATGATTGCTGTAATGGCCAAGTGGTATGAGATTTGTGTTTAACGTACGTATTAATGCAATTTACGTATACACAAAACATATATACAATAAATATGACTTTTGGTGTCAGTATAGCATGTTGCCCATTCTAAGCTTGAATCTAAATTGATAAAGGTGATTTTAAAAATGATGGACACGAGCAGAACTTCAATCTGCGAACTTCGCCGTACCGTGGCGCTGTTCTAACCAACTGAGCCATCGTGTCGCTGCTCGTACCCATCGAATTTCCATGGTACGGTGAAGGTCGCAGGTACAAGTCCTGCTCGTGTCTATCATTTTTTGAACTTTCTTTATCAATGTATATACTTTAAATGTCCGTATCGACCGTATATCACATTTAAATTTTTCGGCAACAGTGCGCATGCGTTGTGTAAAGTAAACAAACTTCAGTAGATATTATATAACTGTAAAAATTAGACCTAGGCTAACAAGTATTCGGCGGCTAGTTCATTGAAGGGGACAGAACCGGTCCCGAACCGAATCGATTTAAGACTAGGAGTACCGACAAACCACACACAACTAGGTTGATCTAAGGTCCCAATTGTAAATATGATTACACCTTCATTATTTAATATTATAAGTTCTAGTATACAACTGCACTGTAATTTTTTGTTACTCAAGATTTCCCATAATTTTAATTTATATTTTATTTTATTATCTAAAGTACAAAACAGACGAGAGCTGTGTCGTCCTCATTTAGTGATAAACGAACCAAAAGAGGGTAACATTGCGCAAATGATTTAATTTGTATATAAAAAAATAACAACACGTCTAATCCAGGAACCAAACCTAAGAAGCTAAGCTAAATCAAGTCAGCTTAGCTGTTCACCCTCTTCATCTGCGTGGTAATATCATGTTTGTCCTGCCCACATCATCATCATCATTTCAGCCCGGTATCACCCACTGCTGGGCATAGTCCTTTGTCTCTGCCAATCCTCACTATCTTGAGCGTTTCTTGTCCAGGTGTTTTAGCTAATTTATTTATGTGTCACCATAATCGCTTCTAATGTTGAATTATTTTCCACCACAATCGCGTAGTACTCAAATGATTATAAAGTAAATAGTCAACCATGAACTTAATTATAACATCCAAACCTACAGTGATTAACAGGCCGACGCAATCTAGGCAAGGCAATATGCTTTTGTATATGTCATATAAATATATGTATATCTTTAAAATAATGTATTGTATTTGTAATAAATAATATAGTTAGCGACAAAAAGCAGCAGACCGGGGTCTTTACCGGTACGTACCTTGGGAGAGGTCTATGTCCAGCTGTGGACTGCAACGGGCTGATGATGGTGATGAATCTAGTTACTTTTTATTAAGTTTTTAAGACCCCAAGTCTGATAAATTTATCCTTGAATATGGCAATCGCTCCACCCTTTATAGGTCAAAATACCTAATCTGGATAAGCACGTGTGCATAATGCTCTACATCCCATTTTAGGCAAAACATAGGTCATGCCAAACATACAAGTTATAACCTAACCTACCTGACTGGACACAACCTACAATTTCCAAACCGAGCCTATTCGAGTAACGCGTAAGTGTAAATTGTACAAAACAGTCTTAATAGAAGCATATCGGCCAGTCACGGTGCATTGCTAATAGAGGAGACTACAGGCGCTTTCACCGTGTGCGTGCGTGTGCGCAGCTTCCGGCGTGCCTGGTTCATGGCCACTAGGGTACTGGAAGCTAGAAACACAGCTGATGTACCGGCTGAGGCTTCTTGAGATTCTCTTCTGTAATAATTCTACACTATAAGAATGGAATGTTGCATGTAACATGCATGTGCAGGTATTTCTTAGTATCAGATTTGGCTAGTGTCGATGTTTAAGATAGTTGTAAGTACATACGAGTAAGTTGAAGTACCATGGGTATAATTTTGTCCTAGCTTGTGACCTCTATTGAGCTTTCGATATGTTATAAAACAAAGTACATCAATACAACGAAATACAACCTTTTCAGACATACAACATAGGTACATTGAAAATTTGATATCATTGACTGTTGAGTTGATAAATAAACTCATACGATAATAGACCCATTAACCTTTTAAAACACCATAAAGCCAAAGAAGACCCAATTCTACCTCAACAATACAAACTACTCTCAAAAAAGACAATTTTGAAATTAATAACGAAACTCAGAACGCTATAAACGATGGAATGGACTGACTAAGCAAGTTTAACCGAATTTATAATAAAACCAAAACTCAACATTATACAAGAGACTCGTTAGCACCAATTATGATAGAATAAGCCTCGTCATTCGCGAAAGTTTGTTTACCAACTTATTTTCGAGTTAATATTGATTGTTGTTATGAAAGCGTAATGACTCTGACGTTTTCTATACACGCAAGATCCGTTATTTAGGGTCTTTTGGTCTAATAACCCGTTATCTAATAGGTACCTAGTTTAGGTACGGTACTTGTTTGGCAGAAAAAAAGAGCAGAATAGTGTTCCTTTGACATCATCATCATCAGCCGGAAGACGTCCACTGCTGTACAAAGGCCTCCCCCTTAGAACGCGAAGTTTGCATCCACCGGTTGCCCGCAACTCTGACGATATCGTCGGTCCACCTGGTCCTTTGACAATAAAAGATTATTATTATGTGTCTAAATAATAACCATTATACACGAAAATGTGTGTACACCAGAAACGAGGTAAAATATAATTTATTATCTTTTTATAATATTAGTATAGATACAACGACCTCAAAATTATATCATACTCAGAAAATAATGAATCATTCACCAAATTTAACATTTTTTAAATCCCTTTTGATTTACCATACAATTTGTTTATGTTCTAGTGGTCGCTATGGACTGCCTCGTCCTGGGTTCAAATCCCGGGTCGGGCAAAGTGTTACTGAGTTTTCCATTAGGTAATTCTCAGTAGCAGCACGGAGTCTGGATCTGTGCCCGGTTGATGGCAATAGGCTCGCCCCCTATTACATTGGGACTTACAACATAACTGGCGAAATGTGTGTGTACTATATGTTCACCTCTGCCTACCCCTTCGGGGAATACAGGCGTGATGTTATGTTTGTTTATGTTTATTAGTCATCGACACTAACACATGAAACCAAATTTTCATCTTTACTTCAGATTTTTTTATACTTAAATTCAGATAAGTATGAAAAAAAACTCTAGAATTACTTATTTTATTTAGAGACAGGATCAACTCACCCAAGTTCTATCATCATCATGCGCAGCTTTACTTCTCCCACTGGTCTCTCTATTTTGTGCCAGTCGCCACGCGTCTCCGCCAGCCTTATCCAGGTTCCACCCATCCATCATCATCATCATCATCTACAGCCTTCAATATCCCAATTGCTTCAAAAGAGTAACCTTTGAACTCTTTGAAGTTTCTTGTCGGTTCTTCTCCATAGCCATCCATTGGTATTAAATTTTTGGATCCATGCAACTAGCATTTCGTCCTTTCATACGCGCCTTTTATTGGTTGAATTGGTTCATATGAAATAAAATAAAAAATAATTTGAATTTGAACTGCTAGGTAAAGGTCTCTCTTTAGCTACGCCATTCGACGGGGCCCTGTATGGATCTCGTCCAGGGTCTCCCAAATATTATTTATCAGAATATGCAATCTCTTCACCGAGCTAATAATAAATCTAGGACCAGCAATTGCTAATTTGCTACCTCTTGACAAATTCAATTGGCGTAACGACTAAGCGATTAGCTTACTGGGTTAAGGTTGAAGGTTCCATTCCGATGCATGATTGTCAAATATTTATCAAGGTGTATTCGTGTTCAGCATAAAATTAATATATTATTTATTACTGTTTTGTAATTTCCAAATTATTCTTCCATGTTGCAAAATTGCACATATTAGTAAAACGTAAAAAGTTCATTTTCTCATCGATTCTAATCATAAATCTATTAACCGTTTTCTGAGAGCTTTTTACATATTTCAAATATTTACAATGCACATGTTGTCTAATTCTACGAAACCACACAAATCTTTGACGCAACTAGGAATCGAATCCGCGACCCCCGAAAAACTTGATCGCTACCGGTACGGCACTACCTACTCATTTTATTTTGTGTCGCTACGCTATCGCGAGTTCAGCTCCAATCATCAAACCTGGGATTTAGGCTTCATAATGATAATTTAACAATATTTTAGCAATCCATAAACACAGATCAAAGATTTGCAACAAACCGATACGATGAATCGACCGATCTCTACATTGTAGGTACCTACTTACAATTGTGTAGCTTCACTCGAACTCAACTCCAGCCATTTAATGTCAATGACACTACGCCAGCCGAATCGCAAATCTCGGCCATACTTTATGAACAGCCCAGTTCTAGAAGTGTCAAGTGTCTAGGAGAGGCGAGGGGCGCGGGGAGCGGGGCGCGGGGTGCGGGGTGCGGGCGCGGGGACACCTCCCGAGGGGGGGACCATATGATTGGATCATTGAGCAATTGTGACGATGCGGCCGCGTTATGCCATACTGTGATATGCACGTCAAGTCATACGTAGATATATGTGTGCAGATACTAGCATCTGCCCGTGACACATCCAAACAGGAATTCTTTAAAAAGTTTTGCTTATAGGGTAAGCAACTAAACGTGGAGACTAAAATATAGGTGTGCTCGGTTTGGATTAGGAGTCCAATCTTGACTATTTGTGATTGAAGATCTCAATATTTGGCAGGTCTACTGGCGTCTGTGGTATTTTTCATGTTTAGAGAAGTAGATACGTAGACTTACAATACAGGAGAAACTCCCAGAAAATCGTCCTATAAAAATCATGTAGGGCTACATTTTAAGAAAAAACTGCCGCAGTTTTCTTCCTTCACAAGGATCAGCAGGTCTAACAAATTGTGTTAAGGTTAACTTATATTAACGAAGTGTTTTATAAAATAGCAAATTAATATTGCAATTCACTTCTCCAATCGTCCACTATTCGACCAAATATCATTAGTAGAGAGAAGGGACCAATCCAGTCGCTAATGGAATAGTTTAGAGGTCACAAATGCGCATGATCAACTTGGCATTACGTTCAAATGATTCATATAACAATTTTCCAAAGTGCGCGTTATATTATTTACATTCTAAAGTTGTTGCAACATTACTGCATTAGGAACTGTCAGTGTAAGGATCTAAGCTGCATTCGTAATGCGTCATGAGCAGTCTTTGTCTCAGACCTCAAAATGTCTTAAAAAATCGTAGAAAACAATTACTGCTATATTTGATCACTTGGGTCTTTATCAGAGAATGAATATCATGCAATGACATGGGTGTATCAGGCACAGTTAAGTGGTCCCCTTGTTACAAGAGGCTATGCCTTAATTTCCGATGAATGCAAGGTACTCCTCACTTGACCCTTTTGCAGAACATCTCCGATTCGTTCTAAGTGTTTTTGCCGAGGACTGCCTCTTCCCGATACTCCACAAAAATTTGCCTCATGTATACATTCGCTTTGTCACTCATCAATCTTGTTTATTAGATCGTTTTGACCATCTCAGCAAGGTTTCCAGTCAGTGGATCAATGTATTAAGCTATAATTTTAACATTGCCATTCAAATCACAGAGAGTACCAACAAGATATTGAAGCAGCAATCTTGTGGTTAGAAAATCGATTGAGTAAAACCTTGGATCTATCTCAAGACTACACTTACACGTGATAATATACTTTTCAGAGATAATAAGGTACAGTAGTGAGGAATAATGAACGTATTCTTGGTGAAATGCATTGCTTTCTCTATAGTTGTTTGTAATGCATTAGAAAACATACAGAAACTTGCCGTATAGACAATAATAGTGAATTACAATCACGCCTTCATGCTTCGGGTAGACAAAGGTGTATTATTTTACTCTACTTGTTGGTAATAATATGGTAAGACAGGTTGAGATATGTAATCAATGGTGAATATAGGAATTCTTTGATAGTTTATCAAAATCAAGTTGTTCAACCGCCTAATATTTTTTTCTTTTATCTACAGCCCTCATAGTCCCCTGCAGGCGAAAGACCTCCAAGACCTCAGACAAAATTTGTGTGATCCGCAGATGTTTGTCCCGAGTCTGGGAGTTTATGTATACCCACGATACCGGAGAAATTCCTAGTGTTTTCAACGTTTTTTTTTCAAAAAGTAAAAAAAAAAATCGAATGTATTTTGAAAATCATTTTTTGTGTCAAGATATAGGTACATAAATTGCACCTCAATCTAAATGAATACTCAATAAAACGTCGATCGAACTTAGTCACGCGTTTAGCCTACTAAAACCATGAATGGTTCCTTACCGCATAGCGTCGTGAGTAAATTGCTCTCTCGCGAATGTTGCCGTCTTGATTGAGAGGCTGCGCGTGAGCTGGTGCTGAGTACACCACAATACAAACCATTTGTATGTGGTGTGTAGCCTTCTTTATGACTGTCCGTCTGTTTGACTGTCTAGAATATAGATTGTAGGAGTTAGAGACGTCACCGAGCTAGCTGTAGGTAATTATTAAAACAACTTCATTGCTTCTTCTCTGTCGAATAAAATGAAGAATACGTATTTAAGATGGGTTATAGAATGCATAGTGTTAACATTATCTCATCCTCATACATTTATCAATCTAGCTATGCCTCGCGGTATTACCAGCTACATTTTTTCGGGATGAAAAGTAGCCTATGTGTTAATCCAGTGTGTCAGCTACGTCCATACTAAATTTTAGCAAAATTGATCCAGCCGTTTGGGCGTGAAGAGGTAACAAACATACAAACTCATTCACAAACTTTCGCATAGTAGTTATTCGTCTACTACTGCCACTAGTCTAGGTCTTCGGTGCCGCTGTGCTGTCTTTTTGTTAGAAAGCTCCTAACACGCAACCTCCCTCCAAACTATCACCATAATCGGGTAAAGGTTAACTAAGGAACTCGAAAAAGAACAAACGTTTTACATTATTAATTTTATTAAAGTTTACTGGGAGAGGCCTATGGCTTTAAGTACGTATCTTTGTACGGTGCATAACTAAAAATATTAGTAAGACAGTCTAAATAAACAATGAGAAGCACTTGACCTGAAGACTGGAGCCGAGCTGTAAGTATCGTAGGGCACGCGGTACAATCTGCGGTTAATGCCTGTAATAAGATAAACTGTCCGGCATCGAAAGACCACTCACTTCCCCACTGAGAGGCGTGCCCGCCTGCCCGCCTGCCCGGTGTCTGGCCCGTAACCGTCACTCTTGCAACATTATTCTTGCAGAAATTTTTGACCTAAAGAGTAAAGGGGTAAATTGAACTGTCGTACGGAACGTCCTGGGCTAATCTACTACCACCCTGCTGAATGACCATAGTTTCTAGCTATTCTGAATCTTATACATAATCTATTTCTGATTAGAATAGCTAAGTAAAAACGACAAAAAATACCATATAGGTATACCAGAGACTTAATGCAGAAGTTTATAGTTTAAAAAATACTATACTTGCAGACAAACATAGAAACACCTTCCTTTTGACGGCGGTTAAAAATGAGCAAGGAACAATGCGACGTTGTCATTCAAATTCTTATTCATATGTTTATTTACTAGAATGTAGTTCACCATTCATTTACCACATGTATCCACTATCCCCTGCCTACCCCTATAACAACTATTATGTGTTTACAGTTTTACACCCGGGATGGTATGCCAAACCCAACCCCGGAACAGGACACAAAATGAATGTTTCTAACCTGTCTTTAATGGTCGAAATGTTAACAGTTACTAGACAAAACATTACGGTAACATGTTAGGTAGTCTCACTCAGTATCGTATGCTTCAGACGGCTCCAAAATGTAACGCAGAGCCAAGGTCGCCCGTTAACTAATAGACATAGTTTAGCATACCTTTCTCTATTTCTTGCTACTATTTAGTGGCTTGCAAAACTTCCAAAAGTTGTTATATGACCTCATTAGATGGAATTTTGAATATTCTCACTAGTACTCTAGAAGATAGTAAGTACATTGATCAACCAGACATACAAAGAGAGTAGAGATCCTCCATGAGTGACGATACTTACGTACATACGTCCGGCGCACCCCGGGCGGTGGCCTATATCCTAGTTGACTGACCAATCTCTACACCACGGGATGACCATACCATGAGGCTCATGCCGATAGGAAGAAAAAGATTCTACACCAATTTTCTGTTTAGATTTTTGTGTGTAGTGTGCGAGTAGATATATGTGGGGCTCGTAGCTATCCGGCTACCCGGCAGATCAGTCGATCTGCGAGGTTAAGCCGTGCTCGCCGCGGTCAGTCTTGTGATGGGTGACCGTTTTCACATGTCGAGACCCCACCGTGCTTCGGAAGGCACGTAAAGCTGTTGGTCCTGCGCCTGATCTCTCTCTGGTCGTGTCGGTCTACCGTCCCATCGGATTATGAGAGTGAGGGAATAGGGAGTGCACCTGTGTCTGCGCGCATACTTGTGCACTATAATATCTCCTGCGCAGATGGCTAGTCTCGGCTGAGACAGGCCGCCGTGATCGAAATTCGGTCTGGAGGACATTATTATGTCTAGAGTCAGGGGTTCAGTTCCTAAGAGAGACATGGCATATTTCTTAAGTTCACGTTTTAAATAATTAAGTTTATCTTAAATCTGACAGCTAGAAATACTAGTTATAATACAGACTATTAAACCAAATAATGCTACTGCTTCATCTCGCTGAGATTGGTCAGTTTTGCAACATAATGTGGCACAAGGATGCGTCTGCGCACATATCACAACCTACCAGGGCCTCAAGTCTGCTATTACAATAGTGTCAGAATGGTCTATCATTGATTTCATAATTGTTGATTTTGACAAGTTTGGTAATCTATTAATACAAAAGCGTCACTATGACTTTCCAATGGTCAACCACTGACACTCCATTGAAAGAAATGGCATAGAATGGTAATCTCGTACGTACATAATGACAAATCAATGACAGATGTAGACGGTAATCTGCTAAAATTTTGACAGTTAACTCACAGACTACAATTTAATATGGTAAGGTATAAAACACAATTACTAAACTGTTTAATATTATTAAACTGTTTGCAAAACACGGACCACAACAAATAAAAACAGATTATCGTCAGACGTCAGTGAGCAGTAATGTCACATTTGACAGCAAAACATAAAATATTATTGAATTTCATCATGATTTTGCTATTTACGAACAAGATTGCATAGAACATTATTAAATAATATCATAGATAATATGCAGAAATATTTAAAAAAGAAATCTGGCATAATTAAATGTTCAAATTTAGTAGTAGTTTTTCGAAAATCATTTTTACCAACGGGTTTTATAATAATGGCAATACGATAATGTCATTCTACCACCATTCTATTACGAGACCATTGACAGACCAATGATCGACCATTATGAATTTAGCAGATTACTAACTTTTAGCAAAATGACAATGGGATGGGAATTGGATCGTGTTGGAATGACGAATTTATAAAAATAGCAGACTAGGGGCCCAGGTCAACTGTATCACTGCGCTTACAAATTACGTTTAATTGGCCGGTTGTAAAGCATTTCAGACAAAATAATGATGGACGCAAGGTCAATAAAAAAAGTGTGATGTTTTTGATCTTTTTTAAGCTAAGGGTCGCAGTATCAATCCTTGTGGAGCAGTTTCGTCTTGTCATATAGGTACATAACAATGGGTGTTCTGAAATATGTCTTCCTATTTTTTTATTTTACTCCCGCCACCTATTCATTATATTAGACTTATTTTGAGCGGCGAAATGTAGGTGTACTGATTTCTGATAAAGGACAACCACTGTGCCTACCCTTAGTTAACAGGCGTGATTATATACGTCTAGGTTTGTAAAGTATACGGCAAAGAAACCTCAGCTCACCCCACAACGTCGCGGTGATCAGGCGTTGGTAAACAACATCAGCCATAATGGATGCATCCTAACGCATGTTGAAACATAACATCCGGAGGCGAATGCAACAAGCGGCGCCCGCGTCGGCCATGCGGAGTCGATGTTACCGCTAAACTATGGCATTATACGGGGACCTCTTAATTTGGGAGCTACCCATATTTTGGCAACACTGATATAATTAAAGAGAGAGAGAGAATTACTTGGGATAATTACTATGTCCAGCAGTGGACCGCGATAGGCTGATACATGAGGATAAAATCATTGTTTCTATCATTCGTAGAAGAATATGTGTTCTTTATCATGGGTCCGTTTTAAAGACTACGTTGTTGTCGACCCAATTGGCGCAGTGGCTCAGCGGACTGCTGCGCTAAGGGTTGCTGGTTCGATTCCCGCACGGGACAAAAATTTGTGCGATCCACAGATATTAGTCCCGAGTCTGGGTGTTTGTGTATGTGATATTACATGTTTGTGAAACGCACCCACGATACAGGAGAAATTCCTAGTGTGGGGCGACGTTTTTTAAAAAAAAAAAAAAAATACGTGGTGTGGGGCGAAGTATTAAAAAAAACATGAAATATGAAGTTATCTTCTCTGAAAGCCTTACACAAACATTTATTTATCCCATCTCCTATAATTAATTGAATGGATGGATGGATTGGACAAATGGACACCATGGATTCTCACATGCAACCTCCTGTCACACCCCTTTCACCTTCTTTTCTTTATTGACACTCGTCGTGCATACTAATGAGACATTTAAGTTTCACGTAAGTGTAACAATTTCTACCAGCTGTTGGTATTCTTTAGTCACACACAAAAGTGAGTTTCGCAACACAGGCAACACCGCGACAAATCAATGTGTTGATCCGGTTGTGACGTCATACTATACTGAATTTTTATTTGCAAGTTTTTTTTGTTGTTACCAAGATGCCAATGTACTTATTGCTTTTATTACTAATAACTACTAATAACTTATTAGGACTATGGAGTGTATAGAAGCTTTTGCCGGTCTTCTCCACTGAAATGACTTTTAAACGAAAGATGATGATGATGACTTATTCATTTAGTATTACTACAAGTAGGCCTTCTGCACGTAACTCTATTATGGCATAGCTTGTAAGCGACACTTGACTGTGGTGAAAACTAACAAGGCGTAGAAAGCGGCGCACGCGCAGTTTCCATTTGCGCGCGACTCTCGCGAGCTCACGATGTTCCCGTAGATGGCCTTTGACATGCAGACAATCGATGCATGGGTACCCTACAAACTACTTTTGATTATTGTTAAATACCAATAGAATAAGATAACTATGTAATGGTGTTATTAAATGCTTATTGCATACTCATAACTGCATACTGATTAAATGGGCTTTTGCCAAACATGAATATGTCACCCCAACTTAATTTTTGGTATGCTTAAACACTGAATTATTGCGACTGTGTTCTTTCATATAGATTTAACAATTTACGTACCTAGCTTCTTAAGATTTTCCTACTAAACGTTATCGTTTAACATTGATCGTATTTCATTGAGCATCTCTGTCATCCGAATTTGTATACGTACAATATCCAGGCTGGGAGGCGGCGTGCGAGTGTCGGGATTCCAGGACATATCAATAAGCGGTCCATTGTCCAGCATTGTGCGGCAGGCGACGTTGCCGGCAGCCGACCGCCATTGTGGCTAGCCAGGCTGCGCCCGATCACGTGTTGTACTCTAAAGTCCACATAGGATGATACATAGGTCCTATTGTCTGGAGATTTTAGGTGTTGCGTAATATTTTAAATTGATTTTTGTAGAATACGTGAAGTAAAAACTTTGGTAACCTTGTTATATTATATATTGCTCGCACAGAAGAGTATATTTCGCATAGCAAACTATCGCGTTGTATAATGATAAATAATCTACAACACGGGAATTAACGCGAACATAATTAATTTTATCTTTTATATGGAGAAGTGCAGAAAGGTAAAATTAGTATCATAATTACCTACGGTAAAATTTTGGTCGCAGGGTGACCTCGATTAATACATAATTTACCCATCTATATAATGTTACAAAGAAGCACAAAAAAAGAAAGTAAAAGTTTACTTATTCCAGAAACTGGTGTTGTTACATTAATGCTAAGATAACTTATGTTTCTTGTCCTATTTATTATTAACTAGCGGCCCGCTCCGACTTCGCACGGGTATAAAATATAAATTATAAGTATTTCTCCACTATTTAATGGATGTTATTATACATATAAACCTTCCTCGTTAATCACTCTATCTATTAAAAAAAACCGCATCAAAATCCGTTTCGTAGTTTTAAAGATTTAAGCATACATAGGGATATAGGGACAGAGAAAGCGACTTTGTTTTATACTATGTAGTGATTGAGAGTAATTATTTACTGTAATGTACCCGTATTTAAAATACCGTGTCCGTCTTTACGTACAATTTAACAAACGAGATTACCTACTGAAAATCCAGAACCTGCCGACAATCGAATAAATGGTTTAAGAACTGTATTTTTTCATAAAATATTACAATAATTCACTGACCGAGAAAACTATTGACAAACTAAAATAGAGGTTAACTACGAACATACAACAACAAAAAAGAAATTATAGAAATATATATTCACAACAAGTAACATAAAACAAAGTGGGTAATCTTAAAAAATTACTACGACTAACCCCCTTACTTATAAAAAATTACATTGTTGAACAATCGGTTAAATTATACCTGTCACTGTCGTTTGCATGTCACAAAATAGAGATGCCAATAGACTTGACAAGTGGTTATCTTAAAACACATGTTAGCATCGTTTATAAGTAAGAGGGTAGGTGTTTAGATATTGGTTAGCGACTTAGCATTAAATATGGCCGCTTGTATGAGAATTTCCAACAAACTTAACGTTGACGTACGGCCTTAACGATAACAGACGATTGGTGCAACCCACCCTAATACTTACCTGCAGAAATTAAGCTAAACAAGTACAGCTCTATCTTTAGCGGAAGAAAGTCGTGAATATTTCAAGTTAAACAGAATATTAGGTAAAACAAAAAGTGCACTGACGAAATAAAAAGTATTAAGCGTTAGCACTCACACGGCTTCGCAGTTCTCGCGTAAATAGCGTGTCCTAGATAACCCGGCCATATTGAATTATCATAATTCTCTTGACGTCACACAATATAGGTATCTCTGCCATCGGTCGCCGGAGAGGATGCTGACCGTGAGGTATTAGGTTCAACTTCCAGGTAAAGTAATGATTTTAACCTATTATTCCGACTTTTTTTTGTAGAACCGGTGTGGGTGAGATTTTACCCGTATGACCGCTGCCTTCCCCTTCGTGGCATAAAGGTGTGATGTTATTATATTTTTTCATACAAAAATAACTATCTTGTTCTTCGATACCATTAAAAACATAATGCGGCCTGCATGATATGAACACGGAATACAATGTATGTTAATCGATGCATTACACTTAGGTGCGCACGCGCAGCCACATGCCCGCTCATTCTTCCGCTATGTTTTTTTCTTTTAGGAAACTGGATTAATATTAATAGTAGTATTGTTAAGGTTATTTGGTATATAACTAAGTTATATAATTACGATTGTGTATCTAGGGTGTGCGCAGAGGAGACAGAGGATAGTTTACGCCCCCAACTTAAGGGGTAATAATCCTTTAAGATTGTTCCAGCTACTCATGTCACTTTAAATAAAAAAAAATGGTAACTCTCGACACAACAAAAAATTATAGCTAAGAACCATCTCGATCACGATAGCTTTTGAAAAAACCCGCATCATAATCGGTTTAGGAGCTACGATGCCACAGTTTCTATACATTTTGTATGAAAGTAAGTCCAAAGGGGGAAAGGTCTGCACCCTGACTGCGACGCGTCCTCATCTTACATCTTTTCTTTGTGGCCATTGACACAGACACACGTGAAAGCGTAGCGCCTGTGATTAAAAACTAATATGTTATTATCAAGGAAAAATATTTACATATCTACACAGAAAAGATCATTTTAGTATAATGTTAATTCGGGTTTGAAACCCCTGCTCAAGGATCTCAATAAAAGATTCAATTAACTTTTCACTTAATTGCAACGCCGCAGAGACAAGATTAGCATCAGGAGACCTTGACGTAGACTAGATCAGACTAGGTCAATATCCCAGTAACAGGCTGCAGTTGTTACGCAACACCCGGTCACTGGCCGACACTTTCACCGCACACTTACCCGGGAACCAGTTCTCGTGGTTCTAAATACGATCCCATTGATGACATCCTTACTATAATTACGGAAGCAATCATCGATATATACTTAAATTATAATTTATCTCGATTATATTGTAACTAATGTGGTTAACGACATTTTTTAGGAGATACTCGTAGTGAAAAGTAAAGTTATTTGCACATTCCGTAGCAGATTAGATGCTTAAATACTTTTTATAGTTTATAGTCAAAATGAAAGGTTTAAGAATTAGAATATTGGAAATTCGAGCCAGCTGCTACTGCTGCTAGGGGTTGCGGGTTCGATCACGGGTCGAATATTTTTCAGATCTGCAGATATTTGTGCCGAATCAGGTTCTGTTAAATGCACCAACCATTACTGGAGAAATCCCTAGTGTGAGGCAAGGTTTTCTTTAACTAATAATCATAAATTATGCTACGAGATAGAGCCTTGAAAGTAATCTAAAGCTCAATAATATACTTAAAGCCTCGTATAACTTGGACTTCTGATGACCCCATCTATCTCTTGTTTCCAGTGACGAGGACGACACGGGCCGCCTGCTGCGGCAGCTGAGCAGGATCAACCGGCCGCTCGGGGTCACTTTCCCGCAGATGATCAAGCTCATGAGCCAGTGCCAGCAGGTAACGATCACCATTATCATCGCCATCACTATGATCACCATCATCATTTTAGTTTATTACTTGTACAAACTTACTTAAAATAAAGCAGTGATAGCCGAATGGTATGACCGTTGCGACTGCTAAGTCAAAGGCCGCAAGTTAAAACTCCGGCAATGCACCAACCTTTTCTTCAATAAATTAGTCAGGTTCTAAAAACGGTTAAGGAACACATCGTGAGGAAACCGGCACACCTGAGAGATTTTTCAACGGTGTGTAAGTCTCAGAGGCTTACAGGCGGTTTAAACTCTGACACCAAGTTCAACCATACGATAAGAAGAAGAAGAATTTCTTGTTCAGACCCTTCTTGTGCTTTCTGAAGATCATGTCCTTTCTGAACCGAGCTCAGTGTAATTAGTTACGGTTCGGTTGCAAGATTTGTTTAAAATAAGCAACCTCATAGCGCAACCTTGTTTGGTAATAAACACCTCTACGTCTAGGCTGTCTATACCTCAAGATCCTTTCGTCATTCAAGGTATAAAATAACTCACAAAATGCTAGGCGTATTCCACGAAATGATAGGCGAGGGTGTTCTTCTTTTCCAAGAGTCTATTTTAAATATCCTGCTCTACATAGCAATGCTCATCACAACTCCGATGTAATAGCTCGTCCGGCACCTCACGACGTGATTTCTCGGTAACGGAGGAATTGTATTTATAATTCTGAATTCCTTCCTCATGGAACAAATACTCTTCTACTTACTTTCCAATTAATAAAGTAAAAATTAACCTTATTACCTGTAGCCTTAGCACGAATATTTTTGTCAATCGAATAGTTTACGTGATAGAATAGTTTACTCGATACGATACTTGACGAAAGTACGTAATATTCGTGCTAAGGCTACTGGACTGGGAGTTACCCATCACATCCTAGTGTAACATCATAAAATACTTTGTGGTCAGGCAACTAATCACAATTCTATCCAACAATGCGCTCAGTACGAGTGCTCGTATCATGGTACGAACTTGGAGATCTGCGAACAATACTCGATTTGTCGTGTTCTACGAGTATACACACGGACATTCTATGAAATACGCGACAGCTGTGGTGATGACGAACTTTATTCGTCTTATGGGACATCAACATTTTAAGTAAGCATTCCAGACTAGAAATCTGGTAGGTATCTGGATTTGTTTCTTTTATTTTTATTGAATAGTCAGACTAGTAGACAAAGTAGTGTCTGAATCAAAATCGGGGAATCCTAAGGGACAAAATATTCGTATGATCCTCAAATATTAGCTTCAATACGGGTCGTCTGAGCGAAGACAACGAGTTTCAAAGCTATCATGAATTAATCTTCTTGCGTCTTATTTACGATAATAGCCAGAAAGAAGGCAGTAACCAGAAACAGATACAATGCTATAGAGCATCGTATACAATGATCCTGAGCTCACACTCATCTTGCTTATTACATTCATTCAAAATGCCCCTCACGTACGTAAGTCTGCCGCAGTTCATCTGTACTCGTATCAACGGACGCCAATACTCAATAAGTGCACTCCGCGACACACACGTTTTTGTCTTGTGATTTACCAGTCTTGTTACTGTATGAGAAGATGTAGAGCAGATGTGTTCCACGGTAGCTGTGGTATACGTCTGTAATGTTAAGTACCATAACAATTTTGACAAGTTAACATACCGTAAGACCAGAGGACGTTGTAAAGAACATACACCTCCAATTCACTGGTTCTGTTATAGGTCCTATAACACAGTAATATTATAAAAGCCAAAGTTTGTGAGTGTTTCTGTTTATATGTTTGTTACCTCTTCATTTTGCTAAAATTTGGAATGGAGGTATTACCCTGGATTAACATACAGGCTTTTTATCCTGAAACGCGAAAACCCGCGGAGTGCAGCTAGTATGTAATAAAGGACAACCGCATTGCTTTCAGCAATGCTCAAATCTATTACTCTGAATGTCTACAGAGAAATACTTTGTCGAAGAACCCAAAGACATTTTAACCAACCAAGGAATGTAACCCTGGCTCACACGCTCAGCAGTCGCGCTTTTCGACCATCAAGGACATTATCAAAATACTAGCTGTGCCTAGCGCGTGGTGTTACCCGCTACATTTTTTCGGGATAAAAAGTAGCCTATGGGTGTCAGCTATCTCCCAGCCAAATGTTATCAAAATTGTTCCAGCCGTTTGGGCGTGAAGAAGTAACAAACATACTCACAAAAAAACTTTCACCTCTAAAATATTAGTATGATATTGCGTCTGGCGGATGTAATATAATAAAAGTTACTCCTAAATCGATGATCAAAATAATGACTTCCGAGCAATAAAAATAGTTATGAAACAAAACTTGTGCAATTTACCCTCTTACTTATAAACGATGCTAACATGTGTTTTAAGATAACTACTTGTTAAGTCTATTGACATCTCTATTTTTTAACATGCAAACGACAGTGACAGGTATAATTTAACCGATTGTTCAACGATGACAATTTTTATAAGTAAGGGGGTTAATGTCTAACAGTCTACAATCATCCCATTTCTTAATCAGTTTACACATGGCTTTAGTAAGTTAATTTAATAACCTTTTATCAATGATATATGTATCTAAAAGTATAGATACGTCATATGCTAACAAAAAGAAACGAGAAAAGTGTTCCGAACTCTGAGACCGGACACTAGTCCTATGTCAAATCGGACAACAATAATTATACTACCCAAGACTACAATGATCCCCTTTTCGAGTCTTCAAAATGAGCGCACTAGTAACATAATTATGTGAACTTTTTTGAAATATCATTGCTTTTTTTATGTTTTCTAATGGAACTATTTGATAGTCATTGCTCGCTCGTACGTAGAAATCGAGCCGGTGGCTAACAGTCGATTATAATATGTTCGTGTCGATCACTGTGCAGTGGCCCTTGACTGATATAGTGTCTATTATCACGCAGAAGAGCAATTACAGTCGAATACCAGTACACAATACTTTCAACACTAAATAAACGTTATTAAAAATGTGTGATTCTATCTTATTCGTTACTTAGAAACTTATAATTAAAATCTTCTTCGTATGGTTGATGGAACACCTGGTGTCAGAGTTTACGCTGCCTCTAGGCCTCTGACATAGCTTTACACACCGTTGAACAACTCTCAGGTGTGCCGGTTTATTCACGATGCTTTCCTTCATCGTTTTTAGCAACTGATAACTAATTTACAGTACGCACATGAATTCGGAAAGACATTGGTGCGTGCCGGGGTTTTTACTTGCAACCTTTGACTTGACAGTCCATCGGTCATACCACTCGGCTATTAGTGCTGTCATATGTTGAAATGATACGATGATTTTAGGTCTAGTAGAACGTATAATAAACGCGCATTAAGTCATACAACGCATTAAAAGGGATAAATATAATTAAAATACTTGCATACTTCATACATCCTTTGTCGACCTGATTGGCGCAGTGGCTAAGCGATTGGACTGCTCCGCTAAGGGTTGCGGGTTCGATACCCGCACGGGGCAAAAATTTGTGAGATCCGCAGACGATTGTCCCGAGTCTGGGTGTTTGTGTATGTGATATTTCATGTTTGTGAAACGCACCCACGACACAGGAGAAAAGCCTAGTGTGGGGCGACGCTTTAAAAAAAAATGGAAACCGGGTTAGTAAATAAACAAAACCACACCATTTACGGTTTGGTCCAGTTTAATCTACAATAATCTCTCTCTCTCTCTTAAAATATGCGGTCGATCACTATTATAGTGAATTGATTATATTTTTCCGTTTGTTGCTGACTACGTCAATATTTCGTGACGGAACTAAATTTAATTTAATTGTACTGATTTTGCTTGCAATCAAATCTATGAGATATGACTTAAATTGTGATCTATCACGCTTCTGATGCACGCAAGTGATATATAAATGGTATGATAGATTATAATGTAGGTACCTATATAATTATGCTTTCAAATAGGTACTTAGTCTACATTTGCATCTAGTTCTCTGTCTGTAGTCTGTGAACAAGGAGCATAATAAGGACCAGTCAGTCGACAGTCACAATACGCTTGGATATCAATAACTATCGCTACAAGTTTTAAGCAGGCAAAAGACTTCTGCCCATCCTTTAAGCTTTCATCATCTCTAAGTTGCCTTTATGATAATAATTTGCCGCCTTGCCACTTGGGTGAACGTAGGGCAAGGTTTCAATATCTTGCCCTACGTTCACCCAAGTGGCAAGGGTGAAGCTAATAAAGAAGAAAGTAAATTGGCTCCACAACTGCTTACCCCCGTGTTATTTAACAGTTCTTGAGCTGTTAAGTAACGCCATCTAGCGGGGAATAGCTTAACAATATATTAGGGTCAGTCATTCTTGTTATTAAAATTATCTAAGATTTTTTTTTAAATATCAACAGTAGCTGCAGATTAACACAACATAAAAATAAAACTACATAAGGTAACTATTAACTTAAATATTATTATCATTTTCAGGTAGAAGGCGTAGAAGCCCAGGACGAGGGCGGGGACACCCCGGCGAACGGCGGCTGGCGCGAGACCGGCGCAGCGCGGGCTAGGCTGGACGCGGGCGGGGCACACGCTGGCCTGCTGGGCGGCAGCCCACTCACGCTGCTGCAGGGGATCATACCAGGTGAGCATGGACATTGGACATGGTGCTAGAGAAAATTAAGTGACACAATCAGGTGATCAACTAAAAAAAAAATGACATTATTAAGTAGGTATTGTCATATAGTTTTTAGCAACCATTAATTCAGTTACGATTTTACTGTAACTCCTGAGTTTAAGCCTACTCAATTTTAGTAAACTTATCTCTTTTATAACTTCAGGTACAAAATGGTGCGGTACGGGTGACATAGCGACGGACTACCACGACCTGGGTGCGGACCGGCGCCTGGACCGCTGCTGCCGCACGCACGACCTGTGCCCCACCAAGGTGCGCGCCTTCTCCAGCCGCTACAACCTCACTAACAACTCGCTGTACAGCAAGTCGCACTGCGTCTGCGACGACATGCTCTTCGAGTGCCTCAAGACGACCAACACGTCCGCGTCGCAACTCATGGGGCACATCTACTTCAACATCGTGCAGGTGCCCTGCCTCGCGGACGTCGCCCTGGGACGACGGTTTCGTGACGCTAGGCAGGGCTTCTAACTACATCTAGCGGACAATAGTGGAATTAAACTCATCAGCGCCATCTAGTAGTCACGATAGTGTGTCATGCGTGCACAGATTATTTTTAATGCTGTAAATTCTGCATTTTACAAATCTTCGTGTTAACTCTTATTGTTGAGATTGTAAATAATGATTAAATTGTAATAATGTTCTTATATTAACATTAGACATCAAGCTGTGATACGTCTGTGCCTTTAAATGTACTAGAGAGTATTTTTGTTAGAGGATGGCGCTATACAAATAAAAAACATTGTTTTAAATAGGTCCTAAGATAATATTATTTATTTATTTATTTGTTACAAACACTCATGACAAAGATACAGATTCTCTATTGTTATAAATAGTTACAGTAATTTATTATCTTTTAATGTTAACAAAGACAAAGATATTTTATACTAATATAGAGAAGTAAATGTGAATTAGTTCATACCAAATAAACTTATTTATTTTAATTCGTCAACCTATTGTTTTATTTTATCAATACGTAACATGCGCTACTGATAAAAACCTTCACATTTCAAGCAAGGTGGACAGTGTTTAGTGTGTTTTACATTGATGGACATAATTTTTATCGGCTCATGTTGTCGAGTGCATTTATAACATTTTAGTGCATTGCATCTAATGCTGAAGGCGAGTTGTTATAATTGGTTTCTCCTGAGATTCTGCAAGACTGGCGCCTCTCGAAATGTCGGAGATGATTCTTTAATCATATTGATCGTGACAATATAATCGTGATCGTTGACATTAATCAAACCTTGGTAACGTAACCAAAATACATTGTTGTTAATCGAAGCAAGATACCAACACTAAGTAACTATGTCGTTGAATTTCGATGCGAAGAATAAGAGAACTAAAAGTCAAAGGGTATTATTAATTAGTCAGTAGTCACTCCGGATTGAATGCGTTCCTTCAACCACTGAGCCACTACAAATGATAAATAAGATTTTCTTGACGTAAAGTGGAATAGGGGGCTTATCCATATGCCTATAGCTGTGGGTTAGCTAATACCATAGACTAATTTTCTCTATGCTAATACTGATAATGAAAAGAAAATGAATGAAGAATGAAAGATAATGATGATAACGTAAAGTCCGGACTAAATTAATGTAAGCTTGGACATAGTATCCTTAATAATATTACAAAATATCTGCGGCCCGCGGTGTTATCCGCTACATTTTTCAGGATAAAAAGTAGCCTATGTTTTAATTCAAGGTCTCAGCTATCTCCTTACCTAATTTTATCAAAATTGGTCTAGCACTTTTAGCGTAAAGAAGTAACAAACAGACGCACTCACAAACTTTCGCCTTTATATTAGTCTATGATATTAGTGTAATAATGTGCGAAAGTAAGTTTGTTACTTTTTCACGCGTAAACCACTGAACCATATGAAATTTTGCATATACGTTATCAGGGGTATAGAAAAAGATATAAAGGTACCCGTTTACATATGTACATCACATACATCATTAATCCAGAAAAAGTGAAGTAACTGTTCTGTGATATTCTCATTTGACGGTCACTAACTTTCAGCTGCTAGATGGCGCTACGTGTCAATTTAACACGGGTGAAATCGTGGGGTACTGCTTATAAATAATATTGGTGATGGTGATGATTTACTTTTAGCAAATTACTAGTAAGTCAAGTTTCTTTATTCCGTTCCCCAATTAAATCATAACGATTTAAAAAAACATAAAAAACTATATTTTCGAGCCTTGAACGACTTCTGATTGTATAAAACTAACAGTTAACAAAACGCAGGTTGTTTTTTTAATCTGTCAACAATCGGTAACGTCAATTGGAGAATGTCAAATAGTTTTCGTGATTTCGTCTCTCCGTATTATTCTTAGTTTTTCAACTATAAAAGTTAAAATTCAGTGCAATAATGCTAATAATTCAAAGACTACTATTATTTTAGTTAAAATTAAAGTCGTAGAATAGCCCAATCACGATGTCAACCGATACAGCAGAGACTGAGAAAGGTGTGTTATTTTGTTCAATCGTTTGTTAAATAGGCGTTAATTCTCTCCGTAGAGACACTGAATGGTGTTTCTGTTTCAAGTGGAGGCCACGGGCGAGTGCAACGGCCCGGCCCCGGAACAAACGAGGCGATTACTTGAAGAAGAATTTAATGTTCAACGTGCGAAAATGAAAGAATTATTCTTACAAAAAGAAGGTTCGTTGTCTGTTATCAGCAGTGTAGGCCGTGCGGGTGATAGTAGGCTTGGTTGTGGTTTGTTTAACTGCATGTCATTCCAATTATAACCGTGATAACATTGTTTATAACAGTATGGCTAGACTTTAAAGTGTACAAAAGTTTTTTAGTGTGTAGTGTGTCTTTTGAACAGTGATTGTTGGATTATGGTGTTGGTCGTCTCAACGTCTTACGTAAACCTTGTTTATATGTCATTCACTTATCCCCAGTCTATGTCCAGTTGTTAACAATATCAGAAAGCAATTAATATCATAATATTGCACTCCTAACATTAGCAAATTCAATATTTGGGCATGCTGCATGAACTCAACATTATCATCAACATAGCATGTTTTGTCACTAATTTCAATGTTATTTCACTAATTAAATATATGTGCAATAACAATCATTATGTTTTAAACCAATAACAATTTAATAATAAAGAAAGTTTGTAATAAAAAGTAATTTTATTACTTTAAACTCCTTTCAAAGAATGTGAAAATAATATCAATTCAAGTTTGTTTGATTAATCTAAGTTGAGTTGTGCTAGTTGGACATACTGTTAATGTAATGGGGGTTCTAGCAGTTCATTGGTTCATTAAATGGCAATTTTACACAATAGACAAGGCATAATTCAGAGGTGAAGATGATTATTTCAGCTGCATCATGTTTGTTTGTTTTTGTGACAATCCTTCTACAATATAAGTATATGTATGGCCTGTGAATGTTAATCCAAGTCTGGGCTTTGTGTTTGTAATGTAGGTACTTAAAGTGTACATTCATAACAAACAATAACATTTCAAAGTGAAGCAAGCATGCTTTTGTTGGTGTATTGACTTCTGATAAAAGAGGGCACCTCTATGCATTAGGGCCTAGGAGATTTCAGATAAGATTGTGTGTATGATTTGTAAGAGAACCAATAAGAAAGTTATTAAATTAAGGAAAAAAAAAATCATATAAATTAAATTTATAATTAGAAGCTCAGAGAAGTTTTTTACCAATAGTGGAATATCAACAAAGCTATTAAAAAAAGAGTAAGATGCATAAGAGTTCATAACAAAAGGAGGTCTTAACCCAACAATGGGGTACTGGCAACTATAATGATGAGATTTTGTTATTTAGAAACATAATTAGAACAATGCAGCCTCACATGCTTATGACGTCATTTAGCACTGAACATACAAAATTACCACTGTCCACAACTATTCATTTAATTGATTTTAAAAGAGAAACCTTGATGTTTCAGTTGTTCATGGAATAACTAATTACTATGAATATACTGTATAGAGGGAAAGGGTAGGCACATGCATACCTACAATACTTGTTATCCATAGTTTTCAGTTTAGTTTAGTAGAATTAGTTTCAGGTCCATGGGATAAGCCTATTATTATAATTAACAGTCTTAATTATATTATAATATTAGTCAGTAGTGTCTAAGAATAACTTAGTAAATACATACAATATTGTAAGATTATGTGTAACATTTTAGTCTTGATTCATAAAGTACAACTAGTTAATTAAAATTAATTAGTGACACTTGTGAGTTCTAGTTGACACTTGTAACTGTAAAAATTGTAAATAGTGTATTATCATTACATCCATATTTCCTAAAGGAATAATTAAGATCTCACTTGTAAGGCATGTATAATGTTATAACAATGGTGAGAGTATAATTAAATATTCTTGTTCACGGTGAATAGTTTAACTTATGTTTCATCATTAAGGTGAATGGTAATCATGTGTTTAATGTAACAACAATTAAAAACATGTAATAAAATCTTCATTAACAAAACCACCTTTCATCTAACCCTTTGAATTTGTAGATAATAATTTTACCTTCTATCTTTGCAGAGGACATGAGGAAGATGCTGCTAGACAAGGAGCAGCTGGAGTCAGAGGTCTTGGGGCTGAGAGCTGAGCTGCAGCAGCTGCAGACCCTCAGCGAGAACCAGAAGTCGGAGATCCAGAGCTTGCAGATGCTTGTCAGTGGTATGTAGCTGTTGAATGTTAATTATTGGACAACTGTATAGTGATACGGAGTCTGCCGAAAACCTACAGGGTTAATTAGAAAAGAAATAATTATAACAGGATTGCCTTACAGAAAATAAGTATAATTACTTACATAAGTAAGAATTATAATTAATTTAAATTTTGCTTACAAGCTAAGCTGCAATGTTCTTGTCAATTGTTTAAGACACCAAGATTGTGATTGTGTGACAATTGTGTCACCATGTCTGACAACAGCACCCTCTTACATGGGAGAGTGATTCTCTACTATGTTGAAGCTGAAATGTTAACCATAAAACCATCTTTTTCACACACAAATAATGTTAAACTCCATGTTGTTATCAAATTAATATGTATATCTAATTAGTTAAACCACATAGTAGGAAATTTAATTAGGTTTACCTATAAAGTAAATTAACAATTCTATAACTATATACTACACTGTATATTGTTAAATAGGTCTTTTTTAGACTCATATTATAATGTTTAACTAATCTAATAGCTGGCAGTTACATTGAAGTAAGTCCTTGACAATAATTGTTAAACAAAACAATCACATAAAATCGACATAATTATTATTAACGTACAAATATAGCAATAATAATATAGCATGTTTTTGCTACTTTTCCATAACAAGCAAACATAATATTCGACTTTTTTTTTCATAAAAATGAATAATTCCTATTTATTTTTGATTATTCCATTGATAATTTTTTTAACCATAATAATGTTTTCTGTAATGTAATGTGTCGTGGTACAGTGAGACTTCGAGTGCAGGCCGCGGGCAACACCTAGTATGTTATTAATTGAACGAACTCATTATAAAAAATACTGATAAGTTGTTTTCCTTATTGGCCATTATTGAAAAATCAGTAGAATGTTCCAATCCTTCTGTTTGCCATGGGGCGCAAGAGGTATATTCCAAAATATTTAATAAAAATAACTAGCTTGTATCCGTCTCACAGTGAGCTAGGGTACTTTTCTGTGTTACAGAGACTCGAAGAATATTCTGTGGATAAAATAAGTGTTGTGTGTTCTTGCTAATACCTAAGTTTCTATTTAGTGCTACCGTGCTGTGATTTTATAAGTAAAAAGAAGTAGATAAATTGACGACCGGAATGGCGCAGTGGCTAAGCGATTTGACTGCTGGTCTAAGTACTGCAGGTTCGATTCCCGCACGCAAAAAAAAATTGTGCGATCCGCAGATGTTAATCTGAGCGTTTGTGTATGTAATATTTTATGTTTGTGAAACGCACCCATGATACAGGAGAAAGTCCTAGTGTGGAGCGAGGTTGAGGAGGAGGCACGTGTGCGTCAGTGAAAAAGTGATGAGCCGAGTTCTCGTGCGCTAATTAGCCTAGTTTTAGCCACGTATCTACCCCTTTTACTGATAATATGATAACCTGCACCCATATTGACATAGGAACCCGTGTTATAACGAGTGTGTGTTGTAACAGAGACTGTGGAGGCGTCGTCCTCAGGGACAGAGGAAGTAAGAAGATTGAGGACCAGGAACCTGGAGTTGGAACAGCTCTTGAATCAAATGCGGCAGCAACAGCAGGTGAGCAGCACTCTCTTATTGTTTAACCTAACCTATTTTTTTTAACCTAACCTAACCTGTATGGTTCAGAGCCAAGTTGATAGCTTGCAGAGTAGTAGGATGTGAGTTGACGCAAACCACAGACTTCACGATAGTATCGTTTATTAGTTTAAATTACACAAAGTTACTGTTGGATGCTAATCCCCGGTTATAGCGCTACGGCAGCTATTGCTCAACTAAATATTATTATAAAATATTATATTTAAAGTAAATTGCGCGAGTAAAGAAATGTAGGTCGCGACGTTAGCAGTTTTGCCTGTACGTGAACCGTACATAACCAATTTTTTATTTTTACGCTTAACTATTTTTATCCTGATTAAGTCTGATAGTAGAGTATTTTGGGAGTAATCTTGGTATACCTTTGATCCAGAAAAAAAGTCCTGTTCCCAACGGAAACAATGATATCATTCGGCGATCTCAATTTTTTTGGCCACTAGATGGCGCTACTTGTCTATCGAAATTTATACTAACGCGGGTGAAACCGCGGGGCACTTTTAGTTTATTATGTTACCTAGTACGAAATTCCATCGACATTTAATGATTTTACTAATTACCTGCCCTCTTACCATAAAGTCTTAAAGCAGGGCAGTTTCCGTTGTGGAAGTGAGACGCCGCTACGTGCAGTGTAATACGGCGTTTCGCTTCCATAACGTAAACTGTCCTGCTTTAAGAGTTCATGGTAAGGGGGCTGGCCTCGTTCCAACACATGTGGTTCTGCAGTTGACTTTGTTTACATTTCAATGTTTAAGTTCACATTAAACACGCTTAAAATTAAAGTTAATGGTGCTATAGTAGCACTCGTAACGTATCTGTATCGGTATCAGTTGAATACTAACCGACCGGCGCACGCGCACCTTATCAGAAGCTTTTCTAGGCCCCAGGAATTTTATAAATGTTTTTACTTACGTCAGGAAATGCGGTACGCTCAAAGAATGCTTTGCTCCGACCGCAAATCTGAAATTGAAGTAAAAAAAAGAACATTAAAAAACATTACCCAATACTGAGAAGTCATTTAATATTTTCCTCTTTTGGATTCTGTATGTTGATCCTGTATCCTGATCTTGATAATCCATCTTCCTCTCACCGCTTTTGCTGCACTCGACAGGGTCCATAATGATCTTTATATTTATAAGTCCACCTTTATACTATTATGGAACGCAATAAAGTATTAAGTATTTTCATTCCGCCTTGTATCATCGGTTACAATGGGCTCCTATCCAAAAAGTATCAAGAAAATACCGCATACAAAAAAATTCAAGCTGGTTTAAATAATACCTTAGTTTAGCTTATAACAACCACACTGCAGAATTTCTCATGACAAATAGTCAATATTGATATTGAGTTTTGATGTGACATGATTTCAGAACGAAAAGCGCGAAATATGAGACGCCATGTTAAATAAATGGCAAAAATTGAAAAACTATTGCTTTTACTGCACAACAAATCAGGCCTAAATTCACGAAATAATATTTTTCCTCAATTCGTGGTATTTTTTTCTTCTTTTTAGATAAATGTACAAGAGATGGCCGAAAATGAAACATCTCCTTTTAATTTTTAAGCCACAATGGCATCTGCTCCCACATTGAAGTTATTAGTGAACTCACTATATTGTGAAACATGTTACCCTTCGTTGACCTTACCCGTAGTGTTGTTTCTTATCATTCGAAGGTAGCCATGTTTGCATAATACATGTGTTAGACAATCTGAGTACATAACGACTATACAGGGTGTTTGAAAGTTATACATATGTTTTATATAGTCTTGTGAATGATCAAAAGTACCTTATATTTATTTTAGTATATTTATATATTTTTTTTTATCAAATCAAATTTATTTGTTAAACATAGGCAGTAATTTTGGTTTTTAAATATAATATGGCGCGCTATGTCTTATCATAATGACATATAAAAATAAACAACATTGAACCTGAAAGCTACATATAAACTTAAACATATATATTTAAACTTGATAACATAACAATTTTTCTAGAAGCTAGTAATATGTATGTACCATAGATTATCATTTAAAAATTCTTCTAGTGTGTAATACCAATTTTCGACAAGTAGTTTTTTAAATATGGTTTTGAATTGGAATTTTTTACATAGTCGGGTAGTTTATTGTAGATTTTTGGAGCAATACCAAAAAATAATAATTTAAGTATGAATTAAAGATTGTTCAGATAATTTAGACTCAATATCTAACAACATAACATAACGCCTGTATTCCCTGAATGGGTAGGCAGAGAATCAGAGTTGTATATAATATAGTACACCCACATATCGCTGGTTATAAGTTCAATCATTCAGATGTATCCAGGCTAGGGCTTACGCCTAGGCCAGGGTAATTATCAAGGATGTTCTCTCACGAGAACCCC
Organism: Abrostola tripartita; assembly: GCA_905340225.1. Lineage (NCBI taxonomy): Eukaryota > Metazoa > Arthropoda > Insecta > Lepidoptera > Noctuidae > Abrostola > Abrostola tripartita. The sequence goes on from HG996499.1 coordinate 12,503,679, forward strand.
GAGTGTGGAAAACCTTAGAAAGAAGCGTATCAAAACCGTATCTTCGAAATAAGTTACAGTAAGTTAAGATGTGGCTAGACTGCTGAAAAGGAGCCAGGAATCTATGGGGCATCCAATGTAATAGGTGGCGAGCCTATTGCCATCAACCGGGCACAAATTCAGACTCCATGCTGCTACTGAGAATTATCTAATGGATAAACCCACTAGACCAGCGAGGCAGTCATTTTATGAAAGAGTACTTTTAAAATATTGTCTGACGTCATAGACTTGTATTATCGAGCGAGCCATAATTACAAATAAATAATGTTCGCTATAAATAAAACATAGTTTTAGTTCCCAAGTCGACGGCGGAGAATATGGTAGCATTACTTTATAAATGCTGCATGTCTGCAGATATTTATTTAAGAAATAAGCAGTGCTGCCTTGTTTATTATTGTTTAACATGCATTATATACTAGCCGATACCTGCGGCTCTGCCTCTAAAATAACTATTTCCCGTTTCTTTAGATTCATTATATACTAGCTTAGGCCCGCGGCTTTGCCTACAAAGATAACGATTTCTTTTTTTTAAAGATCAGAAATATCTTGTCCTAATCTATCGTGGGAATTCAAAGGCCGAAATAGAAATGAATAGAAGAGTATTAAGCACGAAAAATATGGCTTTATGTATAATATTTTGATATCTACATAAACTAATGCAAAAATAACGTTCTCAAACATTATAACAATGTATATAAACATAAAAACATCGACTTATTTATAAAACCCTTTAGCATAATACAATAAACTCGCAGCTTGATAATAGTAGGTATAGTTAATCGTGAGTGATATCCAACGAACCGGTTTAGATCATAAATATTGTTTAGTATCATCCTCATACTCTGGCTGTATCCTTGTTCGTACGTTACACGTAGTTGATACCTGTCGTGTTTATCATTACATTTACATAATACCCGTGGCTTGTGAAGTACAGTACTATCTACAGCAGTTCCTTGGAGTTTTTGTATAATTTGGCTGCAAGGAAATAATGTCATTTTTAAGTGCACGTGTCGTATTGGATGCTGTAATATTGTGTCGTTGATTAAGTGTTCATCATCATATCAGTCTGTTATCACCCACTCCTGGTCTATGGTCTGGTATAGGCATCCATTCCCTTTTCCCATGCTTCTCTGTTTTGAGTTTGTCCGGGTGGTTTTCGCGTCTCACAATATCGACAGACCAAATCCCTTTTGGTCGTCCCTAGCATCTTTGGCCTAACTTGGCCCTATATAAGCTCCTATTTATTTTAAGGAATATATATTTCTGTAGACTAAAGTAAATAAAGTCGATAAGTGATTAGGTAATACAAAGAGGGCAAAGAGGTTTTGGATCCCTTCATTTTTTGATAATATATCCCCTACCAAATTACCCTAGAATTCAAAAAATCATCTCTATATAACCCTTGCTTCCCATAACCCTAGCTATAAGTGACATATATTAATGTGTATGCGATCATACGCTTGACACCCACTTCCCCTGCCTACCTCATCCCGGTGGCTAGTGTAATGGACGTGAAGTACTTAGTCAGTGCTCGCGCTGTGTGGCAGGAGGTGTCCCTGGCTCCCGCCACCTTCGTGCGCTCGCTGGCGCGCAAGCTGGGCGCTGATGCTGAGGACCAGCCTCCCAGGAAAGTGAGTATACCAGCATGTAGGAAACTCCGTAGAAAATTCTGAAGTAAACTCGATTTCAATCGATTATTATAAGAATCGAGAAAATTTTCAAGTATTAAGTATTTAAAATAGTAGTCGTGGATATCGGGCTTCGCCCCTATAGTTCGTTTTTGATAGTTCAAATTAAATATAGAGTAGATTTTTGGAAATTCTACCGTTATCTAAATCCCTTCTCATTCCGATATTCGTTCGAACACACAGTCGAGTTGTGTACAGAAAGACAGCAACGAATCAATTAATCAAGAATCAAGAAAATATATAGGTGTTTTAGAATTTCACTGTTAACATTGTTCTTTCTATAAAGAACGTGGAAGATGAACTGCTCCGGTCCATCATCCAGCCTCTGGAAATGGAGATCTCGGCGCTTAAGGGCAAGCTAAGAGAGACTGACGCACAGCTACAAGACAATCTCGCGGTGAGTACTTATCAAGGGACGTGTGAAACAATTATGGACCTACACTGTTTAGTTTTTCGGTTAAAAATAGAATGCGGATGTCAAAATTAGATATTGGTATCTCGGCGTATATGCAACCATCCAATAGTAGCATCCGAATTATAAATACTATAATGCGTTACGATTGGATAATATGCTTGAGTGATCACTTTTACCCAAAATATTTTTTTCTTTAGTGGAGGTTTTGATAAAAAGTAGGGTTGTCAAAGCGCTGCTTACTCTTGTTCCTTTTCATGTGTCAATAGAAACAGAAAGCTGCTGTCACTGCGACCTCAAGCGGGGACTCCAAACAAGAATCTGGTAAGTACTCCTTTACCAGATGGCCTATTATCGTAGTTTTAAAATAGTTCCAATTAATTCGCAGTGCCATTGATGTCACCGTTAGCATTTAAATTATACCAATAGTAATTGTGAATAATGTAATTCTTGGATTATTAATTGTCTTTAGTTCTATAGGTTTTATGTATAGCCTAATAAGCAGTGGCGGATTAACGTTCCCCGGCGTCCTAGGCAAGCACTCCGTCTGCGCAATTTTGCACGCCCCTGTATTTTGTTGAAAAATATTTCGAGTACGAGCGTGTATGAGAAATGTGATGCGAGTGAATGAGGCGATAAAAGTATGTCAGGATCGTAGCAAATGGACATCCGTGGTCTCTGCCTACCCCTCGTGGAAATAGGCGTGACTTTATGTATGTATGTATTTCGAGTAAAACTACCTCGCGCCTCCTTTGATATCCTATCGTCTCTTTTGGTACCCTAGCGCCTCTTTTGGTACCCGCGCACCCCCTTTGGTACCCTCGTGCCTCCTTTGGTACCCTAGCATTCCCTTTGGGACCCTCGCGCCCCCTTTGGTACCCTACCCTAGTCCCAGGCACGTGCCTAGTTTGCCTTCAGGTTAATCCGCCACTGCTAATAAGATACACGTCTGTCTTCGTAGAAGCGGTGAGACAGTGTGATATGTGCGTAAACTACGAGAAGCAGCTGGTGCTGGAGCAGGCGAAGGCCGAGCAGGCCCGCGACCGCGCGAATATGAAGGAACTGGCGCTCAAGAAGGTCAGAGACACTACACGTATACCGTGGATATAATAGATACCATACATACATACACATTATCATAGCTCTGTCGTAAATGTAAGCATTTTCATGTTGTTGATCGACGATCAGGCCTTTAGTTATAACTTATTGTTCAGTAACTGGGGTCAGATAGGCCGTTAATATCTAGCTAGACAGATGATGAAGAGTGGATCTGGTCGTAGGCCACCGAGGAGCTGGAGGCTGTGCGTTCCATCCACGACGAGACCATCCGCTCGTGGCAGGCGGACCGCGAGGCCAGCGCCGCCGAGCTCAGCGCGCTCGAGCAGGAGGTGCGCCTCGCGCGCGCCGCGCAGGACAAGCAGGCCGCGCGCGCCGCACAGGCCGAGCAGCGCGCGCTGCACTCCGTTACCGAGCTCACCGTGGACCGCGAGACGCTGCAGAGGAGGCTGGACAGGTAACACCCCAGCAGGACCAGGAGCTGCGCGCGCAGGACAAGCAGGCCGCGCGCGCCGCGCAGGCCGAGCAGCGCGCGCTGCACTCCGTCACCGAGCTCACCGTGGACCGCGAGACGCTGCAGAGGAGGCTGGACAGGTAACACCCCAGCAGGACCAGGAGCTGCGCGCGCAGGACAAGCAGGCCGCGCGCGCCGCGCAGGCCGAGCAGCGCGCGCTGCACTCCGTCACCGAGCTCACCGTGGACCGCGAGACGCTGCAGAGGAGGCTGGACAGGTAACACCCCAGCAGGACCAGGAGCTGCGCGCGCAGGACAAGCAGGCCGCGCGCGCCGCGCAGGCCGAGCAGCGCGCGCTGCACTCCGTCACCGAGCTCACCGTGGACCGCGAGACGCTGCAGAGGAGGCTGGACAGGTAACACCCCAGCAGGACCAGGAGCTGCGCGCGCAGGACAAGCAGGCCGCGCGCGCCGCGCAGGCCGAGCAGCGCGCGCTGCACTCCGTCACCGAGCTCACCGTGGACCGCGAGACGCTGCAGAGGAGGCTGGACAGGTAACACCCCAGCAGGACCAGGAGCTGCGCGCGCAGGACAAGCAGGCCGCGCGCGCCGCGCAGGCCGAGCAGCGCGCGCTGCACTCCGTCACCGAGCTCACCGTGGACCGCGAGACGCTGCAGAGGAGGCTGGACAGGTAACACCCCAGCAGGACCAGGAGCTGCGCGCGCAGGACAAGCAGGCCGCGCGCGCCGCGCAGGCCGAGCAGCGCGCGCTGCACTCCGTCACCGAGCTCACCGTGGACCGCGAGACGCTGCAGAGGAGGCTGGACAGGTAACACCCCAGCAGGACCAGGAGCTGCGCGCGCAGGACAAGCAGGCCGCGCGCGCCGCGCAGGCCGAGCAGCGCGCGCTGCACTCCGTCACCGAGCTCACCGTGGACCGCGAGACGCTGCAGAGGAGGCTGGACAGGTAACACCCCAGCAGGACCAGGAGCTGCGCGCGCAGGACAAGCAGGCCGCGCGCGCCGCGCAGGCCGAGCAGCGCGCGCTGCACTCCGTCACCGAGCTCACCGTGGACCGCGAGACGCTGCAGAGGAGGCTGGACAGGTAACACCCCAGCAGGACCAGGAGCTGCGCGCGCAGGACAAGCAGGCCGCGCGCGCCGCGCAGGCCGAGCAGCGCGCGCTGCACTCCGTCACCGAGCTCACCGTGGACCGCGAGACGCTGCAGAGGAGGCTGGACAGGTAACACCCCAGCAGGACCAGGAGCTGCGCGCGCAGGACAAGCAGGCCGCGCGCGCCGCGCAGGCCGAGCAGCGCGCGCTGCACTCCGTCACCGAGCTCACCGTGGACCGCGAGACGCTGCAGAGGAGGCTGGACAGGTAACACCCCAGCAGGACCAGGAGCTGCGCGCGCAGGACAAGCAGGCCGCGCGCGCCGCGCAGGCCGAGCAGCGCGCGCTGCACTCCGTCACCGAGCTCACCGTGGACCGCGAGACGCTGCAGAGGAGGCTGGACAGGTAACACCCCAGCAGGACCAGGAGCTGCGCGCGCAGGACAAGCAGGCCGCGCGCGCCGCGCAGGCCGAGCAGCGCGCGCTGCACTCCGTCACCGAGCTCACCGTGGACCGCGAGACGCTGCAGAGGAGGCTGGACAGGTAACACCCCAGCAGGACCAGGAGCTGCGCGCGCAGGACAAGCAGGCCGCGCGCGCCGCGCAGGCCGAGCAGCGCGCGCTGCACTCCGTCACCGAGCTCACCGTGGACCGCGAGACGCTGCAGAGGAGGCTGGACAGGTAACACCCCAGCAGGACCAGGAGCTGCGCGCGCAGGACAAGCAGGCCGCGCGCGCCGCGCAGGCCGAGCAGCGCGCGCTGCACTCCGTCACCGAGCTCACCGTGGACCGCGAGACGCTGCAGAGGAGGCTGGACAGGTAACACCCCAGCAGGACCAGGAGCTGCGCGCGCAGGACAAGCAGGCCGCGCGCGCCGCGCAGGCCGAGCAGCGCGCGCTGCACTCCGTCACCGAGCTCACCGTGGACCGCGAGACGCTGCAGAGGAGGCTGGACAGGTAACACCCCAGCAGGACCAGGAGCTGCGCGCGCAGGACAAGCAGGCCGCGCGCGCCGCGCAGGCCGAGCAGCGCGCGCTGCACTCCGTCACCGAGCTCACCGTGGACCGCGAGACGCTGCAGAGGAGGCTGGACAGGTAACACCCCAGCAGGACCAGGAGCTGCGCGCGCAGGACAAGCAGGCCGCGCGCGCCGCGCAGGCCGAGCAGCGCGCGCTGCACTCCGTCACCGAGCTCACCGTGGACCGCGAGACGCTGCAGAGGAGGCTGGACAGGTAACACCCCAGCAGGACCAGGAGCTGCGCGCGCAGGACAAGCAGGCCGCGCGCGCCGCGCAGGCCGAGCAGCGCGCGCTGCACTCCGTCACCGAGCTCACCGTGGACCGCGAGACGCTGCAGAGGAGGCTGGACAGGTAACACCCCAGCAGGACCAGGAGCTGCGCGCGCAGGACAAGCAGGCCGCGCGCGCCGCGCAGGCCGAGCAGCGCGCGCTGCACTCCGTCACCGAGCTCACCGTGGACCGCGAGACGCTGCAGAGGAGGCTGGACAGGTAACACCCCAGCAGGACCAGGAGCTGCGCGCGCAGGACAAGCAGGCCGCGCGCGCCGCGCAGGCCGAGCAGCGCGCGCTGCACTCCGTCACCGAGCTCACCGTGGACCGCGAGACGCTGCAGAGGAGGCTGGACAGGTAACACCCCAGCAGGACCAGGAGCTGCGCGCGCAGGACAAGCAGGCCGCGCGCGCCGCGCAGGCCGAGCAGCGCGCGCTGCACTCCGTCACCGAGCTCACCGTGGACCGCGAGACGCTGCAGAGGAGGCTGGACAGGTAACACCCCAGCAGGACCAGGAGCTGCGCGCGCAGGACAAGCAGGCCGCGCGCGCCGCGCAGGCCGAGCAGCGCGCGCTGCACTCCGTCACCGAGCTCACCGTGGACCGCGAGACGCTGCAGAGGAGGCTGGACAGGTAACACCCCAGCAGGACCAGGAGCTGCGCGCGCAGGACAAGCAGGCCGCGCGCGCCGCGCAGGCCGAGCAGCGCGCGCTGCACTCCGTCACCGAGCTCACCGTGGACCGCGAGACGCTGCAGAGGAGGCTGGACAGGTAACACCCCAGCAGGACCAGGAGCTGCGCGCGCAGGACAAGCAGGCCGCGCGCGCCGCGCAGGCCGAGCAGCGCGCGCTGCACTCCGTCACCGAGCTCACCGTGGACCGCGAGACGCTGCAGAGGAGGCTGGACAGGTAACACCCCAGCAGGACCAGGAGCTGCGCGCGCAGGACAAGCAGGCCGCGCGCGCCGCGCAGGGCGAGCAGCGCGCGCTGCACTCCGTCACCGAGCTCACCGTGGACCGCGAGACGCTGCAGAGGAGGCTGGACAGGTAACACCCCAGCAGGACCAGGAGCTGCGCGCGCAGGACAAGCAGGCCGCGCGCGCCGCACAGGCCGAGCAGCGCGCGCTGCACTCCGTCACCGAGCTCACCGTGGACCGCGAGACGCTGCAGAGGAGGCTGGACAGGTAACACCCCAGCAGGACCAGGAGCTGCGCGCGCAGGACAAGCAGGCCGCGCGCGCCGCGCAGGCCGAGCAGCGCGCGCTGCACTCCGTCACCGAGCTCACCGTGGACCGCGAGACGCTGCAGAGGAGGCTGGACAGGTAACACCCCAGCAGGACCAGGAGCTGCGCGCGCAGGACAAGCAGGCCGCGCGCGCCGCGCAGGCCGAGCAGCGCGCGCTGCACTCCGTCACCGAGCTCACCGTGGACCGCGAGACGCTGCAGAGGAGGCTGGACAGGTAACACCCCAGCAGGACCAGGAGCTGCGCGCGCAGGACAAGCAGGCCGCGCGCGCCGCGCAGGCCGAGCAGCGCGCGCTGCACTCCGTCACCGAGCTCACCGTGGACCGCGAGACGCTGCAGAGGAGGCTGGACAGGTAACACCCCAGCAGGACCAGGAGCTGCGCGCGCAGGACAAGCAGGCCGCGCGCGCCGCGCAGGCCGAGCAGCGCGCGCTGCACTCCGTCACCGAGCTCACCGTGGACCGCGAGACGCTGCAGAGGAGGCTGGACAGGTAACACCCCAGCAGGACCAGGAGCTGCGCGCGCAGGACAAGCAGGCCGCGCGCGCCGCGCAGGCCGAGCAGCGCGCGCTGCACTCCGTCACCGAGCTCACCGTGGACCGCGAGACGCTGCAGAGGAGGCTGGACAGGTAACACCCCAGCAGGACCAGGAGCTGCGCGCGCAGGACAAGCAGGCCGCGCGCGCCGCACAGGCCGAGCAGCGCGCGCTGCACTCCGTCACCGAGCTCACCGTGGACCGCGAGACGCTGCAGAGGAGGCTGGACAGGTAACACCCCAGCAGGACCAGGAGCTGCGCGCGCAGGACAAGCAGGCCGCGCGCGCCGCGCAGGCCGAGCAGCGCGCGCTGCACTCCGTCACCGAGCTCACTGTGGACCGCGAGACGCTGCAGAGGAGGCTGGACAGGTAACACCCCAGCAGGACCAGGAGCTGCGCGCGCAGGACAAGCAGGCCGCGCGCGCCGCGCAGGCCGAGCAGCGCGCGCTGCACTCCGTCACCGAGCTCACCGTGGACCGCGAGACGCTGCAGAGGAGGCTGGACAGGTAACACCCCAGCAGGACCAGGAGCTGCGCGCGCAGGACAAGCAGGCCGCGCGCGCCGCGCAGGCCGAGCAGCGCGCGCTGCACTCCGTCACCGAGCTCACCGTGGACCGCGAGACGCTGCAGAGGAGGCTGGACAGGTAACACCCCAGCAGGACCAGGAGCTGCGCGCGCAGGACAAGCAGGCCGCGCGCGCCGCGCAGGCCGAGCAGCGCGCGCTGCACTCCGTCACCGAGCTCACCGTGGACCGCGAGACGCTGCAGAGGAGGCTGGACAGGTAACACCCCAGCAGGACCAGGAGCTGCGCGCGCAGGACAAGCAGGCCGCGCGCGCCGCGCAGGCCGAGCAGCGCGCGCTGCACTCCGTCACCGAGCTCACCGTGGACCGCGAGACGCTGCAGAGGAGGCTGGACAGGTAACACCCCAGCAGGACCAGGAGCTGCGCGCGCAGGACAAGCAGGCCGCGCGCGCCGCGCAGGCCGAGCAGCGCGCGCTGCACTCCGTCACCGAGCTCACCGTGGACCGCGAGACGCTGCAGAGGAGGCTGGACCGGTAACACCCCAGCAGGACCAGGAGCTGCGCGCGCAGGGCAAGCAGGCCATATTATTGCTTATAAAAAAAAAAAAAAAATAGTAAGCGTATTTGATATGGAATATTTTATAATTGTCTCTTGTTTACAGTTTAGAGCAGGACAACGCGATGCTCATCGGTCAGTACACGATGCGCGCCGCCATGATGCAGAACGAGATCATCAACCTTCCCGACAACGTTGAAGTACGTAACGTCCCTCCTATATGGCCTGCTCGACCTTTTAAGCCCTGCTAGACAGTTTATGTCCTGCTCGACCTTTAAAGTCCTGCTAGACACATTTTCACCTATTCGACCGTTTATGTCCTGCTCAACCTTTCAAGTCCTGCTAGACCCTTTATGTCCTATTTGACCTTTTAGGTCCTGCTGGCCCTTATGACCTTTCATGCCTTTCTTGACCTTTTATACTTATCCTGCTTGGACTAACATCAGGGTAATTCATCTCTTAGGAGCTCCAAGAGCAGACTCTACGGCTACGGGAGCAACTGATCTTCTGCCAGATAGGCAGAGAAGAGGCGTGCGATGCCGAGCGGGAGCTGCGCGCGCAGCTGCTGGAGCAAGGCACGCTGTTCCACCACCAGGAGGCCGAGCTCAATAACCTGCGCTCACAGCTCAAGGAAGCCAGGTCAGGATTATTGTAATAAGTTGTTATAAAGTAACAAATATCCATAAATTAATTCATTAACTAGCTGAGCCCCGCGGTGTTACCCGCTACATTTTTCATTACAAAAAGTAGCCTGTGTTTTAATCCAGGATGTCAGCTACCTCCATACCAAATTTTATCAAAATCAGTCCATCCGTTTCGCCGTGAAGATGTAACAAACATACAAACACACTCACAAACTTTCGCTTTTATAATAGTAGTGTGATATCATAATTTTCTATTCGTTCCCAACACAGAGACGAAGTAGACAGGTTACAAACAGAACGCGAGCAGATGAAGGAGCTAGGAGACAAGCTGCGGAACTCCAACGACCTGATCGAGTCGCTGCTGGAGGACAAGAAGCGGCTGCAGGGCGAGGTGCAGGAGGTGCGCGCGCGCGTCTCCGTGCTGCAGCAGGAGCTGGACAACAGCGAGAAGGTGCAGCAGGACTTTGTCAGGCTCTCGCAGTCGCTACAGGTACATAAGTACTCTTAATAACCCCGTATGTTAAATTAAAATTAATAAATTAATTCATAAATTATATGCCTTCTTTTACCCCCGTTGTGTGGTACCTAACGGTTTCTTAAAGGTTCCAACCTTAATGTGTGATGTTGTGTACAGGTGCAGCTGCAGCGCATCCGCGAGGCTGACACGGAGGTGCGGTGGCAGCACGAGGACGATGTGCACGACTGCCCCTCCTGCCACACGCACCTGCCCAACACCAAGAAGAAGGCGAGTAGTGGCTGCTTTACTACTATCTCTTATTGTGATGGGCACAATTCATAATATGATCGCCGTACGTTATTATCACAGAATTCATTGATTTCATTAAGTGTTGTTACTGCCAAAATTTTAAGGTTCTAGCCCCAGTGGTTTAGGTTGTGCGATGATTGGTATCTCACTTTAAGATAGAGGAATATCGAAAAAAGTAAAAAAAAAACTATTAATAGTGGCCAACAAAATGGGTTATCTATTATAATACACGATAGAAAAGGTTTTTTATTAATACATCAAATGTAACTAGGTTCTGAGGGTTTGGTTTTTTTTAATGCTGACGGGACTGGACTATAGGTTATTTGAGCAACTTCAGGTGTTATAAGTTTGTATGCCCGTGCAGGTGCACTGCCGTCACTGCGGGCGCATCTTCTGCGCGGCGTGCGTGTCGCACCCCGTGCCGGCCGGGCCCCGCGGCCAGCCGGCGCGCGTGTGCTCCGTGTGCCGCACGCTGCTGCTGCCCCACGCCGCGCCCTACTTCAGCACCGAGCCGCCGCGCTCGCCCGACTAGCCCACCGGCTGACGGGCCGGCTTCACCCCAGGGCTTGGCATATACGCCGACACCTCGGCTCCATCTACACGAATCCCTCTGAACTCGCTTACCTCCTCAAAATCAGACAAAAAAGATTACATTCAGATTAAACTCCCTACAGCATCACATTTTCAAATTGACAAGCACTGCTCCGGCTGTATCACTATCTGCTACTTTAAAAGCTCTGCATATTCTAAGAACTGCTTTTTCGGGCTGTCAGACATGAGAAGCTGATCCCTACTAATAACTCGAGAGAACTAACTCACTTAAAAGCAATCAAACATTTTTCACACCAAACCATGGCAAACAAAAGCTGTCAGTGATAAAATACCTAGTGATGAATACGACTTGAAATCCTGTTCATCCTGTACAGTTAAAAGCGTGGCAATAACACGAGTAGAACAATTATAGCTAGGTGTAGTTAATTATTTTAACGACTTGTCTGGTCGCATTTGGAAATGCATATTTAACAGATGGTTGCGTAATGAGCGGGGAAATCTTTATTTTATTATTAAAGAGATATTTATTTTTACTCAATAACATCAACAATGTTGTTTATAGTGATCGGTTCTATTTGTTTTAATAGTTTGTCACTATAATAATGTGATATATACATGTTTACTCCCATCAGACAAGCGACTATCACCGATATAGCTAGCTTGTTTAACTTTGTGACAACTGTAATATTGGTCACGTAAAAAGAATCTAAAGAGATAGGAGTCATGATGTAATGGGTCAAAATAACGGCAGAGAACCAAGACCACTTTGGCAATCGACGAGGGAGGATGATGGTGTTACGTATGTTTTAATATTTTTTATTGTTTTGTGTCCATTGGCGTAACTTACGTGCGTAAATTCAAGGTTTTTTTATACGATGGCTTGTAGTACTGTGTGTATGATACAATGCACAGCGACATTAGACCGAGGGTCATTGTTTCTACCTAGGCAATGGATGTGGGCCGTCCTGTAAACAATTTTCTTCAGAAATCTTTTGTTTTCAAATAGGTATGTCTGACTGTTGAATGGAATTGTAAATTTATTTGTTATGTGACCGTCTTTTTGTCACATTACTAGCGGGCGTAAATAAATATTATATTTTACAAAACACTAAAAAGCGTAAATAGTATGAACACTATTTCAATGGTTTTACTATTTCACTGTTTTTATTTCCTTACTGGGTGTAGGTTAGGAAATTACACCGAATATTGAATATTCTTAATTTGGGTAACCGACTTGAATCTATGATTTACCTGAAGATTGTGGAGTTTATAATATTGAGTGCTTCCGTAAAAGTCAGGGATTTCGAGATTTAGGCTGACATTCAGATTTATTTAAATCGATGTAACGGAGTGACCGGCAAGTCAAGTGATAACTAAAACGCGTGCTACTGGCACTGTAAGTAAATTATGACATCTAGCAATAGTTTAGACTAAGAGTTGTAATATAAAGAATATTTTATTGTAAATAAAAGAGCTCCATATTACATTTCTTGCTTTTTTCACCCTTTATCCCCCTCCCCATCGCGGGCCTTTTAACCACAATAACGACAGCCCCCACACCCCATGTAGCGAAAATAAATAAAACACAATTGATACTATAGCAACTTAACACTTAGTTTAATTACATCGAGAATTTCAGTGAACGACACAATGTAAAATCAAATGATATGGGAATGATAACTAAAACATCCAAGTATAAAAATATTTTAATATTAAAATGTATTATAGTATATTAGTGGTCCGTGCCCCTGCGTGGGCGCCACTAGTCGTTGTACTGCTCTAAGCTGAGGGTCATCACGTCGCTCACGAGGCAGTCCGCGGGCTGCGGACAATTACATACACTTTAATATTTAATTCCAAAATGTAAAAGAATATTAATTATTAACTAATTATAATATGTACCATCAAATACTTGTACGGATTTTCAATAATAGTAGCCTTAGAAAATATTAAAAAAATAATTCAAATCGGTTCATAAATGACTGAGTTATGATGGAACATACATAAAAAGAAAAAGATCCCGACGAATTGAGAACCTCCTCCTTTTTTTGAAGTCTGTTAAAAACAACTTGTACTGCATGCAGTAAATAGTATGTAAACTGTAGTGTTGGTAAGGTATAGTGTCCATCTTTATTGACACACATTAAATATAGCTTATAAATTAATTTACTAGAAGTCTACGATAAAGTCACAGATAAGTATGGTAGTTGTCGGTATACCTCTGAGCAGATTCCGACAAGTGCGTCTGCGCAGCCATAGAACTCTTCTTTGAGAGAAATAACGATGGTCTGCAGGCTGCCCTTCTTGGAGCGGATGTAGGAGGCCACCTTGCCGATGTTGGTGTTGTCCAGCGCCGCGTCGATCTCGTCCAGCAGGAAGAACGGGGCCGGCTGGTAACTGGACACAGGACACCAGGTTAGAAGGTGGTGGGCGATGAGTCAGGGGGTGGGTGATACGCGCAGGGAGGTGATGAGAGAAAGGGGATGTCATGGGTTATGAGTGAGGGGGGATGCGATGGGTGATAAGTGAGGGGGGAGGCGATGCGTGATTAGTGCGGCGGGCTGCGATGGGTGATTTTTGAGGGGGGATGCGATGGGTGATTAGTGAGAGGGGATGCGATGGGTGATGAGTGACGGGGGAAGCGATGGGTGATTAGTGCGGGGGGATGCGATGCGTGATGAGTGCGGGGTGATGCGATGGGTGATTAGTGAGGGGGGATGCGATGGGTGATTAGTGAGGGGGGATGCGATGGGTGATTAGTGAGGGGGGATGCGATGGGTGATAAAGGTGAGGTGATGTGTGTTGAGTGAGAGGTAGAGGTAGGTAGTGGGAAATTAGTAAGGATGGGGGTACCTGTGTATAGCGAAGAGCAGCGCGAGTGCAGCGACTGTCTTCTCCCCGCCGGAGAGGTTTGACATAGGCTGGAAGCGCTTGCCGGGCGCCACGCAGTTGTAGTTGATGCCGTCCAGGTAGGGCTCCTCGGGGTTCTCGGGCCCCAAGAAGGCCTGCGCCGACTGGTTCATCGCCAGCGCCTGCGCACCACACACTCATATTTCTCACGTGCTACAGTTACTAAACACAACCATCTAAATTTACGTTCAAAGCTCATTTTTTTTCTTTTATTGTGCGTTACTTGAAGTGATCATGTTAATCGGTAAACTTTCTATTAAATTCATAGCTGTTTCCCGATGGTTTTAATTAAGCGTGTGGATGATGAAGAGGTAGCAATTAATCCAATTATTTTACAATAATAAGTGCTTACCTTGTAGATGGCGTCTATTTCGTTAGCAACGTGCTCAAAGCACTCAATGAACTTATCGTGACGCTCTTTTTTCACCTAAAAAAAACATTAGTAATTTGTTTATTATTTCTACCAAAATGACACAATTTTTTTTCACCAGCAACTAAAATGCGCCGCTGGGAGCGCTCCTTTTTGTGTTGCTAGTGTAAAATACAGAAGTGGTCCAATTTAAGCGCCGGTTCAATATTAGTTCTCTCCATAAGATTTAGCGGCTACGCTAACCAAACGCATCACGGCTTCCTCGTGCTATAGCTGGGGAGAAGAAACTGCGCAACAAACTTCCAAGCAGACTATTTTAATTCTTACCTTCTCAAAGGCCAGTTTAGCCTTGTGCGCCTTCTTGCGGGCCACGACGAAGGCTTCGTTCGTAGCGTTTACCTTCTCTCGCACTTCGTTTAGCTTTTGCATCGCCTGGGACACGAAAAACGAGCGATTAATTATATGAGGATAAACAGAAATATTTTATTTTACGTTTTGGACGAATATAATGTCAAAACCTAAAAACGTGGTTTAGGATGTTTCGATAAACAAACTTTATTCAGTGATAATACACTTAAAAGAATATTTGTTTACGTAGAGAACCCTTAGTGTGCGAGTACAGCTCGTACTTAACAAAATTTATTTTTTTGTTAGTTCACTATGTTAGTTTAACAAAACGCTGATGATAAATATGAAAATAATAACACACTTTAATTAATGAAGTCTGTCTTCATTGTGCCATAACTTTTTCCACACAACAAATTGGTATTTTCCGCCATAATAATAATAATTAAAGTAAATCCTTTCCAATGATATATTGCATGTTCCTATTGGTTCCTAGGCCAGCCTCTATAAGTAGGGGGCGTAGTAGCTTTCCATCACGTGACCTAGTTAGTTCCACTGTGTGACTACATAATACGAGCTAGCTACACCAGTGTGTGCTCACCCTCATGTTGGGCGCCTGTATCTTGTCGACCGTGTTCTGCAGCGAGTTGATGGCCTTCTGCAGCTTATCGGCCTTCCGTTTGATCTCGTCCGCCTCCTCCAGCTCCTTCAGGTTCTCTGATAGAGCCCGGTAGTCCACGCGGATCCTGGGGTAGAGGGATAAGGTAACGATGATATGGAATCAGAACCTAATATGTAAGGCTTGATCAGAAAATAATTTAACTCAAAATCCATACAATAACACGATTTCAGTGATTTCGGTTGTTTGTGGTTTCATGAATTAAGCACAGGCACTCTGTGTTTCATATACCTCAGAAGCAATCATATGATAAAAAATGTAGGAAAGAGAAAAGAGTTCTTTTTCTTCTTAAAAATGCGTTGCTCCACACTAGGAATTCCTCCGGTGTGTTTCACAAACATGAAATATCACATACACAAACACCAAGACTCGGGACAATCATTTGCGGTTCGCACAAATTTTCGCCCCGTGCGGGAATCGAGGCCACAACCTTTAGCGCAGCAGTCCAATCGCTTAGCCGCTGCGCCAATCGGAACGTTAAAATGAGAAAAAAAACAAAGTAAATATACAGAGTGAAGTGATACAAAGAACTTATACTCTCTTTGTCTCTCAATTACTTATCTCCTTTTGGAGTCTATTACTCTTGTCTATATATAGTTCAGAATGTGTAGCGGTAGTTACCGGGACTCCTTGCGGTACACCTGCGAGGTGGACATGGAGGAGGGGTCAGACTCCGTGTCCGCGGTGTCGTCCAGGTTGCCCTCCAGGAGGGGGATTATTATGTCGTCGATCTGCGGGGGACGGTACAGTAATTAGGTAATTACACTTAATATTGAACATTTACATGCTCCTGTGAGAAGGATCTAAAATGACAGTGTTATAGTACACTGAACAGGCAATGAACTCCAAGATAATGTTTTTGTATAGTTATACATATGTACACACATTTCATAGATCCTATACAAATGGAAGCACCTAATAGTTAAGCTATTTGACAATAATTTCTAAAGAATAATCTTCATACGCCTATTAATCTCCGAAGGGTTAGGTAGAGGTGTTCTCTTCACCAGTTTATACACAAACATTTCACCGTTAGTTAAAAGAAATACACACATTTTTAAAGTACACCCACGTACCTTGCACTGTCGCAGTATGTTGTGCCTGTCGCTGCGCTTGCTCTCGATGCGGGACTCTATGTTGGAGATCTGCTTCTGCACCGACTGGATGTCCTTCGAGATGCTGGCCAGATCCTTGCGGGCCTGGACACGATGTGACATGGTTAACTATGCTCACTTGTAAATTTAATAAAGATTATTTAGTTGAAAGGGTTCGCGTTCGATCCTAGCTCGGTATAACGCATGATATGATGACAGTATGTCCGGCTAACGACTGCACAAAGTTTAATATTGTTGTGTGTTCAGTTCTGACTATGCAGATTACATATTTTTGATTTTTTATGAGTTAAAAAATCGGTTGCAGTAACGAGTATAGACTCCCCCACACACGCGCGTTATTGTCGGTCGATAATACCGATGCGTTATTGCGATATCTGTTTTTAGTACATTATGTATTAGGATGGCTACGAAGTTACACACTGCTGCGATAATGACGATGTAATAGAAGTAGGACGCTTGCGTTCCTCCGTCCTGCGATACTCAGATATGAGTTCTTAGAACATTTGTATTGGGACGCATGCGATCCCACACAGCTGCAAGATCGTTAGTACTAGTAGTATGTCAAGGAAAAAATTTGGGTTCGAAATCGCGGCGGGGGCCGGTAGCCGGTATTCATGCTGTACAGTGAGACCATCACAATAATGGCGAATCTGCCCAGGAAATATAATCGAAATATAATTATCGGACGATAAAAACGCAGTTGTGTGGAAGGAATCGAGACGCATTATCGTAATATCGCACCCGGTATTATCGGGCGATAATAACGCGCCTGTGTGGGGGAGAGAGCCCAGCCCGCACCTTGTTGACGTCGTCGTCGGCGTGCTCCTGCTTGGCCCGCGCGGCGGCCCGCTCGGCCTTGAGCCCGTCGGCCCGGCGCAGCTCGGCGTCGATCTCCTGCCGCTGCTTGGCCTCGGCCTGCCTGCCCCCCTCCAGCTCGTCCTCCGCGTCCTGCACGGCTCGCTCCCAGCGGGTCACGTTCTCTGAGGGTGTCGAACACTTTACCCGAAGAACGAACAACTGCGAGAATAGTGTGACACTGACGACCTGATCGGTGCAATGGCTTAGTGATTGGACTGCTGTGCTAAGGGTTGCGGGTTCAATTCCCGCACTGGACAAAATTTGTGCAATTGCAGATATTTATCCCGAGTCTGGATGTTAGTGCATGTGATATTTCATGTTTGAAAAAAAATCCAACACGTCAAAATGCTCCAATTTAGGGCGGAGAACTGATGTTTCGTGTATTTCATTAAGTAAAAGGCGAACACCGCCAGAAGTTGCTAGGCAATTATATGCAGTAGGTTCCCAGTAATAAGAGCTACAGCGGCGTACTAACTCTGCGTGTCCCGCGAGCGCTCGAACTCGAGGTTGGAGGTGATGCGGTCGATGTGCGCGTCGAACTCCATGCGGCGCTTGGCGCGCTCCTGCTGCGCGCGCAGCTCGCGCTCCTCGTACTGACTGCAGGGGGGGAGGACGGTGTTATTACGGACCTGTCTTTGGGGGTTATTTTGCAGTTCTTTCATCTAAAAGGTCTTATTATAACCGTATTTTGATTTACATATTTATTCTCATTTGAATAAGTTTGTAAGGACAAAAAAATCTATATATTAATACGTGAAGCAAAAACTTTGGATCCATTTATACGAAAATTACGGGGCCAGATTTGACATAGTTAAAATGTATATTGAGAAGTGTAGAAAGCTTAAATTTGTATCATAATTACGGTCAAATTTTGGCCGATGACTCTTACCTCAAATTTATAATTTAAATACATGAAGTAGATCCTGTAGGATGCGACAGTGCAACAGATTATTTATTTGTTGTTTATGGTTCTAGTAGTAATGTACAGAGGCGGACTTATTTATCTTTTGTTTGTGCTGTCTTGTGTGTACTGTGCCTAAGAACTGTGTGTGTGTATCGTGTTGTTGATGCCCGCGTACCGTATGTTGGCGACGCCGATGTCCCGGCAGAAGCCGCGGAACACGACGTCCTCGACGTTGTTCATGTTCTCCTTCACCTCCTGGATGCGGGCGTCGCGCGCGCGGATGGTGCGCTCGATGTCTTCCACTTGCGGCTGCGCAACACACGGGACATATGTGCAAGATATAGACCACGGAACGTGAAATGTATAGATTTGAAGATGGGGGCAATTAGAGGCGTAATCTTTCATCAAAACGCACTTAAACATAGAAGATAAAGATCTTCAAGATCACGACTTTCTGTCATTTATATGCTACACGGTACATCTTAGATTAATGAACATTCATATAAAATTAGTCCTGTGTTTACTTACGAAAGAAAAAATAAAATTATAAGAATTCAGTTACATTGGAAATACCAGTCAAATTTAATCTCGAATTTTCAGAAGAGATGTGTTAATTTGGCAATAGATAACAGGCGGTGGCGCTAAAGACTTAAAGTAAACATATTTTAAAAGCAACTAGTGAACGATACACTTACTCCAAACATCTCAATCTTCTTCTCCAGCTCCGCTAACTCCTCGTCCAAGGCTTTAATTTGCTTCAACTGTAAATAAATCAATCACTTGAGCATTCTGGTCATGGTAGACATGCAGAAGAATATTAGTAAGTGCGCAGTGGGCAGCGAGTACGTACCGTGGTGTCCCTGTCGGTGACGGCGTACTTGAGGCGGGACTCGAGCCCCCGGATCTGTGAGTCCACGGTGGTGAGCTCGGACTCCTTGCGGGACTTCTTCATGGACTCGCGCAGCTCCTCCGTCAGCTTCTCCTGCGGGGCCGGGGGGGGGGGGGGGGGCGGTTACAATGGATACCGGGACTCACTTATATATCTACTTCTCTGGATTACCAATCATATGAACACTGCTATTTATTTAAGGCCAATTTTCGGTGTCTTTAAAATAAGGACTGCCTCGTTGGTCTAGTGGTCGCTAAGCGTGACTGTTGAGCAAGAGGTCCTGAGTTCAAATCCCGGATCGGGCAGTGTTACTGAGTTTTCCATTAGGTAATTCTCAGTAGCAGCACGGAGTCTGGATCTGTGCCCGGTTGATGGCAATAGGCTCGCCCCTTATTACATTGGGACTTACAACATAACTGGCGAAATGTGGGTGTACTATATGTTCACCTCTGCCTACCCCTTCGAGGAATACAGGCGTGATGTTATGTTTAAAATAAGGATTATGAAATATAAACAAAGTAAATCCACATTAAAACCATTATAATATTCTGATCTTTAATCTATCAGTATTTATATAAACTAATTTATTTAGGTACGAAATGAAAGTGACATTACTTAAATGCAACATTAACATAGCAGTTTAATTAAAACTTCTGATAGTTTCACATCTGCCGGGCATCCCGTGTATCATATTATTATTGTGTTTCCCTTAGTAGAACACTAAGTCCTTACCTTCTTGGACTTGAGCTGCGACAGATGCTTCTCGTCCCAGCGCTTGGCCTTGCGGGCCAGGTCCAGCGAGCCCCCGGAGATGATGCCGGACTTCTGGTAGAACGTGCCGTCCAGGGCCAGCGCCTGCGCAACGATCATGACAGGTGACTTACTAACTTTGGTACGTATTAAGGGTTGACATTATTAAGAATAAAATGTATTTTCGATGAAATAACCAACTTTAATAATGTTGTTTTGTTTCTTGTAGTAAATTAACATAGCAGTAAAAGAATATATGGTGATTATCCAACATAGAATGGAAAACTAAGCCAGCGAAATGATAGTGTATTCCCTTACATACTAAGCTCGAACACAGATCATAAGCCGACAGGGCTGAATAGTGATCACGCGCAGAATAAACATCTTAAACGCTTTCGAGGATGAAAAATGGTCACCCATCTCAGTACTGACCGCGGCGAGTACCGCTTAACTTGTACCGGTATCTTGCTATACGTACGTCGTATCGGCTGTTCTTGCTGCGGTCCAGGTCGTAGGCGACGCGCGAGGCGTCCTCGGGCGTCTCGCAGACCAGCGCGTTGTTGGTGACGAACAGCACGGCGCGGTGGATGGCTGCCGGCTCGAAGCGCAGCACGTCGAACAACAGCTTCACGTTCTTCGGCTCCTTTATGTCTCTGGGGCAGGAGGATACAAGTATATTAAGATTTGTTAATATCAACAACTTGAGACGCGTTTTGAAAAGTTTATATATACTTGCTAATATTAAAAAATATATAATACAAATTATATATTTTAATTTGTTTCTTTTTATGGTCTATACATTCTATTCGCGATGGTGTAAGGATACTAACGACACTCCATACATCAACATCGGTCTAGGCATTCAGAAGTTATGGTGAAATAAAGAAACTAACATACATACATGAACCCTGAAAATATTACACTTCTTTTTTAGGGCATTCGTATAATAAAGAGGTAAAATTTGTTTGGTTACAAATTTGTATGTAAGGGTACTCTTTGAAACTATCTATCCGATTTAAATCAAAACAATTACATCAATTTAGTTCACTTGAAAATGATTTATCACTCGAACGTTTATGAGTGTGTGTGTGTGTGTGTTGGTATGTTTGTTACCTCTTCATGGTCAAACGGCTAGATCGATTTTACTAAAATTTGGTATGGAGGTAGTTGACACCCTGCATTAACATTAGGCTTATTATACCGTAAAAATATAGCGGGTATCACCAATGATAGGTGCTAATAAACATCAAGATGCTAGATGCACTCCTAAGAATGAACCCTTTGGGTGGACAATAGGCTACTGTAATCCTGGAAAAGACTAGAAAAAAGTTTTATTCGTCGCGGGCCGAGTCTATAATAAATATTTTAATTACAACTCACCTTAACCGCTCCCTGAGCGGCTTGGCTTGAATATAATCTAGTGGCAGGAATGTTTCTGGTTCCAACATCCGCTCTTTTAATACCTAGAACAAGTTTGCATAAATTAGTATCTAAATCAACAAATATATAATAGTGAATCGTGAAAGTTTTTGTGTCAGAAAGCAAATTTTGTTAAAATGCATAATTTTTTTCGAAAATGTCTCTCGCAGTTAGCTCTGAGGGAGCTGTTACTGCTTAACCGGACGATTGGCGAGACCTAATACAAGGCCTCCAGCCAGGCTAAATGCATAATGAAAGACTTTTCAATATGGTAATTTTCCTTCATTTAGTTCAAATACGTTTCGATCAACTGTCATTGATTCTAATATCACATGACATTTACGCCATCTTACTTGACATTTTGACAGTTCGGGCACTGTATCTAGATGTGAACTCTATCGTTCTCGCACGTTACCTGTATGCACCGCCGGGCGGTCTTCTCCGTGTCGACGACGATGGCCTCCATGTACTTGCCCAGCACCTTGGTGATGGCCACGTTGTACCGCTTGTGTGTCGGCTGACACATGTTGATCATGCGGTCGTACTGCAAGTGACACTCGTTAGGTTACATCGCAGCTGTAGGTACTTAGATATTTAACCGCGATCGTAGTTAGTTTTAAATAAATCAATAGTAAGTAATATCTTTAATGATATCAAACAGAGATATGTCAGAAAGTATAGATACGTCATATGCTAACAAAATGAACGAGAAATGTGACTTGCACACATACTTATTTAATATGAATAAATATCCCGATACTGTGAATTATCTTCCGTGTATAACTAAACTCTTAGCCTTTCAATGATCCAAAAAAATA
Source organism: Abrostola tripartita (assembly GCA_905340225.1). Lineage (NCBI taxonomy): Eukaryota > Metazoa > Arthropoda > Insecta > Lepidoptera > Noctuidae > Abrostola > Abrostola tripartita. Next base: position 12,525,578 of record HG996499.1, read on the forward strand.
TTGCTTTCCTTTGAATCTGTGAAGAGTTTTTCTAATATTGCATTTTGTTTGTATATGAGTTTGTCACTTGCGTGCGCGTGTCAAATGTCTTTCAGGCTAGTCACTCACTGTTAGACAAAATGTACCAATTGGGACACTTTTTTTAAGCAATAATGTGTATCAAAGATATTAACGTTCACGGGCGAGTCTTCTTCCAAAAATTGTATAGTATTTCAATAAAGTATGTAGCAGAGTGTTCGTAAATGTAAATAATCCCTCACCACCCCGGGGATGTCCCGCTTGAAGCTCTCGACGATCTCCTGCTTCTTCCTGCGGCGCGCCTCCTCGTGCTTGTCGACGCGCGCGTCCCCCAGCGCGGCCGCCACGGCCTCCAGCGCCGTCTGCAGCTCCGCCGCGCGCCCGCGGCACGAGCCCACGTCCGCCTGCGCCGGAAAGGACAATGATTCGTGATTATATTTTTTTTTTTTAGAAAATGCCCCACACTAGAAATTTCTCCTGTACCGTGAGTGCGTTTCACAAACATGAAATATCACATACACAAACACCCAGACTCGGGACAAACAAATGTGGAGCACACAAATTTTTGCCCCGTGCAGGAATCGAACCCGCAACCCTTAGCGCAGCAGTCTAATCGCTTAGCCACTACGCCAATCAGGTCGTCCGTATTTCAGCAAATACGTTTTAGAAAAACACTTTTACACGTTTTTTTTTATAAACTCAGGGGTCAAGGTCTCTTCTAAAGTAGGTAGGGCATTATAGTTACCGTCACGACAAAACAACGCTGACCATCCACTTAGATTTCCTATCGTCTATTCCGAATGTAACTTGACTAGTAAAGTACCTATAGCAATTCTACAGTAAAACAATTACACTTCATTGTTAACCAAGTAGCGTTATAGAAAGGCCTTTTTCATCAGTAGACGCCTTGCGGCTGATGATGATGATTATGATAAACCAATAGCCTAGGACCATAGGAAGCGATTATATCCGAGTGTAAACATAGTCGCTAGCAATCGCTCAGCGTTCTTTTTACGTGACGGGAACTATACCTAGGTACGTCCGGCGGACCCTGGACAGTCAACCTCGCTACACGACGGAATGACCTCTTTCTATGTAGCTTATACGAAGAAAACCATAGATAGACTATATAAACAAAATTATTATAGTTAAAGTTTTAAACGCGCAAAACCATTAAAATATACACCTTATTTCCATTGTTTAAGTATTCAATTCAATTGATAAGTTTAACTATCCTTTGCCATCCCATCTACCGAAGCGACGCACTAATAACAATTGATTATCACCCATCCCTGAACCGACCGCAGCGAGCTGAACTAAACTCAAACTTCAACCAAACCATCCAACTGTGGCTTAACCACAAGCCACACGCCACGCACAATGGCCTATTCAAGCGGCTAAGTGCGGATAATGCCCAGCCAAACTAACTAACTAACCACAAGCCAGTACTTGTTAAATGGTATTAATCCATAATAATGATTATAAATGCAAAACTAAGTTATTTTGTTCGCCCTCTAGATGACGCAACATTCAATTCAAATTATTATTCAAATACATCGCGGATGAAACCGCGGTGCACGCCTAGGTTATAAAATCTTAATACCATTGACTGGTAATACTCATTATCTTAGTATACAAGAACATTAATTGAAGGTATAAAAAGTCCATATCTCAGACCTGCAGCTCAGCCCGCAGCCGCCTCTGTTCCTCGAGCGCCTGTTCCGAGCTCTTGATGTGCTCGTTGAGCTTGTCCACACGCTTCATGGCCTCGTTCCTCTCGTGACCCTGGGTGCAAACGACATGATCATATTCTAAATTTGTATGTTAATTTCAAATATCCTAAATGTCACAACTTAAGAAATCCTAGCGTGGCGTCTTACCTACTTAGAACATTGCATGCAATTCCATTTTTAGATAGATTGACACAATACTAATGGTAAATATACACATACATTTTTAATTATTTATAACACAGGACGTTCAATTCAAAAGTTTTAATTATTATCCTACACATTATCTATATAAATAAAATTCTTAAATAAATAAATAAAAATAAAGGTCTTTTGAGGAAGGTTTAAGGTTTCTGGCCCAAAAATCTATAATTTTTATACGAAATACACGTAGACGAAGTCGCCGTCATCAGCTAATCTATGTTTATAAATATGATTCATCGAAAAGTATGTTCGCGCATAACTTTAGAACGACTGCACCAAATTGGATAATTATTTTTTTGTTGTGTTTGTAATTGTCTGGATAAGGTTAATACGCGATCAACGGGACCCCGCTTCCGTGGGAATTTCGGTCGGGAAGATCAGGAAATTTGTATGTAAAAAATGTGTATTACTTAATGTTTGTATGCAGGTAGATAGGTAAGTAGTGTATGTGTGTGACACCCAAGAACGGGATTAAAACTCCCACGGTAACGGGAACAACAGGATACAATTTTACTACTCCTGGGTACACCCGGATAAAGTCGGGAAAGGCCGCTAATAGGAAACATAATGTATCAAATCTTTACTAAGCAGAAGAGCATACCTTCTGCCGGTGCTTGTTCTCGAACTCCCCCTTGCGGCGCAGCTCGTTGTCCAGGCGGTCCTGGTCGGACTTCTGCTCTCGGTTCACGGAGTCCAGCTCCTGCAGGTAGCGCGCCGCCTGCCGGGACGCCTCCATCTTCAGCTCCTCGTACTCGCGGATCTGGATAGATACAATGATAAGAGCTATTTTTTTTTCTTTAAAATTTAGGTACTTTTATAACGCACAGCGTATGTCAATCCCATCGTACCCTAAAATAAGTACATCTCAAACAAGATCAATGTATCAGGGCCATGAAATCAAACAGCTTTCTAGCATCATCGGAACTCGGATTGGTTAATGATAAGAGCTATGTTAGTCGAGGTGGTCGTGGAATCTTAGTAAATTATATTTTGCCATTAATTTCGTTTCGAGTTCGAGGAGTCACATGGTATTTATGGCACAACATATCTTCGGCAGCAGCCTTATAGTTAGCTGTAAGAGACATTATCAAACAAAACTGCAGTAGACCACATAGAGCAGAGAATACAGAAGAGTAGTGACCACCAACATCCCAGAACACTCCAGCATACCTGAGCCTCCTCCAGATGCACGTCCGCGCGGCCCGCGTGCGTGGTCCCCAGCGTGGTCTGCTCCCACTCGGCCTTCTGCTCCTCCACCTGGCGCAGCTCGTCCTCCAGCTTCCGGATGTCGGCCTGGTGCGCCTCGTGCGCCTTGCGCGCCTGCTCTAATGTCTTCAGGGCGCTCTCCAACTTCTTCTGCGTGTGAGTCACTCTCTCCTTCGCTTTTATGAAGGTGGGACGCTTTTTGGAGATTTCTGCTTCCTGATAAATATTTATACATATTTATGATGTATGCAGTATGACCAATCAAGATCTTCAAGAACTAAAATCATTTTCAGTTATCAACCAGATGTAATTCTGTAGACATCAATAGGTACCCTCATAACATCAATACCGTCAAAACAGTCCCCAGTATCTCACTCACCACTTCCCTGATATCCTGCTCCACCTTGGCCAGCTCCCGGGCCACAGTACCCGCCTCCTTCTTCTTCTCCTTAAGAGCCTCCTCCGCCTTCTGCCGCTTCTTCTCCACCTTGGTGAGCTCGGACTGCTTGTGCTGCAAGTCCTCTTCCATCGACTGGATCTCTTTCTCATTGTGGTAGAGGTGGAAAAGCTGGAGCTCCACTTTTTGCTCTTGCTACAATGGAATTACAGAAAATTAGAAGAATATATCCATTTCCCAGCAAATGTAATACACTGTATTAATTTTATTGACTCTAGATAACACAAATAATTATAACCAGCTCAACCCTAGCTCACCAGCTCCTCCTTAAGGCGGGTGTACTTCTCGGCCTCCTCTTTTTCGAACTTGGCCTCCTTCCTCTCCGCGGCCACACCCTTCTTCTTCTGGTACGAGAACTGCGCCTCCTCGTCCGCTCGGTTCACTTCAGCGCGGCACGCCTCGTATTGCTCTTTTAGGACACCAGAGCTATTTGATAAAGAAAGAGATATATTTTTAACTAGCCTGTGATGGTAGATGCCCTGATGTATAAGTGAATAAAGCTGAGCTAGCTTTTGTACCTGAATGCACTTAAAAATCAGACTCTCTAACAACAAGTAAGTATTCTATTTCTTCATACATATCTTCCTAACCTATTTTCATCATCATCCACAACCTTTAATATGCCATTGCAAGGTATAGGCCTCCTTTACACAATGCCATCTCATTTCTAAGAAGATAATTTAGCTATGAAAGATGTCAATCTTCTACAGTAGAATTCACATCAGTTAGAAAGATTAGTCTAAAACAGATAACTATATGGATAATGTAGTACAATCTTCTTGTTTATAAAAAAAAAAAAAACTAATCATGTAGTATACATACCCACTGATCTCCTCAAACAGAGCAGTCCTCTCTTTAGGGTTCTTCATGGCAATGCTCTCGACGGCTCCCTGGAACACCAGGAAGTTCTTGGCCTTCACATTAATACCAAGCTTCTCCAGCTCACTCAGGTAGTGTGACGTTGATACAGACTGAAAACAAGTTTATAGATATAAGGTCCACAGGATGAAAGGTTTTATTCATGTTTTATTATCAAGAAGTTAGTACATAAATGAAATAGCATTGAAATATGCAAAATTATACTAATATTTATTCCCTGTGACGACTGAATCAATAGGATTTAGTAAGTATGTGGCTGGAAATATAGTTTTAAAGAATAAGTACTATCTGTACTGTAAATGGTGAAATGCTTTTGTCCCAGCTAACTTATAAAAACGACTCATTATAATTATTACATTGTACATACTTAAACAGATTTTTTAATGAATATATATTTATTAATGACCTGAAGACCTGGTGTTCTGAAATACAGGCTCTACATCTAGTTTAGGGACCAGTCTCCCGCGGTGTAATAAACATTATTAATTATAGTTTTTGAGACTGTGTCAATTGTACTTACTATATTGTGGTGAGAAATAAATCATAATTTTTTTACCAGTCATAATTATTATTATTTACCTGTCCATCAATCTTGTGCTCTGAGGACTGCCCTATGACTGATCTTTGGAAGTGCTTCTCTGTGAGGTCTTCTAGCACAAATGTTGCTGTTACTGATGCACTGTATACAAAGAATACAACATGTAGGTAATTAAAAAATAACATGTCTGGACTTTAAATTTTTTATTATACATTGTATTGTTATTTATTTTTAGTATGCACATTAGTCACTTATGAACCCCTTTAGTAGTTTTGGGTTTTCAATAGATTTTAATATATAAATATTTATAATAAAAATGTAAATATGTTCCATTGACTGTCTAATTTTAAAACAAGGTATTTTTTTAAACATTATTATATTCTATACAAATTACTGTTCTAAACTTTTTATTTACCTTCTGGACACAGGTTTATTGATAGAAGCTCCGTGAATTAAGTCACTGAGTCGCTTTACTCGGAGCAAGTTAGTCTTCTCTCCCATCACAAAACTCACAGCATCCATGAAGTTTGACTTTCCTGTATAACATAAATACAACATATAGCAAGAAAACACTTTTTTAGATTTATTTATTCAAGTGCTCCTTTATTGAGATAGTTACAGATCTCATTACAAAACCCCATTGGAGATAGCAAATAAAGAATATGATTCAATATTAAATTGGATTATCATCATCTTCAGCCAGACGGCTTCCACTATTGGACAATAAATGAAAGTAATCATTATAACATCGAACACAAGAATGTTTTTTTTTATGTAGTTTACATAATAGTGTAAAAGTAACAGCGTTGAGTTATTCAGTGGAGCTGCATCCGCTTAAATGCTTCAATGAGAACCGAAAACATTATTTTTGTTGGCTAAAGACCGCATTAGAAACTAAAGTTTATACTGTTTAGAATCATTTATACCGACGTAGGTACACATGCTTATTTTATTAATGCTACATAAACTGTAGAAAAGAACTCGGCCCTAGAATAAGGTTCATAAGACTAGCTTAAGTTCAAAACTCCTTTTTACCTGAACCATTGGGGCCTACCACCGCTGTGAATGATTTCAGAGGTCCTATGCGGTGGTGCCCCCGATAGGACTTGAAGTTCTCCATGTCAATATATTTAAGAAACGCCGGCATTTTGGCTGCTGTCAAGTAATTGTGCACCACCATTCGAATTAAGTTGAGTTAATTTACGTAAATAAAATAATAGCGCCAAACATCGTCACATCAACAATGCTAGCTGTCAAACAAGTTGTGTCAGGTCGGCCATTTTGGCTTAGACTCGGATGAAAGCTGAACCGTAAATGTAGTCGATTATTAAGTTAGGTACCCTAAAAACAAACTTTAATTAAAATCATAAAAATTATGATGAGCGCTTCTTCATCAACTTTATATGCATTCAATCTTACATATTTTTTACATTCACTGTATGCGTCGGTATAAAAAACATGTATTAATGTGATAAGTATCATAGCTCAAATGTTCAATGTCTGAGAAAATTCGTAACTTAATACTGAACCGCGACTGCTTAAACGTCAGTTCAATACGTTTTTATTTATTGACTTCCTTCGTTTATTGCTGTACTATTTATTAAAATACATGTAATTGTTGGATATGGGAGAACGTGTCATTTAACGCTTATGACTGCTACGATTATGTCGGGTGATCAGAGTCCCAACAGTATTGTCGACCTAACAGACCCAGAAGAAACTGTTCTCATGGATCCTATAGACCATGAACGCTGTCGATACCCGTATTGTATTGTTTGGACACCTATCCCGTTACTAACGTGAGTATTTATGTACTTAACAAAAGTATTAAATATAATAGGCAGTAAATAATTTTTTTAACCGTATTAATGGAATTGCTACTGAGGCCTAAGATCTTTATCGCATTTATGTGGTATTAAAAAACTATTATGTTTCCTTCCACTTTAAGCACTAAGCTAATTGGCTTGTGTGCCGAAGTAGAACTATCTCTAATAAAACTTGAGTTCTTATTAAGAGTGAGGTATCCACCCCATAATATAAGTTACTTGATCCTCTATTCATATATTATGATTTCTATTATTTCCAGTCAAATGAATAAATTATCGGGTCATAAAAATACTTCTGAATCTAGTGGAGTATGTGGTTACATGATAAATACTGTTTCTATATACATTCTTGTGAACTGGGCAGATGATCAGACTAACACAAAGATGACTATTAATACATTATTTAATTTTGTTATTATGAAACTGCTATGTCATAGTTAACAATAACATTATCTTACAAGCTATTAATGGCTAACTAATTTCCAGTTAGTTATTGATGAACCACAAGCTAATTCCAACTCAAAATAACAACAAAACAATGTTATCTCCCACCTTGAATAATAAGGAAAACTGTTTTCAGATGGATTTTCCCGTTCCTAGGACACATGGGCATTTGTACCTCATCTGGGATAATCAGAGACTTTGCAGGACCTTACTTTGTGTCTGAAGACCTGATGGCATTTGGGAACCCAACCAAGTACTGGCAGATGGTGCCACATAAAGCTATGAATGGCCAGGCGGGCTGGGACGCTGCTGTCGCTGAAGCTTCTGAGATCTATAAAAAGAGAATGGTAGATATTTTGAGAAACTTATTACTTTGAAATAATCATTGACTTAGTTTTATCTTAGCCAGTATTGCCTTAATTTTAGTAGAATAATGTCATAATTTAAGATATTTCTGCAAAATACTGGAACTCAAAGAAATCTTTCAAGCAGTATAAATAAATTAATCACATTTAAACCTTAGTATGATTCAATAATCATAAGATAATAATTGTTTTATTTTTCAGCATATACTATTTTATGACAACTGCCACTCACATGTGGCCACTGCTCTGAACATCATGAACTATGGCGGCTGCAAGAACTGGAACATGGTGAAGCTCGCCTTCTACATGATACCATACTCCAGATATGTCAGGTAATACTGTTTATACCTACTATGAATCTTTAACATTTTTTATGTAACATTTCCTAAGATTGGAAGATTTTTGAATTAAGAATAAATACTTTTTAATTCATTCATACCAATATAATAAATGTGAAAGTAACTCTGTCTGTCTATTATGTCTAAACTGCTGAACGGATTTTGTTGAAATTTGGCATGTCGAAAGTTTAAGACTCAAGGAAGGACATAGGCTACTTTTTAAAAATTCAACCCTCTAAGTCGTTAAGTAGGGGGCTAACGCGAGCAAAGCCGCCGGCAAAAGCTATATATTATAATCTGAAAAACCCTATCTCATGAACCTCTAACAAAAGCTATTTATTATTGGGAATTACCACCATTATGACTGCACCTTTACTAACCATAATGTTTTGTTTCCAGTATCGGTGCATTCCTCAAGACATGGGTACCATTCTTTATCATTGTAGCGTTTACAATTGGCTTGGCGGCAATCATATAGATGATTATGGACAAACTTCTGAACTTCCAATGTGTGCAGATAATGTTTTTAATACTCTCCTAAGACTATGAGTGGTGGAAATGATTGGTGCTGATTGTATGGTGATGCTAGAGGTACGGGAATGTTGGAGCAAACTATTGATGTGCAATTCTACTTTATAATTTGCAAGAAAATAACAAATTAACTACTTCCAGTTATTGTCTATATTGTCTTGTGTGTATTAGTTAAAAATGTGTGTGCTATGAGTCTGTTATGCTAACTAATGGTAAAGCTAGTAATGTGCAAATACGACGCATATAACGTAAATATAATTGTTACAAAGCACCTGTGGTACATTTGTCAAAACTAACTTTAATTTATATTGTAGTTTTAAATCTCGATGCATATAATAATCGTCTTTTAAAATTATGGACTTATTTTTTAGATTTAAATTATATTTAAAAAGTAAATTATTATTCTTAGGATTCTCTCGATCTCTTAGAGGAGCAGAGGATGAGGGTAATGCTGTCTTCTTCTAACTAGATGTTTCGAGTGTAATAAAATAAAATATTTTATATTTGGACTTTAGAATTTTATTTATTTACTTCTTAATCAGCCACATAAATCACTTTACTTTATTTATTAACATGTAAGGTTCTAAGTAATTACTCGTAAATTATTGTTGTCCTAAAAGTATTGCTACATAAACATTTTTTTTTTTAATCTTTATTATTTACAGGTATATTATTGATGGAAACATTATTTGTCATAACATAAAGTCACCCATAATAAAACAACAATTTTAGTGGACTGAATGTACAAAATACAATGTTTTCTTTATTAATAATAAATAGGAAATTTTAAAACTTTAATAAATGTTCCCTGTTTACTTCTTTATCATCTTATAACCTATCACACTATTATTGGTAATAAGGCATCAACTCAGTAATAAAAAAGCAGGTTCCATATCAAAGTAAGTTTCTTTATTGAAAGCCTACAACTTAAATCATAGATCATGTAATTAGTTTATATTAAACAAAAATATGTTTTCTTAATCTAATTAGAACTAGATAGTGAGTACATTGTACTGAAGCAATATAATGTAGTACAATACAAGTTCTGAGATAAATACAATATACAATTCAACACATATTTTTAACTAATTTAGGTTTTTTGTATAATAACTTAAAGAAGAATTTGTAAACATAAGTAAATACATAGGATTTTATGAAGTTTAGAGTGTTCATCTATTTTTTGTGTTAGACCATACAAATCTCTATTGTTGCATAGAGATACAATGCATGCCTATACTGGTATTACATAGGACAACATTATGCTGATATTTTAACTAAAACCTCTCTATATAGATTATATCATAACTTCTACAACAATTTAAATAAAACATTAATTGGAATTACAATGTTGTATTTTAATATTCCAATGATGATTAACATTTGTTAAAATAATAGAAGTCTCAGTTAATTATAATGATACTGGTTTATTTAAAGTTGCATAACACTTAGTTGTCTGCTTTAAAATGTGCAGGTCACACCTTTTTACCTGTTTACACATAACTAAATAAGCTGCTCTTATAATTATGTTTTAGTAAGATCAACACATAGATTATAATCTATTCAGTATATAAAACACTATGTGTATGAATAAAAATAGAGTATCATTCACATTTTTACTTCTTAACAGACAGTCATCACTTAAATTTAATATTTAATCAGCATTCTTTCAAAACACTCCGTTCTACCGAGAAATCATAATCGTAACTGTTAACATTTACTTTGTTAGTTAGGAATGCGAGTAGGTCTGCCATTTCTGTCGCAAATGTGTCTTTATTCGATGCCATTTGAAGAGTTTTGGACATAGCGAACGGAACTCCTTGTAGGTAGTGGAACGTCGGGTCTACTGCCGCAGCTCGCGGTCGTGGTGCTGGAGGAGCCGGCGGCTGCGGGTACGGAAGCGAAGCCCCGCTCACATTAGGGTACAGGCTGTTTCTAGGTGAACCAGATTCAACAACAACGAACCCGTCGTCGGGCTTAGGTCCCGGAATTGGGGGAGTCTCGTCCTCTACCGGCGATGATCTCCGCTTGCCAAATATTGAAGAAAACATTTTAGAAGAGTCAGTTATGCGTCACAAGTAATACTCAAAGATTTACAGTATAAATTAAAATAGAACCACTACGTTTAATTTTTTGACTAATGAGTCAACACTACCACTTCCTTGCTGTCATTGTCAACTGTCAAGCATGTCAACGTCAACCCTACGTCACCTTAGATCCTGAAAGGGTAGTTGACTATCAACACAAAGTGCTCTATTTTATTAGTTTTGAACTTATATAATTTTAGGTAGGTACTTTAGCATTTAAATGTGTAAATATAAACGTGAATAAATAAATACTTGTAGTAAAAAAAACCTTCCATACTAATTAAAATTTAAAATCTTATTAGAAGAAGAATGGTGAAATATAAATACTAACTTCTACGAGGATTGTATGAATGCAGATTTTTGACACATCACTGTATGAATGTTTGTATTTGTGCGTTGTGTGTGCACAAAAAGACTTCTTTAATTCTAACGAATCAGTAGTTCCTGAGATTAGAGTGTTCAACCAAACAAACTCTTCAAATAAAACACTTTTCGGCAAATAAAGATTCATGTTTCTATTTCAGTTTTATAATATTTGTATATATATTTATTTATCTTCTTAGTAATTTGGCTATATAAGTAATTATTGATAATGCCTAACGTACCTACTAAATTAGATTTATTTATAATTTTGTAGACAATAAAGCAACACAGTAATATCATTGTTATGATTTAAGAAATATAAATTACAATACTCGACTAAAGATATTATACCGGTATAATCTACTTCGGAAAATATACCGGTTTTGCTAGGAAATCAAGTTCTCGTCAGCAGATAAACTTTTACTGATTGGTGGTAAAATCACAGTTTTCTCATAAGATTCTTATGGGCCAATAATAAACAAGAAAAATGTATTGTTGTCACTGGTGGGAAACACGAACGGACTGATCATTCGACGTACGTAAGTATTACGTCAAAATCTGGTCAAAACATAGATTTTTGGCTTGTTTTGAAGCAATATTATGTGAACTTTAAGACTTTGAGATGAATTCGTCATTAAAATGTTGCTATTTGTGTCGATTGCGACGTTTAAATGATACAAAGTAATATGCAAAACTGTAACAAAGTGTGTTCTATGGACAATTAAAAAATAAAGTGTTTGGATCCCCAGCTGGTTTAAGCAAGGTACAAATAGTTAGTGTAATGTGCTTGTTTTACACTTATAAGGCCCGTATTAAGTTATTTAAATACCGTGGAGGTCATTTTTATATATATATTTATACGTGTTGTTGACAACATCACCAGTTTTTGTAAAATACTTTAGATCCACATAAGAGACTAGCATTACAATAATTAAATGTATTATCAGTTGGATAATGACAAGTTGTTGTCAATATTCTCTATTTGCTTGTAAATCAGAGCTTGTGTATTAATGGCAATTCTAGTTAAACTACTTGAATTATTGAAATAACTAACCTGCTATAACTTAATCTGCCTGTTTATTTCATGTACCTACACAATATAATTTGCTTTGTATAATGGAATTGGTTACAAACTTAAGAAAAGTCTTTGTTGATAGTAATTAATAAAGATAAACTTATGTAAGATCTAAAGAAAGTAACATCTTACAAAGTTAATTTTCTTACTGGCTACACAAGAGATAGGTAAAGAAATTTAGTTTAGTAATATGATATATGAAACCATATTTATATTTTATTGATTCACACATAATAATGATTTCTGAACTTTTGCGTGCATGTCCAGCTAACTAACGGTTGCTTGGGTTGATTGATAGAAGGTTAAGCTGCTTTTGCCCTGATTCAATATGTATCGGTCACCACTGACCCTGTGCCATAACTAGCCTTTTATGCACCTGGTGTAAGGATCTCTTACTGCATCCCTTTTTTATTGTTTGTGGTCATTTCTGTGTCCTGGCACCACCCTAGTTATGGCACTGCACTGATCATCCATTTTCTAGTGTTCTCATTTCATTTCCATGCTTCAGCATGTTTATAAACTGTCTCTTTTGTAAACCATTACCAATGCAACTTGATTAAAACAATGACATAATATATTATTTTATTATGATAGTGTTCTGTGGACAAATAAGACCCACAGTATGTTGCCAACATAAATAATGATACTTTGTAATGATTATTACTACATATTTCTCTATGTTATTCAAGTATTTTTTATCCATATTAGTGAATAAATGTTTATGGATCTGTGGTCCCTTGAACTTCCTCAGAATATTATGGTTGAGCTTTAGTTATCTTGACAATGTTGGTAATATAATAAATATTTCAGGAAACCGAGAGATGGCTGATGATCCTGGCCACTCTTCAGCCAGTTCAGGTATGTGCTCTAATTTATGATATCAACTAAAGTTACATGTTTCATCTTCTTTCATCATCTTTTGCCTTCTCCTTTGAAAATGGTATTTTTAAGTATTATGAGCGATGTCGCACTAAAATATCGCCAAATGTGAACCTAAACTTCATAACGGAATTGCGCGGCAAAAAAAACATTAATAAATAATCTACACATTTTTTTTGCCGTCACCGGAACTTCGTTGTGTCTTTCCAAAAGTCAACAGGCCGTAATTATTTTATCATTTTATGTGATTACAATTAGGTATGTAAAGATTATGGCAGGAGCCGCGAAACGCGCCACGCCCGTCCGTTCCGGCGCTTTCGATCTGTGTTTAGTTCGATAACAAATCTGGTTCGTAGAAGTATCTGATTAGGGATTCCAAGTATGTTTGAACCTTTGAATAATGGCAATCTAAAAAAAAAACCAACCTAGGGGTGGAGATAATTTGTAGGTAAGTACTTATAACTGAAAATTATCGATTGTTGATATACCTGATGAATAATTGTTATCGATTTACTAAGCTTGTGACGGCCCTTCAATTATTTTGTGCTTATAAAGTAACATATATTTGGTGCCTATCTACTTAATATGGTACGTAAATAATCACTATCATAAAGGCTTAACCGCGAACCCTACGCCGAGACATTTAATGATTACATAAACTATCACTAAGTGAAGGTTTTCTTTGTGATATCACTACTTACCGCCGCACTCAGAGACGTTAATGATTACTTAAACTGACACTAAGCAAAGATTTCACAAAGGAAACCTTATACACAATGGGCCACGAGTCTCATGCGATCTTAAACGAAAGAAGAAACCTGTGGATGGACTAGTAAAACGTTAGCCTCCAATTCTTATAGCAGTAGGTACCTATTTTCCTTGCGCCAACACGCAAACAAGCGCGGACATTATGTTGCTAGTGAAAAGATATTTCCCCGAAAGTAGGGAGAATCAAACTGTTTGTATTTACCCATTGTACAGCAAACATTGATGCTGTCCGGAAAACTATACAAACTTTGTATAGAGACGAGGGTGATATTTTCCGTCTAGAATAGAGTAAGAAAACCTAGGTTTTATGGGTTTGAATTAAAGCTTTAAATCGATTTAACTTTTTAATCTAAGCTCATTTCAATATCCTTATCTAAAGGGTAAACTTGTAACCCTTTCTACCCTTAAATTTGAGTATTTAGTTATTTACATTTCCGCGCCGGAAAATTTCCACGCGCGTAGTACAACCGCGGCCGGGGGCTCGCCCAACACACCCATCCGTCGCGATCGATGCTCCCAAGGCCACGGGCGGCCTATCGATTTTATATAAATAGAAGCAGCCCCTCGCAACCCCCGCCCCGTATGCGCTCCGTCACCGCGCCCGGGAACCGGGAACACAAGTTCGACGCCCGACCTTGCGTTCCACGTGTATGATTTTGCTATGGTCTTTATTTGAGGGTAGCTGAACATTTTCTTGGCTTTAGATAATTATGTTATAGATGTTTTATGTGGTTTTTATTTAATGGGCTTCCTTTGATCCTATTACTTTGGAACCGTCAAGTTGATTGAATCTAGAGGATACTATGGAAAAATATATGAAATTACTGTAAATAATTATTTCTGTAATATTACCTGATATTGCAATGTTGAACCGTCTCTGAAGAGCACTTGTTAGCATTGTTATTTGTATTCTTGGAATAAATACATCATTATACAAGATATTGGAATAGTAGACTGGTTGCTAGGGCACAGTTGTAAAGGTTTCCAGTCGAGAGGCCCGCTTATTGAAGCCCTCGTGCCGAGATTCTGCCTCGGTCGTTATTTAGTATGGGGACGTTATTTATTTACGATTGACTTGTGACTGGCTATAGAATTAATCCACTATTTTTCCATCTGCGAGCTTAAGTCAAAATGATGCGGGAGGACTGAACATTTTTACATTAGGAGATCCTTCTGTGCTTTATAGACTAACTTTTCATTTCTCGGTTTTCAAACAACACGAAACAAATTCAAAGCTTACTCTATTATGATACACTTACGATAACTACGTCGCCTGGGCCTCAGGTCGCTCATATGGCATCGGTCTCTAATGTCAAACTTTTCAAATTCAGCACCTTACAAGGAGTCCGTCGTCTTACATCAGGGACCGAGATGGGAAGCTGATTGGGATTCAATACAGCTGTGTAGGTACGTGTGATTACCTTAGCAACGCCACGGTATGGCACGAGGCGGGTGGGTGGCGCTAGGGGGATCTTCAGCGCGGTGGTGCACGGCCTGCCATTGGTTCAGATAGTATCTAAATAAGTGATTGCGCTCTACGCGTGTATTTGCAAGGGGTTTGTTTCTAATGGGAAGGTTTTAGCACTTATACCAAGATTACCAGGTAATAAGGCTGCCCGCCCACGTCTGATATCGGTGACCGATTTTTTGTAGGAGGAAATTAGATTACTGTTCTTACTGATTGCAAGTAGTAGTAATAAGTAGGTAGTGCAACGCACACGTCCTACAAAAAGTCGGTCAGAACTAAAAATAAAGAAAAAGAGGGACCAATTTTATTGGTCCTACGAAATTCTGACTTGGGCAGGAAGCCTTGAGGATTGAAAAACATGCTGGACGGAAAGATGCGGTTTCGAAAATCTATCAAGTACTAACGTGATATTTTAGCGGTTTGAATGTATGCTGTTACCAGACTTGTGAATAGGGAACAATCGTTATAAACATAGACATAATAACTACACAAAATTACCTAAATACTGAGAAAAGAATTTTAAAAAGTCTTTTGTCTTGCAGTGGGACTGTTACAATTACAAATCCTATTATTTTTAAGAGTAGCGAGTTAGTTACTCGTTGGATCAAATCAAGAGGGCATGTTTAATTATTTAATTACTAATACTTGCGGGTCTCAGAGTATGCTGTTGCGTTGGCTGATAGACGATTTCTGGCTTCCAAAAAACGTCTAAATATATCTATTGACCTATCGTGTTGGGTAATTCCTCTCTACTCATACACCGGTGTGGATTTCAATTCAATGTGAAAACAATAGCAACGGTGACCTGCGAATTATGTGAAACAAGTTAACACGTGATCGTAATGAAACATAGTCGTCGTATAGGCCGGTTTACGCGACGTGTGATTTTTTGTATCGACTTTAGGAAACCGGTATATTTCGGTATGGTACAAAATGCTTGCGTAAACATTGATTAAAAGTTACGACTTCTCGAATCCTAAATGTTTACATTATTACTAAAATAATATTTTTTAATTAAGTACCTCTACTTACTATTTTTTTGTATTGTAAGTTTGTTGGTCATCAGATTTATGATCTACTAAGGGCGGGTTGCTTCGAACAGTCTGTTAACGTTACATACGTACGTCAAAAAATGACGATGACAGAAGATATTTAACGTAAGTTAAATATGAAGCGTTGTTTAATGGCATAAATAACCCGGTTATTAAAGTTATTAGGGCTGCAAGTAGAAAACATAACGGTTTCGTTATCAAGGCTGCTAGAAGACAACATAGGTAATCGATATCGCCATTTTTAACATTTACGTATGCGTCAAGTGATGCTGAAGCACCCCCGCCTAAGCTTGTGAATTGGATCCTGGAGTCTTGGCGTTTGTGCATAATATGAGATTATAATATTTGTTAAAGTATCGACAATACACAAGACATTACTTCACGCCAAGAAAGATTAAAAATATAAAATTCGACTTAATTATTAGATTATATTATCAAATCCAAGCTACGCGCGTACGTATATTTATTTTATTCTTATCCTATTACCCACATCTCTCGTATGAATATTATCGTAAATCGTAATCAAAACGTTAACCATGTACGTCAGTATTTAATACTTTATCAGATTATTATTAGCCTAAACAATGACCAATCATTTTTTTTATTATATTGGCTTATAATAAAAATAATCGTATAAGATTAATGTTAGTTAGTAACTAATTAGATCGATAGATGTGGATTTAATTGGTCTTGTGAAATGAACGAGATGAATGACAGTGTGTACCTAAAGTTACGGACGACGTGATTGGCGCAGTGGCTAAGCGATTAGACTGCTGCGCTAAGGGTTGCGGGTTCGATTCCCGCACGGGGCAAAAATTTGTGCCATCCACATTTGTTTGTCCCGAGGTTGGGTGTTTGTGTATGTGATATTTCATAGTGTTGTTAGTTAGAAATCGATAGTGTGGGGCGACGTCTTAAAAAAAAAGTTAAGTGAATTGTACTACTGACATTTTTATTATGATTTAGATGACAAAATACAGTTACATTACAATCAGGTACATGAAGTTACTAAGTTGTCATCAAGCATACAACTTGCTTGTACATACATAAAGCCGCGCGGCAGAGGGCTGAGTGTCACTATTAAATCACGTTTAGCCGATCGATTCCCGGGTCTGTTTCCCATTACGCCCTTATCCTACGAAAGGATAGACAGAGGTCGATGTAAACACAATTTGTCAGGTGAAATATGTCTCATGTTTTAGGGAGCCGCCATTTATCGGGAGCAATTTCAAAATATAACAAATTCAAAACATATTAATTTAAAATAAGTGATATTCTGATATAAATACATATCACAATGGTTAGCAAAACGTTGTGCATAGGACTCCCGTTCGTAACGCTCTGGACCCCAGTGACTACACAGAGGTGCTACGAGCCTCTACGAAACTGCTACGGACTACGAAGTTTGGGCGGACGAGTTTCGAAATCGGGACGAACGGTTTTAATCCCATTTTATCTCACGTTTGAAAAGGCGGAGTCTTGAGCAGCGGTCATGTATTTAATAATCATGTATTTTCATTGAATACTCTTGGGATAATATTAATAATATACTAATAATCTTCATTGGGCTCTATGGCGTACCTTGGGAGAGGTGTATGTCAAACTGTGGACTATAACGGACTGATGATGATGATGATTGTATACTAAGACTATAAATTATTACGTTTTATCATAGAGAAAATAAGTATAGAAGAGGGGCGGTGTCTTAACAAAACAGCAACCCAAGATCGATTAGTTCCCCATGCCATCAGAGATGTCACTAGGAGTTCCAAAAATCACGATCGCGTATTTTTAGACTAGTTTACGGATACAACAACAAACTGAACCTCCTCTTTATGAACTTGTTGATTATAACACAGATAGATGGCGCGGAAATAAATGAGATAGTGATTATATGAACACTCATAAAGAACATACATACGCTTACTTCGTAATAATTATTACGAAATTAAATATTTTATTTACATCAAAAATATAATTATTATTAATTATAATATTTTAATGCTTTTTGATGATTAGTTAGTGGGTGAATGGTTAAAGCCAAAACTATATAGGACATGTTAAAAGGTATTTGAAGTTGATTCAGGGCCGATTTAGATGAAAAAGTGGTCACATTCATAGCACAAGTTCCGCGAGCTATTTTACCAGTAATACTTGTAAGTTTACCTAATTTTTTATTTATCTATAATAGTTTTTAAATTCATTGCTGGAATGTATTTGTATTTTTTCTAATCGACTTAAAAGAAAAAGGAACTTTAAATTCGATTTAATATAAGAAGATACGGTAGCTCAGTCGATTATGGCTCTGCTTTTCATTTTAGTAGTCGTAAGTTCAAATCCTTGTGATAGACTTTATTTTTTACAATTTTTTAAACTATTTCTGATATATAAAAGCTTTTTATTTTACATTATGTTGTTGGAAGCAGTTAACGTGCGATTTGTTAATATTTGATACTAATAAGTGAAAGACTTACTTAATATTGTTTTACAATTTAATTAATAATAATACGATAAAATAATATTTAGTGGATTCGAAAGAGATAAATCAGTTCATACGTAGTTGTTTTACTTTTTGGTTCTTGTATCAGTGGAATGTTGTAGAAATTTTAACATAAAAGATTCAAAAAGTGAACTTGTATATCATGATTTGACCCCAGTACTATGTACATTACAGTCAGTGTTACATACTGTAAGACTATTCTACCACTAAATAATTTTTCAAAATAGATGTTCCAAACCTGCTTTTATTGTTTAAGAAACGTTATGACGCGGTGAATTTGAATTTTAGAATCGTATGACAACTGTTAATAAACTCAATTAAAATAATACGACTCGGCTACTGCTAGGCGACCATTTTTCATAAATATATCCACCATTATCATAATATTTATAATTACTTCGTGATATTAGGCGTATCATAAAATAATATTTTGTGGATTCGAATGAGATAATTCAGTTCATACGTAGTTGTTTTATTTTTTGGTTCTTGTATCAGTGGAATGTTCTAGAAATTTGAAAAAAAGATTCAAAAAGTAATTCATATTACCGTGTTTTGATCTTAGCATCATATAAGCTGCGATCAGGGTTACATATTTCAAGACTATTCTAACATTAAATTCATTTGCAAAATAGATGTTCCAAGCCTGCGTTTATTGTTTAAGAAACGTTAAGACACGATGAATTTGTATTTTAGAATTGTATGCCAACTGTTAAAATTGATTACACTATTTAACACATTTGATTATTTTCATCAGCCAGAAGACGAACTATTTAAGTTACAAATTTGCTTATTTTTTGGTTTGAATTGAAGTAAAATACGAGGAGCTGACGTTGTGCGTGGCCAAAATATATCTACTATAAATTGTGTCACACATCAACATAATATTATAATATGAACATAAAAAGATTCAAAAAGTATAAGTCGAAGTTGTGATTTGATCCGGGTGACATAAAATCTGCAGTCAGTGTTATAAACCATAAGTCTATAATGATATATAATAAAATGGTAAAATAGATGTTCATACATTGCGTTTATTGTTTAAGAACGTATATCTTGTATTTTTTATATGTACTTGTATGTACTTTATATTTTAAAATAGTATTGGAGCGAATGAATTTCAATGTCATAATTTTAACTTTGACATAAGACTAATACACGCATGCGCTTCAATAACGTACTTTATATTTAAAAATAGTATTGGAGCGAATTAATGTCAATGTCATACTTTTAACTTTGACATAAGACTAATACGCGCATGCGCTTCAATAACATTTCGTTATACAAAATCCATGAATGCGAAACTAATTTTTATGCAACATTTTTCTAATACATAATTATTTGCATAATCTTTAATGATTTTTACGTACAACGTAATGCATACGTACGCTTTCATTTAATCTATAATTAATTATTTTATGTAATTTAATTTTTATTACCTAGATATGTTCATGCGTAACAAGAAACGCAGATAGTTATAGAATAGGGGAAATGGCAAAAGGGAATTTCCGGGGTTGAATTCCTTTTAACATTGATTTGAAATCCGCAAGTTCTAAAGAAAAACAAATTGTTATGAAAAGGTCCAGTAGTCGTTACAATTATTTTCGTGGATTTATATATTCTGTAAATGGCTAGGGCAGGATCTGGCATTGTCCTTTATGATCTAGTTTTGTAACATTTACGACAGCGCCATCTATTCCAATTACGCACAAGTCAATTTGTATACTAAGTTTTGCAACATTTATGACATCGCCATCTATTGTCCACTCTTATAAGCCAATTAGTAAAGAAATTATTGTTATTACTTGTAAGTACGCGCACAGTAACGCCATCTTGACCTTCCTACACAGTTTGGGGAAACTAGTGAGCAAAGTCTATTGTTAGAGGTTGGAGGTCTTACTCTGATTAGTCTATGGTTTTATATATATTAATAAATTCATCTTATCTAATCTTGTTATTATATGTACGAACTTTTTTGAAATAATAATAAGTGACTTCACATGTTTTTTCTTACAGCCAGGTACATATATTTCTCCTTGGAGTCGTTTCAAAATACTACTTACAGATACTGTTAATTTCCTAAAACATTCCAGGTTATAAGTAGAACAAGAAAGATTAATTAATGTACTAAATTATTATATAAAAATTGCGATAATTAATATTTCTAACACTTCAAAGAGCCAATGTTAGGTTAATAAATGTTATAACCACGCCCGTAGCCGTCAATGTCGTAAACTTATATACATCTCAAGATTATCAAAATAAACGTATTAAACTTACAGTGGTTAACGCAATTTAACCCTTTCACAGTCCAGTACACTACATACGGTAGGTACACATCGATTGTTTAACAATTGTGTCTACTTAGTGGATTGATAGCTGGGTGGTATGACCGTTGGACTGCCGAATCAAAGGTCGCAAGTTCAAACTCCGACACGCACTAATGTCTATTCAACTTCATGTACGTACTATAAATTAGTTATCAGTTGCTAAAAACGGTGAAGAAAAACATCTTGAATAAACCGGCACACCTGAGAGCTATTTCAACGGTGTGTAAAACCATGTTAGAGGCGGTATAAACTCTTACACCAGGTAGGTCATCAATCATACGATAAGAAGAAGGAGCGGACAGTTAACGTGTCGTGTATTCGTCTGGTGATTGGGTTTTATCATTAAATATCGTTATCCCACACTAAGAATTTGAATGGTTACTTTAAAATTGTGCTACATGGGTCCTGGGTCATGGGAGAAACTGCTTCAAAAGCAAATTAAATTGTATCCAAGTAGTGTAACAACACGGCTTGTCTAATTACGATGTGCGGTGTTGTAGACGCAAAATTTAACTGACGATGGGCATACCAACGATGTCAATATTACTACATAATATTAGGTATGAGTGTCTACCATAGTACGTAGCATTTTTGTCAGACTTTCAACATTATTTTGTATGCTTAGAAATAAGTTAAAATTCAAACCATGTACAAGGTATACAAACGTGATGTTTTGAAAATTTCATTGTATTTTTACGAATATAATAAATAATTAAATTAAATATATTTTACTGCTGGTTTAACATACTGCTGGTTTGGTATCAAGATAATAGCATCCAGTAGCGTCATCTGTTGACGCACAGAGGGTACTAATATACTCTTCTTGATGTTACCCTGGCTAGGTGCCAGCTTTCCAATTGAGTTTTCTTCTCATAACTCAAGCTGAAAATCTCAATATTGTTTTTTTTTTTTTTGTTTGTTTTTTTAAAAAACGTCGCCCCACACTAGGAATTTCTCCTGTATCGTAGGTGCGTTTCACAAACATGAAATATCACACACACAAACACCCAGACTCGGGACAATCAAATGTGGATCGCACAAATTATTGCCCCGTGCGGGAATCGAACCCGCAACCCTTAGCGCAGCAGTCTAATCGCTTAGCCACTGCGCCAATCAGGTCGTCAATTCAATTTATTATTTAAATACAGTTTGCTTTGTTCAGTAACCAAAGCTCTTGTATCTAATGGGGCGTTGAATGTTATAACCTAGTCCGTTCGACACACGTAGCGGTCGCCAGGGCTTCGGTCTGCCATTAGAAAGCCATTTCCATGAAATACTCAAAACAAATCTGTATCAAAAGAACAAATGATGATCCATCCCTTGTTGTGACTGCGGTTGTTTGGTTACCAAGGTCAAGGGCACATTTGGGCAGGGGCGGGCAGGGTGCGGGGGGTGTGCGATGGGCGTGGCTTGAGCTTGGCCTAAAAATAGACACAGCAACGTTTGTCAACACACGCCTACGCAGAGTGGCTCCGGCCGGGGGGGTATTCCCGGGAGCGAGGGGGCGAAGCGGGCGCAGACCCCTCTTTTTCTCAGAACTTAGGAGGCGTATTTTGCTAATACGTTCCCTGGAAGGCTGAGTGTTTTAGCAGATGATGGATCGCTGCCATAACGCCGTGTCCTGGGTAATGGGAGCTGTTATTTAAATGTTAAAACATAATGTAATACAGTACCGAACCGTGCAGTATTTGAGATAATGTATGTTGTTCTCAGAGAGTACCTACACGGGAGGTACGTATCGTTCGTCGTACTGAGCGCTAATAGATAGTAATTTCGCGGGTGCTTCACAAACTAATATCTTGGAATTACTCAAGATAATATACCCGTGTTGTTATCGTATTGATCGTTATGTCTAGAAATTCTTGATTAATAATTTATTAGATAACAGGATTAATATACAGGGGACACCTAGTTACACAACTCCTGTGCGGATCACCTATCTAAGAAGTTAAGTTGCATTTGCCGCTGTTAGATTTTGGATATGTGGCTATTTTGCACATCGCTTATAGGAGACCATGTGCAGTACATATTATCTGTACCAGATTTAGTGTAAAGACTTGCTAAGTAACAAATGTAAACGTGGATCTTTTCGCGTGTCAAAATGTAGTAGAACATGCAATATTAACAGGCTCCAATTCTTGTGGAATCGCTAGAATTAGCCTATAAATAATGGCAACCAAAATATACGCGCTTATATTCGCAAATAACAGCTGTCTTTTCAATTTGTATTGAATTGTGGTATTTCACTAATTTCATACCATGCCATTAACCAGAGTAACCGACTTAGCTCGAAGATTAAGCAAGTTGGAGTGGCAATAGGCAGGACACATCGCTCGAAGAATGGGTAACCGCTGGGGTAGTCATCCAACAGTGGACGTTTCCCGGCTGATGATACCATGTTTCAGGAATCGACAATTTTGTATCAATTAATACACACACAGTTACACCTGTTTCCCAATCGGTTAAGAATAAACCATCAATTTTTTACGTCGGTTAAGGGAACTCCTGACCCGTCCGTTATCCAAAACTTAGAGGTGTTTAACTTCCAAAAAATCTTTATTAACTACTAGCCTCTACCTGTTTTGACACTCAATTAATAAATATAGATTCCGCTTCGCCGGAAGAAGTCCTAGAACCTTCTTTGTGTAGAACAACAAAGCCAGTCAAGCTTCTCTTAAGATTGTGACGCACCGTTCTCTTCTTGCGTCAGTTGATTTGCAGGCATAACGCTTCGACGGATAAAGTTTATTGTCAATAGAAGGTATAGGTACAATGTGGACGTCATAAAAATTCGAGTAACATTTATTTATGTTACACTTTTACCTTGTTTCAAAACAATCTCACAACGCAAAATTACCCCTTTGTGATCGAGAAAAGTTAGGGAATTATTCTGGAAAAAAGTG
Organism: Abrostola tripartita; assembly: GCA_905340225.1. Classification (NCBI taxonomy): domain Eukaryota; kingdom Metazoa; phylum Arthropoda; class Insecta; order Lepidoptera; family Noctuidae; genus Abrostola; species Abrostola tripartita. The sequence continues at coordinate 12,549,533 of HG996499.1, forward strand.
TGCCTACCTATGCGAGGCAATTCAGTCAGTGAATCAAACACTTGCATTAAAGTTTGCGGTTCACATTATTGTCATAAATAAATAACTCTCCTATTGTGCTAGGTTTATACAAGAGCTTGTAATTAGCAATCCAAATGTAGTCAGCTAATAGCATTAGCGCAAGTTATTTTGTGTAGAAACATGTGTTGGTCTTCAAAACAATAATCCCGTATCGGACACAAAAGCGAATGGTAGGTTCATCGGATAACGAATTCTACAGGTGAATTAACAAAATTTTAGTTCCACGTAACAAGATACAAGAATAACGTCATTAAAGTAGGTGTTGGGGATATCGTACGTAACTCCAGATCCATAGGTAAACATAATATTTGATCCCCACTGATCCCATGGCGCTGCTAACTGCGTCTGTGATGGGCGTGGTACAAACTTCAACAGCTAAAACTAAACCGGTTTGTTTTGCGTTCCTTACAAATGTATTTTGATTTCGTCACTTTTAGTTATGCGCAGTTGATTGGTATAAATACATAATTACCTAACAAACGAAATAATACATTAAGATTGTTTGTAAATAGCTTTTTGCAGCAACATTCCGACAATTTATCATATTTTTGACTTTATGTTACAATTACCTACGTATATAGCTATAGCTTTAACAGGTACCTACTGCGTTTAAGGATATTCCACTTAATAACTCTTCGTGCTATGAACAAATAAATAACAAATCTTTTCAAATAAAATAACTCTAGACTTAACAATACCATAAGAAATGATTGCTAAACTTTTCAAACCCAAAAACCAATTAATTTTTCCCCCAATTATTTCTAAAGAGTGCGTAGGACGGTCGCGTCCCGCACACAATACTTATTTATACGAACTGAAGCCCAATAACCGCTTTTAAAATAACAAACAATGTTACCGAACAGAAATGGCTGTACAAAACAAACCTTGGATGTGGTAATAGCTCGATGCACAATGAAATGACACTGATTGGGTCGAATATAGCGCTGGAACGAAAGTTAGCGTGGTACACGTAACTTGATTGGCACTCCGATTGTTTTCCTAAAGTACTTACCCTTTCTGTGGTACTAAATATAGAATCGTGGATTCGTGGATCTATTTGTTCACCAAGTAACTAAAGTATTGGTTATTCGGGCCTGGTTGGTTTGACTTGCGCAAACAAATAAGGAAGATAAAGGAGGTTCTTGTATTAGTCGTATTTTGAAACGTAATTGACGTTGAAAAGATTTCCTGTCCTATAGGAGTATTTCGTAATACAATGACATCCGTGAAAAGCTTTGCTATTTTAGGCTAGAGTTCTTAGAAACTAAACTCTAAGTGATCCTCGATGCACTCTCGTGTCGATGTTCTTCAGATCCGGCTTTGCTATAGTTACCGGTTCACTATAAAAATGATGGAAAATTAAAGATTCAAGCCGAATGGCTTTTACATACCTTATTGTATAAAAGTAACGGGTCAGAGATTTATGAGAACTTCTCAGTAGATAGAAGAACGATTGTAAAGGAAAGTATCTACATTATGACTTTTAAAGAATTCCGTAGAATTAAGTTCTTATTAACGTTCTATATACCTTTTTGACTAATTATATTATAAAATAACTGTTGAACTGAGAGATGATCTAAGTCGCTTCAAATCTTAAGAGACCTGTTTCACTATAAAGAGACCTCTCGTCTATTTTTCATCATTCTATCCGTGTAGACTGGTCTTCATGCATCCCTCAGACACGTCGACGTCTTCCGCGAAGCCATTTGGCGTGAAGTCGGTCGTTTGGCCGCATTTAACATAATAATCTTCGGTGGACATACTTACTATCGTGTTTACGTTCACTCATACCGGATGCCATAACTCATTTAAGATTGGCATGCGGCTCGCTTCATGCAGATCTGGGTCCTTGGACAACAGACGAAACACTTTTTGATTAGAAAGAGAATAGAATGATAAGTTTTCATTCTATTCGATGTCAATTCGTTTAGCGGTTTGCCACTTGTCTAGGCTCCCAGTAGTTTCAGTCATTGTTAGGAATATTTTTTGCACCATCTAGTAGTGGTTCACATTCTACGAGCAAATAATTAGCAACTCATGACAAAGTACCGAAAAAAGTAAACATTTGTGAATATTTCCCCTACTCGTGCTGCGGCTCACGTACACAATACCAAACAATATTAAATAACTTGTTTTATAGATTTATTTATTTAATACTTCAGTACAGATGTGTACAAGGCGGACTTAATGCCTTAGATTCGGTTCGGATTTTCATTTCAATTCAAGTAGTTCTTTGTATACTGATATAAACTTGTGTCCAGTACAGAAAATAACAATATTTACTAGAGACGTAAGACCGATATTTAAAGGGTAGGTGGGCTACTAAATACTAACGACTTGATTATCATTTTACCATTTACGTGGAATCACCGCTATTTCGTCTAAGTATATACGAATCTTTGACGTTTCAGACCTCTTATATACGTAGCACCAAAAACATCGTCAATGCCGGGGGTATCAATACCTACATCATTTAAGATAATAAATACAATGTGACTAAAGTTTAAGCAGACTTATTAAATCAAATAATGTTTTAAGTTCGTTATTCGTACCAATGAGGAGTGTTACTGGGGGGTTTTCCGTAGCTAGGATAACCCCCCGTCTCCCAGGGTGGCCTCGGCAACCGAGGGGTTATATCAAGTGGATGGACAGGACCGTCAACCCGTTCGCTGAGACGATCATATTGCGAAACTTTAGCTTCCATTAGCATTAAAGACTGAATTTTTAATACAGTCAAACTGATCATGATTTTCTTACCAAGAAGGAGTTTTAAATTAAAAGAAGAAGAAAGTATAATATTTTATTTGGGAAAATTTGAGATCTAAAGTAAAAACTAAAATTAAGTATAGAACTAATCTATAAAGTGTTAGTAGTGTGTCTCACGGGTGGACGGGGGGGACAAAAAGTGCTGCGAGATCAGCTTATGTCAAGCACAGATAAATAAAATAATACCCGTGCTCGTTTTCATCTGGCACTGGCACCCATTGATTTTATTAGGTATAGGAACGTTTTGTTCTTATTTCCTTTTAGAAAAAATACCCAATGGTGAAAAATAATAATGCAATTAATGTTTGTTTTTTTAATAGTAAAAATTATACATTTACATATACATATTAAGCTGTTTTGTGTGTCCCTTGACCCTTTATCAATAGAATTAAAGTAAAAGTGTTAATAAAATAAAAATAATAATTTTCTCCTGACCGAATTTCGGTCACGGCGGCCGATCTCATCTGAGAACTAGCAAACTACGCAGGAGATATTATAGTGCACAAGTATGCGCGCAAACACAGGTGCACAACCTATTCCCTCGCTCTCATAGTCCTATGGGGCGGAAGGCCGACACGACCGGAGAGAGATCAGGCGCAGTACCAACGTACCTTCCGAAGCACGGCGGGGTCTCGACATGTTAAAACGGTCACCCATCACAAGACTGACCGCGGCGAGCACGGCTTAACCTCGCAAATCGACTGATCTGCGCGGTAGCCACGTAGCTACGAGATTGCATATCCATTATACGTACCATTAACTACTGCTAACATGAAAATAATAATTTTGTCCATAAAAGGCGTCTTTAGTGTTTGTCTCCAACTCCCACGCTATAAATCCCTTAAACTTGGCCGAAATATAAGACGTGCAGAGCGCGAAGATTTCGCTGCTGTAAACAACATAAATAACATAGTGGTCCCGGATGTGTGTCAGTGTTACGTAAGGGGTGGGGCACTGGATTTATGTGCCGGCTTATGATGCGGCTGCAGGGGGATGCAGCAGGGGGCCAGGGGGGAGAAGGGGAGGGAGGAGATGTTCGGAAACGGCCGGTAATGTCGCGTAGCCAGCCAGGCCGCAGGGGTGGCCACGGTACGTGCAGGTATTATACTAACTGAGGAGTGGTTCACAACCCCAAATTATTAAAAAGTTAAAGTTCTACTTCCAGTAATAGAGCCTAATGGAAGTACCGCATAGTGCTTTAAATGTTCCTAAGACAATTATGTCACGCTACGTCACGCTTATAACCAGTCAGCCGTGAAATTGAAGACATCCATCTTCGTCACAAAAAACCATTATTCAACCTGAAAACAAATACCTTTGGCCAACATTCGCGCTGAAAGCTTTCTGAAGCTTAATTACCTCAATGGATACAAGAAAACCGAAGTGCCGACACTAAACTGCGATCTAGTTCAAACAAGCTGCCATAACTACGCACAAAACGGGCACATTAAACTTGCTACTTGCGAAACTAGAGAAACAGCATTAAGAGTTCCACAAATAGAAACGTTGCGAACATAACGCCTACTGCACTGTACACCAGTTATTTATACTAGGCCGTTAGCATAATATACTTTGCGATACAAACTGGTTACGTATGCGTTTTGCATCTTAAAATAGCATACAACCCTTACTTACATAATTATTATTGGTCGGAGGCTGTGCTTCCTGGGCGCGCGCCTCGCGGCCTGCGCCCCTCACCCCCGCCCTGCGTGAGGCGGGCCCTCGGCGCCTCAGTCGTAGTCGGCTGCTCGCGGCGAGCACACGTCCGCGACGCCCCTCGACGTCCACACCTGGGATGTACTACGATCATCACTCTTGCTTCAATTAATAATCCATGCATGCTTATCGTGCGCATGCACTAATCTTTATTGTATGATATGAACATTTAAAAATAATAACTACCGTAAACTGCAGTGGCGCCCAATAATCACGAACCATGCAACTGTATCTGATGTAAATAATATTAGTATTAACTATTTATTATGTGCTGCTATTGGCTTATCGCCATGTATATAGCAGATATGTAATATACAAGTGTAACTAACGTGTTGAATTTATAGTGCAGTACTAGTAATGTACTTTTAAGTGTTTGCAAAGGACTAAATATCAAAATGTCGGACAATCCTACTGCTGTGGCTAAAGGTAATGTTTTTGATACGTATCAGTAGTTGTCGATGTTTACCATTTTCACAATCGAGAGAGCCTGGTTCAGAACAAGTAGCAATAATCGTGTTTCTTCGATCTGTTGATAATAAAACTCGAAGGAGAGCGATTAGCTAAAAGTAACACAACTCGGACATGCGACGGAAGGATCTTCTCGGCTGTGAAATTGAAGTTCATGTGCGCTTTAATTAGCTGTAACTTACATTTAAGAATCGCGGTCGAACGGTAGAAAGGGTCTTGTATGGTATTGGGATTGAATGTGTGACCAATTGACCATTCCGTTATCAAAACCCTTTAGATGAAATCAAGTGCGTGTCGGCAGTTCTTCTTCTTAACGTATGGTTGATGAACCAACCTGGTGTCAGAGTTTTAGACTATTAGCTTGTCACCTGTTTGATAGCGGGGCTGGCAGGGTGCGCCGGATGATCCATTGTAGGTATATGGTCAATCGTACAGGCTTTTGTACTGCATGTAGTAACGCCTTTTTATTGCTTGTATTTTACTGCTTTAGATTTATCATATTAAGATATCTTAACCCTATCATGAAGTATATCATCATATTCATGATATAAAGTATGGCTAAGGATTAGTTTAGTTAACATTCAATCAGTTAAAAGGTGTTAAACGTGCTTTAGGTCGAAAAGGATCCTAAAAACTTGACCGACAAATCAACAAGTATAGGATTAAAATAATGAAATAGGTTTAGCAAGTTACGTAGCCTAAAGAGAACTCAAAAAGTCACATTCAGCGCAGTCATAATATTCTTTCAGTTACGACACTTTACGATGTAAAAAGATTGACAGACTTATTACGTCACAATCACAAACGAGTTTGTTGCTCCTGTATAGGGATGATACTGAAGTTAATAGTAAAGTTATATGGATAGCAAAAGTACATTAGAATAACACTTACGAAAATTAAAAAAGAACGAAGATAAACTTTTTCTTAAGATTCTTATGTACCAAGTGCTAATTTATTGAATTTCAGTTAAGTAAATAATGTATAATTTAAGTTTGTATTCTGCTCCGTTTATTAATTGCATTAATACTTACCTCATAAAGAATAGTGAATGTGATTATATACGTATGTATATTGCACTTACATTATTGCTACTGAAAATAAATTCTTAAACTAAACTAATATCATTTAGCTCCATTAAAAACAAGTGTTTCTACATCTAGTGCATAAAAATAATAATTTTATTCATAACCCACAACAAAAATAACGTTATGACAAGGTCGGCTTTGAGTTACACAACCTAGTAAATATTTAGTTAAACCTTCGTGTACTAACTAGTTTCGTAAAGTATTAAGTTTTTAATTAATAAAGGTGCTTTTTTAGTCATTATAGATAGGAGGAGGATCTGTGTATCTTCTTTCTGTCCTGTTCGCACTCACTCGCAGATAAGGCTTTTTTCGTCTTTTATTCCAATCGTCATTTCGTGTGGAGCCACTTCATTCCCTGCGTATGCATCTTTGCCTTGTTCATTTACATTAAAAATATAATTCAAATCCGTGATAAACCGATAAACAAGAATTCCATCATTGAAAGAAATTTGAAGTTTGCGAATACTCTTGACATCAAGTGCCATGTTCCAGCAAAAATATACTGCATTTGTAGTGCTCTCGGATTTTCAGATAAGACTACTACCACTGTTATCTGATTGCATAGCGCAGGATATACAGTGTGACCTTTGGAATTGCACTAACTTTCCTAAGTAACGTATACCAGCCCTGCTGTATTCGGCGCACCTTGGCCCCTCAGTGAGTCGCATCCAAGCTGATTGGCTATCCTTCTACATGCACAAAGATATCAAAGCAATCTGGTCGACTTCATTTATAGTAGACAGCGACACGATACTACCTACGAACTTTCTAGGGACTAGAATCTAGATTGAGGATTATGGAGCTAACAAAATGCTTTCCAATCATGTATTTGATGTCTCGTCTATACTATTCTTATTTCGTGTTGATGCTTTAACTGCTAGTTGTCCAGATTACAGGGTCCATAATGATCTGTAATATATTATAAGTCCACCTATGTACTGTTATGGAATGCAATAAAGTATTGGTGTACATGGAGCTAATGGAAATAAAATGCCAAGATTTGCCAGCTACCCTACTGTTACCAAGTTCGCATTACTTGATTGCAGGGATCAGGTTATTGCACTCGGAAAGGCTTTATCTTACACCCTTACCTATGAGAGCAGATAACAATATCTTATACCCAAATACGGACATGTACACACATATACCTCTTTTTATAATATATTAAGTAGATCTATTCTTATAACTGATGTAACTGCTACCACTTACGTCATGTAACCTAATAATTACTATGATAGTACGAAATGTCACGACAATCACCTTGGAGCCGAATATGCGATTACCGTGACTGAAATATTAATGGTGGTATTGTACCATAGTCTGACGTCACCGCGTCTGTGACGTGCTGAATACGTGGTAGAATTAGTGATAGTCGCTAAATATCGGGTATACTGACGTTAAAGAACATTTGTTTTAAAGCCACCTTACAGCGATATTTTTGGAATAAAGCACAGCGATGTAAATGGGACATTTACAGTTATTGGTGCTGAAGTAGCTTTGTTTGTCTGTACTTCGGTTCGCCATCGTCTAAGCTAATGGAAAGAAAAAGATGTCCTAAAAAACATAGTTTACAACAAGGAGACTCGAGTATCGTAATTATCTTCCATAGTGCTAATACCAGAATACTGCCGCTAAAAACGCTAATGTAAGCCTAAATTGGACTATACTATAAATGGCACATAATGGCCACTGCGCGTGCACATATACTATAGGTCAACAGTAATGGCCACTGGTCATAGGTCACCGCTCATGGGGTGACGTCACCCTGCGTCAATGACGCGGCTGCGTGCAGGCAGTGCGTGACAAGCGTCGCGTGTCAAGTGCCGCAGCACATTCGCACCAGCCATTGTTCCTGGAAGGGTTTCGTCATTCAATTAGTACGTCATTTATGTAATATAACATATCGTGACAGAATCGACTAAAGATAATATAAAGGTCACGACTAGCTAAGTTGGTAGTAGCCCAATTAGGGCAGTTAGGTGTTGATTATGCATTATGTTCTCTTTCATTCATCCATAAATTAGTCATCTCAGTCGTACCGTATTGTCTACTTATTTCTTATTTCTCATCTTTCGCTATCGCATAATTACACGCTGTATAGTTTTTATTCATTGTTGTCTTTTTATAACTTTGCAATTGTTCAGCGGATTTATTTAGGCACAGCTAGGGTTATTTTTTAGTTTCTTGTAATTTTCCTGTAAGCTAAAAGTAAAATCTTTTTAAAAACAATTAAACACCCATCGTGAAAACCCAGCTTTCCATATTTAAATAGTGTAGGTACCCTAACATTTTGCGGTTAGTCAACGCGAAGCGCATTGACCCTGCGCGGACGCCACAACCTATTGACTGTAGGTTCGTTTATTAGAATCGTTCGTTTATTAGTATGGTTCATTTATAAGAACCTGGTTCATAACATACGGAAGAGCGACGCTTGTTAACCGCGAACTGATCGTGTATTTAGGACATTGACGCACGACGCGACGCGATGACTGTCGGAAGATGTAGGGTTGGCTACTCGTACTATCATGTTTTATTTACTTTTTGTCTATATTGTGATGCAGTTTAATCGTAACCTAAACTAAACGTTCAATGTATGATCTTTTAAGCGAAGCGTCGGAAATCCATTTGGGAATACGGGACATAAATTTCATCCGCAGATATTTGATTATAGGCGTTAGTGCATGTATTGCTCATGTCAGTGGAACGTATGATAGTAGCAATTCCTAGTTACAGTCAACGTATTAAAATGTTATAATTATTAAACTTTATATTAAGATTTTTTTAGTAGCCATTCTTAAAAGTTTTATTCCTGAAATGCGAAATATGTTGACATTTAAAGAATTTTTGTTTGAAGAAAAGCTTTTTTAATCCTCTATTTAACGTCTTATAATCATCCAAGTGTATCTTGTTTAAATTGAACAAAAAGCCGTAACTACGTATATAAGCCCTAATATCTATATAACCTATACCTAACGGCTGTTCTAAAAAAGAGTTAGTCGTAAATCAGTAAGAAAAAGCAACTCAAAACCACATAATATATTAACAGTTAAATTAAATAAATAACTAGTCTTAGTAGGATGATAGAGATGTTCACAGTTTATGAGCGTGCGACGCTTGTCAACCGCTTGTTTTAGGTTTATTTGGGTCATTGACGCACAATGCGCGCGCAATTACTGTCTGCCGGCGCCAGGGCTGCCACGACGAGTCTTCATATCACATTCACTCATCAACAGGTTAATAAGACGTCTCGGCCACTTTAATTTATGTAAGAAGTACTTCGTTCTGCTGGTTTAATATTTAACTTTTCAAGCAAATGTCGAAAATTCAAGATAAGATAATATTTGTCCTATGATTATTGTCCAAAATCTAAGCATAGATATGTGTGATAATAATAATATTTTGATCCTCTAAAACGCACCCGCAGTTAAAAAAGTTAACGACGCAGTTAAAAAAAAATACAGGTAAACTGAAGCTATCTGTGTTCGAAACATTTACATATGCTCCATGAATTTAAAATTTTCAGGAAACCTTTAAAGTGTTCTAAATTGTGACTTTAGTCCCGTGAAACGAAACTTCCCTGTGTCAATATTCACGTAAACAAACTTCGCCTATTGTAAAAGCCATTAGCCTCGAAATTGGTTGTAAATGTAGGTTATATAACTGGCAACCCTGTTTACTACCGGGATTTCCCAGAGGAGTGAGTCAGATCGGTAATGTCAACTGCCGAAATAGTAACTTGGATACAACAGCTACCCTAGATTCGTGCTCTGTTTCGAACTTGGGAGAAAGTTTACTTTCAAAATCGTTATCGCTATAGTATAGATATTAGTTTTGAGTTGACAATTATTGCATGTTAAATTCCCGCGGCTCCGTCTACAACAAAATACCAAAACCACATAAAATGTAACCACGTAAATTTCTTGGAAGCGTAACGTTAGCCATATCTTAGGATATTAGTCTTTAGCATAAAGAAATCTTATTATAACGGGTTTTCGGAGAGAACATTATTTGAATTGCTTTTTTGGAAATTTATTATTATATACGGTCGGTTGGGTTTTAATCTAACTGACCGTATTCTCGTAATCGTTTATGATTTTACAATATTCTGTTTGACTGTTCAGTTTGAACTCTAGTCAAGGATTTCTATACAAAGATACTTTCTATACAAAGAATGGCGTGAAAAAGATTTTTAGTAGTCTATTTCAAAAGTAATAGTGTAGGTAGTCAGAATACTGGAAATTGATCATACAAATAATAATTGAAAATAATATAAAGGCAATTACACAATGGGCGGTCATATCGCTTACAGCTATCTCAAACAAACGTCCTTTGGATTTACGAAAAGTATTTAATACAATAGGAATCCTTATATCCGGGAGCAAGGATTGCATGTCTCGTTTCCTGTGTGGAGACGCGACTACCGTGTGGTGTTTACTTTGTTTCCCAGATCAGACAACATGTTGTATGGTTGTCGTGGTGTATGGGTTTTAAAACCCGAGGGCTTGGATTGTGGCCTGTTCATGACAGTTGTGTTGCGTAAAGGTTTTTTGAAAGGTTTAATTACATGCCTCTAGTTATCTCTGGAAAAGACGTGATAAGCATACAGATTACATAATTTTCAGCATCGGTGCCAACCAGTAGTATCTACCAAAATCAAAATCGTCAAAATAACAACACAGAAAAAATAAAACGAAAAGTATCGATAAGTTCCTTCTTTAAAAAGCCAGTTATAAACTGTCAAGTGTCAACCCTAACTAGTGTTGGGATTTCCCAGGGTGTGAGTCACTGTGAATGTCACCTGCCGAAATAGTGTTGTTACACGCATCGTGCGGACATCAGTGGAGTGTGTTGGTGGTCAACTCTCAGGCCTAGCGCGCTCTGGTAGGTACCTACTCGTAGACCTACTCACTCAGAGACATAACATCCGTGTTGAAAGTTTGCCTCGAATGAATTTGTTTATTTATACATCTTTGTCTTGATGTCGCCATTTTGAATATTAGGTATTACCCGGTGTAATCCGATGACTAATATAATAAAATTGAATGTATCGGAGAAGTATTTTTGAACAATTTAAGTAATCGATCATAATCTAGAAGTGTTATTTATATGACTATAATTACTAAGCCGCCGTGGAGGGCATTTTCCTGAGTTACAATAAGTATAACATAATAAATTATTATAATTATAAAAAAAAAACAATGTAATCGAATAGTTCAAATATTAATAAATTTCCAGAAGAAAAATTGCCGGCTGAAAACAAGCGCGCGTAAATCTTTTTTATTCTTCTTATGGTTTTATATTTGTTTTAATTGTAAATACAATTCTAGTCTTCTTCTTCTTGTCGTAGGGTTGATAAACAACCTGGTGTCAGAGTTTAAACCGCCTGTAGGCCGCTGACATGGCTTTACATACCATTGAAAAATCTCTCAGGTGTGTCGGTTTCCTCAAGATGTTTTCCTTCACCGTTATAGCAACTGATGACTAATTTATAGTACGCACATGAATTCGAAAAGACATTGTGGGTTTGAACTTGCGACCTTTGACTTGGCAGTCCTACGGTCATACCAAATTGTTAACAATTCTATTAAATTCCATAGAAGCATTTTACGTTGCTACATGACTCTTAACACGAACGGTGTTTCTCGGCATTAGCGCTAAAATACAGTCATTCAAATGCTTGTCACATACAATGACTACGGAAAAACTTTTGACCTTTGCGCCAATCAGTTCTCCAAATTTACAACCCGGAAACTGTAGAGAAATAGCAGCGAAGAGAAAGTGATTGATTACTAACCTCTTAATCAGCAGGTCTACATGCCATGGAGCCTCCTACACTATGTTCATTTCTGGCTCAGTGTAGCCACCAGCCAGGATTTAACTAACACCGATTAGCACCAGTTTAACTGGTATGGTCCTGTTAAGTTTGACTGAAATAGTGCCACCTGAACTTGCCCACGCGCATGCTAATGTAATCAGATTCGTTTGCAGAACTTATCTCGTCCGCTAATAATAGTTTAGTGTGTGGGTCTTGTTGTATAGTCTTTTCTGCGACTTCTTAGTTTAACATTTTGACGATATTATAGACGGTGCTGGCTTTCTAATCAGTAGAGTTGGAGTGGAAGGAAATTGAGTTTTTAAACTACATGACGCAATCTAAAAATTTAAAAATGTACATTTTTACGGCATTATACATCCATAATTAAATATAACCAATCCCATATAACACTCCTAGCTACAACAATTCCTAGCCATTTTGAAGGGCCTAAGGTGTTTTTATGAGATAATTGAAATCCATACTTTTAAAATACTATTTATAACTATGATATATAAGCTAAAAAATTTCGCACATAATTAGACTCAGACCCTGCCGCTGCCTACGGCTGTAAGTTGAACGAAAGTAATACCATATTTTGCGAGCAATACATAATTACAACACTTGGTGTTTTAGAGAATGAGGAAAATGGTCGTGTCAACAGGGAAACCTTTGGATTTCTAAATATTTTCCAACAACAAAAAACTTTGGTTATAAAAAAGTTTTTCACCAAGTCCGATGCCCGCCCCTGGGTTAGCTACAATACAAAGCGATTTCGTTATAAGAGGGTTCACAGAAATAGTTCAACCTTGTATCGCGCGGAGTTTCGCGTGTTCCCGGAAGTGAGATGCGATGCGTCAGGTTAGGCCGGCCATTCACTGGGTGATGAACTTCTTCTTCTTATCGTATGGTTGATGAACAACCTGGTGTCAGAGTTTAAACCGCCTGAAGGCCACTGACATGGCTTTACACACCGTTGAAAAATCTCTTAGGTGTGCCGGTTTCCTCACGATGTTTTCCTTCACTGTTTTTAGCAACTGACAACTAATTTATAATACGCACATGAATTCAAAAAGACATTGGTGCGTGCCGGGGTTTGAACTTGCGACCTTTGACTTGGCACTCCAACGGTCATACCACTCGGCTATCAGTGCTTACGTGATGAACTTGGCCAATAGTTTCCTCCAAACATTACACTAATTTTGCATAAATCAATGAACAGCTACTACAAAGCTACCGCAATCTTAGACTATGCAATTTTTTCTACTTTTTTTCTTTAATCTCCGTAGCCCATGCCTTCGTTGAACCACCTGTAAAAAATAGGACATCAGCTTCCTGCAACAAATGGCGCCGTAACTGCTGTTGTTTAGTAGAATTATTTAGTCAATATTAAGTTTCATTTAATTAAGCATCGGCTAGAAGCGGAAGGCCGAAGATCGAGCTCAGTGGCGTGCCATAGAAGCATGTCCAGCAATGGACTAAGATAGACTGATAATGATGATGTGATGAAGCTTTATTTCACTGAAGCTTAAAGGTGAAACTAACAATAACAGTCTCATATATCCAAACATTGGTCGTACGGTGAGTAGCGTGAGTAGGCCGCCTAACTATTAGATCGGCTATGACATAAATAATATAACACACGCATCACCGTGACGGAGTATTTTGACATGGCGCCGGCTATTACGGTTTATGTTAGTAAACGAGTGAGTCGGCGTGTGACGGTCCGGCGGCGGCACGGCGACGACACGGCGACGGCACGCCGGCGACACGCGGTGGCGACGCGCCCGTCACGCGTTAAATATAAACTGATGAGTTGCTGATTAGTTTAGTTTTGTGCATGATGCGGACTGTTGAGTAATGTCTAATCCTCCTACAATAATTTTATTTAAAAAATATTTATTATATTCAAATGAAGAACATTGATTCATTTCACATTCTCAGCATAGTTTACTCATAAAAAACCTTTAATTGATAATTTACTTGTTCGTATGATTTCTATTAATGTTCATTTATAAACCTATATTGTTAATTGACCTTTGAGTTAAGTAAAATTGTATGTTAGTATCAAACAATGTAGCTTCAACAAAAGTTTTTATTTTATTTTACACATCTTTTCGATAGTGATGAAGTAATAGTTTGAACCGGGAAACATAACCCACACGCGTCGAGACGTGGGAAACACGTCGTATTTCAAGGTTGAGAAAAACGGAATGACAATAATAAACAGTTTTACATTGTCACTGTTCGTACGTCTGTCACAGGCCGTTTCTCCGAAACGAGAGGGCAGGTTCAGATAGAAACAACTCTGGTAAACACTGGTGAGATATTTCTTTAGGAAATGTTGAGCACTTTTGAAGTTTACACAAGGGAAGCTAGCTATAGAATGAAGTTTGATTTGGTTTTATAATAGGAAGATGGACCTAAGAGCTTTACTTTTGGTCCATCTTCCATACGTTTAATTTTATGCCGTAAAGTTCTACACTAATTATGACTCTGACCCGTAATTGTTTTACTCCTGTACAAGCAAAGACAATAGATTGCTTTACTGGTAGAGAATTCCTCAGGCTTAAAGTCTGCTTATGTAAACTTTACTGTTGCATGAAGTTTTAAAAATATTAGCACACAAAATATTAGAAATAATTATATTACTTATGTAAAAACATGCGTGACGTCACACCATAGTTTAATAAAATATAAGCTGCCCATTGCCCAGCCTCGATCCAATGTTGGGCAAACATATAATAACTATTATAGCCAAGGTCTCAATTATTTTGGATGGAGCGAAGTATTTTAGAAAGTCCAACGTAGATTTAGACAGTGATGTAACGATGGGCCTAAAGGTCACAATTTTAACTTTTGTTAGTTGGTTAACATCGTAAATCGATTGGAATCGTTAACCTTCTTATGGGGTTGGAAGTCTATAGTATTATGTTTCACCTGGAGCGTCTATTGAGAGAGCACTATTAGAGTAGAGAGAATCGCGTTAGGGAAGCACCGAAGTGTGCTGCCAGAAATATAGATAAATAATTTTCAAGATACACAGAATATAGAAAAACCTTAAAACTAAAAACAGTGTAAGTGGCGGTCTTATTGCCTCTGCCAACTGTTGAGTAGAATCAAAAATCGCTGCGCCGGAGTGTAAATCGCTCTCCAGCTTTCCCTGTTCTCTCGCCTGTTCAAAATTTAAATACTGTGTGAAATGGACATGAAAACTGTAAACTATGAGTAATAATGCGGCAGTTACGTAAATACGAGTTAGTCAAGTTCGGTCTAGACAAGGTTGGTCACCCACGTCGCGACCGGCGCCTGCGCACTGTGCCGCTGTACTTTATTAGTTCGTTGAGATTATAAGTTTATTTATAGTGGATTATCTCCCAGCGCATATAATGTGGAGATTATGAATAATTGTGATTCACCGTTTTAATAGAGTCAGATGTCGGAATTTATAGGTATTGGTAGAAGATGTCTCCACTGCAGGTCACGACTGTGGGTCATGATCAACTGCCACTAGGTCTTTACAAAGCATAATGATTTGATTGGTATCTTTAGATAATATTGTGGAGAGTATTCTGGTTTATCGACTGGACACAGAAGATAATGTTGATACGTAACCGATTATTGAATTGTATATCTAATTTCTGACTTCTAATACCTTTAGTTAGGGATAGCGTCTCTTAGCTACCACAATCGTAAATTTTTGTAAGAGAAAAAGTTGGACGTCACATCAAAATGAAGCTACTGACGGAAAATTAGCTTGATAGTAATCAATTGTAAAAATGGTCCCTAAATCCCTGACTATATATCTATCTATTTTTTCTTTCAAAAAACGTCGTATGTATGGCAAAGTTACTTTAAGGTAGTTCAAAGTTCCTACTATCCGCCTTTTAAATGGTTTATGTTTAGCACGAGACGTTTATTAGATCTCGGTGTTTCATATTTATGAAATATGTACGGAATCAGTTTTATTATGTTGGGTGATCATTAATTTGATGTTTATATCTCTTTACACGAGTAGGTTTGAGTTACATTTGCCAAAATTAATAATTCTAGGAAATGTGTGACTCGTTAGATAAATAAGGATATTTTCTCATCGATCAATTAGACTTCAGGAACAATACAAAAGAAATATTATAATATTCTTTTTAATTGAGTAAAGCTAGTCAAAACATAGTGTCTTAATCATCAAACCGTACAAAATTAACTGTATTTTGGCAAGTGTGGACACAAGGCTGTATGTGTCACCGGCAGAGACGGAGTTAGATCGAGGAGTTAGTGATTCAAACTGTTGCGTGTTATACGATACTTATGATATAATCTCCATAGTATTTATACACTCTTATACTTCTGAGAAATCGCCTATAGATATTTAAAAGTTTTCAAAGTGAGGGTCGTCGCAGACGAGCGCGATATAAAGATGATTGATTTATTGTCTATAAAAAGGTATTTAATATATATGTATTTTAATTAATAATTATAAATAAGGCAGTTTTATAGGCGCTTGAAGGTCAAGGTTTGAGTTCGCAGGTGCCTTCCGTATGAAAGATATATTTGTTAGTTCTGCAGAAATTTAGTCTTGGCCCCACTACCATTGGCGTAAGTACCGATACGTAGAGTATAGAAATTATAATTTATTAAGAAAAAAATCAGGATCATCTTTTCCGCAAATTAAAAGTTAGAACATTCGAAAACTGACGGCAAATCAACAATAGTAGAGAAGCAATAGAGGAAGAATAACACATCACTTAGATCCATGATATGCATTGTACCCCTTACTTATAAAAATTGTCATAGTTAAACAATCTGTTAAATTATACCTGTCACTGTCGTTTGCATGTAAATAAATAGAGATGCCAATAGACATCACAAGCGGTTAACTTAAAACACATGTTAGCATTGTTTATAAGTAAGAGGGTGTCTAGCAAGTGGGGATATTTAATATACATACATGTGCGAATTAAGGCAGTCGGTAACAGTACAGGGGGATCATGTAGAGAGCATTTAAAACATGTTTGTGTTCACTTTTAGTGTTGTTTATCGAAGTCAAACAATAGCGTATTCTTTGCCGTCGCCGTCGATAGCAACATGACACAACAAGTATTGTGTAGGTAACTAAAGTCCGTTATCGTAATGACCTTGTTTGATATCGTATCTGATGTGATTGTAGTAATTTCACGGCGATTAATTTATGTTACAACAGTGGTTGTATCTCCTTTTTGGAGATCCTTACAGATGTTTGTAAACATTGGTTGTTACCTAGTTCTAGCGTAACGGATTTGAGGGTTAGATGCTGAAATAGAGGTGAAGGTAATGCCTTTTATCACGAATATTAATTGATAGGGGGAAAGCAAGTCGTGAGAGGCGACGATCCTGGTGTGGGCCATTTAAATGGCAATAGATTCGCCACATGGAAATGGAATATTGCCAAAATGTAGGTTGTATCCAATTTTGATAAAACCTCGCCACTGCCTTCCCTGTCAGATATTACAGGTTTACCTACTATAATATAGGTACCTATGTTCACGAAATGAAATATTTTGATGGTTGGCTTATCTCTTAACCTTCTGCTGACTTATAGAAAGCCGCTCTATAAATCTTCGCGCCAGACAGCCATTCTTTTTTTACTTATTCTTGACTTGATGAGACTGTAAAATTTAGAAATCCTGTCTCCTAAATTATGTTGAGGATAATGATTACTTCAGACCTTGCTAGATTTTGACGAAGATAATTTGTTTTGATATGCACGTGTGTATGTGTGTATAAACTACAATAGTCGTAGTAGGTGTCCGTATTTTGAGTGTACTTAATAATGTCCTCCTGACCGAATTTCGGTCACGGCGGCCTGTCTCAGCTGAGACTAGCCATCTGCGCAGGAGATATTATAGTGCACAAGTATGCGCGCAGACACAGGTGCACTCCCTATTCTTTCACTCTCATAATCGGATGGGACGGTAGACCGACACGACCGGAGAGAGATCAGGCGCAGGACCAACGGCTTAACGTGCCTTCCGAAGCACGGTGGGGTCTCGACATGTGAAAACGGTCACCCATCACAAGACTGACCGCGGCGAGCACGGCTTAACCTCGCAGATCGACTGATCTGCCGGGTAGTCGCATAGCCACGAGCCCCACAGGAGTGTACTTACGTGGCGTTCGAATGACCTCGACCATGTTTATTATGTGTCGTTAGAGCAGTATTGTAATTACTATATACTAAAGCGTGTTTCGGTTATAGCCCTCCTCTGATCGCGTCGATTTGAACTACGCAATGATGCGGCATTCTCCTGCCGTGAAAAATTATTAACCAGCAGATTGTTAGTTGATAAAGTACGCTGGACAATTAATTAAGTTTGTCACTTATAGAGGCTCTTTGTCTGCACCCTATTGGTCTTGGTGTCTGCGAGTGGACCTTAACAGCCTTGCCTCTCAGAGCTTGTTGTAGTGCTAAAGCCGCATCTCCAACGAGACCGTCCCATGCATATATCGTATTCCCGTACTATGGCGGTTATAGTCGCGAAGAGGTTGAATGTCAGCCATACATATTCATTTCCGGAAATGTTCATCTACTCATACTACTCCTAGATCGCGTTTGACCTTGTGGAACCTTGTCAAAGACACACCTCGCAGATGACCATTTGTACTTGTATTTAATTATCTCCCTCTCAAGACTTACCGCCGAACTCAGAGACATTTAAAGGTAACTTAAACTATCACTAAGTAAAGGTTTCCTTTGTGAAATCTTTACTTAGTGTCAGTTTAAGTAATCATTAATGTCTCTGAGTGCGGCCGTTAGAATCTTTTCACAATACTGTGTACGTAAGTGTAATTTTATATTTTAATCTAAATATTTTATAGTGTAATTTTATCCAGCTCTCACAAAGGTTTGAATCTGTATGTAATTTGTATGCCCTGTACCAAATATGTACCTTTTTGAGAGAAAATAAACATTATTTATTTATACACGATTATCCATATTAATTACATGATGTCTTCCTCATAAATGTTTAATGTTTTATGGTAGTATTTACTTACAATTTAAATACAATTGCTTAAATAATGTAAGTGCGATGATATTTACTTTACATCATTCACGTGACGACCATGTAAAAGACTATCAATATTATATTTTAATGAATTTATGTTTCAATTACACGTTTCGCTGTTAATTGCATTTGAGACGTCAAACTGCGTTTTGTTGTTGTTTCTAGAGAATTTTACCCGCCACGAATTTTAATAGTTGCTTATGCAACACGTACGAAATGTTTACCGTAAAGATAGAGAATCATGTCTCATTAGATATGGTAGAGTTATGGTGCACCGTCTACGATATCTCTCTCATTGGCCTAATGGTATGCTATTGGAGTTTACTAATATGTATGTAAGTGAGAGTGGACTGAGAACATTCTGGAAATATTATTTCTCGTGCATGTTCATAACATAAACATAACATCACGCCTCCCCGAAAGGGTAGGCAGAGGTGGACATATAGTACACCCACATTTCGTCAGTTATGTTGTAAGTCCCAATGTAATAGGGGGCGAGCCTATTGCCATCAACCGGGCACAAATCCAGACTCCGTGCTGCTTCTGAAAATTACCTAATGGAACCCAGGACCTCTTGCTCCGCAGTCGCGCTTAGCGACCACTAGACCAACGAGGCAGTCATGTGTGTTCGTCGTGCATGTTCTTCGGAACATTATAGTAATCCAGCAAAAAAAAAACATGTTTGAATGTAACATCCTTAAAGTAAAATAAGCTCAAATACGGGTGTACCGTGCGTGCGGGCGATTCTCATAAAGAGCGCCCGAGTAATCAGCGCTGCAATCACGTGACGTCACAGCTACGTCACGCCGCGTCCTAAATATTTAGCGGTTGACCTATCGCCGGCGAGCGTCGCTGACAGCGGTGCGCTTCAATCAATTTATATTCGCGTTGTTTGTGTATCGACTGCAGAGATCGTGATGAGAGACAGTGATACGTGCATCTCTTTCTTTATTATTCTTTTCTTTTTTCGTTCTTCTTTAACTTTTCACCTGTCTATGTATGGATTCATTCAATCGGAACTTTCTTCAAGTTCATTGAAGCCAAAATTATAGCCATATTTCGACTAGACATTTGCAGAGTTGCTAAATTGTAAATCAACTAGCATGGTCGATGCTACGAGTAATAACAATGTGAGTGATTTGTAAGAATATTGTCCTCTTTCAAAATAACATCAACATCGTTTAGTAACATGTCGTTTTTTTGTTTACCTCAAGTAGTAGAAATCCTTCATTACATTCTTCGCTAGTTAGAGAGAGTTCCTTTCCTCTTAAACAGAAAAATAAATCCATACAAAAAATATGTAGCTACTCTAATTTGCAGGCAATGTTCATGGAACTTTCGTTGCTATTATAATCTGCCTTACAGTTGCTAAAATTCTAAAGGTACTAATTATTTTGTGAGTCCGTTAGTTGTTTCATTGTTTACCGATTTGGATGTCTTGTTAGTTCCGTAAAGTTTCAAAAGCTTAGTTCTGGTTTCAGCACGGTCTAAGTTGATGTCTATACCGCTGGCTTTGCTGGTTGTTAACAAGTGCCATTTTCCAAATCAGTCAAGCCGTAAGGGCAAGTCTCCAGTTAAGGCGTGGCCAAGGGAAACAGTGATTTATATATATATAATTATATATATATAAATCACTGTTTCCCTTGGTCACTTGTGGAGGCCTAAGGTAGATTTAAATGTTGACAAGGTAGTACGAAGTTCGCCGGGCCGGCTAGTGTTTATAAAAATGCTTTGAACAGGACCTGACATATAGCTGAGCTCCGTTCACATGCTCAGATACTAGTAGTAGTACCTATACTAGTGACAGGGCTACGTCGACAGATCCCCGTCGAAGTAAATGATACCTGTTGTCTTCTCTTCATGTGATATCGACCTCTATAAATCTAAGTATCTAATAGTGCCACCCGTTGGCAATAAAGACTCGTCAATGTTTTGATCAATATTTTCCTGTACTGTCATTAGTGTAATATCTGCGCCGACGCAACTCGGTCTCGTAGTGACTGTTTCGCGTATTGTCATTAGCCAGAATTTTGTTTGTCGTTTTTCTTGTCTGCGAGGTTTGTTTCATTGTCTTCAATATACTTAAAGTACATATTCTACATTTGATCTTGTCTGTGAATTTCCGTCATCGAAATTCTACACCGTGTACAGTTATTGCTATTGTTTATGTTTATATTAGTTTTGTATAAAATATTTTGGTTACACATCATTTTTTTTTTAATTATTCATTATATCGGTGTATTGTATTCTTTGTGGATATAATTTTACTTATATTGCGTCATTTTCGCTTTGGATGTCAGATTCACGTGGCAGTCGGCTGTTTATTTTTTCTTATGTTAGCATCCTCGCGAGGTTACTACCCAACAGTGTCTCTAGTGGAACTTGTCTATATGTCTAACAAGCTTATTAATTTCACAATCTGTGTCGCTATAACCAACGATGACTTGCTACTAGATGAATTGCCTAATTTTGGACATGGAAGTATATAAATAATAACATTAGCATCTATCACGTCAGCGGTTTTCATTTCCATGAAAGAATTCTTAGCAATCTGTTAAGAATCGGTTCTTGGAAGCTGCATCTTACCGTCTATCGTGTTTTTTGCATAGAAACTATTGCCAAGATTTAAGTCGTTTTAGCGAAAACGTCGGTGCGTCAGCTTTCAGCAGTTGTAGCGCTGTCGGGCGCTGCGAGCGCTGAGAACGGGTGCGCGCGCGCCGCTGCGTCAGCGCTGTGCCGCCATGCCGCCCCGCGGGCCCGCGCGCCGCTCAGTCAGTGTTCGACCGCGATCCGAGCTCACCTGTCGCTCCATCGAGTGTCGCGCTAATTCGTTCGGTGCCGTTCGACGGCAAGTGCCAGTGCCCACATAAGATGCTTGCGCTTGTCGCAGTGGTTTCTGTTTGTGTTAAAGTTATTTAGTGTTACAAAAGTGGATTCCGGCGGACTGTATCAGGCCGTGGAGCACGCGCGAAGGCTCGAGCGCTCCCAGGCCATGTATGTCATTAATTTAGGTGAGTCCGCTTCACATACGGCGACGTCGCAGGTCCACATTCCTCGATATGTTGTATGACATAGAATTGCGGTGCGCTCCTATAATTGGAACTAGACTAAACCGGTACCCGCTCGTAAAGAGGTCCCGGTGGTATTGTCCACTGGGCCTAGATATCGTTTCGTTTATCGCAGTATGCAAATAAATTCGAGGTCGGTTCTCGAAATCTGCTTTCACTTTGATCGTGTTTTTCGATCCCTCGTTTGATGTGCGGCTGTGGTGCGGGTGCGGTGACCCGGGCTAGCTCCTGGAGGCGCCGGTGCTCGGTGGCTGCTTCACAATCAGCTCGCTCGTACGATTCCATTTCAATTTGTGTCTTATTCATAGCGCACTGTGCGTGTCTATGTATGTTTTTATTACAGTTCACGTACAACGTGTGGGCGTGTGTTGGTGTGTTTGCGCTATCGGCGAAGCTATTTTTGTATTGTATGCGTGTGTGTGTTCGTGTTTATGTCGGTCACATCTGTGTGCGCGTGTGGACGTCGTATCCGCGTTCGGCCTGTTATCATTCTTCTCGCTTGATATTGTTGCGAATTACGTTATGTCTTTGGTTATAACTTTAAAACAAACATCTTCATGCAGCTTAATAGCATTGAAGTAAATGTTAATGTTTATTAGTTCTGATTACTCTACGGAGATTATTATGTACGCTATCAATAAATACTTGTCTGATTATATTGATAGGTTTACGTCTATATAATACACCATATAATAAAAGCAACATAACATATCATGCCTACACCCTAAACAGTAAATAAGTATCTATATTTTACGAATACCTGCTAGTATTATAGTATCGAGAAGTTACACAAACTAACTGTTACTGAATAGGTACAAGATAGTTGAACAGTCTTCTAACTAAAGTAACATCATTGTTCTAAAAAGCTTGATTTCTCAACTGTATCCAAATGCGTCTGTTGTCATGCATATAAAATATAGTATTTAATATTCATTTATTAATATTATTAATTATAATAAATTAAAAACTGGTTCAGTGTTTCGAGGTCAATCAATTCCTAATACGATATTATTGAGAATTTTCGAATTTATCCTAACAGAGAATTAAACCCAAGACGATGCCTCCATGGTTGAATTATAGTAGTAAACGAGTTACGTTTGTTATATCGCATTTAAAAATTAATTAACTTTTAATTATCTAAATTATATGTAAGAAAGCTAGCTATGAGCTTTGTATGTTAACAATAAACTGTTCTAAATGATTAATTAACCTACCTAACTAGCGTATTTTGGAAAATGAGGGACCTTTATCACACCTGCCTCGTACAAAATGCTCTAGTTCAGTTTCGTTTAATTTAGCATTAACTTAATATAACATTTGCATTTCAAATTTACAAGTGTTACCGACATTTAAAATATGTTAAATGTAATTGTAAATAGAAATCAACAATACCTACCCATATCGATCTGTTTACCACACAATACTACATTTTAATTGACTATCGTAATAAAAAAAAATACTCCACTCTCATGTGTGCAGAGACGCTGAACTATAAAACGCTAGTTATACGAAAGAAAAATTCTTCCACAAACAAAAAAAAACTCGAGTAAACTCTATCAGTCACACGAGTTGTTGATACCACGCTGCTGCCTGCTTGTTTACCTATCTCGGTATCCTCCAGTTTGGTTGATCGTTGACACTGTTAAGTTAATCATTTTACAACACAGTTAATTGTTATGTTGATCACCACTGGCTAAAGGCAATCTCTTTTAAATGGGATTAATACCGCCTTGAGAAATATGTGTCAACTCTCTCAGCTTCTTCAAGTTATTACATACATATTTCAGAAGTCAGACTTGGATTTTCTTTTTCTTACTAAGAGTGTTTAGTATGTTAAGGCTATCACAATCTACCTCAAACTCGGTCACACATCCACCCCAGCACTTATCTGCCTCGATCAGCGTATCTTTGCACAAAATATATAAATAAAACATTTGCTGACATATCTTACACTTGTGATAACGCGACAACAGAATCTCATTGACTGGCTTATCAAATGTCACAACAAATACTAGGACTATTCAAATTTCAAGGTAGTTTTTGATGCACAATATTGATAAACCAATAATGCTTCTCTATTTAACCACAGCTAATACTTTACGTGCAAAATCTAGAATATATTGGCGCACTGTAGTGTCCACTCTAGCCGTAACAGTGAGCTTGAGTGACAGCTCGCCCCCCAATCTCTTCTCACATCTTATCTGCACCATTCGTAATATCACTAGATTTAGGTTCGACTCACTTTTCATAAATGATAATACTATGAGTTTATAAACGTGTTCTTGTAGCGGTGTATATTAATTTGTGGGTTTTTCGTGAAAAGATGTCACTTTTTATCAACACGCAGTTTTTAATTGCTGACTTTCTCTTTGGCGACAACTTAATTGTTTCTGGCTGATTGTTGATCCTTTACGTCAAATGGTAGCGTCTCATTTTGACTGGTGACTATTGCTTATCATAGGCCGTACAATATTTAAAAAATGATTGTGTATGCATATGCTTGTTATAAGTTCACTGAAATGGGACCATTTTTCTTCCTTCACACACGAATTGGTCATAAGATCTTAAACTGTGTACGGTTGTCGGTAAGTACTGTAACTGTTGTTAATTGCGCAGTTATCGGCTGTCATCGTTTGTTTACGAGAAGAAAGTTGCACGCGATACGGGGAGCGTCGGGGGTCAGTCTGTCGTGTTTGTGATGACATTACCGAGGAGGTTGCCGAGCTACTTGTTACATGGTTCAGGCGATATTACTTATACTTAGTGATAACACGCTAATTAATATGTTTGTTTAGAGACATTACATAGTACATATTGGTTGAACAACCAATATCTTAATTCTGGAATTCTCCAGATCCAAATATAGATAATAGCATTTCAGGAGTCACAAGTCTGTTGCCGTAACGGATACTTCCTTCACTAGTCCACCATAATAAATGGCAGCCTGTAAAAACCCCAGCGCCTTACACGTGCGGCATTCGAGAACTGTCGATGGTCGGAGGGCTAAATAATTGTCGTGATTGACACGGTCCCGGCTCCCGTTACGCGGAACCTGTCTAAGGGCCAACGCAGACGAAGCGGCGCGCGCGCAGGCCACTGACCTCTAGCCGGATCCGACCACATATTGCAACTTCTGCAAAATACATTCTATATTAAGTTGGGTGTGACTTTATGATAATTATGAAATCAGTATTTCGATCCGATACATAACCCATATTTAAAATCTTTGAAGCTAAAAACAACATTATTTTTCTAATTAAGGTTAGTCAATATTGTTATAACATTAAATGGTTTGATAAAAATCGGCTATGATTTTTTAATTGGATAATTATAAATAATGTGCCTTCATATATTTTGGAAATTAAGGTCAGATTGATGATATTTCGTACTATCACTCCCTTAAAACTGTTCGTCATGTTCAGGTAGTCTGACAATTAAACGCAATAGTAGTACATTATGCTGATTATCACATATGCTTGACTTTTAACTTAAGTATTGATAATGTTAATATCGGCCTCCACATTAAGACCCACTCGACGTTTGAAGCACCATTAGGTTCGCGTAAAAACCTTATCGGTTCTATATATAACCTTAATTAACTATAGATAACAGGGGCTATCTTTGGATCAGCGTCATCGTGTTTGCTTTTAAGATGAAACTTTAAAACGTAGATAGACTGAAATACATACATCTGTGGAAAGATGTATGTATTTCAGTCTGTTTACTTTTTATATTATAATTTTTATATATACATATATTTCTGTTATATTTAGTTTCTATAATAACTTGCTCTTCTTTGAATTCTTATAGAGGTGTAATTACTGCTGCATTAAAAGGCCCCTTATTTACATCGTGTGTGGATATGTATGTATACCATTTCTCTGACTGACAATGAGCTTGTACGAGGTTGTTACAAATGTAACAACGTTCGTTTGTTGAAATAAGAAATCATGATAATTATCACATTGGTAATAGTGCCGGTGCATTTTGTCGCCGCGACAATTGATGTGTATTTTTCGGTCCATTGCGTCAAAACGAATGACGCACGCACGAGTTTGGATTCGCGACAGAAATAATTACGGAACTCCTGTCTAGACGAACTGCGTACGGTGGCACACTGAAGGACATACTTTTATTCTTTAAATATGTGATGATTGACATATATTTCCATTACAATACGGAATAAAATCCATCGGGATGCTGATGCTTGTTCAATGGTAATGGTAAAAGGCAAAACTCATGTTTTTACGCGTCGAAACGTCATTTCTTCCTGATTCATAACAGTATTTTCCATTTGTTGCTTTCAATTGTTATTTATGTATTAAATGTATTATCCTGTTGTGTACAGCTTGTGGTTTAACGTCACGTACATACCTTCAACGGAGTTATAAATTCAATTACTTTTAAATTAGAACCATCGTTATACAGTCAGTATGCTAAATACTACTCTATGCGCTGTTATGTACGCATAAATATGTAGATTGTAGACATAGATATCCCATCATATTTCTACGAATAACGTAAACAGTAATCAGTAAAGGTGCAAAAGCTTCGCCAAAGTTTCTAGTAACGAATATCTTTCAAGTATTTCAGTTCAATAATGTCAGTAGTTACACTGAAGTGTTTTACATGAATTGCAGACTTTGCGTGTGATGTAGGCTATTTTGACCACATTGACGTCACGCATCTAACAGGTAATCGAAAACGTTTTGAGTACACACTACTAACAAGATGAGTAGGAATTTCCGTTTTAATGGATCTGTCGATTGCCTTTTTACAAGTTCAAGTGTGGAAGGATCGAACCGCTTTGGATCAATCTTCACCGGCTTAATTATATGTACCACTGCTGTGTAGTTCGAGGAAGTTATTTAAGTTTGTGAATGAACTGCATCATCGTTGTGGTGGGCTAACAGGAAAATGTTCGCGATCGACGTTGTATGTTTTGCATATGTTGATGACTCACTTACAGGTAAAGGTGTTTATTGGGAATTTAACCGTTACTACAGCCTTTTTGGGGTATAACGTTTAACTGTTTGTAATATAGTAAATACAGTAGACCCTGTTTTTCGGTATAATCATGATGTAAATACAAAACCACCGGTGTACATTATTGTATCTTCGGGTAATGTATTTATTGTATCAAAAAATTACCCTAAATGGAAAAGGTTAAAAGCCTTTTCAGAAACTGTAACAGTTTGACCTTTGCAAAACTTTGTATGTCCTCCTTTCTTTTCTCAGTAATATTTTCGTTTGAAAGCTCCACGTGCCGATTTTGGCCTTTTATCATCGTTATATAATTTTCTTATTTACTAAACAATTCCATTAAGTTGGTTCTTTGTCTTTGTGTTTATTTTCTCCGTGACCAAAGTCTCTGCCAAGTGGTTTACTATTAGTGTTCAGCTGTAGTTTGTTATTGTTATTAGCACTTCTAGTACGTTTGCCATTGAATAGTTGCGTTTATTTGCGTATTTCTTGGTTTCATCGCGCCGATAGACCGTAACATTATATACAAGAAAAAGTCGAGCCTTGAAACCTTTTGTGTTTCTTGTTCAGAACCTGGTTTCCGTGCCGTCGTCTTCCGCGTCAACAAAACGTAACAGCGATGATCATCTATATTTTATAGTTTTTCAATGAACGGTTGCTGAATGGCATAGTCGAGCTAAAAATATATTTCACATAAGTATAAACAAATACCGTAAGTGTCTGCTCGTACAGGTGTAGCGTTTGTCATCTTTAGTGACGTGACGCCTA
The DNA here is from genome assembly GCA_905340225.1 of Abrostola tripartita. Classification (NCBI taxonomy): domain Eukaryota; kingdom Metazoa; phylum Arthropoda; class Insecta; order Lepidoptera; family Noctuidae; genus Abrostola; species Abrostola tripartita. The sequence goes on from HG996499.1 coordinate 12,577,302, forward strand.
CCGATGTAGGCAGGTGATGATCCGTTCTTATTAATAACTTACGTTGACAATGTTCTTTGATTGTATTAAGAATTATTTTGTGTGTATTAGTTATTTCACACGCACATTTAAATGTTATGGTTTATTGTTTACATCTAGATGACTTTTTGCATGAAGTTTAGATCGCAATTAATTAGCTTTCAAATAAATATAGGACTAGTAAGACAGGATCAGGATATTGTTGAGTTACTTCATTTTCTCTTAAAAGAACTCTTTCAGAGGAAATCGAATGGAATAAAATGCAGTTAGAATCGATTTAGTCAAGTGTGAAATTGAATCAATAGTTTTTGTTCGTCAAATGTATGCTTCCGTAAGAAAACACTCAGGAATAGGAAGCTACGAATTGATTTTACTTATATTTAGTTAGTTTTGACCATGATTTACATCTGATAGGTCGTCATAAAAAGTTTTTTCGGTTAACTGTAATTTGAAGGCTACCAACTAAGGTTTTAGTCATTTAAAAATTAAATTTTCAAATACTATTTATATATAGCAGATATATTTTTCTTTTTGCAAAGTAATGAAAGCACCCATAAACTTATATTCCAATTATTTTATTAGTATTTATTCCATATTATAATTTGTCAAACACCAGCCACGTGGGTGGCGTGGGTACCAAAATAATGTAATCCAAAGAGAATATCGTTCATTTGATTCGGAACCGTGTGTAGGCGCTGACATTACTCCTTGACCTTTGGCGGCGTTGCGTGGGCGGCTTGTTTACCTAACACAACAGGTCCAGGGAAATTGTACGAAGAAAAGTGTATCGTTTATAGCAAAACGAGCGTGTTTGTTTATTTACGAGCTGGTGAAAAACTTGGTAATAGCTTGTTACGCTCGATTAGCTTTTGTACTTACAGGACTTTAGTTAACTGGGGTAAGTAGTTTTCCTATATTAATGAATATTAACGGTCTGTAATGTTGTTCAAGAAAGCAATATGTTTAAGATTGTATAATGTTTTCGCCAAGTTTATAGAATGGACAAAAGCGACTTATCTAACTAGTATGTCTTTATTTAGGATGTGATAAACATATAAAATTGTATCATTTACATAACCATTTATTATACTATTGTTGACGTAATTGTAATCAAGATTTATCTCTGCAATGACATGCCACTTAAGTATTATCATTAAGTTACCCACCTCGGTAGGATTTAAAAAGAATATGACATCATATCTATTATCGTAATATGCTTGTGTTCTGTAGGCATGTTATTTTTAGTTATGCGAAACTCAACACGTGAACCGAGTCTAGACCGAGAACAAATGAGTCGAGATTATATTTTATTGCTCAACATCAAATCTTACGGTTTTATTGACTTTAAGAGCTCTAATATTGTGTTGTCGTCTTCAAAGTGATTCCTCGGCGTTGTCGTTGTGTCGCCTTCATTCATTACGTTTGTCAAATATTGTCTGAAGTATATGTCAAATGAATGAATTCAGTGTTTTTAATTGGCTTTTGTTACGTCTGTACATCTTCTTAATATTCTTTGCTTTGAATTTTTACTATTACTGTGGCTGTGCTGTTGTTACAGTTAGTTATTTCTGTCTTCAACCCATGAAATGTTCTTAAGAATACATGAGCATAGTAGAAAAATGTTTTATGAAACAAAGAGCAGCTAGCACAACACATGACGGTTACCAGGCCGGTTAGTTTCACGGGAGCACCACTACTCGTGCCCATTAATTACTCCCCATTCACGATCGCTAGCATCCATTAATACGTGGGAATCCCACACCTGCTAGCCTTCAGAACCACAAAAGTTTGGTAAACGAATACACTGGTTGTTATGTAGAGCGCTTCGTGTCGCGACCATTGTGACCAAGTTCCCGCACAAGTTTGTAATGAGTGCATGATATTAGATTACTTTGTAATTGACGTTAGTAAACACCGTGTGGTTGTCTTAACATGCCTGTAGTGGTTATCGAATACTAGAAAAACGGTATTGTTCACGAATGCTATGCCATTTATACCTATTGTATTGATTAAGTAGTATAAATATCTTTAAGAAAAATTTTAAATAAAAAATTATAACCTCCTTCAAAAAACTCAAAAGTGAAAAATAATATTTTATCACTTCACTTTACATAAGCGAAGTGGAAGTCGGCGCCAAATCCTATGCGTTCGCTTAGTTTATAGTGTTAGCTTTTAAACTATGAACCACGCACGTATGGCAGCATTCTCTTATGTATTATTTTTCTGAATCGCTTAATGGATGTTGGGATTTGGCGCGGACTTCCACTTTGCTTATGTAAAGTGAAGTGATAAAATATTATTTTTCACTTTTGAGTTTTTTGAAGGAGGTTATAATTTTTTATTTAAAAATTTTTATTTCACGATTTTTTAGCTTTAGATTCGGCTAATGTGGTTTTGCTATTTGTATGACCATTTTAGCGATTTAAATTTTGTTTTGTGAAATGGGTATTTAGTGAAATATAATAAACCACACGACGATAGATCGTTGCAGGAAATGACAAGACTACGAAATCTGTCTTCCGACACTGAAGGTAGATAAGTAAGTCAGCAGTACATAAGTAAGTCATAATACACCTTTTATTTACGAGGCAAAATCATCCAATGAGTCCTCCCACCCTGGGTGGAGAGACTGTCAGACTTGTACTGACAGTCATACTACTGTCATACTCATCCACAGTGTTCTTTCAATAGCCCTTTACGTTCCAGGGTCACGGTTACCCAGGGACAGTACCGCGATCACGGATCAGCTTACGTAATTAGGACGCATGAAATTTGAAGAGTTTTGTTCATATAACCGAATATCTCATCAGAACAAACATCTAATTATTTTTCAGTATTGCGTTTTTTTTGTAAAACGTTGTAAGTGACCTTGAACATATTTTTTTTCGGAATTGTTTTATAACCTTTGTAGTGAGTACAGGCGTGATATTATGTTGTGTGATGGCGTAAACAATGCTTAGATATGCTATAGCAACAATCGCGGTTAATCTGCTGTTATTTATTGAAGAGTTCCCCCGATTTCTACAAGATCCCATCATCAGGTATTGAAATGGTGACAATGGGACTACACGGGAAGCACCAGCTTTCAAATAAAAAAAGAATCATGAAAATCGGTTCACCCAGTCGCAAGTTATGAGGTAACAAACATAAAAAAAAAAAATACAGGCGAATTTATAACCTCCTCCTTTTTTTGAAGTCGGTTAAAACATTAGTCGCGTGGCTTAAACGTGACATACTGTTTACTGATAACATTATTTTCATCTTATTATTAACACAGTTTATTTAATCAAAGTAATAACTCAGTCACAGTAGAACAGTAAATGTTTTCTAAAGTTAATACAAAATGCCAATGTAACTATTTCGGTTTCTCATTTATCTTAACAAAGTGAAAGTCTTTTCAAAAAGTTACGTAAGCTCCAAACGGTTGTGTCAGACTCAAAAATACCTAGACACGGATATGAGTCCATTCAAAATGTTCTTACATTTTACAGATATCGCGTTTAAGCCGTATTAACTGGCTACTTAAAGGGTTTTTGAGAAATAATTCGTATCATAGATAAAGAATAAAAATAAATATCTATTTATGAAAACTTAAGTTTGAAATTGGTACAGTCAATACAAACAAGTCATGCGAAGTTTCTAGAACGAAATATAGATTCTAGACTCATAGGTACACTAATCAAATAAGCGTATGATGATACACTCAAGATGACGACGTATCAACTTATTGCAGATTAGTTTATAATTAGTAACGAAGGATTATTGACACTTTCGTTCTCACATTAATCTTGATTTTAAAATTTTGGTATAGGTAGATAGTTTCGTTCAACAACGCAAGCGCATTGTATAAGACACTGAACGATGGCTAGACGTCATAAATTCTATAATGATAGCCCGCTGCTCATGTAGCCCAATTTAACTCTATTAATTTTACAATCTTCGTCTATAAACTCTCTGTTCTTTTCTTTTGGCAGTCGTAAAACTATAAAGGCTGGGTTATAATTAGCAATGTTTATCGTTGTCTAATTAATAGGTCCTTATAATATTGTTTACCTCTATAGTTGAGTTCGAGTCATAGCGGAACTTTTCTTGAGTAATAAATAATCTATGAACAGTAGTCAGTTACATCGTGCGTGCGTGATTCATTATGACAAAGTTGTATTAATTCATATTGTATTCAATTCTTATCCTGTTGTTTCAACATTAAAGAGTATTTGCGTTCAACACAAGAAATAAACTGGTTACATTTATAGACGCAACGGTCCGCGACAATTGGCCTCGTTGGAGTCGTGGGCAACTGGGCAGGAAGCGGCAATAACCCAGTGTCAGCGGATCAAACACCGAAAGTGACTGGAGTGGACCACCACCTGTCGGTTTGACCCAACGTTTGATCAAACGTAACCTCGTTTATTTTCATATTGTGTTGGCGTCTTGATATTGTTTGGCCTCCATAACCGCGTTGGTTATGTTGGTTCCAGAGCGTACTAGAGCCGACTAGTAACCTTCATTGGATAATGCTCGCGTAACACGTGGCCCGGAGGTCGGGTCATTGAATAATTGTCAACAGAACTCGTGTGTTCATTCATCTTGACTGGCCACAGAGATGTTTAAGACAAAAGTATCTACATCAGTTTGAAGCATTTACTTTATAAAGCAATCTGTATAATTATGTTCTTTATATTATGTTCTTACGTTCTCGTCTCCTTCATGGATGGTAGTGGCACAAACAAGTCTTCCAAGATGACCTTATTAGCATTCACTCGAGTACCGGCGCAGTTGAATAAACTTATTGAACTTCAAATTAACAAGCATGTTTAAAAGATTGTTGTTCATACTCGTTACTTACGAGTACTTTTAAATTTTTTTACGTAAAAATCTCATATTATTTCCAACTAATTGATGCTTATGATTTGTATTTCGTGAAGAACAGTCATCACTTGATTTGATAAAAAACCATCTTGATAAATACAAGCAAATTCTTCTGATATTATTCTCTTCGTTCACAAACACATTGTGTTTAGTTCCATCAATCAAATTCCTTTCTGCTACGTGATATGATTCCGCAATCACATCGTACTTCTGTATTATAGCAGCATTTATATTGAACTTTAAATGCACAAATGTAGGAAGATTCCGTCTGCACTCCTGCCAAACGATCAATATCGATTTATCTTCGCAGTTTGAGATTAGATGAGATTGCTATTGCAAATAACTGTTTGTTATGTGAGCATTGATCAACAGAAGCTATAACGATTTGTGTTTATTTATAGACTTATCACTACTCATATCAGTCAGGATTTATGTCTTCAAAGGTAATTGAGGAAAAAGTGTGCACGTACTTAAATGTCCATCATGTGGGGCAGGATAATATGAATCATTTTGCCGTCGTATAAATGATACCTGAACCAGCGGATAGGCAAAAAAGAGTTGTTTAGAGCACATATGACAACGGCAATAATTAAGAGTCTGTACTGGGTATGTACTTAGCAGGCAGCCGGCTTCCGCTCAGTGGCGCGACCTACCGCACGCGACGCGCCGGGACGCTCCCACAAGGTCTAGGCTCCGGTGGTCAACACGCCATCTACTACTAATACTACTTTGTTCATATATCTTATCTTCATCTTTCAAAATTCTCACTGCAAAACAAACTTCCAGTTATAAAATCTATCAATCTTGTCGTCGAAATAGCATCAATTCTGTATTCAGATTTCGAAACGTTGAAACTTTATTAAGCTGCCAACCATGCAAGTAAACAAAGACGAGCTTTCATCAAGTTGAGTATAAGATTACGCCTCGTGAAAGATACGTATAACGTATAGGTACATCACGGTTGTTATCAAAGGTGAAATGTGAATGTATTTAGTCAGGGTCTTTTGTCAAATGAATTCTGTTGCCAAGTTGATTACATAAGAAAGAGAAAGAGCACATATTACGTGACAAATGTTTCTTTTGTTACAAAGTACCTTCAGACGATGGGTCGTCTGTCAAGGATGAATTGGTTGCATTCATTATCATTCTATTTTTGTGTGAAAAAACAAGGGTAAGGTTATTTTTTGGTAAGAGTAGTGAGTAGGTTGGTGTTTATTGACAAGGTTGTGAACATCGGAAAGTAGTGTTCGTGTAACTTCCCACTTACACTGTTTTGCTTTGATCAAGCTTATTTTTTAAATGTTTGTATCAAATATAAATAGGTTTAAAACAAGTTTCGTCGACTCGTGTTCATGTGAACTGTTTCTATTGGCTAGGCGATATTAATTAGTGGTCACAAGAAACTTGGGCTTATGCGGTAACGTCTATATTTATCTTCATGACCGCAGCTCCACTGTCCCGCACACATGTCGGATAATTGATGGTGAGAAATTACTGCTGAGAGAATACAGCCGAAATTTTACTGGTGGAAGAAAGTAAAATATAAAACTAAAGTGGATTCAAAAAACTTTTGAGGAGAACTAGGAAAAACATATGTAGATAACTTTACAATAGGTACAGAATAATTTGATCTATATGTTTCGGAACCTACACTATTCTAATTTTAGCCTACAATCCTAACAAGTGGGCCTACCGGAAATCTAAAAGGGTTCGGACTCTAAATAATGCACCACCGGAAATGACGCGCGGCCAGCGATGCCAGCGTTGGCTGCCAGTGATTTTGGCTCGTTAGCGCTCTCGTACATATTCGGCTGAATGGCGCTCTCACTGAAAACTTTATCGTCTCCGATGTGCCAGAAAACGTATTTCATGCAGCATCGTGGAGCTGCTTTCTGGAACACTTCAATATATTGTTTTTGGAAAACTTACGTCACGTCTGAAGGGTGTGCTTCAGTCTGATATTTTGTTTAAGCTACTTGCATTGAATGCCTAAAGTCGATCATTTTGGAATTCATAGAGATTTGCATTATGTTGAAAGACTCGTTAAATCATGTTAGGCAATTTATTCGCGTCAATAATTTTATGTAAATGTAGAATCTCCTTTTATTACGACAAGATAGAAATCAACGGCTCCAGCTATTAGTTCCGCGCCGGCACCATTACCGAGTCCTATGTGACGTTGCAACACGCTGCAGCCCTCGGGACTGGCTTTTGATCCTTACTCCAGCCGCCGCCGATTAACTTCGCCTGCAATCGGTTTCTATTATAAGTGCGCCGTAAATGGCGTTCCCATCGCCGTCTAAATCTGTCTCGCCATCGGACATATCTATCCGTGCCTCTATATGTTTGGCTGGCTATTCTGGTTAGGCTATAAATGGCGCCGCTTCGACCGGGTATTATTAGCATTGGCCGCGCGACTCCCGAACATATACTCTTTGCACCTGATTGGATGGTGGCCAGATTTAGACCTCGTTATGTTCGCCTCAGGACTCGAGTGTCAACTATGGCTATTACGGTACTGGTCAAGTGCGAGTGGTTAGCGTGGCTCGGATACTTCTGATTCCTAAGTGCATCACGAATTATATTGGCTTATCGATTGATGTCTTCCGAATAGGTGTTAATGATACCCAATTTGTTACAATTGCCTATTGGCAAAATTTGCTATTTAAAACTGTAGCGATGGTTCTGTTCTTGACATTTTTGAGTTCAGTTTTCTATCCATAGAAATCTGTAGGTATCAATGCATACAACATCGTACAGCGAAAGTTTCTTGTTTCTTTGAGGCGCACCAAGCATTGAGAAATCTTAAATTCTCTGCAATATCTTTCCATAGTTAACCTCAACTTTTACGTTAATTCTACCGTAATATAGGCAGCACTTACAATTTACAAGTCCATAATCAACGGCTGGCTGAACCAGTGCGTAGATAATGAAAACGTCACGTGACGTGCCCACACTGCCCACTGTTCGCTGCACACCCGGACCAACATGGCCGACCTGTGACGTCATTACAGATTAACAAGTTATTATAATGCATTAAGTTAACTTATTTGAATTAATTTCGGTGATAAATATTGATTTGAATTGTACTTAAAAATTTATAAAAATTAAATGAATGGTTGAGAATTATAAAGAAAACCATATTTTATTTTATTTCATAATCTGATTTAAACTATATGACTACTAGCATAACAGTTTGAATTCAATTTCCTACGACTCGATATTTATACAATTGCGTTAGTCTGTAAGTTTATTAGTCCAGGTCCGTAGCGGGAACTTAATTAGCAGTCTCAGTGTGGCATTGGCAACATAAATACAATTACGGGTAATTTCCCTGCTTCCTGTCTAATAGTAAATCCCGCTTAATGTTCCACATAATATTTTATTAAAATGTTAAGTTGTATGATAAGTATGTTTTCAATTTGGTTTCATAATATAAAGAAACAAAATTATTGATTAATTGCCTTGTGGGTGCGTCAAAGAAAGTCGATAAATCAAGCTTTGTTTTTTTGACATTCGATTAATGTGTCCTGTCTGAGAATTGGTTAACTGAATGTGTGCTCCTTGTCTACTTTATAACATACTTTTTATTAATTCTGCATAATGATCTTTAACCTACGATGATGTGCTACTAACAAACGTGCTTATTTTTACTTTTGCTTAAAACGATTATTCAGTGCTAAAAATAATGGCTTTTCAAAACCAGAATGATACCAACACGTAATAAATTCGCCGTTTAATTGATGTCGTACTACTTGCACATCGGTGTCGGGAGGCGTGTCGTGTCATCGGATTTTGTTTTAGTTGGCGTCCGCGCGCGAGGTCGCCGCGCTGCGCCGGATGCCAGCGGACTCACAACGGATCTCGGTTGCCGGGTCGTGCTGTTGGATCATACGCGCTAACTGGGTTATGGATTGTTTCGTTATCTCATGCTTTTGTTATTGTAGGGTTTTAGGTAAACGTTTTCAGAAGCGGTTAAATTCAGTCATCTTACATTTTTGTCTAATGTCCTAATTACAAATGTCGGTACTATAAACGCAGAACTTTTATTGATAAAACTCTGCTAATCACGAGTCTCGAAAACTGCAAATTACGACAACAATCTTAAAAGAAAAAGCGTGACCAAAACACATGACATGACTGATGACATTTACAACCAGCTTCTAACATCAATTGGCTCCAAACATACTGAATCATCGCCCAATCTAAAAGAATTATATCATAATGTTCGGCGGCCGAGCCACGCCGGGAGTTTGGCATAGCTGTACGACCGTGATTTATCTGCTCGGAAGGTGTAGATAAGATGAGCTGCTTGGCACCTAACCTATATCTTAATTCTGTGGTAATTGGACATCATAGTCTAAAAACCTCGTCACAATACAATGTACTGGAGTTTTTAGAGATGATCACTTTTGTTCCGACATTACTCTTGTGGACGAAATCAAGTGTCATCAGCAATGAATGTTTGGCACTTGCAGTATCAACGATGAGCTTGTTGGGTGACGGAACATGACAGGTGGGCCGTCAAGCTATTACAGATAACATACGTGCGAAAAATCTATCCGGGGATTACTATTTATTGAAATTTTGGGTTCTATTCAAAACCGCGCCGTTGGATTTCCAGGCATCTTAAATCAGCTCATTTCGAATTCATCGCTTTTGATACTCTCCGCGATTCGAATAAACTAGTGTAGAGAATTTCGCGAAGTTATTTCGGTATCACTGCAAGCCCACACAAAAATCTTTCTCAAAACACATGATATCAGTACACATTTTTCTCGTACAATCGTTTGAAAAGTGATATGTTGAACCGAGTTTAAATACACAAAGAAATATTTAAGAATTTATTTTAAACAACGTTAGATCAGACGGGCTGCATGGTAAAATGTAGTTAACACCTAGATCTATAATTAGGTGTCTAGGTGGTACGCTGCGAGTAAATTTAAAATAATTATAATTAAGTACGCGAGGTGAGCATGTTAATCGGCCGTTAACTGCAGCTAACCTTTGTAATTTATGTCGTGTGAGATGCGTGGGCGCAGCAGTTGAGATGAGATATGTTATTATTGTGGATGATTTTTTGATAGTGCTACCGATTCTAGTAGTTACGTGATGCGTTTGAAAGTGTTAGGTTAACGCAGAGATGTTTTACATTTTGTAATTCAAAGTAATAAATTACCTTGATTAGTATTTGTAAATTACGTGCACAAAATTGTATTTTGCTAACAGATCAAATTATCTTTTCGTTCGTATTAATATTTAAACTAATGTATCCTCAAAATAGATTCAACTTCAAATAAACTTCAATGTAATCGTATAAGTAATTGTGACTTATTTGCCCCAAATGGCTGATTAAGTAAGTACTTAAGTTATGTTTTTAAGTATCGTGCTATACTACTGCCGATGCGTTAACACAGCAGGTCCAAAGTATAATGAATGCATCTATGTGGCGGTGCAGTCGCCCTGACCGCGATGCGGCAGACTGTGGGTCGCCGTACGCATGCGCCGCAGCGCCCTGCGCCCGCGCAACGCTTAACGAACTTATCGCACTCCAGATTAGTGTTAGGTATAATTATGTATGTAATGCTATGGAAAATTGTGGAAACGATAATGTGGTAGGATTTAGTATGATTAGCTTTCGATTTGTAACCTACCTACTTTATAAACTTACCTTCGTGTGTGTTGAATTTATTATTTTACTTATAGACTATTTAGGCTATTTTACTGTCGTGATATGCATTATAACTCTTATAAGTAGTATATGTTAGCCTAACGATGTTAAGAAATACAATTATGGACTTATTTTGGAATTAAGGTACCTAATTTCGAAATCACGTCGCTTACAAACAAACAAATACTTCTTTATTCATGTTTCTTTTTATTTAATTATATATATAATACTTATATCTAATCAATTTTAAAGTTTCATTTTAGTATTATAGCCATGTCAATTTTGATTGATTTTATGTACCTAACAAGTCTGAATTTATCTAAAATAAGCTATTTACGCTAAAGATAACAATATCTTGTGATTTTAATTACCTACCTACATTAATAATAATTGATGATAAATTTATTTTATATACCTACCTACTTCATTATAGAAATTATCATAAAATTGATTACCTGGCTTTCCTGTAACTACCTACGTAAGTACCTACGTAATCCAATTGTGCAAACGATTTTTTTTATATATTATAAAATCTAAATAAACTTTTTTTTTAATTAATTTAGTTATTAGTTATAAAAACCATTGGATATTTAATACACATTTTTAATTAAACTTTTATTCTGAGAACGTCGTTAATTTAAATCCATGTGTGCTATGGTTTACATATTCATTAACATTTTAATTAATATTGGCTACAAAAGAGCTACAAGACGTCAATTTAGTTGCGCATAGATAGAAGTATTTGAAATTACACCAAAATAAGACCGGACCATATCGAGCGGAGCGTCACCTGCGCCGGCGCGGCCCTAGAGCCCTAGTGTTGTAACACGGGCAAGGCGATGCATCAGAATAGTCTGTTGTGCAACGCACCCCGCCGGGCCAAGGTCCCACCGAATTAACTGCTGTCTACTGCACAGCCCGCTTGGTGACCCATTTCTATTCACTATTGGTACGCGCCGTGGAACATTTGTGGAAAATGTCGGCTTGATTGATGCTCAAAGGTCGGCTCGGCACAATTGGCGCACTCGCCAATCTAATTGGGTTCGATGCCCGCACGGAATAAATATTTGTGTGGCCTACAGATATTTGTTCCGAGATGTTTGAGATCTGTGTTGGTCCTTTTAGCTTTCAGCTAGCTGTTCAGTTGTATTGAATTCATGAGCTGCGAAGCTCTCTCTCTCAATAGACCAAATTTCGATCTGCGTAAAGCGACCACTAAACCATCTTCATCTGATCTCTCGTCTTTGATCTGCATTTGTAATTAATTAGTACCTAACATTGTTATTCATGACATGGTTTTATACATGACAAAGCCTTAGCTCGGAGCCAACAAAAATGTTGTAATTACAGTCTTTATTCGTCTTCATTGTGTTCCGATTTCCGCAAACAATTTGCCAACAATTAATGTCATCACATCGCCACAAAGTAGTTGTGTGATGAGTGGCAAGTTCGCCAATCACGCTGCGTGAGAGATATGAGCTACGTTGGCCGCCAACTGTCCTGGCAGGCTTGTTTAGTTGGCCACAAATGTTGGTTATGACACGTTTTGTGTGGAAAATTAACAAAGTTTGGGTGAATACTACAGAATTAAATTTTTCAAACATAGTGTTAGTGTCTGCATTGTATGGCGAGAAAACGTATATTTTTATAAACCTTATCATTTATGTGTCCTTGTTAACTTATCGGACTTTGACTAAGCTGACTTGGCATAGCCTATTGAAAGGTTACTCCAAAGGTGACATTCAAGATGACTAGCACAATGCCTCGAGCCCCTCTGACCTTTAACAATATAGCACCTATACATTAGGTACCTAATAATTTCGGAAAATCCACGTTACTTAAAGCGTAAGGTGATCTCATTACCTATTTTTACAGAGAACTGAAATCTACACATTGTTGATACACGTTTGTTATTACAATTCTCCAACCGCAAAAACATTACTTTCCAATAAATAAATAGACACTGAACTGTGAACATAAACAGTGGGAATTTAAATAAGTGTGATAAACACGGGAATGTTGATGACAGAGGTCATGGTGGTGCGACGGGTGACGGGTGAGGTCACGTCACATTGTTGCGGGCTGCTAGATCACTGCACAGACAAGCGATAGCTGGGAGTAAACAATTAAACATGGCTCACCTGCTTTTGATATTATTATCTTTGGTATAATTTTGTGTCTATGTAGGTTAAGAGCTAAGCTATCTTATAAGCTATTTTCCAAGAAAATTAAACGACGTTATCATATTGTATGAAGTAGCAATACAACGTTATTGTAATGTATACATCGCTCGATGAATGAAGTGAACACGATTCCATTTGTTTATATGCCAGCAGTGTATAGTGACAATATCTTTATACTGTAATGACGGTCCAAAGGATATCTAGTGCATCAATGAGTGTTTTATTTGTCAAATAGGAACTTAACTAGTTGTTAAGGTAAAAAGTAACAGTCGCTAGCTTTGAACAATCTTAGTAAGGAGTTAGATTTTAGTCGTTGTCAATACATACCCATGTATACGATTACATAATATTGTCGTTATAATGGATTTCCCTGTTTAGTAATCTCTACAGCCAGGATAGCTAATAAGACGCTTCAGTCGCGAGTCGTGTGTGGTCTGGTATCTCCAAGCCACTTATTTAAAGGCGGTCGGGCGCTCGCTGCGTTCCTGGCACTCTCTGTAATTGTATATGTTTTTATATACCCTGAGTGAGTCCAGTGCGCTGTGCAGCCAATCTTCAATGCAGTGCAATGCCATCACGACCGCCGTCTTATGTCATTTGTGCTTTTACTCGTTTCTTTACCTCCACTGTCAATTGGTTCTTCGGTCATTGCTTCTTATTCTATGTGCGATTTACCAACAAGCAGCGAATAAAAATGCTTCTTATTATCCGCCAAGTTATTCAACTAAACCATAAATACCTAACTGAACGTTATAATATCGCGGACCTATGTTATCAACATGCTAGTTCGTCATCGTCTGTCGATGGTTCCGCTTATCCTATGATGTCGCGACACATGTATCCTATCAGTGAATGGAACGTAGCCCCGAAGGCCGAGGCGGTAGATCGTTGCTCAACACGTCAAGTGTGTCAAAGGAAACTCCCGTGCTACGGGTATCGGTGAGTGCATTAATTGTAGGAAAATCACCGGCGCGCGCGCACCCGACGCTGCGAGACGATCAGCCTGCCTGTTAAGTTTCCATTGTTGTCGTTTTGGTTTAATTATAGATTGGAGGTTTAAGATGATGGCTCATTACTGTGTTCGGCTTATCTTATCACACTTTTTAACGACTGATTACATAATTTTGTGACGACTTTTAATTATATTGTTAGCAATGAATGATCAAAACAATGCTATTTTAGTCGTAATTGAGCAACAATTATTGCCACATAACTTGGATGCGGTATGCGGAAGTCACTTTATTGTGTTTGTTTATAATAGTATAATTAATTTAAAGAATAAACAACTATTTTGTACAAGGAAACGCACACATTTCCTGAATGCGATCTTTATATTATTCGATGCATCTCTAACATTCAATAAGTATTGATGAAATGAAAGAAAGTCTAACGAGCAATTCTGCTTTCATATGTTCAATATTCCAGTGTAATTTGCGCGTGTATACCATTATATAGCTCCATTAATGCGTGTTCCTCGCTGAACATATATACATGAAACATGACTAAATCATTTCTTGGAACGCATTCCCCGCGGCGGTACTATCACACACACAATAATTATGCTCAAACTAATACGTTATACTATGGATTATTGGTTTAAACTAATGAGTTTCACCTCTTTAAAATAATATGCTAATACAATTAGTAGTCTTGTGCTTCATTTCTTAAGGTAGCTTTTAACTTAGTTGGGGTGGAAAAACTCTGTCGTTACCGGGATAAAACGTAGCTTATTTTCTTTCTAGGGCCTAGAGTTTATTCTATCAGTTCAAACAAAAATACAGACAGACATTTGTTTACTTTCTCGTTTATAATAGTAAGGATTGTTATAACCTCTAGAAAGTTCTTATTTACATATCAATCTCAAGTCGACCTCAAAAGGTTACGCCGAGATATTCTGGTAAATAGATTATGAAAATATTCACATTTAACGGAACGACGGTTTAAGATCTGCTCATCACTGTTACTAAGCACAAAACTAGATGTGTCAACAAAAGTATATTTCAAAGAAAAAGACGTAGTATAGGTTGTTTTATGACTACAGCGGCACGAGAATGTTGCCTATGAAGTTATAGAAACGAGTCTATTGTGCCTATCTCGACGTATCAATATCATGGCGAACACTGACCACGTTACAGATAATGGTACCAGATACAATAGATGTCAATACGCTGGTCGCAGAGAAATGGTCCCGCAATGTCACCCAGGGGCCGCCAGCTGACACTTATCGGCGGAAGGGCAACGACCTCGCCGGATGCCTTATCAGCTGGTGTTGACCACGCGACTCATCCCACACCCACTTCTCGGTACCACCGCTTATCAAGGAGTAACTGTTCCCAGACACTTCGGATGGTACTTATATGAAAAATGTGTAATGTTAGCTTTTGGTACTAATTAGGTGTCGCTTGCGATGGAACGGATTCTGGGTTCAGCTTGTGGGAATTTCAAAACTATTGACTAGTATAAAAGGAGCCGCAAGTGTCATAAGAGGCAACCATATTATTAATTTTGTGGACAAGACAAATTAATATAGTCTTTTATGTATGTAGAAAGTAAAATGAACCAATCAGCTGCGACGACATTTATTACCTCGTATAGCACAAATCTTATGATACTTTAACAATAGTACGAACCTATTTTTAAACATGATTCCATAGCGAGCATGCAACCGAAGTATTCAAACAATGGCAACAAAACGCCTACCCAGCCCTGAGCCACATCGACTAACTGTTTAACTAAGAAATGACGCAAACTTCCACAAATAATATTAATATCAATTGACAAAGAAAATAAATAAATAATGCAAATGACCGTATCAAGAAACATTATTTAGATAGATGCATAATGCTATATTTATGGCTATATCGAATAATATACATGTTTTATTCATACGCTCAACTAAATTTGGTTATATACGACTTTCGTACTGTTACTACCAACCAGTCTACTGACGCCATTCCCTAATGGGGTGACGCAGGAATGATACGCATCTGCCAAAGTGATGCATTTTCACAGCATCATATACCTACGACCGCTGCGATGGCGAAGCTCATACATCAACAGTAACAAATGCGATGTGATGAAATATTGCAAGTTTGATATCACAATCACATAATGCGTGTATTGACGTAAATGATCGACTCCTATAGGACAATATCTACACGTAGTCGTAAACATATATTCAGACGCTAGTTTAAATTTATTATCTACAGTAAATCGCTTTTATCATAATGGTTATAATCAAATCGACTAATGACGAACGTGAACTTGAAATCGATCCTGCGACCTTTCTTAGCAGCTACCT
The DNA here is from genome assembly GCA_905340225.1 of Abrostola tripartita. Lineage (NCBI taxonomy): Eukaryota > Metazoa > Arthropoda > Insecta > Lepidoptera > Noctuidae > Abrostola > Abrostola tripartita. The sequence goes on from HG996499.1 coordinate 12,593,344, forward strand.
TGTCAGTAACTTTATTTTATTACAAGTAGGACCTAAAATATTAAGCTTACGAACAAATTGGCTTAAAGTAAAACAGTTATTTAGAATCAGTTACTTAATCTCATATACACCTACCTAATTAACAGCATAAGAGACGTCTCAATAAACTCATTTCGTACATACATTCAAATACAAACATTTGATTCACCTCAATAGTTCCACATTTCATGGTACAGGTTAATATTTGATTGAATCGCTGCCTCGTGGCGATTCGCTGTCAAGTAGTGGCATTACGTCGCCGGCCTGGGATCGATGCGGCTATTAAGTAACATTACAGGTGCGCAGTGGCCCAAGTTCAGGGCCGCGCCGGCTCTGCCTACACGCTGAGTGGTAGTGGCGAGCGGCGGCGCATCCCAGCTCTACACTCACACTTGTGCATAACATCAAGACGTTTAATTTAAAGAAGCTGTAGGGCTGTCACACAAACATACAGATATTTAAAATGTTTTCTGTATTATCAGACAAACAGAGGTGTGTCTATACGTGTTTTAATTTTTACATGTATACCGTTGAATGACGTATTCACGCTCCAAACGTCATTCACAAATACGATAATTGATCGCCATGTGTTCAGTTGCCAAGAAAAGAACGTTTGTGTTTCAAACGTCCGCGTCTAGACGCTGTATTTCAGATTTACAATTTTCAGCATGACCCTGTAAATGAACTCACATTTCAAAGATTGGACTACAAAATAAATTTCTTGAGATATTAAAATAAACTCGCATAAAAGCGAATAATGGGTTTACAAAAATAAATGTGGAAACTTTCCTGCAATATTGTACCGAACACATTATCAGTTAATTTTAGATCGCTATAAAGTTTGTCGCAATCAACCCTAGTGACATCGTGTGTGAGGCAACACCGGGTGTTAATAATAGATCGTATGTAAAAACTTGCTCGCGGAAATCCTATTTGTATGGACGCGAAAATAGAACTGTGCGACAACGGCCGCGCGGAACGCGGGCGATTTTAGCACTTGCACTATTGGCTATTACACTTTCTAAATACAGACTTATAGACGGCTGCAATAAGATTAGCAGCAGTCTGAGTTCAGATATACATGCACTGTCTTGGGTTTATACAGTTTGCTTAAACCGATTAGAATATAGATGTACTCTGGCACATAACGAATGGTGGATGCAATATGTTCTATATATACGTGCGTGTTATTATATAGTATTGTATACTTGATTTGTGACAATATCCCTTTAACATGAATTGTTTATAATAATGTGTCTTCAAATTGTGCAACACCTACTGTTTATTCTGATTGATTCTGACTGTTGCTTCAGTATCAGTTTTATGGATATTGATAAAACTGCATGTCGATCATTTCTCTCATAAAATATCAAGGATTTTTACTGTTTTGTAACATCGTAAACATTACCTTTTCTTGTTATATCTTTACTTATCTTATCTTCCTTTTCCAGGTAAGAGTCCGGTCACTATAAGGAAACTGAAGTAATCGCCGCGCATTAGATACGGTAATCACACTCCTATATATAGCACTAAGTAGATAAGCCGGTATATGTCATGATTCACTCTATTTATATGTCTTATCATGGGTTATCTTCCGTGATGAAGAATTAAACTTACCGTGGGAATATAGATGTAGGGTATCTCGCGTCCAAGGCTCTGTGACTACACAATGAAACAAAGTCGGAGAAAAGTATTGTAAATTCTCAAAGTCAAATCTCCAGATAGAATTAAAAGAGCAGCTTAATAGTATAAGTTGCTGAGAGAAGCTGGCTTTTGCAATTCATTCGCACGCACAAAGAACGTTTCCTTTGCGTCGCTGGAATAATAACACAAATAATATGATTATTCACCTAACTACTGGGAACTAGTTGGTATTTTATATAAGTCAGCAAACATTCATTGCCATTTAATGGTAACAAAACAAATCCGTTCCACAAGCACGTCAGCCTCAGGTCAGTACTGATAATGTTAGTTATTAATAAAGCAAATCGTTTCGCAATCACTATAATTAGCAGCCAGTTATTCCAGTCGGCTTACTGTCTGTTATCCAAGCATTAGGAGCTCTGATTAGTGTGTGAATGTCATATAACAAGTGTGTTTTCAGTTGAAGAGCTATTGTTTTAATTACAACTTAATTTGGTTGTTGTTAGGTAGCGTTGTTATTTGTTGTTGGGTGGAAAGTCACACCATATTAGCGTCTGGTGACCCTTAGATCACCTTAGAGAAGAAGGTTGTAGGTATAAGTAGATCTATGTGCGATAGAGTTTTGATAGTGTCAAAATTCACTTTAATTAAGGTCCAATGTAATCATAGATGTGTATCTATCACTTACGCGAATATTATACAATTAAAAATAGTTTTATTTCAATGGTCCCATATGTATGCCGGATAGCTCTCTCAAACGCGAATAGTATGCGCTTACGTAAAAAACACGTAGGCATGCATACGCTAGTATTCGATGAATACATTGTATTTTGTACCGTACTGCCGATTGTCACACGTCGCATAAACATCACGTTTACACACAAAGTATCCGGTTGCTAACCTATCACAAACTCCTGGCTGATAATGTCACATGCATTAATATTCCTCTCCAACCCGCAGAACGAACCACCGTTCGATCCCATTATATTACCATAACTGCCCATAATTTCGACACATGTTCCAGTGTCCTATTTATAGAACCGTTTACCATTGTCTATGCAATATGGCGGACATGTAGCGCTGATTACAATATATTGTTAGTGCTATTTTTAGCGCGTGGTGATGTGAATAATTAATGGCGGCGTAGTGACACGTTTGTTTTCGATATGGGTGTGTCGGTGACTGGCGGGAGCAGCGTCAGCTATCCTTGTTGGGAATGGACTATAGCTGGTGTTTTTCTTTCTAACTAATGTGTGACGTAAGAGGTTAATTTCCACTTAAGTAGCTGTTTAGTACATCCAAGAGTGCTTGCCCTTAATTTTCACTGAGGTCAACTACAGACAACCTCTACATACGACATGCCCGCTATACGACATTCTGGTCAAATGTTCACGTAAGCATAAATTAATATCTAAGAACAATGTCCGTAGACCAATGTCTCAAAGTTTTTATTTGACATAAATCAACTTTTAATTTGACCTGAATAGCGCCGTGACTAAGAGGATTTGACTGCTGCGCTTTCGGGTTCGATTCTCGCACGGGACAAAAATTTGTGTGATTCGCAGATGTTTGTCCCGAGTCTGGGGGTTAGTGTATGTGATGTTTCATGTTTGTGAAACGTACCCACGATACAGGAGAATTTCCTAGTGTGGGCGACATTAAAACAAATATTACAGATGTTATAAAGCGTCAATACTCCAGTTGCACACATAAGTAATGTCAGGTTATTGGCACTTTGCTGAGAGCCTACCGTGCAATTTACTTAGTAAAGTAATCATTGTCTGTTGGTTTTATTTAAATAAATTTGAACAAGTAGATTTTGGTATTTTATCAAAACTTTCCATTACAATTGTTTTTACAGACTTTTATCAATATTTAGTAGTAATAGTCGGCGCAAATAACATTGGCGCATTATTGGTACTGAGGGATTAATTGATTTTGGTCTTGTCTTCGTTATGTAAGCAATAGTCTCGGGAAGAAACATTGACCGTAATGTTAGGGTTACTCAAACACTCCTAGGATGAATCAAATAGTTTGTGGTAAATACGCCCTAATTTATCGTTCAAAACAGTATTTACATACGGGAAAAATTCCCCCACCATAAGAATAGATGTGTTTATTTGGCACCCATTCATCAATGAACCTCCATAGCGAAGCAAAGTTTGTTTGAAGGATTTATATTGTGTAAGCTTTCGTGTTGTATATTATAATTCTAGCTTTTACAGAAGCCTTTTATCCAAAACACATAAAATATAGTTACTTATAACACTATTATTATTAGACAATACATACTCATATGACGAGCATGATTGTCCAATTAAATACCATTATTTGGCATTAAACTATGATACATTCAAGGAAAACAGTGACTCTTGGACAGGGTTAAGTTGTAGCGGGGGAAATACAGTAAACATGTATTTTTATATTTCCTCGTTAAATTCAAATAGTCATATACCTATGGGCAGATGCTTACGGTAATATGACCCTACTGTCTTGGTCAATACAGGTTACATTCACTTAGGTATCTGCAAGATGAGTTTTTCTATTGACTGCTGCACGTTGCTCATGTGATACTCACCTCTTACTCTTCTCACTGCATATCAAAGTCCTAATCATACTGAATAGAAGAAACATACATCAATAAGTTAGCTTTTCAAGAACACATTCTATTTATTTGTCAAATTGATTTCAATTTTTATCCGTAGAGAACACCCAGCTTAAGGCTTTATCACAGATAAATTTAAAATAAGTTATCATCGTGACTTGTATAAATGTATATACAACATAACTTTGAAACGACCCCTGACTTGTTCGAGGTCAAGCTAATGATCTTAAACTAATAATAGAATACAGATAATGGACCAAGTTTTTTTAGTTTTAAACGTGGGACACTGAGACCACGTGACGTGATCTTTAAGTACCTTCTATTTATAGACTGGTCTGGTCGCAAGTGGGTCTAGCTCTGCATACATTAGAATTAAGTTTGTGTGTGGTTTATATGTGTGTATGTTTGTGGGCGTGTCTGTGAGAATGGACTATTGTATCAGACTAATTTTAGGTATTGTAGCGACGGCATCAATATATTTTTCTAAACAAACCTACTCAACAGCTTGTTAAAATATATTAAAATGAGTTGACAAAACTTTGCATACATGTATATATTCTGCATGTCTATAATTAGGTGGATGACTAATATTATTAAAATTTCCACGTTCGCTTCATATAAGTAACTAATACTGTTTATATTGTATAGGTTACGTGGCCTTTTCTATTCGCGAATTGCTGATGTCGTCCTCTGCTGACCATTATAAAAACTCTGTGATCCGAGACTTGCATTCCAATAAAAAGTTAGGCACATCGTGTAATAATCAGAGATAATTATGGTTCACGAATAAATGTTTCAGTGTTGAAGTAGAATCTTTTTAAATAAAAAACAATGGCTGTTTTAGAAACAGTAGAAAAGCCTTCTTGGTGATCGAAGACCTGCGTGTCTGAGGTAGAGAACCGAGCTCAACATCAATACAGTTTTAGGTACATGTTGCTTACATTTAAGGAAAATATCGCTAAGAACAACAATACTCCACGTCGTTAAGTTTGTCATCTATAATTAGTTCGGTTAGTGTGTATGTAGTGAATTTTTCCTTGTTTGAATATAAACAGAGTCGCACTGTTCGACTCGAATATAAATAGAATCGGACGAGTCTTATCGCCACCCGTGAGCCCGTGACTGATTACAACACGTTTATGCTATTTTTGTGTAAGGATATCGCTACGATAAGCTAAGTCGACATGCACTGGACAGAACTGCTAGTTGTTAATTACAATAACTTTCGTGAGTGTTATCCATATTATATGCCGTCGCCGCGTCACCAGTTCATGAATCGCACCTCCGTTTGGGTCCGAACTAGTCTGCCATTCCTGAACACACGTGAGTAAAACCGGTATACAATGTAAATAATAAGTCCTACAAATTTTTTAGTAAAATAACAGCGTTGGGCACTTGTACTTAGAGATTTTAGTATACCTACTACTCTTTAAAAAAAAAAAACTTCGCCCCACTCTAGGAATTTCTCCTGTATCGTGGGTGCGTTTCACAAATTATTGTCGCACGCGGGAATCGAACCTGCAACTATAAGCGCGGCAGTCCAATTGCTTAGCCACTGCGCAAATCGGGTCGCCCCACTCTCCCAGATTGGGAACTGTTGTATAAGGTTAACAGTCAAAGCAACGGCTTTACACATCAAGTGATTATAATTTAACAGCAGAGTAGCTCTGCAGCTAAGGCTGTTCAGTGTACAGCGAGAGTAGTATACAAGGCCTTGCAACTGTGACTTTAAAATATACACACCTGCCGTCCATTGAAGAATTACAAATACGAATATATAAATAGACGCTGTATGGTATAACTAATAATACAAACAGGTAAGTCGTTAGTCGACTATTCAATAGCAATCCGCCTTTATCTAACCAAGAGCGGAACCTAAACGTGGCACGGTTGTTATTCAGTGATAAAAACACAGAAATAGCCGCGTTATGGCCGCTATAAATATAGCAACATTGACAGGAAAACTGTCGGAAATATAATGTAAAAATAGCGAACGACCATTGTTTGGATTATGTTTGTTATAAATAACTTTAGCGCCGCACTTTATGTGCTAGTTGGCGGCAAGCGGACACTAGTACATAATGTACCTATATCACTGACACATACATACATACAGGCTACGCGAGAGACGTATCAGAAGATATAAGCTACGTTGAGATAAGAATGGTAAAATTTGTATAAAAATGTATGAAGCAAATATTGGGTATAATAATTTTTCTTTGTATTAAGCAACACACATTGGATAATAGCTACTTATTAAGTATTTTATCACCTTTGTATCTCATGCAATGAACTATGTTCTTTTGAGAAATAAAACATCTTTAAACCTAAGAAAAACAAGTCTAGATTCAAATATTTTGCTTGTTCTTGTTAAATATATTTATCTGTCAATAACATGATAAAAATAAAAATAACTGAAACGTACCAAACTCCAGCTCTTACCAATCATAAGGATATATATCTCTTGCAAATAAAATTAATTCAAGCAATTTATATGTAGTAAAAATATAATGTTAAACCACTTGGCGAAGAAGGAAGTAAGTACTGGTTGTGTTATCAGTCCGCCTTGTGCGAAAGTTCAAGTTATTTCGGTAATTCGTTTGTTCCGTATGCACAAATAACTCTGGTTTATGTAAAAAGTTCTGGGACGGTGATTCAGCAGTTGTATTGAAATATATGTGTTTCGTTTCTGAATGGCGGAGCGAGCAGTTTTTCTATTTACTTCCTACTTTATATTCTAAATAAGGTATTTATGAAGTTTGTGAGGAATTTATTTATAGTTAAGGGTGCGTAATGGCTCTAGTTTTTATGTATGCTTATAAAATAATTGTATAGTTAACATTTTTGGGCCTTCTGCGATGATCTTTTGTTGCCCTTTATTAATACGCATATTCCTGTACCTCTAGCATGACTTCTGCAATTAATCTGCAGTGCTAACCGCGTTATTAGGTGCGCGTGCGCATTAAAACGTTTGCCTTTTACGACATTTGTTTCACCTATTGTCCTCTATAATTAGATTGTTATTTTTCCTATATGTTTTTTCAATGAAGTTTTTTATGATGCATCCGTGTCATTGTACGTAACGATAATTGTAGGAAAATACACTCAATATGAAGTACAGTAGTCATTCATTAGCATTCGTTCTCAATTAATCCTGTTTGTTTATAAAGAGGAAAAGAGGAAAATTCAATTTGGTTTTCTACCGACTTCGGTAAAGGAGTAGAAACATTTCCACAACCCTTCGCCAGGCACTAAATCTGGTTTTAGCATTTTTATATTGTAATCCATTTGATTGTTTGTTTGGCTCGCCCTCGCACTCTATCGATACGTCGGCTATAACTCGCCGGCTATTTTTAGCCGCGGCTTCAATCACGCGCCGTAGCCGTGCATCTTTATATACATATATATACACCTTATATATAGACGGGTTACTTTTTTTTTTTTTATTACAATCACGCTAACCTTTACGGTTATATTCGTGCGGGTAATAGGCAGACTTCTAAGTATTCTGTAAATGAAAAGTGGCAGTTATCTGTTCATCATTATTTTACGCTTCCTTATCGAAATTATCTATTTCCATTAGACAATGTTTAGTCAACAACTCCTTTAAAGCAACTTTAAAAATACCCTAAAACGTTTTTTATAGGAACTATTTATTTAACTCGTCTCTCATTTAAAACAAACGGTTACGTGCTCAAACGTAATTTAACTCGATTACCCAACATTAAGTTAACTAGAAAAGTTCAAAAATCTTCGACGAGCGTGCATCGAGACAATCGGGCGAACCAATTAAGGGTAGTGGTTAACGACCCGTACTTTGACACATGGTAAACATTACGCCGATATACGAAGAGACACGAGCACATCGGTATCCAAGGAGATTGTTATGTAAATGTGTGTCTGTATGTTTAAACAGGTTCTTTCGTTTTATTTTAGTTCAGGTGAAGGTCATATAGTTACACGTTTAAAATACTCATGGATTGCGTCGATTGCTTGTTTATACTGTTATCAATAGTAAATACCTATTGAATTTCCTATTTCTATATACATTATGTAAAACAAAAATTCTTATGCAGATTTTTTGAACCCAGATATTTAAATATTACGTCAAAAAATATACGACTTGACATGTCGCAAAAATGTATTCGACCATAACCTATTTCCCACGGTCGGATGTTAATGGGAAATGGGACGACATGGTGTGTGACGGGCGACGGCCTGCCGTGAAGTGAAAATACTGAAGATCATGGTACTGCATCTTATTGTGTTAGAAAGTCCATTTATCAAGGACGGACAAGGAAGGATATAAAATCACCCTACGAGTAATAGGAGCGGAGCATTAATAAAAAATGTTGCAAAATCGGCGAAACATATTCCTTTGAAATCCACGCGGACAAAACTCGCGTGTGAAAGCCAGTGATTAATATTTTTCAATAGTTTTGTTCAGGTGAAAAATTCACATTAACATGATGATACTAATTACTTTTGACGCACATACATTGTTTTTTTAAGTTAATTACATACTTAGTCTCAAAATTCATTAATATTCGAAACGTTTAATTTATCCGCACGTGTCTAAAGAGTACAAGTTATTTAGGGAAGATGTTAACGAATCCACACAAGGTTACGTTGTGTTTAATCGGTGCTTCATAAAGAATCAGCTAATTATTCCGATATTAACATACCAATGAACTGAAGAAATACAAACACTTTGTTTTTGTTGCTTCTCCTAACAATACGGGTCCCAAAATAGCTCCTTGTATAACCAAGTCTGGGAATAAACTTAGTGGGAAAGTATCGACCGAGCTATTAATAGTGTCTGCGGGCCATCTTGTTCTACTCTTTGTTGGTTCAAAATAACCATAGGAGCCCCTCTCCTCCCCCATGGCTGGAGTTTTACTCCGGAGTATTTTTGGTAGCAATCACTCTTCCATATACCTACCGATTTTAGTGAGGCATTCGATTGTGTCTGCATTACTAAAGATACGTAATTTGAAGTGACTCCGGTATTACTCATGTCCTAAATTAAGAATTTTTGTGTTTGATTTGCAAGAAAAAAGGGTAATGATTATATACATTTTTGGAGACCGTAGTGTTATTAAACGCTTTAATTATGCCGGGCGTCCTAAAATACCCTTATAAATATGGATATTTTAATGTAAATAAGGTGTGTTTGTCAAAAACATTCATGAACTAACATGTAGCGATTTGAAAAACAATAAAACACACGTTAGATTTAATTCACAAAAACGATTTCCATTTGACATGATTGAATAAATTAATCTAACTTACACAAAAACAACCAAATCATCACAATATTTCTAAAAACTTAATGTTAAAAAAACTCACCAAGAGTCGGTGATTCCCGAATTAGTACAACTAAAAATAACACAGCACGGAATGCGCCCATCTGTTTATAGAGCAAGCGGGGGAGATTTACTAGTCTATTTGTGTTACCATGGGGGACAGGTCGTGACAGGTTGACAAAAAAATTGAACTTGTTCAGTGACAAGTGCAGGAGAGGGTTGAAACAAGTGAAGTGTGTCAGGGTTGGTAATGTGGGTTGTGGGGTGGTAAATGAGCGAGGCAGGTTGATCGAGCTGTGGGATTTAGTGCGGGAAAGACGGTTGGTTCACTAATGTGTTTGATTTGTTAATATTTCAGGTAACTTAGTACAGTTGTTGAGTGTAGTTTAGCCCTTTTCTTATAAAAATTGACAATGCTGAACAATTGATTCAATTATATCTGTCACTTTTGTTTGCATGTCATAGAATAGCATCTCTATTCTATGACATGCAAACAAAAGTCAATAGACCTAAAAAGTGGTTGGTGGGAAAAAACTTAAAACACATTTCAGCATCGTTTATAAGTAAGAGGGTTAATACATTGTCATCATCTTTCCTTGAACTTAAAACCTTAAAGTTAGTCACAATTCCGTAACATTGTAAAGAGTTCCAAACAAAGCGTATTCACGTGACTCAATGAGATCCTTAATGTTAGTAGCCTTTGTACTAATTATACATCGGCTATATTTAGCCGTGATTCACTCCTGCCTGTGTCTGCTCCGATAGGCGTGGATTATAGCATGCATGTGGTTACATGGCCTAATTTTTACACATGTGTCAAATGTATATTGTCTGTTATGTACGTAAATAGATTAGCCATTTGTTGTCAAGTTGAATTATACCGGTGTTGAGTTTAAATATTATGTGGTATAATGAACACTGGTCATAATTATGGAGATGTTATTGCTGGTCGTTTGTGTGTTGTCTTTAAATGACTTCTCATTTTAAAAGGTCTTTTATACAAGAAGGTCATGTATTATTTAAGTTTGATAACAGCATATTCAATATTTATTTTAGTGAAAGTTATGTATTATGCATTAACTTATTTAAAATATTTAGCACAACCAACATAAACAATCAAATTATATCGATATAACATAATCGATATTCGATTCTATTTTCTTCTCCACGCGTTGGAAGCGTGTACGTTGGTACCTACTACCTATAGGTAATAATATATATTCGTACGTCGGGGTGTTATTATAAAATTGGGCCGGACGCTGCGTTCAGTTCGCGTCGGTTCACAGGAACGAGAGTAAATACTTACTTAGAAATACACGATACATTATCGTGTTAGAAACTGCATCTTTTATATACTACTTTTTTATACCGTTTTCTTTATTATCTTAAAGTTATCGTTAAGATTTTATTTTGTTTTAGGAATCTTATTCATGTTTAACCATCACTAGCTTGTATTTCATAAATTTGATTGGTCTCCACGCTGAAGGAAAATCTTGTCAGTGCAAACTAGTACAAATAGTATCTACTTGGATTAAAATAGAGCATTTGATTAGGTTCACACACATTATACAATACACGGTAAATGTATCCTGATTATTTTTAGAATACCTATTGATGAACATGCATTTAACCAAACAAACGTATTTAAAGTAGAAGTGACTTCATTAAGTGACTTAATAAATACATTAAAAATAAAAGCAGTTCAAAATAATACCTCATTTACAAATCAGCATATTAAAATGTAATACATATTCAAGTGAAACTGCCTACGACGAGTTCTTTGTAAGTTGATAATATTGAAGTTCCAATGAAACGATCGCCACCACTTATCTATTTATAAATCAAGGCTAAGTTCAGTAGTAAGTGACTAAGTGGAGGCGCAGTGAGTCGCTTGCACCTTCCATATTGTAATAGCATCATTTTGCCCTGAACTGTAATTGCTTTCTAATAATTACGACTGTAGTCTATAGCTATGTAGGCCAAGAGCTTATGAATGCTTAATTCTTCTGAGAAATGGTTCAGGTGTGAGGTAGAATTTTTATTAAATTTGCAGAATTCATTATGCAGTTCGTATTGCGTTGATCCTTAATGAAATAATTAAGGGTCTAACTTTCAAAATAAAATCAATCGATTTCAACAGGCTTCCAATGTTTACCCCTAAGGTTGTTATCAGATCTTCACCAAATTTAAAGGGGTCTAATTTACTTTTAAATCAGAATACAATAAATCTGTTAACATTTTTGCCCTGTCAAGTTTAGCAAACGAGTCCTGTGTAACCTTGGAGAATGCTCTTAAAAATACCAGCGTAGTACCGAACCATACAATCCGTTTTAGTACACCATAAAACGGTAGTCTGCCTACGGTGCCGCCGCGCCCAATGATCAATGAAACGCGGCCGGCGCGCGCGCAACCCGCTCCCGTGAGTACTCGCGTCCCGAAACGTTTCTCTTCCAACGTTATTTTTACATTCATATATTTTTAGTCTGTGTTTTTTTCAGCGCTTACACCATATCGAAAACGATGTAAAAGGTTTTCTTTATGTTTGAATGTTCTGTAGTTGTTTTGTGAATGGTATTGTTTACTAAATAAAAGAAAAGGTGTCATTTCTTGCAGTCACTACGTAAAGTATCATCCATTCTATGGTTGCACGTGTTTGACGGTATAATTACTCCTTTTATTACTTCTTTATAGAAATAGCAGTGTAGGATTGTATCTTCCAGTATGGTGCGACCGTCCCGTCTTTTAGGTCTTCTTTGGAAATGTCTATGACTTATAAAATACCTTTGATTCTACGCATATCATCCTTGTATTAAGACGTAGTTGCACCATATTCACCGTTCAACTCACAGCCATTAGACGAGCCGGTAATGCACACTTGGCATGAACAAGGAACCTTCACCGCACATCCACCATTAAATCTAAAACAGACGTCAATAAAGACACCAAACCAAAATCCATTTCTAATCTTTCCGGTGGCTGCTGCATTTAGCTGTTTGAAAATAGCAGCGGACGCAGCGCCTGCGCATACACATACTGAAACAAACTGTTTACACATACAGAAATAGATCCAGTTCGCTTCTGAATGTGGAACGGGTGAACACTTGGCTTTTATGGTGAGTTATTTTTGGTGGAGCGCTCCGTCCAGGAGTGTGGAAGATGGGATGTGGTATGACGGACGGCTGATGGACTTTGTTGGATAGCTAGGTATTGGATCAATTCTAACATGCTAGGACTAGTGTGGACACATTCTCAGCATTAATATTAAGGGCCAATTCATTCCTGAATACTCACCCTTAAAATATCGATCGTAATAATACATTATCGTTCTTTACGTACACGTAGAAACCATTAAATGGCTTCCTAGAACAAAACAAGCCCTTTTCATAACTTCATTTTTAAACCACGATAAAAAATGACTAAGAGAAAAAGTTAGAAGTTCTGAAAATTATTTGAACAAAGTAAATTAATAAATGGATTGTATTTTAAAGCTTATTTTGGTTAACCAAATCTTTATGTACTTTAATTACTCTCGAGTTCGGTAAACAAATACATGTATTGTAATATAAACGGCCCGGTCACGTGGTCGACGGTCACGTGCATCACTTTTTGCTTTGATAATGAAGAACAACAAAATCTTTTGAAAGTGTTGCCGCAATCAAATTTTGCAATATTAATATTTTCGAATTATCTGAAGGTTCTTTGTAACAATATTTACAAATTGTGTTTTATTCATTTTTGGAAATTGATAAATTAATTTATGAGACTATAAAACAGATCTTTACTTCTTTAAATGACCTAGTTTTAGCTCTGTAGACTTTGATTTTTAGTTGCCACTAATATAAGTCTTAGGGTTTAACAGGAATTTAAAATATAATATACCTACAACAGTCCCATTAGGTAGATATGCAATTGTTAAAGTGTTCAGCCCCCTTACCATGAACTCTTAAAGCAGGACAGTTTACCATGTGGAAGCGAGACGCCACATTACATAGCACGTAGCGGCGTCTTGCTTCAACATGGTAAACTGCTTTAAGAGTTCATGGTAAGGGGGCAGGAGTCTGTAACCAGCCTCGCTGTAAAGCACTGGCGCAAATCAGTGTATTAAGTTTTAACAACCACACTCCCAAAACATCACCGAGTTTACTGACTATCCGCGCGACGGGTCAAAGTTTACTGTAGTGTAATAGTTTATATCTTTCGAGGTATGAGCCAACCACTCGCGAACACATATGTGGAAAAACAAACATTCAATGAGCAATTAATGTTAAATATGTACGTACACACATTTAAACCTAGTGGATGTGGATATGTAAAGTAAGTTGGTTTCCTCAAACCAGTTCTATTGTTTCGCATACGTTTAAAAATGCAAAGTACATTTTGAAATTACTTAATTGTTGTTAGGTTTTAACATATATTTTACTATTGCTAGGCCTGTTTGTGTATGATAGGTACCTATGGTCAGTACCACCACAACAACTGGTGTTGTTGATGCATTGCAGGCGTCGTCGCGTGCCGCACTAGTGTACACAAACTGATTTCCGCGAACTGATAAAATAATTCGACTGTGTCACGTTTCCTAGCTCGCGTGTATGTTCTATTTTTAAAACTCAATAATTTCGCTGTGTATTGTGCTCCTTCTCGTTTCCTCGAGCATTGTGTTAGGAGAGCGCGAGAAGGATGGCGGACAGAGGCGCGGGCGGGGCGCGTCCTTCACTTGTCGCGCGGCGCGTTGCCGGCCGTTCTAAAAATACAGCGCGGGGCGCGCGGTGCGCGGGCGCGGACACGGCTTTGTTGATCTAGCTTTGTTGTACTTCTCACATTATATACTCTGTGGTTTTTAAATGATGAGGTTCGGCCAAGGTCTAGTCAAAGGCGCAAACTGCCCACGAGCCGGATACGAGCCTGCTCAACATGGCTCACGGTGACGGTGGGATGACGTCACATCAGTGTAATGAAGCATAATTCTCACTAACCTTATTTAATTCAACAAAAAACTGCAACAAACACAGCGTCATTAAAATGTGTTCAGAGTCAAGTAGCGTGCGCAGTTGAACAACCTCAAAGTGAGTGTATTTTCGGAGGACACACTTAATATATTTTTTGGTGTACGAGCGAAATACACTTTTACATGTAATAATATAATTACGAATTTCAAGAATTTCTTTGTTGCGTGTACAGTATTTGTTTTGTAAAGCTCCCTTTTTGTTTGGACGAATCGGGGAAGGAAAACAATAATTGAATTAAAAGTAGAAAAGAATCCTTACGGTTCTTTGGCTGTAAGTAAACTGTTTCTATTTTAGTATTTGCGTTGTTAGTGAGTATGATAAGTACGTCCTCGTGTCTTGTACTGCTTAGTTATAAGTAGTAAATACAATAATGAATCATATAATAATTAGTAAAATTAATGGACTACATACACGTTTCAGATTTAAACGTAACACAGTCAACGTGGGGTTAGCGCGTAGACAGTCGTAGCATAGAAAGTGCTACGTTGTAGCAGTCGCCTCCCACTCGTAGTACGCTCACATCTCCCGTAGATCGCTAACTATTCGTAGCGAGCTACGGATTTTCTTAAGGACCTTCCAGTCTGTGATAGTGATGGTGTCCAAACTCATTGTATGTTTGTATAATTACAAACTTAGTTAATTCAAACATATGTATTTATGTTCAATTTAAAACTTTATTATATAATATAGTTTAGTATACCACCAAGTTATCTAAATTCTCATACTACGATAAATAGTTAACCGAACCCCAAACAAACCGTCTAAAAATAAAGTTTGCAAATACGTTTATAGTCGGTTCCCTCGTCCTACTTAACCCAGTTCTCTCGAATGATGTCCAAGTCTTCGGATCACTATGAATGTGGAACGAGCCGTGAATAATACAGCACTGACGATGGACGGGACTGGGTCATTGTGTACGGTGGCCACTTGGAGATAAATATGTACTATTTAGGGATCTGCACTCTGCAGGCTATGCTGCAACTTAGGGTTGTCGATTAACTGCACGTCAAAGTGAGCCAAGATTAGCGTGCTCCGTATAGGCCCGTCGGAATCTACCCGGGTGTGTCAAGGGACAATAGATGATGGTAGGTTTGGTAATATGTTTTAATAACACATATCCTATATTACTATTTCATAACCATTTGGTTTGCAAGAACCTGAGAATTATGCAAATTATAATCATAACAATGAATTATAAACTAATTCGTAACTTTATAAACCTGTAGCTATCGTTGACCTTGGTCCAAGAATCTCCTGTTGCAGGAAACAACAACCAAACACACAAAAAAAAATTTAAATAAAAAATTATAACCTCCTTCAAAAAACTCAAAAGTAAAAATAATATTTTATCACTTCACTTTACATAAGCGAAGTGGAAGTCGGCGCCAAATCCTATGCGTTCGCTTAGTTTATAGTGTTAGCTTTTAAACTATGAACCACGCACGTATGGCAGCATTCACATAAGTACTATTTTTCTGAATCGCTTAATGGATGTTGGGATTTGGCACCGACTTCTACTTCGCTTATGTAAAGTGAAGTGATAAAATATTATTTTTCACTTTTGAGTTTTTTGAAGGAGGTTATAATTTTTTATTTAAAATTTTTTATTTTACGATTTTTTGGCTTTAGATTCTGCTAATGTGGTTTTGCTATTTGTATGACCATTTAAGCGATTTAAATTTTGTTTTGGGAATTGGGTATTTAGTGAAATATAATAAACCACACGACGATAGATCGTTGCAGGAAATGAAAAGACTACGAAATCTGTCTTCCGATAATGAAGGTAGATAAGTAAGTCAGTAGTACATAAGTAAGTCATAATAAACCTTTTATTTACGAGGCAAAATTATCCAATGAGTCCTCCCACCCTGGGTGGAGGGACTGTCAGACTTGTACTGACAGTCATACTACTGTCATACTCATCCACAGTGTTCCTTCAATAGCCCTTTACGTTCCAGGGTCACGGTTACCCAGGGACAGTACCGCGATCACGGATCAGCTTACGTAATTAGGACGCATGAAATTTGAAGAGTTTTGTTCTTATAACCGAATATCTCATCAGAACAAACATCTAATTATTTTTCAGTATTGCGTTTTTTTTGTAAAACGTTGTAAGTGACCTTGAACATTTTTTTTTTCGAAATTGTTTTTATAACCTTTGTAGTGAGTACAGGCGTGATATTATGTTGTGTGATGGCGTAAACAATGCTTAGATATGCTATAGCAACAATCGCGGTTAATCTGCTGTTATTTATTGAAGAGTTCCCCCGATTTCTACAAGATCCCATCATCAGGTATTGAAATGGTGACAATGGGACCACACGGGAAGCACCAGCTTTCAAATAAAAAAAGAATCATGAAAATCGGTTCACCCAGTCGCAAGTTATGAGTGAACAAACATAAAAAAAAAAAAAAAAAAAAAAAAAAAATACAGTCGAATTGATAACCT
This sequence comes from Abrostola tripartita, assembly GCA_905340225.1. Taxonomy (NCBI): domain Eukaryota; kingdom Metazoa; phylum Arthropoda; class Insecta; order Lepidoptera; family Noctuidae; genus Abrostola; species Abrostola tripartita. The sequence continues at coordinate 12,610,372 of HG996499.1, forward strand.
CCTCCTTTTTTTGAAGTCGGTTAAAAAGCACTGATCTTGTGATAAACAAAAATACGCCTTATTTTTTTGTTATATATTGTTGTGTAAGTAACAAACTCCCCGAATCAAACCAAAGTGTTCCCAAGGTGCTTCTAAATATAAGGTAACCTTTCACGCCCATCTTCACTTAGCTATTAATTAAGCCAATTGTGACCTCCAGCTCGGACCCTAAGTCCACGGTCCCGGGCGACTTGCTCTTCTAAATATATCCAGAGCCAAAAATAACTGTCGCACCTCCCTCCCCCCCCCCTCCATCACTCCCCGGGGTGGTCCCCCCTCCCTCCGCAGGCTTCGCCGCAAGCCCCCAGCGACCTACATTAAAACGGGTAGAGGCCGTGTCGGGACTCGAAAACATTGGTGCAGTATGCAGTCCTGGAAGTGATCGATACGATGCAGATATATATTATAGGTAGGTTAGGTATAGACGGTGGTCGGGACAGACATTGCTGCAAAGACGTTGAGTAATTGTTATATAAAGGCTGCCTTAGAACTTTCCAAATGGGGCTAAACTAAACTGACCCGTCTGAACGCATATGTTTTGCTATTCACGACATGCTTAGGCGTTTCTCACCGCAAACATTTTAATATTCTTTTTCGATGAAGCACAGTTGAGAGCTTTTTCCATTATTTATAATTACTAGTAACACTTCTCTCATAAGCCACAAATATTCCCATACCAATAAATGATCCTATTAACCCATCAAATACGATCCTTTGTTCACAACAAAACAAATCCAATGCAACATTTAAACAAATACTTTTCAGGACAGTGCAATTGGACCGAGTAATGAGGTCAGATCCCTCCCCGGTCCCCGTACATCACAATAAAAGCACGTATTTCTCAAATACTAGTTACATCCCCTCTACCTAGGCTATCTAGGTCACAGGCATAAGGTCGCCTACAAACGGCTGCGTGCAGACGTGTGCCCGCTGCAATTTCGTGTGTCACTAACCTAATCGATTTGATGTGATATTAATCGTAGTGATATTTTCCTGGATTTGTATTTTGTGAGCAGTGATATATTGTGCAGGTATTTGAATTGTAATATAAGATGCAGTAACCAAACCGATTTTTTTGGCATCATATGTTTAGGAGGTTGAGAATATCGTACAGGATGCTGGTTTTAATTAATAGGTGCGGTCTGCTGCTAATATTGTGTCTGACAAAAAATATCTTGAGATGTTTGTTGTTCATACGAATAACATGTCTTGTTGTTGTTTCACAAAAAACTTTTAACATGAGTTTTAAACCCATGTTTTGTTTTGCGTTTATTTACCAGTTGAAATAATCATTGATACGAATATGTAGGTACTTTAACCATATAGCTTTAACCATGTAGCTATGAAAATTCTCAGTAGTATTTCGGGGTTTGAAATTGTTCCCGATAAATAACAATAGTCTCACCCCTGAGGATATGATAGATGTGCAGGAATACTTAAAGGTTTTTTTATAGTGTCAGCGTCACAATTAAACGGAATTAATGTTTACGGATACGCCTCTCCCACAGTCGGCTATGTTGCGAAACGTTTGAGCGATCGTTCTTGTCTCGTGATGTCGTTTGTAAAACCGGTCGGCTTCATAATGATTGCTTAGGATAGTTTTTATATATGGGTGGAGCTTTATTACTGTATTTAAAATTAATAAATATTTAATGGTTGGGCAGTTTCATAACAATTTGCTTTAATTTGCCCGCTTGCTTTGATGGTTATGTTGTTATTTACTACCGTTCGTTAGTACAAATAATTGAACAATTCTCTTACATATTTCTACAAAAACTTATGAATATTTCTTGCTTGAGAGAAACTTTTTGGAACGATTTGTAATATCAGGTTAAACTGTCAAAACGAAACTTAAGCTTTGTGGACGTAAACTTAAAAAATAAGCTACTTTCAGACTTAATTTTCAATCGCAGTTCTGTAAATATTTAAAAATCCCGCCATCTTTGTTTGAAACAACAATGTTTGTAACAGTAGCATTTGTTTGCAGCAGAGATGGCGCACGAGAGCGGAGGGGGCGCGGACGGCTCCCCGCAGCACACGCCATCCCCCCCGCACGCGCCGCGCCTGCCCCTCGCCGACACCAGCTTCCATCACCAGATCATGCAGGTCAGCACACCCTCAGATTAGACAACCAATAGCTTTTATACTTATTTTTATGAATACTTAAATTTTTATTCTACTACGACAACTCTATGATTTTTTTGTTCTCTTAATATTGAGTTTATCTAGTCATAACTCCTTTTATTTGTCTTGAATCCATCTACAGTTTTAAAAGTATTTCTTCCACTATTTTGCTAAATTGTTTTTGTACCGTATATAATAAATCTTCACTTCAAAATTTTCCAAGTTCTTGAATAGTTCCTAACTCGAGCACTACATAAATGAAATTATTAAATGCAAACTGGAAGCTCTCTGGCAAACTTGTAGAGTAACCGTAAACATATTAATACGTGGAATAACGGCTGATCTCGGAAGAGTGAATACAGAACTAGTTGCGTTCTATTTTCTTACCAATAAATAAAGTCTTGCTTGGTAAAAATATACGAGAACGATATTATTGTCTTTACGTGAAACTCTTTACATCAGCTAATTAAACATAGCTGTCCTACTAGATTTCTCAATGGCGTGGTTGTTGTTACAGTTGGCAAACGGATGGGTGATCACAATATAGTTGACAAGCGTATGCTAAATATTATCTTTCTATGATATCTTGAAGCCTTGTACGATAAAATAAAAATTACAACTCAATAAATAAACACAGAGAGAGAACATTATGAATATAATAGCAGTTATATTTAGCTGTCACAAACAAGAATTATTCTGTTGAGAATGTTGATGTGTATTAATGACAGTCCTATAAATAACGTGAATTCTTTATCAAGATATTGGACCAGATGTATTCAATACATATTTATGGGAAGTGATGATTGCCAATTATAACGTGTAGGTACCTATCAAGAGCCGGCTTTTTCCATCCTAATTCTATTTGAGGTACACATACAAAGCTGTTAATATTTGTTCCGTGCGGGTGTGGCTTGGTATTATTTTTGATTTATTACTTTACAATTCACGAGCCCATTTCACAAACGATATCCAACGTTATGACTGTAGACAAACTAGTCCTTATTATAATTATTACTATGTAAAGTATTTAGTTAGTGGTCAGTTACATAATGTTTCGAAAGCTTAAATAAACAAAATTCTGAATACGTAATACGCAGGTAACACTTTCAACAATCCAGGGATAGATGTATCTGGCCAATTTTCTTTAGGATTATATTTCTACGAACCCAATTCGATCCCCAACCCGCATAACTTACAAAAGTAAAAGATACAAAACGCGAACCTCTCCGCGAGTAGATAAGTAAATAATAAAAGAGCGAAGCCCGCAGATTACCGTGACCTTTTCCCGAAATACAGCGAACGCTCGCCACATACACATTATTTTTACGCGATATTTATACCGAGACCGGCGCGCGCGCACTATTAATATCGCGGATATTCGTATTGTGTGTGTGTGTGCAGCACGTCTGCATATGTTATGATTATATGCGTATTATACGGATTAAATTTAGGTAGGAAATTGTTCGTGGCCCCTTTCTGGGATGTTTTTTGACCGTTTCGTTTTACTATTTTCAATGGAAAATGGCTTTTACTTGAGGTGATAGGTATATTCTAGTGTGGAGTATTCTCGAACAATATCGTACAAACATCAAGTAATAGACTTTTATCACATCAAAGGCCTTCCTAAAAGGCATTTTCCTGTTAGCGAACTTCCTAGCAGAAGCAAGCAACACAGCTGCACTTAAATCTCCAAATGGGCCTTTTGTTAGCAAAATGTAACGTTTCAAAATATTAGTGTCGTAAATACGGTACTGTGTTTTCAAAAGACAGCGTATTTTTAACTTTTATGTACCTAGAATTAAACTCGTTGTTTTGTAATGCAGTCAAGTAAGAAATAAGATAAGCGAGACATGACGTCAAACTATCAAACAGGATTGCTGCTAGATGTAGATGTGCCATTTGTTGCATAATTCAGGAGTTTAGACTGCGTGATATTATTTTTACTAATCTTAGCAATGTGAGAAAATTATACCTCACTTTGAAGTCGAGTAGGGATTGTGTACTCGTAGCCCATATCAGTAGATACAATAAACCATCTGTCACAGAGCAGAGTTGCGATAAATTCCTCAATAGTCATCATCAACGATTGTCAAAACTTCCTGGTCTGACCATGACATACGTCAATAGAAAAGTTCGGTCGTCCGTGGAGCCCAGGCCCTCGTGAACCACGGCAGTATTCCTGCTCCGCCCACGCGCCTGCGCAAAACATCCGTTCGCGCAATCTATTCGCGGCGCGCACATTCCAACCACCCGCCATTTTTCCCCATCTAACAAAAATAATGCACGAGTCGCCAGAAATACGCGCACGCGCACCTCGGTATGCCATTTGATGATTTTTTCCCGTAAATCGAATGCTTCCGACAGCCGAATTATTTGTCAAAAGATATATGTACTAGAGTTTAAAATGTGAAGGAATATGTGATGTAACGATGTCAAGCAGGTGTTACGTAGATGTTTAGACATTTTTTGCCAACCAAGGAGTCGTTCCATGCTTCCGATACGTTACGATTTTCGTTTCGTCATTTGACAGTTACAAAATCATATTTATTTTTATTAGGGACCTACCAGAAACAATAGTCATAATAAGACATTAGAAATATGTCTTCAATGCATATCAAATTATCAGTATTTTAACTGTCAAATGACGTCACAGCATCATGGCGTATGTGTGCTCTATATTGGGAGCCACCCCTAGAGACTAGTCTCTCCCCGCGGTCGGTGGTCGACTGTAGTCCTACATGTATTTCATCTCTCGTTGTCAGAATCAGAACCCAAGAAAGAACCATATTGCTGAGCGGGCGAAACAGACATTAGAGAGTAGTTTCCTGATGCAAGTGAGTTTAAATTACAATTATAATTGTGTACAGTCGGTTATCAATGTGTCGCATTCAATGAAAATGTCCAAATTTTGTCCAAAACATATATTTGAAATGATGCCAAAAATATGCCATTAATTTTGAATCTGCTAAAGAACTTGAAGACATTCATCTTACTGTATCATAAATTCTTTGGGGCATTCTAAACCAATCGGGCTTGTTAATTAGTTCACTGAATCCTTACGCTTTTCATCTCCTAATAATCTCAATCGCCTTCATGCGAAATTTCATACATTTTTACATTTATAAATAGTGACAACAATTTGGTTATAGTATTTTAAGAGTAACTCAACCTCGTTTATTAAATTAACATTTTTAAAACATTAAATAATTAGACGTGAAGTAGTTGAATATGACACACGAGTTTTGCCTAATTGTACAAATAAATAACATTCATTGATACGCAGGATGGGCTAATTAATATTATCAGTATTAATACTTGTTCAATTGATTAACTCATAACAATATTTTAATAGTCAAGGAAAAAGTTTAGATTTCATATTTCCTTTTAAGATCTTGAAATACGAAATCTTGAAAGTATTAGAAACTGTAAACTTTCTAAACATAAATAAACAGGTGCTAATGACAAAGGAGTGGCCTTGCTAATTGAATTCCTATCCTTACCCTTAAACATTTATAGCCAATCAATTATATTTTACTGTTATTGGCAATTTTAAAAAGCTGGTTTCTAAATTTCTACTCATCACATCACCAAATATAAATGTTACGTAACTGATCGTCTCACACGCTTCACTCAGTACTAACCCAACATGGATCCTTGAGGGAATCCTTGCAGTACTAATTATTCGGATAACTGTTCCAGTTAAAGAAACAGCAACAGCTGCAGCAAGAGATCCTGTTGCAGCACTTCCAGCAGCAACGGCAGCAGCTCGCTCAGGAGCATGAGCAGCAGCTGATGCACCATTTGAAGGTAAATATGTTGCAGGTAAATACGAAACACGACTTTATTTATAGAACGTAGTTTAATTTTAGGAAAGTTTTTATGAGATTTTTCGAATATGACCGGTACTTTAATAAGTAATGTAAGTGTATAGCATGACACACTAAAGATTTATTCGTCATAAGAGCAGAGGAGCAAGTATTTTTAAGCATAATTTGCGAATAAGTCAAAATGAGCAGATTCAAAGATTACTTTAAAAAAATTCTTGAAATTTATGCGAGTGTACTTAAAATTAAATTCCTTCTCACATCATATTTATAAGTAGTCAGCAACTAATAACATTGTATCCTAATAACGTCCTTACGAGCTCTCAAATTACAATATGGAGGAACCCGTCACACGAGTCAGCCTCTCGTGACGGACCGGTTCCGACGCCGAATCGTGATCAAATGTAATTGCTTTATTTAGTTCGAAGCTAGCTTGTCGTGATTGATTGCAGTATCGAGTTTTTTACCTAAATCTATTTTGAGGTACTAAAATAATCAAGAAGACAACCAATCACGTTACTTGGTTATGACAATCCAGTTCGTTATTATTACCCTACGACGAAATTCGGCTCAATTTTATCATGTCTTTAGTTGGAAGTTTTCTCATATTCCTTCTCCGTAGAATATGGCTGTGTCTCACGACACCGGCTCTGATATTAATAGACATGAATGGGCTACACAACTACAAGTAATTACATTCATACGGCGTTGTGTAATTGCATTAACCTCCGCCTCACCGCTGACGAATTTTTGACGAGTTATGAGTTCGGTACTGTATTGTCTATTGTGAGTGTCACATCCACTCGTGTGTCCAGTGTGCTTTGATACTGAGAATAATAGTTCTATCCTGTATCTTTTTGATGGTGTTCTGTATAGTGCGTTGAAAAAGATATCCGATTTACCGTCGTAAGAATATTTTTCTGCAGTGAAATATTAGAATTATTTTATTATAATTAACACGTGTCGTAGTTATTTTTTGAATGGTTTTAGTTAAAGATTTGGGTGTGCCTCTTGAGGTTCTTTATGATCACGCAAATTTAAAGGAAATAGTGTTAATAAATTGACAGCTTAATAAATTGTTCGACTGTAATAGGTCAGATTTAATAACAGACATTCAATAAAATTAATGTATATACATTTTATGAGGTTTTATAACCAATATAACACACATTGACATATTTTATACAAAAATGGAAATAAGTCATCCATCATCTGTGCGTAAACACATTTTTAATAACGCAGTAGATTATAATATATTGACGTGAGAAGGTGTTTTTATAATATTGTTTTCAAGGCCACAAATATCTGTAAATCATGCAAATATATATTTGATCTATTTGATGATATTTATAGATAGGAAACCGTTCACTCACTGCTCCAGGTTTTCGCAAATTTATAGAGAACACTGTTACTCTCGAAAATAATTCAGGGATACTTTATAGAGCGCCAAGTTAAGCAAAGCTGGACTGGCTGATAATGACAGCTCAATTGTTCAAAAAAGAATAATTGCGAATAATAGCAATAAAAACGCCACTTACAAAGATGATGGCATTGCCAAACGATGTAAACACAGTTATTTTGAACAGCGGAATGTGCCCAATGATCTGATGATGTCCTCTCACCGCTCGAGAATGGCATCCGCACCGTGACGCATACTCTTACTCACTCCAATGATTTAGTAAATATTTCATATACTATCATTTACTAGTTTGACAGTACGAGGTTGTGGTTGTTTAGTCATGCGATGATTCTCACTGTGATGTAAACATAATGCGTACTTAGACAGTAAATATGAGGTGAAAAAAATACGACTGTAGACTTCCAACTCAAAAGCTTTGATTTTTCCAATTCGGTTACTTTCTGGGTTATTTACCTACTAAATCATTTATCGACTCCTTCGGTTAATTAACCCACTACACCGTCGCGAAATAATGACAAAAATAAAAAAAACTTAATAAAACTGCTCAAAAACCAAAACCCGTTCACCAGATTTTTGAAATCCGTAAACAACTACTTGCTGAGTTATACACATCGTCTGGTATCCTTTATTATCGAATAACATTCGTTGATCATTAACAAACGTACCTAGATTATCGATATCGGCATTTATTATCCCCCACTTAATTCAATAATGCACTTTTATAGACACGCAAATGAATCGTGCACCAAAACAGTAAACATTGTTATCATAATGTGATGTAATAAACATAATTGCATTCATTTATAATTACACTATGGGACAATATATCGGGAAACAGAAAGTTTTACCTATTATTTATACACAGATGTGTATAAAGTGGTTCTTACTCAAATAAATAAAACCGGTTCATTATTTAAATACATTGCTTGTTGTATTACATGATATATATAAGTCAAAGTACTGTTCACTATAAGAAAAATCTCACGAAGACAACTTAGTATAGAAAGTCCCGACTGCAGAGTAATCTGTGGACTCCACAAACCATCTACTACCGCGTCCTCAGCATGGTCAATGTAGACAGACGAACATTACCATTCAATTGTTTGATCGATCAATATCCGAACACAAATGTGAACGAGTCTAATCGTAGTTGTGCTCTACATTGACAATGCAACAGGCGCTCATGAATAACTTAAGTTCTACCCTCCTTAAGGGTACCTTGTAAGCAACAATAACGGCATGACTAACGTTCCAGTTATGGGAACAGCAGAAGGCCATGGAGGAGGCGGCGCGAAGGGAGGCGCGCGAGGCGCTGGAGGCGCGGGAGGCGCGCGAGAGGCACGAGAGAGACCGCGTCGAGCTGCTGCGCAAGAAGGACAAGCACGAACACAGCGCCAACGCCTCAACGGAGGTCAAGCAGAAGCTGCAGGTGGGTGCCGTGCTAGTGTTAGGACGATTGTACACGTCTCTAGAAAGTGTTGTGTGGTAGATAAAATGAATATCTATTATAATACGGAACCACTTTTTTCCATTTTCAGCAATTCCTCAAAAAGAAACAAGCTAGTGCAAATGGAACAGTACCTGGATCATCATATAGAAATTGGTGAGTTTGTCTGAGCACATACATTTGGCTAATTGTGACAAATATTGGAAGAAGTGTCAAATCAACCGACACCTATTTCATCGAAATCCATGTTCATCTCCAGGGGTATCGTTAAATCATCATCTGGAGAGTCAATAACGTCGACGGGTGCGACGGCCACCCATCCCTACCGGTTGGCGGCGCCTCTGCCGCTTGCCCTCAACGCCGCGCCGCCGCAACCTTCGCCCGACTACCCCCTCCGAAAGACAGGTACCGTTGAACATACACATGTAACCGAGACCCTATGTGATGCATCCGTGTTGTGTGAACCTGGCCTTTGATTGGAGATTTTATGTGATTTTGAGATTAACCTATTATTGTACAAGAATTCAGTTCGAAAGTTGTAATATCGATTATCTGACCGCGTCTCGACGCATCAATCAAAATAGCAAAAACAGAATTCATAACTGTTGAGTATTATAAAAGTTAACCTGTAAAGTAGCCGTGTTTGTCCTAACCCGTTAACTGGAGCATGCGCGTGCACTAACCGTTGCAGCGTCGGAGCCGAACATGCTGAAGGTGCGGCTGAAGGCGCGCGTCATCGAGCGCCGCGCCTCGCCGCTCGCGCGCCGGCCCCTGAAGACCAGGGGCAAGCACCGCAGTGAGTACCTCACCACCTGTACCGACATGCATTTGGAATGATTATGACTTGATTGTTACTAAAATTGCTGTTGTTATTTAGTTTATAGATTATGAAGTTGGGTTGCAAAGTTTTATTTGATTTTTGGGTCAGAAAACAAGATACCATGTACGTAGATTATAAAAAAAATAAAAGTAAACAGAGAATAATTATTTATTATCTGTTTCTGGACAATTATTATTAACGCACCTTATTTTATTATTGTGGGTATTCTTTTATTGTGGTTAAAAATTGAGTTAGGCATTTCGAAATAATTGTTACGGCCGCCACGTTCACGACGTATTGTTCCTCGCAGACTGCGACGGCAGCTCCCCGCGCGGCTCGCCCCCGGGCGGCGCGGGCCCCCCGGGGGCCACGGCCCCCATCCGCGAGGAGGAGGAGAGCTGCCCGCGCGCGGCCGAGCTGCTGTTCTCGTCGCCCTCCATGCCCAACATCAGCCTGGGCCGGCCGCACCAGCCTCCGCCGCGCCACCAGCCGCCCCCGCCGCAGCCGCAGCCGCATCCTCACACCCCGGTATGTGCAGCTTCCGTCTCGGGTTTCATTAATGTCAATTGTTTTTCGTTTACTTTCGAACAGCCGTATATAATGTTGGGTTTGTTATGACACGTAAAGCACAGACGTTGTGGCGGCCCGCAGGTGTCGGCGGTGCTGGCGCCCGTGTCGGAGGCGGAGGGCTGGGCGGGCGGCGCGGGCCCGGGCGGGGCGGGCGGGGCGGGGCCGGGCGGGGCGGGCGCGCGGCTGGCCAAGCGCCCGCTGGGCCGCACGCACTCGGCGCCGCTGCCGCTCGGGGACCCCGCGCTGGCGCCGCTCGCGCCGCCCACCGCGCACCACTACCTCAGGGACCAGATCCGGAAGACGGTACGCTGCACACTTCCTACTATTTTTTTCTCGAAGGGTCAATTTTAGGTTAATTTCACCTTTGCAATTCGATCCATTTCATAAAATCCAGATAATTAACAATATCGATTGCATTGTGAACAGGTCTTAACCCGCGCGCACGACGCTGCGGCGGCACAGCTTCGAGAAGAAGAAGGCGAAGTCATCGACTTAACGTCGAGGAGGGCCCCCGCGCCCCCCGGCGGCCCTCCGCCCCCCGCAGGTGCAGTGCCCCCCCCGTGCGGGGCAGGCGGGGCGGGCCCCCCGTGCGAGCCGGCTCCCCTGGCCCGCGCGCTTTCCTCCCCGCTAGTAGGTGCGCGGGCCCCCGCCACCGGCCTGGCTTACGACGCGCTCATGCTCAAACACGGGTATGTTGCATATCCGCTTGCGATTTAACTTTTTTGAGGTTTCGTGCATACAAGCAACATTTTAAATTATATTTCTAGTCTTATGTATATCATATTTTGCTATACATTTTGATGGTTAGTCTATTTTTGTGGAAAAGATTTTTGTAATAGAGGATGGTCCCAGAATGCTTCCTTGTGACACTCCATTCCTAATCTGATTGCATTAAATCACGAGAAAAATATTTCTGTATACTGACTGATATTTAGTTGAGTCAGGAATGTGTTTCTCAAACAGTCAATACAATTTTCTTAGACTTATTTATAATATTTGATTTGTAAAGCAATATGTTATGATTGATTCTAATAAAAGCTTCAGGAAGGTCAAATTCCGTAAATTTGAAACTATGATTGTCCTTTAGATGCGCATGCGGTGCGCACGCGCCGACCCACCCCGAGCACGGCGGGCGCCTGCAGTCCGTGTGGGCCCGCCTGTGTGAGACCGGCCTGGTGGCCCGCGCTGAGCGGACCAGGCCCAGGAAAGCTACCTTTGAAGAGTTACAGGTATGATACGTACACATCGAGTTTTTGTCGTGTAAAAACGACCTATGAGCTGTGTCAAATGCTAGTGACTCAGTAGGGAAATGGAAATTTTAGAGAACGTGAGCAATGATACAATAGGTCCAAAGAGTAGCCTTTACGGATTTATGTTTGTTTTAATTTAAATCGTGAAACTATATATGTCCTGTAGATGGTACGAGACGTCTGTCAGGACAGATCGACTCAAGCCTGCTTCGGATTTTTTTTTTTAAATCCATTCAGACGACCAACATTATTTTCACATGACTTTAAAGGAGACTTTGACCTCTGAGTTTGTTTCGGCATTTCTTCCCAGAGGTAGTCAGTTAGGAAATGCCGACACCATCATTCTAACTAGTTTATAAATAATTACGTGTAAGTGTTTTTTTTAATCTATTTGCAGAAATAAAATCATTTATCTATACATATAATAAAATCGTAAACGAGCCATGTCTATACATTCAATATTAGACAAAAATATAATTTTTGAAATTTTTGTCGGTTTGCTTGTGCGTTTGAACGCGATAATCTCAGAAACAGCTAAGCTGATTCGAATGCGGTTTTGCTGTTTCCGAATGTCCTCGCGGACGGAGTTGCGGGCACAGCTAGTCATTTGTAAAGTATTAATGTTTTTTTCAAATGTGATATTATTGCTGATATTTTGTAGTTTTTTTTTAAATCAAGGTCCATTTGTTTGTTTCCTCGCAGTCTGTGCACACGGAGGCGCACGTGGCCATCTTCGGCGGGCGCGCGCGAGAGGCGGGCGCGGCTGGCGGGGCGGGCGGGGGCGGGGCGGGCGCGGGCGTGCGGCAGCTGGTGCGCCTGGCGTGCGGCGGGCTGGGCGTGGACTCGGACACGGCGTGGTCGGACGCGCACACCGCGGGCGCCGCGCGCGCCGCCGCCGGGGCCGTGCTGGACCTGGCCGTGCGCACCGCGCGCGGGGACCTGCGCAACGGGTGAGCGACCGAAACACACACACACCCTGCTGCCTACATTACTTGCTACTTCACAAATTATTTACTTATCATTCTTACTTAAATTCAATTACAATAACTCGAACACTAGTTTTTAAGTTTGCCACCGGCCGTGTTCACAAACAGACTACCGTCGAGCCAAAATTAAAAACTTGTGTTCGCATTAATTTCCGTTTTGTAATTTTATTTTAATATCGTCATGTAACGCGATAGTATAAACCTATAATTTTTATTCTAAAATATTTATCGATAGTAGTTGGGATATAACTGCATACTTTCATTCACTTTAAACATATTAATATTTTTTGTATCTGTACTCAATATAGTGTCAAAAACTCCTCAATTCAAAGTTAACCCCCCCCCCCCCCAGGTTTGCCGTAGTCCGCCCCCCCGGGCACCACGCGGAGCCCAACCAGGCGATGGGCTTTTGTTTCTTCAACTCCGTGGCCGTGGCCGCGCGCATCCTGCACACGCGGCACCACCTGCAGAGGATACTCATCGTCGACTGGGTATGTAGGCACATGGAATACTTTGATATACTAAACCGAATGCAAAAAAAAAGACAATAATATAGTAGCGTTTTTTGACTCAAAATTTATTCAAAAATGTTAAAAATGGACAATTTCCGTACTAGCGAAAAAAATAATAGTATAAATATTTTTAGTCTCTTCTCTAATGTTAGGCTAGATTTGAGAGGAGAATGTTGACAATGTCCAGTGAGGATTCTCTGCGTTATTGTATTTCTTCTGAGGCTCTATCCTATATGACACTGATATCCCCCAGGACGTGCACCACGGCAACGGCACGCAGCAGATCTTCTACAACGACCCGCACGTGCTGTACATGAGCATCCACCGGCACGACGACGGGAACTTCTTCCCCGGGACCGGCGCCGCCACCGAGGCCGGGGCCGGGCCCGGGCTGGGCTTCACCGTCAACGTGGCCTGGGGCGGAGGGACCAGCCCTCCCCTGGCCGACGCCGAGTACCTGGCCGCCTTCCGCTCCGTCATCATGCCCATCGCCAAGGAGTACGACCCCGAGATCGTGCTGGTGTCGTGCGGGTTCGACGCCGCGGCCGGCCACCCCGCGCCGCTGGGCGGCTACAACGTGTCGGCCGCGTGCTTCGCGCACATGACGCGCGAGCTGCAGCAGCTGGCCGGGGGCAAGCTGGTGCTGGCCCTCGAGGGCGGGTACGACCTGCCGGCCATGTGCGACTGTGCGCAGGAGTGCGTGCGCGCGCTGCTGGGGGACCGCGCCGCGCCGCCCGCGCTGGCCGAGCTGGCCCGCCCGCCCCACCCGCGGGCCGTGGCGGCGCTGCGGGCCACGCTGGCCGTGCACGCGCCGCACTGGCCCGCCGCGCGCCGCGCGCCCGAGCTGCTGGGCCTGGCCGCGCTGGACGCCGCGCCCGCTGTCCCGGCCCGCCGGGCCCGCCTGCAGTCCGAGCGGGACGCCGCCGACACGTGCCAGGCCATGGCCACGCTCTCCATGCACCAGCCCGCGCCGCCCGCGCAGCCCGCGCAGACCGACATCAGGTCAGTACCCGTCCCGGCCCGCTGGGCCCGCCTGCGGTCCGAGCTTTCGCGCATAGATTCCGAATGTTTTATAGCCTATAGCCTTACTCGATAAATGGGCTATCTAACACTGAAATAATTTTTCAAATCGGACCAGCAGTTTCTGACATTTAGTTCAAGCAAACAAACAAACTCTTCAGCTTTATAATATTGGTATAGATTTTTGGTATATTCATAGCATCGCAAATGAATCCCATAAAATGTGTATTTTATCTTCCCTCAGGTCAGCGGAGAGCTCTCGCTCGGTGTCCGAGGAGCCGATGGAGCAGGACGAGGGCAAGTGAGGGGCTCCCCCCTACTGCCCCACCCCCTGCCCCCTGCGCTCCCCGCGCCCCCGCGCCCCCCGGCGGGGCCACTTCAACATTCCGGTTCCGGTAGTTAGCGGTTAGTTCTCGTGGAGTGACACGTACTCGAATCAGTGCGCGTGGCCGTGCGTCGTGTGTATCTACATGTGAAAGCTTTAAAGGGTGTAGTCGAAGAATATCGTGTACAAATATTGTTGATGTAATGATCGTTGTGCGTAGAGAACAATCTGTGCGAGTAGCGGTCGGGCGGCGCCGGACGCGTCACGCCCGACGGCTGACGTCCGACGTCGGGCTTCCGACGTCTGACGTCGCGCGTCAGACGTCTGACGCCCGACGCGACCTACTATACCAAAGATTGTTTCAAATTCTGATGTTACAAAAAGTATTTATTCAATGTGTATATAATGGAAATTGTGCAAATCTATTGTTGTAAAGTAAATTTTTATGGTGGATATAAAATATTTGTATATCTGTGTCCCCCTGTCCGCCCCCGCCCCCGTGCCGCGGGGGGGTGTGGTATGGTCCTCGTGTCATTGTTCCCGCGCGGCCTGTAGTCTGTGGGCCGTCGCCGGCTGTTCGTCGTCTCAGACTTCTGTACCTCTACGTAGTTGTTGGACGTTCCCACTTTTTGTAACGTGTGATAACTAAATATGAAACGAATTAGATTTTTCGGACAAACTGTCTAATGTAACTATTGAAACAATGAATTTGTATGTGAGCTCCGGCCGCGCTCGCGGTGCGGAGCGCCGATGTTGTGTATATGTGTTGATTTTAATATTTTCACTTTGTGATCGAATCTTAAAAGATTTTATATCGTCCGCGTGGCGATGCAAACTTATATGAGGAGTTAGGTTTACGCAGTCAGAAATAAATGTTTATATGAGAAGGTATATTTAACTAGCAGATTATGTAGCTCTCCCAGGAGGGCGGCAGACTATTGCCGACTACTTGTCAGGGCGCGTCGCA
This sequence comes from Abrostola tripartita, assembly GCA_905340225.1. NCBI lineage: Eukaryota > Metazoa > Arthropoda > Insecta > Lepidoptera > Noctuidae > Abrostola > Abrostola tripartita. Next base: position 12,625,676 of record HG996499.1, read on the forward strand.
TCCTGTAATGATATATTTTTGTATGACGGCTGTCTGAGTGTATACAACGTACCTTGGGATGGGATCCTTGTACGATAAACAGAGTTAAACTAATGTTGTGTCTTTGAGAATTTTATTGTTAAATTGGAATAAAGATGAAATGATTATTTAATAAATGTATATATATTATATATATATTTGGAAATATAAACGAATTTTTATTTTGACTCACTCCTCTGTTTCATTTATCAATTACCTTACATCACATTTCCAGAACCTTATTCCTAGAGTACAATATATTACACAAAGCAGATATCTTCTGTACAAGCGCCGATCTCGCTACATCAATGCGAATACTGCATAATATACTTATATGTCCATCATTTTTCAAATCTCCGTTATCAATTTAGATATTACATAATGATAATCTAATTGACTTTAAACTTATTGTGCGACCATAATTCTGCAGATACATATAAAATATACAAAGTACATACAGAAACAGCAGAGCTATAGATTACTTACTTATATTAATATGTTATAACAACTTGATTAAAAAATGGGTCCTACTTAATAAAATGAAACCAAATAATTATTTATATTGTTATATTATTTTATACCAAAAGAGTGAGTGAAGAGTTTTGCTCAATCCTAATTCCGATGAACATACATGGATTTCATAGCACGTATCTTATACTTAGATATCTGATTACGAACTAGAAGACTAGATGCTATTTCAGTCGAATTTTGTGTAGTGTTATACGTGTTTAAAAACAGAATTACCTTTGGTCACTCCTTACATAAACTCTGATTGTTAAGCATGACTTAATTATAAGTAAGTCAATTATTACGCATACTCTTTCCCTTTGATTATATATATGTCTAGATGGAGTGTCAAGGCCCTGAAAACGTCGGGATTTTTAGCGCCAACTATGACGCCCTACAGCTTTTTGGTGCCAATGGAGACGCTTGTTTTTCTATCATAAATTACCTAATAATTACAGAGGCCGATTGAATATTAATAAATATGTATCCTATCACCCGTATGTTAAATAAATTATCATTAGTTCCGGCATCATGAATTATTGCAATTATTCGAATATAAATAAATAAAATTCGCCATTTTGTAAGACGTAGCTGTCACGCACTTATGTCAAAACGGTTGGCACGTTGATTTTTGTTTCTTATTAGCGCGAGACTCCATCTAGATAATCTAAGCTCTTCCCAATAGTTTATTTTCATAGAGTGCTTAAACAACGTCACATCTAGATTGCACGGTAGATATTAAAAATACCGATTCGTCATAAGTTTTATGAAGTAGGACCCAAAATAGAAATGCAATAACAATACATTAATGCTGTTACATATGTTATGGAAAACGACTTCAGTAACGTTGAGTACAAAAGTAACCCTTCTCTTACAACTAGGTATAAAAATATAACTGCACTCTGAATTACACTATGAACACAAACGTATTTACATTATAATATTAAATGAGACTGGGATATTAATAAACTAGATTACTCTCAAGTGCCAGGAGGGTAAATGTTAATTATTTATAGTATTGTTTAATCGTAATGCTTGACTGAATTAATTGTAATGCCGCTTGATAGATGGCGTTGTTCAATCGAAACACTCGGCTCAGTTAGTTGTATTGTCGCTCGATAGATGGCGTTTTAGCGGCACAACGCATTTCAGAATGGCGGTGTTAAAAGCTGCTGTCAGTTTGGTTAGGGTAAATCGGAATTTATGTACACTGAAGGAAATCAAGGAAATATTTAAGTATAAAAATCTCATGTTCCTATCATTGCGACTATTGCCGAAAGGTGTAAGGCAGTGCAGATAGAAAGTACATAACATACACAGAAACTTTAAAGCAGAATGAACTCTTAAAGCATGACATGTGCCGTTATTGAAACGGGCAACCACACTACACGCAGCGGCGTTTGTTTTATTAACGTAAAATAATCTGTTTTGAGACTTCATAATGTTCTCCCTGACCGAATTTCGGTCACGGCGGCTCAGCTCTTCTGAGACTAGCCAACTACACTGGAGATATTATAGTGCACAAGTATGCGTGCTAACACAGGTGCACTCCCTATTCCCTCATTTTCATAGTCCGATGGGACGGTAGACCGACACGACCGGAGAGAGATCATGCGCAGGACGAGGCTTTAACGTGCCTTCCGACGCATGGACGGGTCGCGACATGTTAAAACGGTCACCCATCACAAGAGTGACCGTGGCGAGAACCACTAAACCTCGCGAATCGATTGATCTGCGCGGTAGCCATGTAGCTACGAGCCCCTCAAAAGACGAAGGAAGACTTTATAGTATGGGGGCAAAGAACATATTTTAAGATTTCTTTTTATTAACTAACAGCTTATAAAAATAAAATTGAACATCTTGCACAATAGCAAAGTCATATTTAAAAGTCGCTAGGTCGCTTACACATTGATTGACATTTACATAACTTGAGTGGCGCCCTCTAAACAAATCGACTACAACGAACTTAGTAGACAAGTCGACAGCACAGTGATAACTTAAGACTATACTTTACATATTATATTGTTGTGTATACGCCTGCCCCAGCCTGCCCCAACCTGTCTCGGCCCGCCCCGGCCTGCCCCGACTAGGGCCTGTCGGGCGGGTCCAGGGTCGCGCAGTGACAGTTACACGAGCTGACCGGGCACTCCGTATGCTCCCTGCGGGGGTTAGCAATTCTTTAGAACAGTGTTTTTTTTATTATAAATAGTTTGCTGTTTTATTTGTGTTTGGAAAATCGTCCGTCACATCCGTCGGCTTATGGAGGCTATTTTGAAATATAAACAATTACTAATAAATATTGAAACGAGTGCGTTGTTCAATGCTGTTAATTGTTGGTACTAAAAGGAGCGGGCAGCCTCACAAGTATATTAAAAATAAATTGGGACCAGCTAATAAGAAGAATCAGCTGCCTACATTCCGTCTGCAATTCGTATGAGAAGATACAAGTTACTCCTACTCACTTGAACCAGTTGATGAGATGCTGCGCGTGTCCTCCGTGCCTGCAGGCCACGCACCAGCTGAACCACGAGCTGAAGGCAGCCCCCGCGGCCGCGCCCCCCGCGCCCCCCGCCCCGCCCGCGCCCGTGCCCACGTGCAGCGAGCACACGCCGCAGCGCGGGAGGGGCTTGCGGCAGTTCGGGCACGACGAGATTTGCTGCACACCACATTATACACACACTTTAATCACAATAATATGGCGAAGACGAAAGTTTATGTGTTTCTTCTTCACGCTTAAATGGCTAGACCAATTTTGATAAAATTTGGTTTCATCGGCTACTTTATATCCTGAAATATTAAGCGGGTAACACCGCCAGGCGGAGTTAGTATTTTATATAATTTCGTGAATCAGAGTTTTGCCTACCCCTCAGGGCTCTGTTGCGAAGAAACGCTAAGTTCATACAGAGCCGCAGAACGCGCCGCGTGTCCTAATAGGAACTCTTACGAACACACAGAAAGGTTACGTTTAAAATCGGTTAACATGATGGCCTGCACCAGAATGCTGCACGCACAGTTCATTAACAATTCTGAAAAAAGAGAGAAATGCTTATATTTAAAGTGCTTATACCAAGTCCCTCGTACCTTCATCTTGGCGGCGGGCGGCGGCAGCCTGGTGAAGCCCACCCTGGGCCGCGCGTGCCCGGGCGGCGCGGCCACGGACTTGCCGCAGTAGGTGCAGGCCACGCACACGTGGCGCGGCACGCCCCCCGCGCCGCCCCACTCGCCGCCCCCCTCACCCGCGCACACCCACGTGTCCAGCGCACAGCGGGCCCACCACAGCTGCCAGCTGTCCAGGATCGTGCGGTAGCTGGGGAACACATCATATCGACTTTATTTTCATGAGATGCTCCTAAATGCGATTTCTAGACAGATAGTTTAATGAATGCATCCAATCACACTAATAGCACACAGGCTACTTTTTATCCCACAAAAATGTAGCGAGTAACTCCGCGAGGCGTAACTAATATTCATATAAAAATATGAATAAAAACTTAAAATCTATTTTGCACTGAGAAGTGATCCAGCATATCAACAAGCTACAAATGCAGTAAATAACATACAATAAAGGAACACGCAAGCAACAGTAAAAAGTATCTGGCAGCGGTGGGATTCGAACCCACGCCTCCGAAGAGACTGGTGCCTTAAACCAGCGCCTTAGACCGCTCGGCCACGCTACCCGGTACATTCCGTGTTATAAATACAGTTCACTAGACACAGCGCTATTTAGTTAACTCATAAAAATGGATACTTTGAGATTCCCACTCTTAAAATGTTAACGCGCATTCTCTTTGTTGGTTATCAGCATCGCTTACTTATCTTCATAATAATATCATTCTTAAATGTAATCAGTAACCATAGTTTATGTTATTGCATTGACAAAATATTTAAAAAGATTCACAGATATTATAGAGATCGGTTATTATTAGATCATAAAACGAGGTGAACATAAAAATAAGTATTTCAGTAAAAGAAAGGCATATTTATGGATGGGAATTTCGTAAAGTTATTGGACAAGGAAATGAGGATACATAAAAACGCATTCTTATGTATCCTTACTCTTTTGTCCCATAGTTTCTACCTAGAAATAGTAGAAATACATTCATTTATAACATTGTTTTTAATCAGTGTTTGGTAGGCATCTAATATTCGGGAATTGACACCACGGGTAGCGTGGCCGAGCGGTCTAAGGCGCTGGTTTAAGGCACCAGTCTCTTCGGAGGCGTGGGTTCGAATCCCACCGCTGCCAGATACTTTTTAGTTACATTTCATAACTTTCGGCACACAGACAGAAGTTAATCAACAAACGTATCGATTAATGACGAGAGTGAAATTTCTAACTTAATCCGCAAATAATGGGCGTTGCATTTGAGTTTATTAAGTATTTTATTTAATAAATATTATGGCAATGTTGGTAACTTCTATACAGATTATATAGCCCCAAATCTATAATATATGAAGTTTTAAGTTTTTTAACAATTTTATTGAAAGTTTTTGACTTAAATAAGTGTATTTAATTAGCTTTTTACTTCATTTTGATATAAAAATACAGTTATTGCTAAAAGAGCAAAAATTTAGAAGTAAAAAGTATCTGGCAGCGGTGGGATTCGAACCCACGCCTCCGAAGAGACTGGTGCCTTAAACCAGCGCCTTAGACCGCTCGGCCACGCTACCTTATACTAATATTCATGAATATCATCGTCACGTCTAGTTTTCTAATTTCCTTAGTACTCGGTAACGATAGATTTTAAGCATAACTTTGGCTTAGTAGCTAGTGGAACAGGAGTCAAAAAATACTTTTATAATATTAAGCAATTGGACCTCCCGTTTTAAACCCCTGGAATGTCACTTTGACGGAGACATTTGTTTTTTCAATGACCCTCCGCTCTTGGCTTGGGCGCTTCTGGGAATTGTGTCAGAGTATTGTGGGATATAACGAATTTAAAAGTGCCCTAGACAAGGGTTGACACTCAGCCGCACTCAGAAACGTTAATGAAAACCTTTACTTAGTGTCAGTTTAATTAATCATTAAATGTCTCTGAGTTCGGCGGTTAGAAAGTAATGTTATATAGCGTTAAAGAACGTTTACCGTCACGGGACGTCTGGCAAATGTGAAACATATATACGTGCGCGCGACGTAGTGGGGGCATCACGTCGCGCCGTCACGGCATTCGAGTCGATTTTACAGCCAAAGCGCGCCAATAGATGTTTCACATCAAAACCTACAAGTGTGTGGTGTACAGGTGTGTGGTACCTGTCGAGCCAGTGCACGGCGCGCGTGTCCCGCAGCAGCTCGGGCGTGCAGCAGCGCGCGGCCAGCAGCGCCACAGACTGCACGTCCCCCGAGCCCTCCACCCAGCGCTGCAGCAGCGACAGGCCCTCCGTGCTCACACCTACAAGTGTGTGGTGTACAGGTGTGTGGTACCTGTCGAGCCAGTGCACGGCGCGCGTGTCCCGCAGCAGCTCGGGCGTGCAGCAGCGCGCGGCCAGCAGCGCCACAGACTGCACGTCCCCCGAGCCCTCCACCCAGCGCTGCAGCAGCGACAGGCCCTCCGTGCTCACACCTACAAGTGTGTGGTGTACAGGTGTGTGGTACCTGTCGAGCCAGTGCACGGCGCGCGTGTCCCGCAGCAGCTCGGGCGTGCAGCAGCGCGCGGCCAGCAGCGCCACAGACTGCACGTCCCCCGAGCCCTCCACCCAGCGCTGCAGCAGCGACAGGCCCTCCGTGCTCACACCTACAAGTGTGTGGTGTACAGGTGTGTGGTACCTGTCGAGCCAGTGCACGGCGCGCGTGTCCCGCAGCAGCTCGGGCGTGCAGCAGCGCGCGGCCAGCAGCGCCACAGACTGCACGTCCCCCGAGCCCTCCACCCAGCGCTGCAGCAGCGACAGGCCCTCCGTGCTCACACCTACAAGTGTGTGGTGTACAGGTGTGTGGTACCTGTCGAGCCAGTGCACGGCGCGCGTGTCCCGCAGCAGCTCGGGCGTGCAGCAGCGCGCGGCCAGCAGCGCCACAGACTGCACGTCCCCCGAGCCCTCCACCCAGCGCTGCAGCAGCGACAGGCCCTCCGTGCTCACACCTACAAGTGTGTGGTGTACAGGTGTGTGGTACCTGTCGAGCCAGTGCACGGCGCGCGTGTCCCGCAGCAGCTCGGGCGTGCAGCAGCGCGCGGCCAGCAGCGCCACAGACTGCACGTCCCCCGAGCCCTCCACCCAGCGCTGCAGCAGCGACAGGCCCTCCGTGCTCACACCTACAAGTGTGTGGTGTACAGGTGTGTGGTACCTGTCGAGCCAGTGCACGGCGCGCGTGTCCCGCAGCAGCTCGGGCGTGCAGCAGCGCGCGGCCAGCAGCGCCACAGACTGCACGTCCCCCGAGCCCTCCACCCAGCGCTGCAGCAGCGACAGGCCCTCCGTGCTCACACCTACAAGTGTGTGGTGTACAGGTGTGTGGTACCTGTCGAGCCAGTGCACGGCGCGCGTGTCCCGCAGCAGCTCGGGCGTGCAGCAGCGCGCGGCCAGCAGCGCCACAGACTGCACGTCCCCCGAGCCCTCCACCCAGCGCTGCAGCAGCGACAGGCCCTCCGTGCTCACACCTACAAGTGTGTGGTGTACAGGTGTGTGGTACCTGTCGAGCCAGTGCACGGCGCGCGTGTCCCGCAGCAGCTCGGGCGTGCAGCAGCGCGCGGCCAGCAGCGCCACAGACTGCACGTCCCCCGAGCCCTCCACCCAGCGCTGCAGCAGCGACAGGCCCTCCGTGCTCACACCTACAAGTGTGTGGTGTACAGGTGTGTGGTACCTGTCGAGCCAGTGCACGGCGCGCGTGTCCCGCAGCAGCTCGGGCGTGCAGCAGCGCGCGGCCAGCAGCGCCACAGACTGCACGTCCCCCGAGCCCTCCACCCAGCGCTGCAGCAGCGACAGGCCCTCCGTGCTCACACCTACACATACACGAACTTTAATTATCCATTTCACTGTGGTAATTTGAGGTAAAAACAAGCTTTGTTGCGTCGGTCCTGATTCATGCTTGGTAAACAATATAGCCTCAAAGGCCATGGTCTCATGAGCAGCGGGCAGCGAGGGGGGGAGGGGCGATCATGGACGGCATTTACGTAGTGTTGCGTAACATGATATTTTTTTATTCAATCGTAATGGGTACTTTTTTAAGACTGCGTGAAGAATGTCAACGCGTCTTCATGATAAAAAGTAGCCTATAATGTTAACGCCAAATTTTATCCAAAACTGTTCAGTCGTTTTTGCGTGATTTAGTTACAAACATCTAAACTCAAACTTATTTTTTTATTAGTAGGATAAATCGATTTATTTTTTTCTATTCTAATACATTGGCAACTCTCGACAGAGACTTATGTAAAGAGAGTAGGGAGGCTTTTGCCCTATAGTGGGACATTATAAGTTCATACTAATAATAAATAGAATAATTAATAATAATATATAATATAATTCCTCTCTCTGGAGCCCTAACCACCGGTAGCTTGGACCCTGTTCCCGCTGCTGGTTGGGGCCTATTTTTTATATTTTTAAATATTGTATTTTTATATACCTAGATATTTAAAAATGTAATTTATAAGAAAAATAATTTAAATAAAGGAAATAGAATAAATGGAGGATAGTATAATGTACCAGTGAGCAGGATGCCAGCCAGGTCCCCCTGCTCCAGCAGCGTGTCGCAAGTCTGCCGGATGTACTCGTGCAGCTTGGCGTCCGACAGGAAGATGCAGGCGAAGGCCACGCGGTCCTCCAGCCGCATCTCGGTCTCGTTCTGATGACGACGACGTTCAGTTACACTTTTATTACTTACCTTAAGTACAACATGTTATTAACTTTTTCACTTTATAGATAGAGAATGACATGTTTCACAGATGACAGTACAATAGTGTCAAACAGTTTTATTTTATTTTACAGTAATTTTATTTATATGTAGACGCATTCCATGTATGTTTATTATATCAAAGACTGTTACCAGTACGGCGGCGAGGTCAGGGTGGTGCGCGGGCGGCGGGTGATGGTGTGGATGCGCAGGCGCAGACGCTGCTAAGAATCGTAGCAGCGCGCGCAAGTACGGGTCCGGCAGAGCAGCCGCCGCGCCCACCAGCGCCTCACGCCACAACCGCTCGTCACTCAAGCCTGACACAAAGCGGATCACACTTAGATAGATTTATATATAGTAGGTATATGCAATGATATTAATTCTTAATTCTTTATTGTACACAAAAAAAAAACATATGATGACATAATAACATTATGACATTTGATGTACAGAGGCGAGCTTAACTCAGAATTGAGTTCTCTTACAGCAAACCTTAGAGTAATTGAGAGATTTAGGCTTACATTACAATATGTTACGAGCGCGCTGCTTATTTTGAAGGCTCGAGAAGGGGACAATTGTCGTCTTGGGTAGTACGATTGTTGTCAGATTTGACATAAGACTAATGCAGTTCGGAATCAGAGTTATTTTTGATAGCTTATAACGTATCTAGAGAGTAGTATAGTGATGTGTGAGCGGGCGGTACCGGCCAGCGCGAGCGCGACGACGCGCAGCATGGGCTCCCTGGCGCGCGCGAGCACGTCGAGCGCGGCGCGCACGCGCAGCTGGAAGGCGGCCAGCGCGGCCGCGCGGCAGGGAGTGCCCTCGGCCTCCGCGCGCTCCACGCCGGCCAGCGCGTTCTCCCAGCCCCAGCCCCAGCCGCACAGCTGCAGCGCGCGCGTGCGCTCCGCACTCCTGAGGGGGGGAGGGTGTTAAACTAACCTAAAGCAGCACTCACTATTATCAGAATAAGTTACACGTCGCTAAAGTGATCAGATGCATGACCGACGACTTAACGTGCTTCCGAAGCACGGCATGTGTAATCCGGTCACCCACCACAAGACCGTCAGTGTACCTGTAGATGGTGACCCTCCTGTTGGGCAGGTCGGGCAGCAGCGAGGGCACGATCTCGGAGCGGTAGCCGCCGTCGCCCACCGAGCGCAGCACCGTGCGCACGCCGGGGTGCTTCCACGGGCTGTTGCGGATGCAGCCTGCCCACGATACAGGCACATGATCATGACACACATATTAAACAGACAATGTAAAAACCAGCCAACCATTTAAACTTTGAGTACAAGATAAAAGCTGAAACCAATAACACAGCCTAATTTTACATTTAAAAATTCTTACCATCTTCGACCAGTGATTTGCTGAGAGCCAGGAAATGCCACAGTCCACTGAGTGTGTCGTCGTCTGCCAAGTCCGCGTTTTGCCACAAGTCTGGCTGTAAGCAATCAACATTTAACGATTGTGTGCGCAGAATATAAGACAGAAAAATGTCTGAAAAGGTGTCCAGTGGATTTTTTTTAAAGTTTGATTGTCATCTGTCGTAGTCTAGCGAAGTGAGGTAAGTGATTTTCATACATGGTTGATTGGTAGGCAATGTTAATTATTCTTAATTTGTTTAAGGTTCCTTCGTTCATTCATTCGTTCGTGGTTCATTCATTAGTTAGTGATTCTCTTTATTTTTTGGGCTTTCATAGTTTGTTAGTGGTTCGTGTAATAATAGTTCTTTTAGCTTCGTGCGTTACTTTATAGTTCGTTCGTTCATTCATTCACTGTTCATCGTTTCCTGTGTTATCGTATACCTTAAGTCCATAGTCAGTCTGCGCGCGCTTCTTCATGACGAAGGAGATGTCCCGGATGGCGGCGTAGAAATCGTCCCGCAGCATGCGCAGGTCCCCCGCCCCCCCGGACCACACCAGGGAACCACCTCCACCCCACGACACCGTCACGCGCTCGCACACCGTGTAGTCCACCAAAGCCCCTAGTAAACACAAATATGAAGAGATTATATAAACTTCCGAAGCGCCGCCCACACACACGTCGCGCTCGATGACGCTGGGCCCGCGGGAGTACTGCTCCTCTCGCTCTGCCCCCACTCACCAGTAGCACACACGGCCAGCAGGCGCCCCTCGTGCGCGGGGTGCCAGCTGAAGGCCACGAGCGGCGCGGCCGGGGCGCCGCCCACACACACGTCGCGCTCGATGACGCTGGGCCCGCGGGAGTACTGCTCCTCAAGCTCTGCCCCCACTCACCAGGAGCACACACGGCCAGCAGGCGCCCCTCGTGCGCGGGGTGCCAGCTGAAGGCCACGAGCGGCGCGGCCGGGGCGCCGCCCACACACACGTCGTGCTCGATGACGCTGGGCCCGCGGGAGTACTGCTCCTCAAGCTCTGCCCCCACTCACCAGTAGCACACACGGCCAGCAGGCGCCCCTCGTGCGCGGGGTGCCAGCTGAAGGCCACGAGCGGCGCGGCCGGGGCGCCGCCCACACACACGTCGCGCTCGATGACGCTGGGCCCGCGGGAGTACTGCTCCTCAAGCTCTGCCCCCACTCACCAGTAGCACACACGGCCAGCAGGCGCCCCTCGTGCGCGGGGTGCCAGCTGAAGGCCACGAGCGGCGCGGCCGGGGCGCCGCCCACACACACGTCGCGCTCGATGACGCTGGGCCCGCGGGAGTACTGCTCCTCAAGCTCTGCCCCCACTCACCAGTAGCACACACGGCCAGCAGGCGCCCCTCGTGCGCGGGGTGCCAGCTGAAGGCCACGAGCGGCGCGGCCGGGGCGCCGCCCACACACACGTCGCGCTCGATGACGCTGGGCCCGCGGGAGTACTGCTCCTCAAGCTCTGCCCCCACTCACCAGTAGCACACACGGCCAGCAGGCGCCCCTCGTGCGCGGGGTGCCAGCTGAAGGCCACGAGCGGCGCGGCCGGGGCGCCGCCCACACACACGTCGCGCTCGATGACGCTGGGCCCGCGGGAGTACTGCTCCTCAAGCTCTGCCCCCACTCACCAGTAGCACACACGGCCAGCAGGCGCCCCTCGTGCGCGGGGTGCCAGCTGAAGGCCACGAGCGGCGCGGCCGGGGCGCCGCCCACACACACGTCGCGCTCGATGACGCTGGGCCCGCGGGAGTACTGCTCCTCTCGCTCTGCCCCCACTCACCAGTAGCACACACGGCCAGCAGGCGCCCCTCGTGCGCGGGGTGCCAGCTGAAGGCCACGAGCGGCGCGGCCGGGGCGCCGCCCACACACACGTCGCGCTCGATGACGCTGGGCCCGCGGGAGTACTGCTCCTCTCGCTCTGCCCCCACTCACCAGTAGCACACACGGCCAGCAGGCGCCCCTCGTGCGCGGGGTGCCAGCTGAAGGCCACGAGCGGCGCGGCCGGGGCGCCGCCCACACACACGTCGCGCTCGATGACGCTGGGCCCGCGGGAGTACTGCTCCTCAAGCTCTGCCCCCACTCACCAGTAGCACACACGGCCAGCAGGCGCCCCTCGTGCGCGGGGTGCCAGCTGAAGGCCACGAGCGGCGCGGCCGGGGCGCCGCCCACACACACGTCGCGCTCGATGACGCTGGGCCCGCGGGAGTACTGCTCCTCTCGCTCTGCCCCCACTCACCAGTAGCACACACGGCCAGCAGGCGCCCCTCGTGCGCGGGGTGCCAGCTGAAGGCCACGAGCGGCGCGGCCGGGGCGCCGCCCACACACACGTCGCGCTCGATGACGCTGGGCCCGCGGGAGTACTGCTCCTCAAGCTCTGCCCCCACTCACCAGTAGCACACACGGCCAGCAGGCGCCCCTCGTGCGCGGGGTGCCAGCTGAAGGCCACGAGCGGCGCGGCCGGGGCGCCGCCCACACACACGTCGCGCTCGATGACGCTGGGCCCGCGGGAGTACTGCTCCTCTCGCTCTGCCCCCACTCACCAGTAGCACACACGGCCAGCAGGCGCCCCTCGTGCGCGGGGTGCCAGCTGAAGGCCACGAGCGGCGCGGCCGGGGCGCCGCCCACACACACGTCGCGCTCGATGACGCTGGGCCCGCGGGAGTACTGCTCCTCAAGCTCTGCCCCCACTCACCAGTAGCACACACGGCCAGCAGGCGCCCCTCGTGCGCGGGGTGCCAGCTGAAGGCCACGAGCGGCGCGGCCGGGGCGCCGCCCACACACACGTCGCGCTCGATGACGCTGGGCCCGCGGGAGTACTGCTCCTCACGCTCTGCCCCCACTCACCAGTAGCACACACGGCCAGCAGGCGCCCCTCGTGCGCGGGGTGCCAGCTGAAGGCCACGAGCGGCGCGGCCGGGGCGCCGCCCACACACACGTCGCGCTCGATGACGCTGGGCCCGCGGGAGTACTGCTCCTCAAGCTCTGCCCCCACTCACCAGTAGCACACACGGCCAGCAGGCGCCCCTCGTGCGCGGGGTGCCAGCTGAAGGCCACGAGCGGCGCGGCCGGGGCGCCGCCCACACACACGTCGCGCTCGATGACGCTGGGCCCGCGGGAGTACTGCTCCTCAAGCTCTGCCCCCACTCACCAGTAGAACACACGGCCAGCAGGCGCCCCTCGTGCGCGGGGTGCCAGCTGAAGGCCACGAGCGGCGCGGCCGGGGCGCCGCCCACACACACGTCGCGCTCGATGACGCTGGGCCCGCGGGAGTACTGCTCCTCAAGCTCTGCCCCCACTCACCAGTAGCACACACGGCCAGCAGGCGCCCCTCGTGCGCGGGGTGCCAGCTGAAGGCCACGAGCGGCGCGGCCGGGGCGCCGCCCACACACACGTCGCGCTCGATGACGCTGGGCCCGCGGGAGTACTGCTCCTCTCGCTCTGCCCCCACTCACCAGTAGCACACACGGCCAGCAGGCGCCCCTCGTGCGCGGGGTGCCAGCTGAAGGCCACGAGCGGCGCGGCCGGGGCGCCGCCCACACACACGTCGCGCTCGATGACGCTGGGCCCGCGGGAGTACTGCTCCTCAAGCTCTGCCCCCACTCACCAGTAGCACACACGGCCAGCAGGCGCCCCTCGTGCGCGGGGTGCCAGCTGAAGGCCACGAGCGGCGCGGCCGGGGCGCCGCCCACACACACGTCGCGCTCGATGACGCTGGGCCCGCGGGAGTACTGCTCCTCAAGCTCTGCCCCCACTCACCAGTAGCACACACGGCCAGCAGGCGCCCCTCGTGCGCGGGGTGCCAGCTGAAGGCCACGAGCGGCGCGGCCGGGGCGCCGCCCACACACACGTCGTGCTCGATGACGCTGGGCCCGCGGGAGTACTGCTCCTCTCGCTCTGCCCCCACTCACCAGTAGCACACACGGCCAGCAGGCGCCCCTCGTGCGCGGGGTGCCAGCTGAAGGCCACGAGCGGCGCGGCCGGGGCGCCGCCCACACACACGTCGCGCTCGATGACGCTGGGCCCGCGGGAGTACTGCTCCTCAAGCTCTGCCCCCACTCACCAGTAGCACACACGGCCAGCAGGCGCCCCTCGTGCGCGGGGTGCCAGCTGAAGGCCACGAGCGGCGCGGCCGGGGCGCCGCCCACACACACGTCGTGCTCGATGACGCTGGGCCCGCGGGAGTACTGCTCCTCAAGCTCTGCCCCCACTCACCAGTAGCACACACGGCCAGCAGGCGCCCCTCTTGCGCGGGGTGCCAGCTGAAGGCCACGAGCGGCGCGGCCGGGGCGCCGCCCACACACACGTCGTGCTCGATGACGCTGGGCCCGCGGGAGTACTGCTCCTCAAGCTCTGCCCCCACTCACCAGTAGCACACACGGCCAGCAGGCGCCCCTCGTGCGCGGGGTGCCAGCTGAAGGCCACGAGCGGCGCGGCCGGGGCGCCGCCCACACACACGTCGCGCTCGATGACGCTGGGCCCGCGGGAGTACTGCTCCTCAAGCTCTGCTTCCACCACTGGAGTCGCCGCTTGCTGCCAAAAATTACCCCAATATTAAAAACACTGCAGAACGAAAAGAAGAAGTAAATATGTCGGTAGTTTATGTGGGACGAACTCACCACATTGTCCGACACGTTCAGTTTGGTGTCGCTGTTCGCTTGCTGAATGTCGTGGATACGCAACGTGCTCGAGTCCCGCTGCAGCGACACCAGCAAGTTGCGTCTGGAAGGGAATTGTGCAAATCATCGAAATAAAACATTTTATACTCTGCTCAGGAAAGTTCGAGGAGTTAGTCTATGTTACCTAGTGGGGCACCACTGCACCTGCGCGAGCGGGCGCGGGTGTTGCAGGGTGAGCAGCGGGCGCTGCAGCGCACGCGCATCCCACACGCACGCCACGCCGTCCCCACGAGATGCGATCTGGTAGCCACCCGACGGTTCTGCGCACACGCCGTAGCAGTAGCGTGTCGTCGTCATACTCACCGCCTTGTTCGACAAGTCTGGCGAGACACGAGAATCATTTAGTTTTTCGATTGCCATATATAAAGAAAGACAAAGACAAAATAAATACATTATATGTTCTAAATTTTTACCTCTCAGATCAAATAACTTGATGTACTTAAGGTTCATGGACGCTATGAGAGTCCTGTTGGAGAAGTTGGCCCACGTGACACAGTGAGCTGTCTCCGAGAGGCCCATCTCCGCCAGCGGCCGCGGGGGCTCCGCCGCCGCTGTGGGCGACGCTGTGTCGCTGGCTGCAACGCAAGTGAAGGATAAGATGGAGAATTCCATAGCATTGGTTTAGAAAATAATTTTAGTCTTTCTAAGGTTTTTTCAAAACGATCGAGAACTGCCTAAAGGGTGATCCTGGGGATTTGTACTAGTGATTATACCTACATCATTATAGTTCAAATTATATGCAATGAAAAATTTAAAAAGAAAATAACATACAGGCAAACGTAGAATTACCTCCTTTTTGAAATGGGTTAAAAATATACACTGATTTCTGTTTGGTTTCTCTTCTATCACTATTTTAATTATATGTATGTCAAAAATATCTATCCTCAACAATATTTATATCATACCACCTTAATTTATTATTTATACCATACCTTTGGCCTCATCAGACAGCATGGACCCTCGGTAGACGTCCCACAGCAGGATGCAGTGGTCGCTGCGGTGCTTCTCCATGGCCACAGCCAGCATGTTGGTCTCCATGTGACTCCATGACACAGAGTTACACAGCCGGGAGTAGCGGGGAGCTAAGAATTTAAATGTTCCTAGGTTTTATATTTAAGCCCAAGTGTATTTAATACTAGCCCACTGGCCTGTTGCTGAACTACAGTTATATTTTATACAAAACTATACAGATTGTACACACCTCAGCTCTGACCAAAATTAGAGTTTTTACATATTTTAGTAATCAATAATTATAAAATAATGCATTTAAGTTAAGTGTGTGTTAATAATAATTAAACTTTTCAATCATCATAGCTTGTCATATTATTAGCATAACAATTTCAGAAATTCTATGTTAGTAATAATTTAGCTATTCAAAAAAGTTAGAACTTGGATTTATTTGGATTTGGATATATGCTTTAAAAATATTAGAAAAATTAACTTACAAAACTCTCTGCCAACCAGCCCAAGTGGATCATAAGTCTGCTTCAGAGTAGTCAGTGCAACTCGCCCACTGGCATAGCCCAATGCCAGCAAGGGCTCTGGCTGCTCAGAAATGGCACTGATGTCCACACAGCGGACACCACTCGCACTTTGAGATGCGATTACTGTCGCGCCGCGGGTTGGGGATATGGGAGTGACTGGCAAAGCAAAGAGAGACAAGAATTATTTTTTATTCAATTTGTCTAAAATAAACCTATGTATGGTGGGTGCTTAGCTTGAATGATGGTGCTAATTAGCTTGTGAATTATCATTAAATGTAAAACAAAATTTGATTATGCTTAACATTGAAGTACAGTAAAGAAGAAAAAGTTATTGATACTATTTATTTTTATTACACCCCTAAAATAGCATAGCTTAAAATATACATATAAAATAAAATATAAATAGCTATTAGTCAGACTAATGAGTAAGATAACAAGACAATTTAGTAGGGTATTTATATAAACAGACTCTCCAAATGATAAAACAAAACAGATAACAATATATTTCGTTTTAAATGTAAATTTAAAGAACAACTGTTGATAATTAAATAAGTGAGCTCTCAATTACTTAACATTGTAACTATGCACTAAATACATATTGAATTTAATACATACATGTTGTTTTTTTCTCGATTTCTTTTATACGAGAAACTTCGTATAAGGTTATGTCTGGGCCCCATAGTATAAACTTTTCGTGATGAATTGGCGACCAAAGTACTTCTAATTTAACACCTGACATCATTTTATTATAGTTTTACAAGAATTATGTAAAATTTAAATAATAATCATATTTGTTTTCCAAGTAAATACGCAACTCTACGAATGTTTTGACGTTTAACTCGTTTTGTTATATCACTAAAATAAACACGTTAGGAATGCGAGTCTACACCATGTCACTGTATACAATAAGGCGAAGCAATAGCGAAACGTATTTTATTTTTACCATTTTTGAACGTATTTTTAAATGTCATATAAAAGGTTGTACTGCCACTGTTATTAAAAATTTACCCATATTTCTTGAATTAAAATAAAGACAGTTGCATTTATAATTTCGCGTTTACGATGCCATTGATTTATTATTTTAAACATCAGTTCTTGAATTTTAAGGTAAACCTAAACTGTTATCGGCTAATTGTAAGAACCTAGGGAAAGGCAGGAGTAAAACAATAATTTTGGGATCAGTAAGTAGCCTAGAGATTAAATTGTTTAACTTAACGCCTATAAATCACGAATAACTATTCTCTGATTGGGTATGCAGAGTTGTATATTACCTTTCGCCAGGTATGTTATAAATTGTATAAAGGAGGCGATTGCTTTTATTCAGGTATCATTCTAGACTCCATGTAAAGTAAGAAGTACTAAAACCCAGGACCGCACGCTCAACGCTTTACGATCACTATATCAACTTTTTTATATAGAGCAATTAATTTTCCCAAAGTAAATGCAATCTCCCCGCAAATGAGGAAATTCTAAGTTCAAATGAAAGTACCGTCCTATAGAGGTCGCTTCCTACGACATCGACACCGCTCATCAACCCTTTTTGACAGTCGCGTAAAGTGAGTGACCATTGACGAAATAAGTGAAATCAATTTATACGGAAACACTAAAACTGAGGATAAACCGTCGGAATCTTATTTATTTAGGTAAGTTCTAGAATAATAGTGGAGTGTCGTTCAGAAAATATAGCGGCGGACGGCGGTGGTGTGTAGGTCAATGACGTGCTAAATGTTTACTACAATGGCAACGCCTCGACTTCTCCCACAGTTTCACGCGCATTGTCTTACGGTTCTCACGTGTTATTGCACTTTTCCCGACCCGGTTAGCTTGGCGAATACTACGGCATTGTTGTTGGTCGCGTGTGGCACAGTTCAGTGTTGGTACAGGGTGCCATAAGGCGTCTTAGCAGACGTTTGTGACTCACTCGGTCGCCTTTTTGTGATTGATTTTCCGCGGAATTCACCCGTAATTATCCGTTGTCGTGAATGATAATC
The DNA here is from genome assembly GCA_905340225.1 of Abrostola tripartita. NCBI lineage: Eukaryota > Metazoa > Arthropoda > Insecta > Lepidoptera > Noctuidae > Abrostola > Abrostola tripartita. The sequence continues at coordinate 12,643,555 of HG996499.1, forward strand.
AGTTAATCAACGCGTATTATAGAATAGTTGTCCATTAGCGTGTTACACATAGCAGTGTTGTGTATAATGATATTGTTGGGGCCCTCTCCCGTCTCCCGCGTCTCTGAGACTGTCCAGAGCCCCCAGTGATGTTCTCAGCCCTAGCTTACCAGTTGTCCACTAAGTTTTTGGAAGAGCAGAAGGTGAGATTAAAACTGTGATGAATAATTATGTATGTTTTAAGATGAAGATGATTAATACGAAGAATGTGCAATTTCCACAAATGTTGTGGATAAACAAAGTAATACAACACCAATGAGTCAGCTTCTAATAATATTTCCTGACTCACACTCATAGTGGAGGATCGCTGATGGCTTTTACAATCAACACTCAACCATTATAACAGATGGGTTGTGAAGGACATAATGCAACTTAAACCCTTTCCCTGTGCACTGAATACATAATATATTTACATTATTTACTTACCATGACAAAGTATACAAATAATAATTAAATTTGCATGACTTTCACACATTAGTATAACATAATTTCTCCATAATATGCATAAAATTTCTACTTTATATATTCTAGTTGTTTTCTAATATTTATATTGAGACAGACCTTTTGTAAATAATGAATACTATGTATTTATTATTGCATTATCAATTCCAAACATATATTCATGAATGTTTTTCAGAACACACCGAAAAAGAAAACACAATTTACAAAGTCCGACATGTATAGATATTTATTCTAGTCAGTTATTAGTGTAGTGATAACGCTAATGTATAAGTAATGACTAGCCACTGATATGACACTATCCAAACTTCACTAATAAGAAGGAATCATCAACACAACTTTTTGTTTACACCCAAAGGGTATTATTATTATTGTAGGGCACTGTTGCTTAGCAACCGTATCATCAAATCAAGGAAATGTCCATTTAAAATTTGAAAAACTATTTAAAAAAATGTATTAGTTTACAATATCACTGTCCACAGAAAACTCATAATAGTGTTACTATCACAGTGTATTATAATTAGTATACTGGACAGGGAAGGGTTCTAGAATTAGCTAGCCAGAACACTTTTTACACATCACAATATTAATTGGATGTATATAATTAGCATACCACAATATTATTTAATTATGTTTACCAATAATTCACACATAATAATAAAACTATAATAAACTTACCTACAAACTGGATTTGTATATATAATTGTATTGGCCCTTTGCAATTAAGGCTAGGTTGCAGTTGCACAATATATAAGCATAAAGGCTTTAATAAGGTCAAAAAACAATTGTTCTAAATTATATGAACATCAGTCATAACAAATTTATCCATATTAATACTGCGTCGACGACCTGATTGGAGCAGTGCCTAAGCGATTAAACTGCTGCGTTAAGGGTTGCGGGTTCGATTCCCGCACGGGGCAAAATTTGTGCGATCCACATTTGTTTGTCCCGAGTCTGGGTGTTCGTGTATGTGATATTTCATGTTTGTGAAACGCACCCACGATATAGGAGAAATTCATAGAGTGAGGCGACGTTTTTTTTAAAAAACAAAGACGGTTATCACATCCTCAACAGATTTGCAATTGACAGTTCAATGCATTGTCGGTGAATTGCAAGATGTTAATCTAGCTTCACTAAAATAAATCGGCGTCCAATCAAGCATCACATAGAAGATTGCAAAGTGTTCTATTCATAGCAGGGATCCAATTTGACTGCAGGTCTTATCCTTTCACTGAAAGTGATTGTGCTGAGTGACCTTACAGTGATGGTTCAAGGCTCTCTCTTCTAGTCTGTGTGATTGTGCTGCAGGAATTTAATCATTTATTCCGCGACAATGCTTGCCTATATTTGCTAGCTGCGCCCAGCGGTGGTACCCGCTACGTTTTCTTGGGATAAAAATTAGCCTATGTGTTAATCCAGGGTGTTAGCTATCTCCATACCAAATTATAGCAAAATCGGTCCAGCCTTTGAGTGGGAAAAGTAACAAACATATAAAAACACACAAACACACTCCCAAACTTTCGCCTTGATAATATTAGTGAGATTTTAAATGTCTTAATTCTCGGAAAACTGCGAATCGCGATTTCTTTGAGACTGGCGCCAGTCTGAGTCTATATTAATAATACTGCGTCGGCCACCGGGTCTTGTAATCAGCAACAAGAGCGACTTAAAGTTCTAATAGAAACCCTCGAACGGCATCCACACCACAGATCAGGCATATCAGCATTCTGTATTAATTGGCTGCTTCAAGTCAAATGATTATCACAATAAATACAATATAGCTTTTATTTATCGACACCAATGTTCGTAATAGCTGATATTGTTCGTAATAGTCAGATTAGCCAACCAATACTTTTGAGTACCAATTTTTTATAATCTGTAATCTTTTAAACTGGAATTAAAAAGCGATAGGCGATACGTGCTGATTATTATTCGCTTCAATAAAAACGCATTCAGAAGACAGCTATGGGTCGTTCTTTTTATAAATAACACATAAGGCCTGTTTCACCATCTACAAGTAAAGTGTCAAGTTGACTAACCGCCACTTAAAGTCACCCGTAACTACTCGTACGAATTTCATAAGATCTGAGTAGCATTAATCAGAGAATAAATAAACTGTCCCCTTAGACAAGTGGAAAAACGCTTGACGAATAGAATAGAATGATAAATGTATGGGAATGACATAATGTTTCGACTATGTTATCGATGACATATGACATCCTCATACATTTTTCATTCTATTCGATTTCTATTCGTCAAGCGTTTTGCCACTTGTCTAAGGGGTCTGGCCTGTAACTAAGATACGATAGAAGATACTCGTAATTAGCCGATTAGCGTTATCAAGATAAAACTGTTCAACACTTTACTTGTAGATGGTGAAACAGGCCCTTAAATTAATACCTTGTTTATTGTGTTCGTGCATGTGCTTCATTCATACAGCCAGGAGCTGCCGCCTTGATTACTTTCTGCTTGATCGAAGAATTTTTTTATACGATGCGGTCATGGCCATTTTTAACAAAGTTACTTTCCAAAATTAACCGATTTATACAACTATTCAAAGTTTGCCTTTACCTAATAGCCACATGCATGATACATTGCATAATTTCTTACGATAACAATATTGACAAAATAAGTATCTATCGTTATCGTAGTGAGTGTTTATTTAACCATCTATTTGTGTCAACTTCGTGTATTAAATAATGCGTAAACTATACTAAACTGAAGCTAATTGAACAACACCTGAACACGAATGTCTTCAACTAGGCCCTTTTTCCTCTGGGCACTCTGGGCAATAGCCCAAGGCCCCTTGCCCCTGCCCTCGATGGGGGCCGCGTAGCTCTCGGATCACCAACTAATTACCGATATTTTAAATAATATTCTATAATATTACCGATATTTAATTAATTGATTCTATTGTAAAGACCAAACCAAAAAAAACGGCAAAAGAAATAATTTTGAAAGTGACCAGAGCCTCCAGTAGGTTAAAGACGGACGGCCTTGTCTTCAACAAGTGAATATTGTGACCCTTGACTGGTACTTTGTTGCCTTGATGACGCTACAACATTAGCCCGTCATATGAGTGAGTTCACAAGTCTATCGCTCTGTTAGTTGGGCTCGACGTTCCTTTAACAGATAAGACATTTCCGTAGAAAATAGCCTGTGTCAACTGATTGTGGATAACGGAAGAGCAGTAAAAGATTTTTCTTGACCGAACAGCCGCGTGTGTACTGTGTAGCGTGATAAATACATGTAAAGAAAATCGTACTTCAGATGTAATGCCAATACTTTGATTATGAACATTATTATCAAGATTGCCGGCTTATATTTCTGTGCAGTCATTAAAAATAAACTAAATAGAACCATGTTTATAACTTTATATACATTTTCTCTTTTTGTTTGAACTGATCCATAATTACTTTTTGATTATCGCTCAGTTAGTGTTCATGGAAATTGCCTGGGCCCGATCGATGCTCTCCTAATGGTCGTTATAAAATATAGAATTGGATGATTGGTATAGTTTCTACCAAAAGAGAATTATGCTCAAAATTGATTGATAATTAATTAAAATAGACATAAATTGTCGGGTCAAAACATTTTATTTAATGAATGTACACTTACGTTGAACCATTTCAAACACTTTCCCCTTGGTGTCGTTGTGGTGAAACCATAGAAAATCATGGTTTTGTGTAAATGATAACGCGTGAAAGCGGTACTAAGTACGCACTGTGCATATAGTTTAAACAATAAGCGATTTCTATTCTATGCTGTGATCAGTATTCAGTGAGCCAACATGGCTCATTGTTACAATTTATTGTATCTAGCTGTTAATAAAGATGGAAGTTATCTTGTATAGTTGTTATGTAAAGAGTATTACTATTCTTCAGATAAAGAAATTTACAGTATATTATAGGCAAGTAGGAGCTCAAGTTAATGTCTGATCCCCACTATGGAGAACTCTTACTTCTAGTTCTTAAGCCTGGTTAAAGACCTTTTAATAGGTTGCAAACTGCGGTTGTGCAGACATAAACCTAACAGGCCGCACTGCTAAAGAGAAAATACATTAACAACCCGCTTATGTATACCACATGAAGATAGGCAATAAATATTTACAGTTTCATACACGAGTTACGACTGTGGGTAAGAAATCGATTCTGGCATAGATTTGCGTACGGGCCGCGGCGGTCACTGTTCTAAACTTCTAACCTCACACAGTTTAGTCGATCAATTTGATGTCTTCATACTATCGTCGAATAAGTAAGATATCGATTAAAAGTTTCGGGGCACAGAACTCTTGGACTGTAAACCCATGCATTTGCTATAGAGTTTCATAAAAATATAGACATTTATTACCGTTAAACAGGAGTTCGTTATAATACAGAATGACGAAAGAACTCACGATTTTGTTGTTACTTGTTACATTTTGTTGTGCAATTAAAAGGAAATTGATTGCTAATTAGTAATTACCTGTAGTATTGCAGTTTTTATCTCACTCCCTAATCTTTTCGTGGTAGCATCGTTCATACAGGCTTAGCTGTGATTTATTGCCTCGAATGCTATTCAATATCTTGTAATTAGTAGATTATTTTATATCAAATATTATCCTTAAAAAGTGTGTGAATTTAACAATATCGCACAATTAGAGTATTAACACGCCAAAATGTCATGTCGGTTTGTGACTGTGAGTCACGGATGACACCATGTCCTAGTCTGGTGCTGTGACCTTTACAATTACATTTCTGAAATTCGATAACTATACTCTAGAAAATATTTTTGTTAGCATTTGAAATTTTATTGACAATATTTTGACGGTACCTACCAGCCCTACCTATTTCCGGATTTCTGAATACACCAAAACAAACAAATTTTTGGCTGGTGCTATGTTACGTACACACTGAAGAAAGCTTATAAATGTTACGTCTGAATGCGAATCGGGATGAATGTAAACTAATGTATATTTTTAGCGAGAAAGCTGTTGAATTTACATGAATCTCACTGATACATACTCTAATAAAATTATTATGATTGGTTTCCTTTCCAATTTAATGGCAGATAAATGAAAGTTATTTGTCTGTCGTTAAGTAATTGACTTTCATAGATATCTTCACACAAAACTGCATGAATATGAATTTAATCTATAATGAAAATAACACATTCTAATGTATCGCATGACGTAATGTAGAGAGACACTAAGCAATATCGTAGCGTGGCTGACTGGCCAGGGTGCGCCTGTTTCAAATTAGGAACTGTCGCGAGGGAGCTTTATTTGGACCCTAAACATTCACGATAGCTATGTATTCATACCTACATAACTAGGGCTTGCTTTTCACTAGATTTTATTGACTTTTGCAGGCTGCCTACCCGCAACACGCAAGCGTCACATTAACTGAAAATTTCTTTCCAAGACAACCGAACATATGACATCTATTACAATGCTGGAAATGATCATCGGAACAACACTAGTACCATAATTCCTGTGTAGTAGTTTTGCAAAAACTCCTTTTGTTATAATGACTGTTAGCCTGATTATAATGCCAAGTACATCGCACTAACGCTAATGCCATTGTTAATAATCTTCCGGTTGTGTGTGTGCCATTTGTTTTATAGAAATAGTGACGTACTGTTGTGAATCATTCATTGATAACATTTTATCTTTTCACGTATTGAACTGTAGTTTTATGTGCCTTTATGATTGTTTCACTCAGTTGATTTGCATATTTGTGATAACGGTCGCGGTGGCATGTAAATATATTTTGAAATTGTACTTGTGTGTGTTGTTAACTCGTTTTAAAGTTTTTAGTTTAGGAGCAGTTGACAACTGAGTTTTACTCAATTATTTCTATGCAGTTCTTGCAATTTAAAGTTTATCCCTCAAAATAAGATATTTATTTTAAACAGATTCGAATCTCCATCTATACTCTGTTTTAAATATTCATTGTATGGACCATAACTCCAGGCGCACACTCACGCCTACATGTTTGAGGTCTGAGTGCTATCGTAGGTACTAGTCGCGTTGTAAGTGGTTGTCGATGTTCAGCTCAATGGGTATAGTGGCTTATCCAGCCGTACGTATAGTACGCCGTATGCTGAGTCGTTTCTTACGTATAATTCGTCAAGTCTTCTTGCTTCACTACACACAAGTGCATTGTCACACAAGTTTCTATTTCGATGCGATTCGTCTGGAAAGCGATGAACTTTTTATGCTCCAGCGCTGTTGGAGCGAATTTCTTACAAACAATCACTGATTATTATGTGTTCGAGCAGCACGCAACGTCTTAGGGAAACCTCTTACATCACTCTATCATAATTGATTTAGTAGTGTTTAGAATAATTGCATGTTGTGCACGTAGTTAATAAGACAATGGATGTGTGATGGCCCGTTTGTGTGGCTAGGAGCTTGACTTTGTGAGGTATCTCTTTGATCTACGCACTTATTGAATATTGGTGTCAAGTTGTCACCACAGCTTATCAGATGAGGCTGGGGTTAATCGCATCAACTCGGGAGAGACCATATATTGATTAAATATATAGTTACCTATTGATGATTGAGGCTATGAGGATAAATTAAAAAAAATACTATACATGATAGAAAAGGTGACCGAAGGATCAGTTAAGTAAAAGTAATGCACCAAGTGTGTAATGTAGGTATTGCTAGCCTATAAAATATGAAGACATATTTGCATAAGTAAGTGGTAATACGCATTTGTTTTTAATACGCACACGTAGCACCTGTACGGGAACGATCGTGATGACAATAACGATTTGATGGTCGCAGATGTAGACAACCTGACGGTAATACGTTTGAGGTCCGGTGAACACTGAAATAGGCACAAAAGAGTATGAGAGTACAAAACTCGTGTGCAGAGCGAATTCTAACGACTGGGTATTGCTGATTAAGAATTTAATGGCACTATTAGCAAATTTTACCCTTCTAAAGTTATGAGCTGGCACTTTTACTGAGGAAAACCTGTCGCGACAAGTTAATCGTCGTTTAATGTCTCTAGTTCATTAGACTGGCTTCAAAAAGGTCATTAGTAGCTCCCAAGTAACACTCAGAGTTGCTGTTACTTGTAAGGTGTTATGAACAGTCGCTTAGTCAAATTATATAACTAAATGTATATTATGAGTTGCTAGAACTAAAATCAAGAAGAAAATACTACTAGCTCTAAGTTGCTGTTGATGTTATTTATCCTGCTCTGAATCAATACCGTTTCCTTTCTAAAATAACGTCGTGTTCTGCTCTCTGACCTGAAATACAAGTACAATAAACGAGAATGTTACAACAAGCAAGGTTGTAAGATCAAATGATCCTTTCTTTATTGTTTTTATGTAAACAATCACCGCGTTCAAGCCTCATTGGGTTCTAACGAGTCCTCTGAGAATAACATTGTTTTGAATAGATCTGGCAAGTATTATCATTCCGGTGTCGTTGTATAACAATGGCGCTGTGATCGATCCGTTCAGTTCACGTTCCAGGGGGAAATTGTGGAGATGCCTGTCGGATGCAGGGACCGATAAGACGATTATTTTGTCGATATCTGGCGTACGGGATGCTTGTTTCTCTTCTCATCGATAATGATTTCTATAGCTCATATCTACTAATATCTACTACTAATAGCTCATATCTACTATCTGCTAGACAATATTTATAGAAGTTAAAACGTTTCTTTGGTTAGTTGAACTACTACGACTTACGTCGATCGACTATGGTGGAATTTTATGGCTAGGTACGGACTACCGTAATTAGACTCACATTTCGACGTTAGTGTTGTTTCATAGACGTTTGTTAGTGGTTTACATACAATAAAACCGTTTTAAACTGCTGGTGCATGTGGCGTGACATGTATTTTCTTGTACTTAGTATAAAAGTTTGTTTTAAATACCTAAACTATTTCTGCACTTTTTTTCTATATTTCTGCTCGTACTGGAGTGAAGCTTGGTATAAATCAATGTGTCGCTCAATCTTTATCGTAAAAAGTACAGTGCAGCCGTGCCAGGGAGAGTCTGATACCAACCGACAACATCAGGCACACAGCTAAACTAACTATCAGTATTATTCATTATCAAATCATGGATTTTAACTGCATCTTCGATGTTTTAACTACATGGCTTTCAACTAATTATATAAACAACTATTTGAAAAGTATAGTTACCTAATTTCACGATTATTATACGGTCTGGTGGTATCGTTAACTGCGGTTGTGTTCTGTAGTTAACTGGTTGTTGTCATGAACATAACCATTGACGACGGTTTAGCGGCCTTCAAATATGTGTACTGTGAACAAGTGTGTACCTACTAGTTACTGTTAGGGTTTATCTCCTCTACATTAAATGATAATAATTTCCCCAGAAATGAACAAAAGTTTCACAAAGTTTTATTTATTGAATAAGAAGAGTTTATAGGTATACTTAATGTAAAGAAAAATCATGTTAAAGGAAGGAGTGCCCTCGTTGTCAGTCTGTCCTTTTATTGTTACGTAATTGTATGCGTATATGCTTGAATGTTGCTTGTTTATACCTAAGACTTTATTTAATATCTAGTCAATTAATAATCCAGGAGTTTAACCTATGGTTTAACTACGAAAATAGCCAAGGATATTCCTTGTTGTTACTAAATCATTCTCAACAGAATTTGTAAAAGTATGTTCTGAAAAAATGTGACATAACTTGGCTACAGTAATGACGTAACGAATCTACAGTATACAAAGAATTCATTTAATTCGTCACAGCAATTTACGAGTACACACGCAGGCGGCAGCGGACCAGCGGTATTGGATCCTTATCGCATCTGTGGCGAGACGATCCACGTTCCGTGCTGTGCCCGGCTATTATATACATTGGCCAATTTTATACGGTTATGACTATTATGTTAGCGAAGTATTACTTCTTAGCTTTTTTGTAAGATTTACGGAGCTGATCGGTAACCGAGTAATTTATCGATGAGAATGAGTTCCAAATCAGCAGACTATATTATGACGGCGGTTATGATTTAATCTATAAACAGTTCACGCAATTAGGCAACAAAGAGTTAAAAACCTATCAGAAGCCGGTATGTTTGAAAATATTGTCTATCTCATGTTAATATTATGGGATTCCCCAGACAAGCCGTTGTGGGGTCGGATTGCGTTCGCTCAGTAGAAAATACGATACGATACGTTTCAAAATATAGCTCACTTCTTGCATCTTTCTTGTATTATTCAGGATAGCTCATCCTCAATATAATTTATCCACTGCCATTATTTCGACTTCTTGACACCTTTTCAATTTTTCCTTTACTTGCTGTATGAGTCGTGTCGGATCTTCCTTTTTATTTGTATCTTGACGTTGATGGCATATATTTAAAATCTTTTGAGATATTTAAGGTCTAAAATTGATGTTAAATCAGAATTGCACCTTTATAACTAAGAGAATGGTTCTGTCTTCGCATGCCATAACTTGAGTATCTTATAATCTTACAAACGAAAGTTAAAATTGCTATGATTCTGTATTTCTAAAACTTAATTATGCACACAGGAAGCTCATAAGTAATAGTTACAAAATTTCCGTATCGTGTCTAAGTTTGTATTAATCAATCGCATGTCGTTGCGCATTACGATAAATATCGTTAATTGGCGCATCCTTTCTCCGGTATATTTACAATTTATTTCGCAATGCTTTCATCCAGGACTTAATGGCCCCCCGCCACGCCTGGGCGCTCACCCTACGGTTACCTTGGCAAATAAACATATTATAGCCAAGTTTTGTACCTCTACACAAGGTCGTGGCAAGAATCACATAAGTATAATAATCATCGTCTTGTTTTCCTTGACATAACTGTTGCAGAAACTTCCAAGATAAAAGATTGTCAGGAAAGTCTGAGGGTATGTTTGTAGAAAAATAGAGAATAGTTGCTGTTTTGGTCATTAGCAAAGGAGATCGCAGATATGATTAATGGTAATCTAAAGGAATAAAAGTGGTCAAACCTACGCACGTTCGTAGGCGTGTTCTTATAGGCAGCGATGTTACTGCACATGATTGGTTCGAAGGTTAGCTTTAAATTTTATGAATTTGGATATTTTTTAGAAAATTTAGTGATTAGAAAAAGCTTTTCAAAAGTGCAAGTTGGTCGCTCTGATAAATCGATCCACAAAAACGAAATCGATTAAAGTAGTGACAGTTTCCTGTCAAAACAAACCAATTACTTATCGCTCGTAGGAAGCTTATCCACAAGATCTAGATATCGTAGACACTTGTATCCGGACCAATGAGAAGAATTAGGTCATACATTTTATCAATGTAGCCTTTTGACATATCTCTGTGCAGAAACAATGGTGGGGGAAATTAAATGGCGCTAAAAACATTTACTGAACAGACTCCGTCGCGAGCAGTCGTGTTAAAAAACGTAGTCCACGCTCTGTTACCGAAGTAAAATAGGATTGTTTTGGTGTGATGCCTCGGTGGTGTTGTGTAAGTACTTGTTGATTCGCATCTAATTGTTTTAATGAATCGTGTATGAGTCACTCAAGGTCGCTTGTTGTGTTTATCTCGATCTCTGGTTCAACGCTGCTGCTCATTAAATCCAATTAACTAGTAAGGCTTCGTATCACGACGCCTGCACTGGAATATATTAAACGAGTATGCCGCGTTTAACTGTTCGTGTTAGCTGGTATTTGCCTGTTAAGAGTTATGGGCAGGTACAAGGCATGTTTCTAATTAATTATATTTAATGAAGAGTTGTATTTTTGCAAGAAATCTGCCGTCTTATTTATTATTATTATTAGCCTGAAGTGTACCACTGCTGGGCAAAGGCCTTCCCATTCTCTTTCCACATCTCCCTGTTATCAGCTACCAACATTTTTTTTTATTGACGTATAAAAGTTTTTAAATCCTATTCACAGTAAACATCATTTAATACTCCAATTTTCGCCATCTTAGAAAAAAAAATCTTCACAGATCCTTACATCCAGTAAAACAACTTTTATTATGTCCTCACTTCTCGTTTAGACCAATCAGAACTTTAAAAGTCTATGACAACCATCATAAATAAATAATAACTTCCTGAAATACATGTCTAACGCAGTAACAAGTATAATTAAACAAGATAAAAGGCGGACATAAACCGCTGACGTATCCGCTCCACATCTGTTTAATTTAAGGAATTCGTTATTTTCGGCTGCGTAGGCGCACACCAGTTAGTCTGCTCATCTCTGATCAGTGTAGATAAGTTAATCTTATCTCGTCAAGATTCTAGGCGATCGCGCAAAACAATACGTTATCAGCTGCTGTTAGGAGGAATAAAACAAATAGTTGATTGATTGATAGATTATTGTGTCTTACAAAATCTGTGCTTCAGTAACTAGGTGGCTTAAATCTTCGTATCGGCTTGAGGTAAATCATATGGAAGATGGTCATGGCGTAGTGTACTGTATAACATTGTTACAAAGCCTACAATAGTATACCTACTGCATTGTTAGTTGTGGTTTTGATTTAATGTTGAATAATAAGTATAAAAATCTACTTAAATAATTATCCTCAAGATCAGAGATTACGCACCTGAGATAATAATTTGATCTCACTAATTATATTTTAATAGAAAACAAAGGAGAAAATAATCTTTATTTTTATTCTTCTTATCTTATCGTATAGTTGATGAACAACCTGGTGTCAGAGTTTAAACCGCCTGTATGTCCCTGACATGGCTTTACACACCGTTGAAAAATCTCTCAGTTGTGCCGGTTTCCTCACGATAAAGGAAAATTCACCATTTTTAGCAACTGATAACAAATTTATAATATGAATTCGAAAAGACATTAGTGCGTTATTAGTGCGGCCGGGGTTTGAAATTGCGACCTTTGACTTGCCGGTCCAACGGTCATACCACTCGGCTGTCAATGCTTTTTATAATATTAAAACAGTAGGTACTTTTTGAAACTCATAACAATAGCACCCAAAATCATTCACTCTTCGCCTTCTTATACTGTTCATTCAAACGGGACCCATACCCAAATATCCGTTAGCCAATTGGCAGCAGTTCCCGTTGGGAGCCAGCAGGAAACTAAAACAGTATTGTTTGGTAACTGAACTATGAACTACGTGCGGCGCCTGCGCAACGATCAGCTGTTTATCATGCGGATAGCGCCGTGTTATTGTTTATAGTACATACTGATATATCGTGTGAAGTAACGAGGAAAAGGTAAATAGAAATGTGATAGCTGAGTAGACAGAGATATCCAAGTATAAAGCCACACGACACAGCCCCCTCCCGACACAACTTTTTAGTCTCCCTAATCCCGGTCATTCCTTTCTTTACATAATACTCGTTGTTTTAATATCTTTTGACGTGGCCTTTTCGCTCGCGGTTAGCAATGTTCACAATAACAAGTAATCCCTGTCGCTTTAGGTTTGGTTAATATTGATCCTATATGACTGCATCGTTGGTTACTCTAGTGGTCGCTAGGCGAGAGTGCTGAGCATGAGGTCTGGGGTTGAATCCCGAGTAGGGCAAAGTTTTACTGGGTTTTCCCAATAGGTACCTAATTCTCAGTAGCAACACGGAGTCTTGATTTGTGCCCGGTTGATAGCAATAGACTCGCCCGCTACTACATTGGGACCTATAACATAACTGGCGAAATGTGGGTATACTTTATAGTCCCGTTATGTTAATGTTATGATCCTATATTGCTTACTTTCAAAGCCATCTTAGCATCTTATCAAATCTGGAGCGCTGCAAGATAATATATATAAAGCATCTGTCGATTAGATTTTTAACTTGACGTGATGTATTGTTCGCTCAGTACTGCCCAAAGGCCGAACATGAAGCACTTACTCACTAGTACACCTACACACGCTTGTTATCAATTCTATTCATATTCACATTTGTCTCACGTTCTGTCTCGTAGCTGAGACGCGTCAGTTTTCTTGTGACTCACACCTACATTCAATTAACTCTAGAAACAGCTTGTATTGTCATTTGAGAGATGAGCCAGAGGTAATATAGTTCATCATTAGGCCATCATTAAGGCCGGACGATCGAATTATTACAATTGAGAGGTTTTATTAAGGATTGCATATGTAAAGAGCTCGTGCCTTCCTGTCCATGCGAAGCCTCTTCATCTTCTCTCATAATTTTATTCCATTGCACCATCCTTTTCAGGGTCGCTTATTAACGTCTAAAGTCAGACTTTCCTGAAATAATTGCTGTGTACCTTTGAACAGTAGAATAATTAATGGATGTCGACTCCCAAGGCAAGCCACGTAATGAAACTAAATATTTTTTATTGATTAGACTGTTTTCTGGCTTATAAAAATCTTTTTACTATAAACAACAATTCCATCAAACTTGGATATTTACTGATCAATAGACCTCCCATACTGCGAGGACATCTTCAGCACTGTTGGGTCATCATTGGTATTCAATCCACAACCATCTTTGTCAGCTGATGCCTGATAGACGTTAGTTAGACGATCTTTTGTTGGACGTGTCTCGAATTCTTGACTATTGAAGGACATTTGAAGTTCGCAGTTTGGACCCTTAGTGGCGTGTTGAAGTCAATTCATCAGTTATATTGGACAACACTAACATGTCAATAAGTTTAAAGTTATGAAAACAGTTTTACTTAATCCACCAATACAAATAGATCATTTAATTTGTATTGTTTGTTCATTTAATAAACACTAGACGCTGTCGATGTTATCGTTCCACACCGACAATAATGCTTATTCTGAAAAGTTGTTACAATCTGTATGATAATTTCTTTGGATAACGATGGTTCACCCCTACTATCGATCGTTATCACCGCGATAATTGTATGGTAAGCTTATTGAGACATATGTTATTATTATTTGTAGTTACCGCGCCAGTCATGCACTAGAACCAGTAGATTAAAGGCTATGTGGATGTTTACATAAGCTGCAGTAAAATTATATTTACAAAGATACCTATACCCTATAGATCTGTTGCCCCTCATTAAGAGTCGCTTCTATATTATGGAGGAATGTAAAATGTCTATCAAAGAGAAGCAAAATAAACATCCAAATGTTTCAATTAATTTTTGTACCGTGAGAAATCAAGCTCTATATTTTACAACTTGACTAAATAATATGTTAATAAGTTATACAAATTGCAACCTCTCAAAGTGTTGGCACCTGTTTTTCATGGATTATATAACACCAACTGCCGTGGTCGATGATAGTGATCTTGTCATTTACAAAGTAACAACTCACGCGCGTTCAAGGTTCTGCAGGTGTTCCTTCAAGTTCAATGTCTTTCCATAGACAACTGGTAGCCACACCTAATATGAATATGTTTGCGTACCGTAGGACCAAGTTTGAACAGTGTCGTCAAAAGGTGTCGTTGCCTAGTTATGCTGAGAGCCGTCGCCCACGATAAAAATAAATCGATTGTACTGCTTATATAGATATATTTATTGTTTACATACTAATGTGAAGTAGAATATTAATTTCATATAAATAATTATATTGGCGCCGAAATGTATTCTTTTGGAAGTTGCCTTACTAAACGGTCAGTTTTTCAGTGACTAGTGACAATTTACATTTAGGGAGTAATAAAGTATTTTTAAAGAATACTACAGCACGCGGATACATGGTTTAACATTTAAGTTATTGGTCTTTTGTGTTTCTTAAACCTATTTAAAGTCCTTTTGGTCCTAATAACATTCGCGTTTCATCGAAAAGGATTTAATTATAATGTTGTGTTTCCAGTGTTCGTGCTTGGAACCGCGTAGGGGCCGCACGATGTCGAAGAAGCCGGCAGCGCAGCCGACGCTGCACAAGGTCATCATGGTGGGCTCCGGCGGCGTGGGCAAGTCCGCGCTCACGCTGCAGTTCATGTACGACGAGTTCGTTGAAGACTACGAGCCCACCAAGGCTGACAGCTATAGGAAGAAGGTAAGCGACTGTTATGAAGCCCATCATTTAAAAACAATTCAGTTCATAGTATAGTATAGGGACTATTACAGTGTTTAGATAGCTAGGTGTGAGGTAGTTATGCAGAAAATGGGTTAACTTTAATCCTGAGCCTATGTGTGGTTAGATGACGTATTAAATAGGTTTATAATTATGTATTACATATATGAATAAATAAGGGAATGATCAGGCCCTTTTACTTCGTGAGATAAAGTAAAAAATTTCAATTTTTAACTTGAAATTCGTCTCTCACGATTAGCGAGAAACGCGTCGAGATAAGACATTTCTTCATTTTGATTGTACCGATATAATTACTGTGGGAATCAGCATTTCTCCATCGCCAGTGTATTGTCAAGTTTCCCAAGCGAGTATCTGTGAATGAAAAGCGCCGGGAAAATACTTGTTTACTATTTTGTTTCTAAACTTTCGACGCTTTTTTGGGTCAAGAAATTGTAAGCGATTTTCGTAATTATTTTTTCGTCTTTGGTTAAGGACAGTCTTTAGGTATAGCGATGGTGATGGATTGGTATTTATTTTATCATAAAAATGAAAACGCCAGTTTTTGAATACCGCGAATACTCGCATAAGATATCAATTTCCACACAGCTAAAGCATTTATAAAAATACTAGCGGCCCGCTCCGGCTTCGCACGGGTATAAAATATATATTATAAGTATTTCTCCACTATTTAATGGATGTTATTATACATATAAAGCTTCCTCTTTAATCACTCTATCTATTAAAAAAAAACCGCATCAAAATCCGTTTCGTAGTTTTAAAGATTTAAGCATACATAGGGATATAGGGACAAAGAAAGCGACGTTGTTTTTACTATGTAGTGATATGTATTCCTACATATACTACGATCCTTTCATTGTTTTGATTCGCTAATTTTTTTATACATATCACCAGTTTCCCTTGAACCTTTCTCTATAATATTTGCAACGACACATGTTCACCAAGGTCTCCCCTTCTAATTGTTCCATTTACGCTTCTCACATCCTTTCTACATGCCCTCCCTAACCATTCAAGCACCTCTCTCAATACACATTATAATTGTATAGATTTGTCGTTGCTTTATATAAATGGTACTGGTAGTTCCAGACAGGCCCGGCTTCTATAAACATACGTGACCGCGCATACTACATGGAATAAAAATTAATTATGATGCGTGATCATGAACGAGCTCGTTATCTTAATGCTAACATCTTCAATGTGTTCTTTATGAATTAAAATATAACTACGACATACAGACATTTTTAATTTTACATGATTTGAGAAAAATGTTTAGGATACTAGATTTTATAAATTAAGAATCGAAAGTCTCCGTGTAAAATACTGTTATCCTGCATCCGCTAAGACTGGAAGCCAATAGCCAACCCAACATAGATAATAAAAGTCTAAGTAAAAATTCTTATTAAGACTGATGATGACTGATCACAGACTGTTAACAGAAGTAAATATCTCACTCCAGGTGGTGTTAGACGGCGAGGAGGTCCAGATCGACATCCTGGACACGGCGGGGCAGGAGGACTACGCCGCCATCCGAGACAACTATTTCCGCTCCGGGGAGGGCTTCCTCTGCGTGTTCTCCATCACCGAGCCCGAGAGCTTCGATGCCACACAAGAGTTCAGGTACCATTATTATGTACACTGTATTATTGAAGAGAGAGTAGGAAGTACTTTTATTCAGTACAGCGACCGAAATACCGAGAAATAGCACTGAGGAATATGCCATATTGAGGAATATATAGGTCGTTCATTTAAATAAATAAATAAAATATAAAGGTTTATTTCAGCAACTTAATGCGACTTTTACAGTATTCTTAATTTGGGACCTCCTTTTAAGTATAAGTAATACCTGTGTTAGGAGGGTCCGCTCTTCAATGGTAAATTATAAATTGGTAAATGTGGTAATTTAGCATAATTATGTGAATTTAAAACACCTCAATTATCTAATTTTGTGTAAAGAAACTACGACTGTGTGATGAAGTACATGTGTTGACAGACAGTATAGGTATGTGTTAGTAACTTACAGTATGTACATATATTCTGACTCAGAATAATAGTCGGATGATCCTGCTGGAGTACATTTTTTAAAATATTTGGTTGGGTTTGAACCTTGGTCGATAGTGTTCCATATAATGTTAATGTTAGCTCTTAAGTTAAATACCTTCTATTTTTCTTATTTTAACTAAATAAGTGTTGCTACACCCTTACGGGGTCTATTTTTGTTTTGATAGCATGTATTTGTTTTCTGTTGAACTATATTGTGCAATAAATAAATATGTTGCGAGGTCTGACTGACCATTATAAGAGAAATTACTATTAGGTGTATATACCTATATTCTTAATTATTTGCTGGTTTATTCGGTGTATTGATAGCAAGCAATTTCAGGGAACAGATCCTGCGCGTGAAGAACGACGAGAACATCCCGTTCCTGCTGGTGGGCAACAAGTCGGACCTGGCGGACAAGCGGCGCGTGCCGCTGGACACGTGCCGCGAGCGCGCGCAGCACTGGCAGGTGCCCTACGTCGAGACCTCCGCCAAGACCAGGGACAACGTGGACAAGGTCAGGACACGCCCCTCCCCGCACACCGCCCGCGAGCAGGGGAAGGCGTCACGATGTGGTGGCTAGTGTGGATGAATTGCCAAAGTCTAAACTATACGTGGCGAAAAATACTCAGAAAACAGATAGAGATTCCTAGCCGATAATCAATTAATTTAAAAAAACGTTTTTTTTTACTATCTCCCTAACATAGTTAATATTTCAGAAAAGTGCCGATTTGGAATAAACTTATATTTAAACTAAAATTCATGTTTCCAAATACTCAGACATTAAATGGTTTAAAAGTTATATTGAAATACATGCAATAAATACTCCTGTGCTATCCTCGTCACGCCTTCACCAGCTATAGTTATACTTTCTTCTTCGTTTCTATACTATAATAGGCAAACTCAAAAAAAAACTCAAAATATAGTTCCGATCGAGTTTCAGTGAAGTAATGTCAAAAATGACATCTGTCAACGACAAAATGTTACAGATTAGGTCACGTGACTAGATCGGAACTTTCGTTTGAAAGTTTTTAGTTAACGATAAGTCTTCCTAAAGTCTTCCACTAAGCCAAGCCTGAGCTTTGCACGCTTTGTCTCTGCCGACTGTGTCGACTGGTGCGGCTCTGGCTGGCTCCCTAGAGTTGTGCTGTGCATCGCCCGCTCGCCTGCCGCTTCTCTTTATACCACACCAACACCACACACACGAATTTTCAACACTGAACTAATCGATAAATAACCCTGAAATACGTCAATCTAACTGCAAATTAATGTAATGTATGTATAAGTTATAAGGTACTTCTAAATGATCCATGACCTGTACTTTACAAGATAGTATTTATCTAGTAGTCTATTATACCTTAAGTCCCTCCCTTTGTAACCCTCCCAGTGATAGGATAGGCCGGGCAGTGCGCGGTGCAACTCTGTGGTATACAATCTAAATATATGGAGAAAAACTAAATAAAAGCTTGTAATAAGCTAATTTTATTCTTTATACAATATGTTATTATATCGAATCTCGGCACACACAATATGTGGCTTAGTTGTGAGGTTAGAAAGGATTAGTGATGCTCTCCTCGCATCACTAATACACGTGACCAGGGATCGCGAGGCGCGCGGCCCGAGTCCCTGCTACTATAATGATCAATGCTCTCTTAGTGTGATAATTGTTAAATAGTTTTTGATTAGTGCTTGTAACTTTAGACCACGTGCGGTAAGATTATATAGTATATTATTGTTTGTGGTGTCTATTTCATAACTGAAGTAACGCTTTTGTGTTGATCTGATGCGCATGCGCAGCGTGCAAACGCATCGCCTTGCAATGTCTGGTCGCGTCCAATCTATGGTCGAGGAGTCTATGTTGGTTGTGGTGAGCTTGTTGTGTCATGTCCGGTGTGTGATGGCCGCTCCTCCGCAGGTGTTCTTTGACCTGATGCGCGAGATCCGCTCGCGCAAGTCCGACGACAGCCGCGCCACCAACGGCGACGTCAAGAGGAAAAAGACGAAGAAACTCAAGTGCGCGATACTGTAGGCACACACACACGCGCCACACTCACACACACACACTCCACGCGCGCACGTGTCGCGGCCGCCGCTGCGCGTGCGCGGCGATCTCTCACGGTTCGATGTAATGCTGGCGACTCGCGGCGGGCTCAGGACGCTGGTATGACGCCGTGTGTCGTGTCGGGTGCGGCGCCGCGCCACGAGTGCCCGGCACCACCCGCCGGCCCGGTGCCACCCGCGACCCGGCACCGCCCGCGACCCGGCACCACCCGCGACCCGGCGCCGCCCGACGATGTCCGTCAGTGTCCGGTGCTGCCCAGGGCTGGTCCGCGCTTCGCTTGTCTTGTTCAGTGATATTTGTCTCAACTTGTGTAGGTGTTACTGTTGTGTGGGTGTCACCACATACATAACGAGTGTATGTGATAACTGAAATATATATATACAATGAAATAGGTTTAACTGGTGTCTAAGTAAAATGCAAAATTAAGTCAAAAATCATATTAAATATTTGTATAAAGGAACAAATAATTATAAATAAATAGTAAAACATTCCAGTTATCATGTACACCCTTCCACTACTCAGAAACATTGTAAATTCGTATTATGTATTTTGAACTCTACGGCGTTTATTTTAAGGTCGATAGTCGCGTCTCAAGTATCACTAGCACGATACACATTTAGGTGTAAGCAGGCTATTGTAAATGTTAATATATTTCGCCCACTTTGGTGCTTGCATTTATTGAATACTGCTTGTAATTCTTATGAGGTCATTAAAGCAAAAATATATTGGTAAATAGAAGATCTGTTTACCAAGAATTTAAATAGATATAAAATATAATTTTACTTTTATGTTGTTATTAATTGTGGTTAACATAAGATGACTTTACTTACTATCTTATTATTGCCAGTTAAAAAAACTTATATTTATCAGTTGTAGTTATTAACCAAAAATGAATTACAAAATATTTCGACCCGACTCATTACAAACAGAATTCCATAAGGTTTTTATGAATAATTATTGTTGTATCAAAGCTTAGTGCTTTCGCGTTTATTTGTACGTGTATTGAAGTCGGGGGTTCCCCGGCCTTACTGGCAGTTAGTAAGAAGTACACTGGCAATAACGTGTGGTGGGCGCTGTTCGTACCATAGACAAAAGACACGACTCCGAGATCTAAAACTCCGAAGATGAGTAGATTATATACTGCTCAGAAAACCCACCTACTAGGACCACATATAAGATATAGAAGAATGCTTATTATTTTACAACTGTGATGTGTTTCACAGTTGCCTAATGCTTCTTTTTGATTAAGATCTGTATCATAAATAGAGTTGTACTTGCTTGATACAAGACGTCAACTTATATTTTTTAAAGCTTTTATACGTTAAAATATTATTCAAATACAATGTTATATTCACGGATACTACTGATACACGGATTCAATAACTTAATTTTTTATGCAACATGCAGTAAATTGCTTTTGTAACAAACGTAGTTTTTTATAAAACCGACGACTGTACGGTTAGCATCAAAAATGGATGATCAAAGACATAACTAAACCTTGATATGTATTTTTTATTCATTAATTTATATACGAACAGTACACAAGCTGTGTTGCGTATAAATTATTAGAATTTATAATGAATACTTGTCATCTTAATTCTGATTATCTGTCATGTATTTTTAATGTCGACTGTACCATTAGAATATATGTTATGGTATTAACAATGTCCCACCATGTCACACATGAACACGCATGGACAGTAGCGTAAGTTTTGTATTTATTTTCTATGTAGTAAGTGCTAAATGTATTGTGTAATGCGAGGGAGGGGGTACTGTGCCGTGTTGGCCGAAATAGTATTTTTCAAATATTGAGAAAGACTGCAATGTATAAGCTAGTCAATTGTCTCAAATATTTACGATATGGGTTTTTTGAAACTCAAATAATTGAATCTCTTTTGGTATCAATTTTATTTATTTGGTGGTAAGTTAGCAATTTAAATTCAAGGAAAAATTAATATCGTTAGTAATTTTTTATTACAAATATGTTTGCCCATAACCTTACAAGTTCTTATTTAGGTTTAGTTTTGTTATCATTCCTACATAAATACTATTTCAGTGAACATAGGGTTGTGTTGTCTGCACCGGAATGTACTCGTATAAGGTGTTGCTTCTCGGAATAGCCACTAATTGTCGTGTCTTGTATGTTATTGTTTAACTGTTTGACCGCCACGCTCAGCCCACGCTAGAAAAACAATATTCGTCGAGTTTGGCAACCCTATCCAGTGTTACAAGTAAAAAAAGTTAGTTTATAAATAAGCGGTGACGGTCAAAACGTTAAAATGAGAATATAATTATTGTAATACTAAGTTTTGTATGCAACAAAGTCTGATATTTTTAAATCTTCACGATTTACTTTTTATATTTCGAGCTGACAGCCACTTGGGCTGTTCGCCTCACTAGATAATTAATGTTTGCGAACGTAAACATTGGTATGGGATAATTACTTAAACGCTAGTTCTTTTATGTGGGTTATAGACGCAGTTTTAAATGTCCTGTTAGATATTGCCCACGGTAAACATTCAGAGATGTTTAGTTGTCCCCCAGAGTTAGCTGGATGGCTCGCCCGTACCCCGTGAGTGTACGCGAGCGTGAGATAGTCAACCAGAGTTGACGTCACACTGTAATGCCATTATTATATATTTTGTTCACATAGTGCAACAAGCACGTGTAGCGACATGTTTAGCATAATA
Organism: Abrostola tripartita; assembly: GCA_905340225.1. Taxonomy (NCBI): domain Eukaryota; kingdom Metazoa; phylum Arthropoda; class Insecta; order Lepidoptera; family Noctuidae; genus Abrostola; species Abrostola tripartita. The sequence continues at coordinate 12,665,762 of HG996499.1, forward strand.
TACTGATAATCGGGGTCAGATGTGTATGTAGATGGCCCCTAACTGCCAAGACGAAGTAACTTTATAGGTCCATTCGCAAAAACCTAGAGATCCTTTAAATATTAGGAAGTCTATAATTCCCCTATCCCCACTCAAAAATAATGCGTCGTGTCGATAGTTACTGTCAACAAGTAGGCTTAAATTTTTTATAATTATTGTGTTTTTCAGTTTCTATCGACAGATGGCGTTGTTTAGAATCTTATATTCCTATGTGTACTTGTAATTTCCTATAGGCTAGTATTTTAGTTCACAAATGTATGGATTATGTACCTACGTGTATGTATGTATATCGAAGTCACAGGAACAAAATGATTGATATAAAGCAGGAAATATACAGATTTGCAAAATGACGTGTATTATTTGGACGTTCTTCCTATGAGTAGGTCTTACAGTACACCACGGAACATACAACTATTTTATGATTTTAACAAAGCGTTAATAAGATTTCAACTTCACATAGTCATAACTATTTTTAGTTTAGCCTCAGTTGCTAAATATTTGATTTAAATTGACAGTACTACTGATACATGAACAGACACGTTACTAAATTCTAGCAGCAAGATCAAACTGCACAGCCAAGGTTGAGCTAGAATGAGAATAATTAAAAAATAAGACTGAACAATTTTATCAGTCCTATTTGATTACCATAGAGAGAAAATAAATTGTTAAGGATAGACATAACACAAACTCGCACAAAATAACAATTAATTATATCAAAAGATGGCGTGCCCTCTGGTAAGTATCTTAATTATTAATCTCGCACTGAGTAGCTTAACAGATATAAACTAGACTACTTTCAAGCATGATCGAATGAAGCATCCAAATAACTATATCTACACCATTTGAAATAGAATAAAGACATTTAGGATACCCATTTTTCAGTTCATTCAGCCAATTTTAATCTCTATTGCACTGTAATTTTTTTTGAATACCATCCTTGTGCGGACCAAATAAGGTTTGAAATCGGTTGTATGAACTGAAAATAGTTTTGTTAACTGTCAGTGTAGTCTTGTAGTTTTGAAATTGTAATATTAAGTAGTGTTAGGTTTTGTAGTGTTGCTATGACCTCCGCAGGCGTTCCTGACGCTCATCCGCCAGATGTCGCGCCTAAAGAAGGGCCTGGCAGTGGAAGAAGACGAGGACGTCAAGAAGCGGAGCACGTGCTGCAATATCTGCTAACACCGACACTCGTGGTGCAGCGGACGGGTCGAAGGATCTGTAGCTACTAACACTGACTGGCAACAATATATACATGAATCGGTTGCGTTGTGTGCCTGTCACATTTGAGATTTCCATGCAAATAAATTTCACATAAATAAAAGTATGTGACATTTATTTGAACTTTACCGAAAATCGGTACAAGAATTAGGTTTATAACTGGAGTACTAGTATATTTTAAGTAAGTCTCAGCCACTATTACAGATGAGTAAGAGCGAAGGGTGGATGGGCAGTTTTAATGTTGGTTCTTATGGTTTTAGTCTACCTTGTAATAGACTCTATCCCTCATGTTTCTGTGCTATTAATATTCAGCGGTAATGTTACAAGACTTACTGCAATCTCGCATTAGTATCGTCTGTACAACTGATGTGGTCCTTACCTGTTACATTCGGAAAGACTATTGCCCTGCTAAAGGTAATTATTTTAATTCTTTTACCACTGAAATGATCTAATAATTTCGAAGACTGACCATACCGTGTATGACACTGGCAAATAGACGCAAGCCGCGCCCATTATCATATGTAACATCGATACAGCACTGCCATTTTGTAAAACAGTATTTTCTGAGTGTGTTTTATTTTTCTTATGTATTTATTATTACTGTTGTTTATTCTCGGGGTCACAAAGTTAAATCATAAGATCGTGTTGTAGTAATTTATAATATTGTTAAATTAATAACATTCCTTGTTTAGAATCTGGACTAGGCTTTTACCATTTCAGCCCCCTTGCCATGAACTCTTAAAGCAGGACAGTTTAAGATGTGGAAGCGAGACGCCGCATTACACTGCACGTAGCGGCGCGCGGCGCCTCGCTTCCACAACGTCAACGGCCCTGCTATAAGAGTTCATGGTGAGGGGGCAGTACAGTTACTTGGTGATATTTTTCATCACCGGGAAATGAATTGAAAAAATGCTGATGGTAATGAGAGTTGTGTGTTCCATATTCTTGCCAAAAAAGAGTCCTGACATTCCAAACAAGTCCTATTACATAAATTTAGTATTAAGGAAATTTGCTTTCTCTGCTCCATAATAATATTGTCAATATTCTAATATAATTGTTAAGCTTGCAAGTCATTTAGTTAAGATTCCTGCATCATTTGTGAACTCGGTAGATATTTGTTAAATTAATTGGTTTTGTAAGGCAACGGTCTATATAACAATATATTGATATTACTATGCATGGAGCAGAGATCAGTATTCAGTAGTAGCGCTATCTATTCATAGCCTCCCAGCTATCATCCTTAGTATACTATGAATATATATTAAGTACCGCTCGCTCAACCCTACGGACCTGCTTGTGCCAATTATGATATGTTTAACCATAAACAGATGTCAGCACTATGATCGCTAACCCATATTTTTATCAATATACCTACTTTATTATAGAAATTTTGTCCAAGTACAACTTTCATACAAATTATAATCATATATGGGCTGGACATTTTGTAGGTACTGAGGTGCAATACACGCAGGAGACTTGAGGGATTTGAAACGCACATGATTTCATCAATAGTTCAATACACACATAGATAATAACGATAGGTTTATTATACGGCCTTCTATTCTAATTATTAAAAGTCATGACGCGGCTGCGACGTGCTAGGGCCGCGTCTCTCCAGCGTCCACGTCTCATCTTCGTTCTAGAGCCTCCCCGTGCGCTTATTATCGTGCAAGAGGTTCGTAGAGGACTAGCGTCCGTCTAGTCTACGACTAGTAGTGATAAACATCTCAATTACAGACTGTATCGCCAAATCCAGCTAATTCCTATAGACTATTGTTAAGAACTTTCTGTAAATAATTATGGTAATAATAAATTGATTATAATAAAACAATTGTGTATAATCTGCATTTTTATTTATGAAAATATATTTATACAAAATGTACTCTTAATTCAGTCTATGAATACACATTTATTCTTATACTATTATTTATTAATATATACAAAATAATATTCACACATTATTTAACATATTTGCAAGTGGCAATGATTCTCGTCAAAAAGGTCAATTAACAGTGATTTGATCAAGGCATTATATCATTTAACATAATTATGATCAGTTGTTCCATCTTTATATCTGACCTGACCTAACAACGGTATTTGCGCAGTAGTTCACTTAAGTAAAGCATACAAGCATTTTGTCCCATCATAAAATACGACGCATTAGTGCGCGTTCAAATCGTACGGTCTTACATACTTACTTCATACCATATTCAACCTTAATACGTTACGTTAAGATTCATAGTTATTTGATTATAATTATTATTCGGTTTTATTCTCTATTCCCGAGCAAACAGAACTAAAATTAACTTATTTATGTAGTTCAATTGTATGGATAACATGAAAGAATTTTTTTTGTTACTAGTATTTAACTTTCGGTAGCACATAGTGAATTTTAAGTTCAAACGCATACAATATAATGTGTTAATGAATGCGTACATATATAGTATTCTTTTATAAAGACTAGATAACGACTGGGCGTATCTTGATTAAGTTGAAGAATTCAGCGGAGTACAAAAACAATAGCCCTCTTGTTGAAAGTTAGGTAATAGCTTGTTCATTTACTTTCGTTAATTGATCGGGTTATCTTCTTCCTGGGTCTAGGAAGAAGAGTCAGTGTTAATTTCCCGCAGATGTTTCCAAAAGATTAGGTTTTGTTCGAGAATTGAAGACAATTTAAAAACACCCAGTGCGGTAGATTTCAATAGTTTCCTTGAAAAGGGGTGAGTTCGGCACCTGAGCACGGTAGTGTCAGGCCATCTGGCACTGGTGGCCGCAGCCGGCGGGGCACAGCTGGTGCGCGGCCATCCACCGGCGCATGTGCTGCAGGTGCCCCCCGTGCGAGCAGCCCTGGCACCACGCGTACAGCCCGCGGACCACCTGCGCGGGGGAGGGTTGCTGTACTGTGCTACTCTACACATGACTCACGAAAAAGTTTAAAAAAAATCAAATAAACCATTAAAACGGTAGGCACTGTTCCGAACGTCAATTACGCTAATTCAAATACATTACAAAACAGCCCTTAAAACGCCCATCCTTCTTCTTGTGCTATAGCTGGGAAGAGAAAACGGAGCGCTAAACTTCTCAGCACCACAATTTATCTGTTACACTGTTATCTCAATTTTAATTAAATGATTTTGTCTTTCATGTCGAGCCATATTATAAAGTAGGTAAAAGTATCCTTCATCTTTCGCCTACGGTACGTACCTGGTGGCACACGGCGCAGAGGTCGGGCAGATGCCGCAGGTGCGGGTGGCACGAGTCGCAGGCGGCGTGCGGGCGGGTGCGGCGCCCGCAGCGCCCGCAGCACACGGCCACGCTGGTGGACTGCTGGGACAGCACCCACACGCTATTCAACCACGCGCAGCGGACCACCTGGACCGATGCAATATACATTACTAGTAGAGCCCCGTGATTTTACCTATGCTGAATTTGATGGTGGAAATAGGACCTAGTACACTTCCCTGAGGAAGCCTATTAGATGAAACCAGTGCATTGGTGATAAAATGGTCAAACAAAGTTCGGGCGTTCTTATGAGACCACGGTATAGACTGGTGACATGTCAGACCTAAAGTAATTATACATATTGATATTAGTATCAGCGTATCAGCACGAATGTAGTTAGATATAGTGTCAAAGGCTTTGGTTAGTAATACGCACATACACGATATGAAATTGATATTTTTTTTCCTGTAAAATTCAGAATGTTTTGTGTGACTACGTATAACGTAGCTACCTCAGTGGCGACGTTCCACAGCTTGTTCCGCTGCAGCAGCTCGATGTAGCCCAGCAGCCAGTGCTCCTGCAGGCTCTCCTCGATGTACGGAAACAAGTCACTCCTGGATAAAGGAGTATACGAGTTAATATACATTATAGTGCGAGATGTTAGCCAAAAGTAAAATTGTTTATACAGCAACACCACATGTAATATTAGTTTTATCAACAACAATATCTTGATAAGCTGCGCCCGCGCCGCCCCGCCCACTCGCACGGCCAGCCTGCCCCTGTATCACCTGTAGTCCTGCAGCACCAGCATTACGACGGCGGCGGTCTGCACGTCCCCCAGGTCAGCGTGCAGGCGCAGCGCGGCGGCCAGCAGCGGCGCCGCGTCCAGCTGCGCCCGCGCCGCCCCGCCCACTCGCACGGCCAGCCCGCTGCCCTCGCCTACTCCTGCGTCGCCCCCCTCTCCGTCATCCAGCTGAGCAACAATACGTAACACATCAAGAGCAATGAACATGAACATATGTGACAAGAAGCTGAGCGTAGTGTACTCACATGCATGTGGTGGTAGCCGGCGTGGTCCAGCGCGGGCGGCGCGGTGCAGGCGGAGCCGCTGGAGCCGCTGCCCGGGGACGAGCTGCCGCCCGGGGAGCCCCCCGCGCCGCCGCGGTGGGCCGCTGCACAACATACTCCGTTAAAAAGTACTCTTATAATTTTACCTTGTGAAATTCACGCAAAAATTGTAGATAGCAATATTCCATTCGTCCAAAAATAAAAACTATATGGTCATATTATTTCCATGTTCACAAAGCCCACTGACCGTGTAAGTCTTTATCTTCGTGCCGGACGTGGTGCGGCGAGGCGTGATGCGCGTGCGCATGGTGCGGCGGCGCGGGCGGCGGGGGCGCGGTCCGCAGCGGGAAGGCCTCCTCGGGCAGCGTCCAGTCCGCGGCCTCCGTGTCCACGTAGTGCGCAGACGCAGCCGACACCCAGCCTGCTGTCTCTACAAGATGGACAGGGGATGGATGTGGGACATTTATGTGTTCTTTGAAAAAGTTTTTACCTAACTTGCGTATTTAAAAGCTTGCCCAAAAAAGATGAAAACTTTATAAAGCTCTTACCGTCAGTCCTGAGCAGCTTGGCTTGCTTCGTGGGCGGGATGTATATGCTGAGCGTGGGCTTGCCTAGCACCCCGCTGTTGTGGAACTGCGTCTCCGCCCAGTCTTCCACCTCCTCCAGCGGCTCCTCTTCTACTGCACTGCTGATACGAAAAAATCATAGATAATTTTTATGAAACTAATTCAAACATAGATAAGTAAGTCGAAACCTATGATAAACATATGATGACGTGTCTCACTTGCTGGGGTAGGTGTGCGTGTAGGGCGGCAGGGGCGGCGGCTCGGGGCGCGGCAGGTCGCGGTCGGCGGGCGGCGCGCGCGCAGGCGTGCCCCGGCCGGCGGCTGCGCGCGCGCCGTACACGCAGCGCACCACCTCCCACACGTGGCTCACCATGTGCCGGCTGTGCGCGCGCGCCACCTGCGCGTTGTGCGCGGCCAGCTCGTGCGGCGCCGCGCCGCGCATGCGGTAGCGCCGCGCACACTGCACCAGCGCGCATGCGCGGGCTCCGGCCGGCGCGGCGTAGCGACTCAGCGCTGACGCCGCGCCCCCGGGGAAGGCCCGCTCTAGTGCCGCTTGCGCGTTCGGGGACAAGGAACCCGCCGTGGGCTGCTTGCGGCTAGTGAGTACCAAACACGGAAATAAATTAGATATCGTACCAAACGAAACATCATGTAATGCAACGCGAACAAACACCAAAAAATCTTATGTAAATAAGACATTAAATTACCCTAATCCCGGCACGTGTCGGTCAGGGTGCGCAGGCGCAGCCGGCAGCGCGGGCAGGGGCCGCTCGGGCGCGGCGTGGGCTATTTCCCCGCGCGCCGAGACACACACTCCGTGCGGGTTGGCCCACAGCACGGGGTGGGCGGCCTCGCTAAACCGGTGCCGGTATAGGCTGCAGTCCTGGACGACATTAAAAGATTAACTTCTGACTACTAAAGAATATTTCTCCTTAAGGTTTTGTTAGTAGCGGGCTGCCAGTGTCGCTTTCTATTAGTAATTTACTGATATTTGAATAAAATTGTTTCTTCTTCTATAAGTGCCACTCCAATTACTGAAGGTGGGCTACCAGCTGTTGGGTACTCTTCTTAAGCCAATATATGTATCTGCAATTAATATTTAACCATGTGTTCGTTCAGTTCTTAGTAATGAGGTTCAGTTTTAAGGGGGCACTGAGTCAATAAGGACATACACGTCTATACTTAACTATTTGAAGGGCAACTAAGATAAAAACAGTTAACAAAGTAGTATATAGGTATAATTCATAACAGATTTGACATAATGTGCTATATTTGAAGTTGTCCAAATTAAAAATATATATTTTAAAAAGTGACATTGCCAGCCCTCCACTAACATAACCTAGTTCACAGCTGGAAAAACAGTTATAACTCCGCAACCTGTACCTAACGTGTTAAACTCACCCTGCTAGTAGACAGGAAGGAGTGCGGCTCAGCCAGCCACGCTATAGCGGTTGTAACGTCACGGTGCTCCGCGAACGTTGCTAGCGGCACATGCGGCCGTCTCACGTCCCATACGTGGACCGCGCAGTCCAGGACTAGAGCGCAGGACGCTACTTGGTGCCTAGGATATTATGAACACTTATATAGTTTTTGTATGTAGGTGCTAATAATGCTTGCGTGTGACGAATCTAAGGTACGGTAAGGACGGTAAGGGAAATTTAATGAAAGTCAATTTCGAGAGTGACCTTATGTAGTTGAATGGCAAAGAGATACAGAGAGTTGGATTACCATATAGGTACAGCAATAGACGTGAAAACACTATGGAAAATACATAGATCGTTTATGTAAATATTAAAGCGAGATTGTGTCGTTTTAAAGCTAAGTAGAGGTATGGTAGGACGCCTGACTGCTTGGGAAAGGTCGTAAGCTTCATAAGTTCATGATAGAAGATAATTAAGGAAGTAAGAATACAATTTAAAAAAATATATCAATAATATAATAGCAGCGTACTTTTTCTGAGGCCTCCATTTGACATGCCCGACGGATGCTATAGTGTATATCGTGTGCTCCAAATTAGGCTTGCCGTAGATGTCCCACACCTGGAATAAAAATACAGTAAGCAAAATCTAACACATTCAAATGGCTCATAACTCAAAATTTTGGTTTCATAATTAAGGCTTTGATTTCTACAGCATTTTCTCAAAATATTGATCTAGTAATTTCCCTACGAAGCTTACAAGTAATATTTAATATAAAAAGGAAGTCTTCAACATTTCAGTTGAAAAAACATCTAAAAAAAATTGTTACAATAATTTCGTTAGAAAAGTCATTTTAAAGGATTGAAATTAAAGTAGGTAGTGTAGATGCGTACTCACACACGCAATACTTGCTAGAAGTGTATTTAGATTATACACAACACTGATAAAAGGTTGCCAGACACAATTAAAGTGTTTAGTCCCACCAGCACCACATGTGTGGAGGTCACGAACTATGTGTTGTGGTACTAATTACTAATCCCCCAAGCAAGGAAGATTTTAATCTTAATGAAGATTGACCCTTTAGGTCCACTTCGGGTTTAGATAAATTTTACATTGTTCTCGTGCTTTTCTTTATAGGGTACGAGAGAATAAAAATTATCATTCAGGATTATAGGCTTTAATATAGAATGAAATTCGCATGTTCCTACATAGATGAAAAATAACCGCCCGAAGATTGAATGACTGATTAAAAAGATTTTATTTATTTATCGTCGCATTTGTAGCAATTTCAATCTAACTTAGATTCAGATAGTAGCCCTAGGTTATTACTTAATAATTATTAGATAGCGCATGATACTATAATTCTCAATACCAAGTTGATATAGTTGTTCTAAAAATATATGTGACCAATAGCAGGAGTTATCAAGTGACCCACATGTTTATCGGCTAGTCGCAGATAATGCGAATAGTTATGGCCCGTCATACAAATTGTTCAATGTTATTAACCTGACATATTCAAATACTCCGCGAAAATATAGGTTTATGACTTTTGGATAGAGGCCATTGAACTTGTAAAAGTTCCTGTTTGTAAATAAATGTGCGGATTTAAAGTTTACGGCATATTGGGTGAGCCTATACACAAGTTTTTCAGCTTGTTTGTTGAGCAAAGCGGTTCCGTTAACACTCAAAGTAGACGCGAGATTAAAAAGAGCATATTTAACACCCTCAAACGAGAGGCAGCCAGAAAGAACGGGTTTAAAAAGATTTTGTATAAACCAAAAAACCGTACTAGGAAATATTTCATTATAGTAATTTTGTTATTATATTAAAATAACGAAAGTTAAGAAAAACTAAGGCACGGTAGTGTAAATAATCAGCAAAAGAACTGAGAGGACTTCTACATTCAGCGTTTCACCTAGGGCACAAATCACATGAAAACTTTACCAATATACCTTTATAGTCTTGTCTCTAGAAGCAGTTGCCAGCCAGGGCATCTCGGGGTGCCAGTCGCAGGCGAACACGGGCCCCGAGTGCGCCGTGAACTGCAACAGGCAGCGCTCGTGGCGGCGCACGTCCCACAGCTGCACGTTGCCGTTCTCCGACACGGCGGCGAACGTGTTGGCTTGGTGCGGACTGAACTGCACGTCCCGGATCGACTCCGTGTTGCTGGGGATCGACGTCTGGTTGTATTTGTTGGATATATACCTATATACAGCCTGGAGGAGGCTGGCAGAGAGGCGTGGTGACTGGCACGCAAAAAGACAGACTTAGATTCAGCTGTTGTTGGGCTGTGGATGATGATGATGATGACATTGGCACACTGAAGGGTGCTTTGGTACTTCAGGCAAAGGCGGGAAAGTTATTCAGAGGTATTTAGATGGTTAGTGGGGTCTTCATATTGTTTTATTTTTAGTCAACATAGAAAAAAAGTTAATAACCCTGACAATTAGGCCAATCATTAACAAGGAAAACCTTATTAGGGGGAGTGGGGGGGTGAAGAGGACATAGTTTCTAGTATATAGGGGTCAATTCTTAGAAAACTTGAGCTGGCATTTTAACACCAATTTTTATACTACTGAGGAATAATGCTCTGCTCACCTTATGAAGGTCCTGGCAACTTCTTTCATGCGGAGATCGAAGCATTTCATCATACCATCCTGAGAGCCAGAGATAAGGAGGGCCGGCTCTGTTAGATGGAAGCTCACCTGTACACATTAAGTGTTAATATTAAATGATAAACATGAAGAAGAAATATGATGAAGCCCACAGTACAGGCTTATCATGTGCTGGCAAGTTCAGGTCATAGATTTATTAATTTTTTCTACAGACAGCTGCAGGTGTCAATGAAAACTCAATAGTAACAATCCATAAGTATCTTTAGTATAAATTCATCATTAAAAAATTATAACATAACCAGATAATTTCCTTTTTGTCTTTTGTGCCTAGGAATACTGAAAAATTAATTAATCAAAAGAAGTCTTCATCAGTTTAATAACATTAATGTTCATTATATTCTGTAACTAAACCACTGTGGGTCATAGGCCTATTAGCATAAAATTGTTTATTTCAAATTATATACCTTGTTAACAGTTCTTTTGTGGTCAGAAAACACATGCTCTTGCTTGGAGCGCCCAGACCTGCCCAAGTTCCAAACCACCACTGCCCCATTGGTAGCTGCGGTAGCTAGGGTATTCTCTACAAAGAAAAAATAATTTTAGTTAAAGAGTTCCAAAAAGATTTAGTATCTGTTTTTGTTGATTAAAAGTGGCCAAATTTGATTAATTCTGGGTCATAGTCATACAGGTCACACACAGGATGCATAAATACAGATAGACTCAAATTCCTTATAAGCATTGTCTAAAAGGCAAAACACAACTCTTAGGTTACTTATTCTACATTTATCTAAGATCGTCATAAGTAATCTTTAATCATCTTAATGTTAAGAACTAAATAAATCATACCTTCAATAGTACTCCATGCAACATCAATGGAAGAAAAATTTAGATTTAAATTTTTTCCAACTCGCAAGTTACAAACTTCAGAAAACTCATTTTCTCCGATGGAAAACACTTTGAAGACTGAAAAAATATTCATGCGTCATTATACACCTCCGAAAAGTATAAAAGCAATTTATTATTGAAGGATAATATGTTTATAAAAGTTACCATTGCGGCCGGCTATGACAACTTGTGAACAATCCTTGTTTAGAGCCAAAGCGTTTGCGGGCCCCTCTTGGGACACGCAAATTGTATTTGATGGAATCATTGTTATTTATCGTATTAAAAACAGTACATAATAATAAACATTAACAATTTGTCACGTCATGATTAATTTAACAGACGGGCTCACTTCTTTATACCGTAACCGTATGAAATCTTGTGCATAACTGCGGTCGAATGATAGATAACCACTTTAATACATAATTTAACACATTAAAATATTTATCACAATATAAAATTGCCTGTTTGTTTTGATTTTTTGAGGTTGCATTGCTTGTCATACTATTTGACAAAAGACTGACAGTGACAGAAACAATGCGATAGGATATACGCATGATTTGTTGAAAATAATTAAATTCCGTATTTACAATTTTCTCAGTTATATAATGCTGTTATATGAAAAGTTATGTAATGTTGAGCATATGACCCTGCATTATGATGATGTAACTTTTTTCCCAATTTTGTTTGTCATGAATGTGAAGAGTCCGGTAATCGTTGATAAAAATCAAAACATCTGATAACAATATTTTGAATCTGGTGTCCGCACCGTCTATTTAATAAAAAAATCAAAATGTCAGTACCCAAACGTCAAACGCAGGTTTTCTTTTTTCATGGATTTTTTTAGAAAAAAACGCAATAACAGCGTATTGGTCGTTTAAACGATTGCTATGATATTTAGAAAATAAAAAACTGTTAGTATGTGAAAAATAGTGCGAGGTTTATACATCAAATTGGGACGATGGATAGTGGAGACAGAATTTTGGTGGCTGCGGGGTTGACGGCTGCCGTAGTGGTGGGTGCGTTTGTCTTGTGGGGTCCCGGAGGGGCTCCGAAAGTGCGCAAAAGAAGGGGGCAGATCGCCGGCCTCCAGAACCTAGGCAGGACCTGTTTTCTGAACACCCTGTTGCAGGCTCTCGCCGCTTGTCCCACGTTCATTGACTGGCTCAAGAAGTATGCTAAAGCTGATGGCCACAATAGTATGATCACTACGCTGTACACAGTTATTGAAGGTAATTATAATTGTACTTTCAGTTGCCTTGGCATCTTTTAGACTTAGAAAATCTCCATATTATTTAATTACTCAATCATTTTATACATAAGAATACCATATTTATAGTGATACAACTCCAGGTGTAATAAAAAGACATATACATAAATAAAGAAAATAATATAATATTAGCTTAAAGTTAACCTTTTTAATGTATGTAAGTCACTATTACAAAGTGCTATGCACCATTACACATCTGAGTGAGTTGTTAACCTTCAGCATATAATTACTACATGGTTACTGTAATACACAACTGTGCTAGAGTTAGCAAAATATTAGATACTATATAGGTAGACTAAAGGGGTGCAAGTAGAGAGCTGCCACAAGTGAGTTTACCTAAGTATGTCCGGCGCACCCTGGGTGGTCAACCTTGCTAACATCCTTGTTGACTGACCAATCTCTACCCAGCATGAACTATTTCTATGTAGCATTTGGCTCATGCCGATACTAAGAAGAAGATGGTAGACTAAATATCTGCATACACCTCTGCCTGCCCCCTTAGCAAACACAGGTGTGATATTATGTTCTTTAAATAAAACTGTCCAATATTTAATATGTTTATTGTTTTCTTCTGTGTTGTCAACATTAACCATTCAAGAATAATTTATGCAGTGGTTAAAAGATTAGCAAACTAGGTGGGTAGCAGGATATGTAGCGATTTGAATGCCCAGGGTGTGCCTTACAATAGATTGAACGTTGACACTCATGGAAGAGCATAAATAATGTCCCTCTATTCAATATTGATCAAGTTTACAATCACTGTGCCAGTAAAGTATTGCCAAAATATCCTTATCTGTATACTACAGTATTATTAGTGTTGCAATGTTAGTTGTCTACTATCAATCATACGGTGTTATCACCTGTTACTGATTGAGTTAAACTAATTGGTCACATGAATAGATGAAGAATCTAGGAAGCATCTTGAAGTTCTGCCTGATATTCTGAACTGAAGTTTTGATATCTTTGGATTGAACAGAGTTAAATAAATGTTTTAAATATTTACTTTATTGTGGTTTTTAAACCTTCACTAATATCACAAAGAAATTACACCAAACACCTTTCTATCATTTACCAATTATTCTATTAATGATAAGCCTTATCACACCCAAGGGTTTTATTAACATTACTATTTACTGGGCATTAATAATATAAGAGAGAAAAGAAGTTTCACTCCTATTCTTTCTCATAGATAGGCAGGTAGTGAGAAATTTGTTATAAAAAAAAGTTAGTTAACTCTTTCCCAGTCCGATGAGCCATATATGGTACATGTAATTTTTTTACATATAGTGTCTGCTACCTGGACAGTCAAAGTGTTAAACTGTCTGTTCAATGTGAGGGTTGCAAGATCTGCTAAGTAGGTACCATAAAATAATACATAAACAAGAAAGGTATTATTTAGTATTTTCCCTTAGACAATAAGCCACCTTAGAAACTTCGATAACAGTCCATCCCCTGTAGTTGTGAATGGCACGCACGAGTCAGCGCGTGGCACGCCAGTGTGCCCGCTGGGCGTGCTGCAGGCCCTGCGCGCGGCCGGCTGGGTCGTGCCTGCCGACCAGCAAGACGCGCACGAGCTGCTGCACGTGCTGCTCTCCTGCATCGAGGAGGAGACCACCACTATGTCCAAGAAGGTGACGCATAACATGAGATCAGAAGACAGAAATAATTACTTCCTAATATTATAAAGGCGAAAGTTTGTGAGTGTGTTCGTAAGTTTGTTACTTCTTAACACCCAAATGGCTGGAGCAATTTCGATAAAATTTGGTATGCGGGTAGCTAACACCCTGGATTAACACATAGGCTACTTTTAAATGTAGTTGGTAACACCGCGGGGCGCAGTTAGTAAATATTAAGCTGGATAGTTTAACTTCGTTCATGCAGCCACCACGACTTTTATACAATGAATATAGTTTGCAGTGTGTACCAGTGAACCAAAGTATATTTAAGACTCGGTAGCTACATAAGTGAAGCTAAACGAACCTTAGCTTGATTAGCTTCCTGGTGGGGTAGGTTGGGACTTTAGTATGTGTGGCCTATGCTTTACGGGCGCGAGGGAATCTGAATCTAAATACCATCATCATCATCTATCGTCCAGCCGGGCTGCCTCTCAGACGCTCTGGGCCTAGGCGGTGGCCGCGCGTGGTCCGCGCTGGCGTCTCCCGCGTCCCCCCCGGCCGCGCCGCACCCCGTGCGCGCCGACTCAACCCCGCCGACACCCTCCGCGCTGTCCATGCGGCCGGCGTCAGCTGCGCCCACTGATGAACCGGACCTCATAGAGCCAGGTACGATACAGTGAATACCTGTGAATACAAAGAACTACATAATATATTTGAAGTTTGAAGTATGTATGCCTGTAATAAAAGCTCTATTTAGAAAATAACTGTTATTATTCTGAGCGAACAATAGAAAATTGCTTTAGTAAATATGTCTCAAGTGAAAAGTTTGTGTGATAACAATAGCTAGATGCATTCTGATGTGGCACGTTCTCCCCCCGCCCAGAGCCTCTGACGGAGCCCCCGCGGCTGACGAAGGGCGTGTCCCGCTCGCTGTGCCACCTGAGCTCGGTGGGGCGGCGCTGGGCCACGCCGGCCGCGGCGCGCCCCCCGCCCGCGCCCCCCTTCCGCGGCACGCTCGCCTCGCGCCTGCAGTGCACCGTCTGCTCGCATAAGGTACGCTGAGCCCCGCCCGCATGGGCCAAACGCAAGTTCACCAGTCGCTCATTTTCCAAGTGTGTTGGGTCCCAAACTAAAGCTTTATAATGATTTAACTTGATGTTTCTCCTCAGAGTCCGATCCGGTACGACAAGTTCGACAGTATCTCTCTGTCGATGGCCAACGCGAACGTGGGCCTCACCGGCTCCTTCAGTCTCTCAGGTCAGTGTTAGTCTTTAATGGGAAAAGAAAGGTGATGAATGTTCTGTTAATGGTTGTATGGGATGGTAAGAACATGATGATGTACAGGATGGGTGATGGAAAAGTAGTGTATGTGGAAGTTGGTATTGTCATAAGTCTAGGGTGGAAGAATTTAAGAATAATATTATATATGTGTTTAAAATAACTTTTTGTTTTTTGTCGATGTAATAGTTCGATCGTGTTTGTCGCGGGTTTGGGCAAAAAATAAACATAATTATTAATTATCGGATATGTTTTTTTGGAGACGGTGATTTGAAGCCCTGTGTGTACGTAGGTCTTCTGCGAGCGTTCACAGCGCCGGAAATGGTGAAGGGCGTGCGCTGCACCAAGTGCTGCCCCGAGCCCGAGCACGCTGCGCATGCGCCGCCCGCCCCGCCCACCGCCTACACCAAGCACATACGGACCGTCAGCTTCGGGAAGGTACACCCCTTAATATTGCTCTTGTGTCACATTTTTGTAAGCAACCATATTTAACTTGAATGTTACATCTAGATCCAGGATAACCAGTCTAATTGTGTTTTGGATCAGGGGGGCTAAAATGGCCACTATGCATAATATGATCTGCATACTTTTACCACTGAATTCTGTGGCTGGTTCATTATGTAACATTCATATCAGCCTTTAAATGTATCCAATTTTGGAAGGATTGCTGATAGTCATATTATTTTAGAGATAAAAAAATAGAATGTGGCATTCGGGTCGTGCTTGCAGCTGCCGTACTGCCTGTGCCTGCACATCGGGCGCGTGGAGTGGCTGGGCGGCGCGCTCAACAAGCGCGGGGAGTTCGTGGCCTTCCCCGAGACGCTGTCCATGGCGCCCTACACCGCCGTGCAGCAGCCCAAGGTACGTAGGCTCCGGGCGGCTCGCGGGACGTCCCCGGCCAGCCTGACCTGCGCGTGCGCAGGTGGAGCTGGCGCAGCTGGCGGGCGCGCGGCGCGGGCGCGGGCTGGCGCTGCCGCCGGGCGAGGGCGCGGGCGAGGGCGGCGCGCTGTACCGGCTGGGCGCCGTCGTGGTGCACGTGGGCGGCCCGCGCTCGGGGCACTTCGCCACCTACCGCCGCGGGAACGGCTTCGAGGCCAAGAGGTAGCCACTATACTAAATAGTTTCTTGACTTCTGTGTTATTGGAAAAGCCCTCGTACAGGCGGACTCCATTCGCTTATTACTCTGTGTCATAAATGCTTCAATTTATTATATGCATAATTTCATATTTACCCTTATTACTCAGAAAACCACACTACCATGTACTGTTACCACTTGTCCTTTTCACATGTCGTTCTTTTTTCTTATCCATAGATTTTATAATTAGACAGTCAGATTTTGGATGAATAAATCTTACTACACTCTGAACGAATAAGACATTAAACCTAAAATTGATTGCGTATTGTACAGATGGTGGTACACTTCAGACACATTAGTCCACGAGGTGTCTCTCCAGGAAGTGCTCCGGTGCTCCGCCTACATGTTGTTCTACGAGCGCGTGCGTCCTGAGGCCACCATGACGGCCTCCGCTAACTCACACCACTTCTAGACCACTACACAACACAGCACCAATCAAATAATTAACAAAAGAACGTATTTCAATGAAGGAAGCGTAGAAAACTGAAGAATGCCTGATAAAAAGGAAACTAAACGTGCGTTGTAACTATCGTCTCCTGTAGAACGATGTAAATACTTAGCAAAATACAATTGTCCAATCTAAATTCTGATTCAAATATAACACTACATATATTATTCATCACACAATTTCAATGTACAGTTTTGCAAAAAAGTGCTTTTGAATACCGCTAAGTGTGTACGTCTTCAGGCGACTGTACTGTACCACCCGACGTTTGACTGTCACTCCATTCGTTCGTTATTCCGTGGCGTCTATGGCTGGGTTATCACTCGCAGTGTAGTGTCTACTGTGTTACAGGGCCAATATTTTTATTAAATCACATTATCATTGTTAATTATTAAAGAAAGGACAGATTTAATTTGACAGATATGTGACGTGTAGCAGTAAAATGAAAACGGTTTTCTGACCTTCAAACATACAGCAATGCGTCCAAATTTGACATTACCTACATATTATTCTAATTTATTGCTTGCATTGTTTATAATGAACAATGTTTGTTATTCAAGTGATAGCAGTTTTTAAGAGAAAACCCTTGTACAGTCAACAAAATTTCGAAGTTCAACAATAAAATCATTAAATTGCTATGGACATTGAAAATTATAGTACCTTTATGCTAGGAGAATTAAACTTATAATTCAGGAGGTACTATGTCATAGTTGTGTATAAATTTATAAAACCGTGCCGTTTTAAGGTGCGTAAAATAAAGTACACATACATACAAAAACTGAACCTTATGCTAATGTTCATAAAGATGATTATCGTCTGCTATATACGTAAAAAACGCTTTACCAATAAAGTTAAAGTAGATAAAATATAGATTTATATATTTTAATTTCATGAAGCTGTTATCAGTAATATTATAGTGTAAACAAGAGTGATAACCCAGTCCAACTAAAACCACTATCACATAAATAACATCTCGAAAGAATAACTAATTTAAATTAACATTTAAAACTTGGCTGTGCCCTTTATATTGTATATTCACTGAACTCGTCTTATTAACTTCACGCTCATTTCATTATCAGTATTAATTAGTGTGTTGCCATTTAATATTTGTATCATAGTACTGGAAAGACTTGTTTTATACAATTGCTTGGTATTATCACGGGGAACGCATATACTAAATAAACGCAGATGACTGACTATCTACGCTATTTTAACGGCATTTAAGACTTTTATCGATGGTAATCAATTATCGATTCGTTCTGACTAAAATATCATCTGTAAATTGCAGGACATTAGCTTAATAATTACACATTTTCCCATATTTAAAATAATTGGCAATATTTGATATTCATTCGATATGAATGTTTACTGCGAATTTCTTTTTATGAATTCTGAAAAAGGTTTTAAAATTAACATGATAATTGTAAACAAAAACTAAATACGGCAAAATTTTACAAAGTTATAAGTATTTCAAATTTTATTGTCAGTCTGAGATGGCATTCTAGGATGGTGACGTCAAAATCCTGTAGTTGCATTGTAAATTTCTCATCGCCCCGTACATTAAGCGTTTAGCGCGAGAAGAATAGAGAATATCCCCTCACAAGCATAAAAACACCGTATATTCTTTGATTTTACATGGATTTTATGATGTTTTAGGATTTCTTTTAAACTCTTTTCCAGATTTTAATTATTTCCAACGTGATTGTTGGAGTAGTTAACAACTCAATTATACCTTTTGTTATAATTAGTATAGAGACGCCAATTGATTTAAGTTTGATCATTGATAATAAGTGCGGGGTATATGTACTAACTGGAGCTCATTTTAAAATCATCTCTAGCGCAACATGACATGAATCTGACTCACAAAGCATATAATAACTAGTGATAAATGCCCAAAGAGCCAGTGTACTTTTAACTACTTAACCTTGTTCCCGTGAATTCTATTCTATTTTTCTTACATTTTTATATACAGTTAGACATATCCTTATGATGTAATGTAGGTATGTAAAAGTTTATCATATATCGCATTTGACGAGGGGACAGCAGTGTAGGAGGTAGAATTCACTTCACAATAGGGAATGGATGAGTTTTGTCTCTGCGTTATATATCTATATATTGATTAACCGACTTCAAAAAAACAGGTCATGTATTCGGCTGGTATCTTTTTTTCATAATTTTAGTATCGTTTAGCCATACATGCTTGATCTCTGTAGCTTAATAAATGAGTACATGTAGGAATTAGCCCGAAAATAGACTGGCAATAGAGTAGCTTTTTTTTATTACAATCAAGGTCTGTATAGACCTTTACTTTTCTATAAAACAGAGACTAAACTCATTATACACATTTAATTTAGTAGTTCACTTACATAATATCGATGTAAAACGTGATACTTGTGGAACCCTAGTTATCTAAAGGTAGTAGTGTCAGTAACTTACTTGATACAGTTGTATCTGTGTCCCTAGGTCTAAAGCCTGTAGACTACGTAGTGTGCTACGAACCTAAAAGGATTTAATGTAATGTAAAGCTACATCGCATCTTGTTAGCCATCTAACGGGTGAAGTGGTCCAATCTAAAGTCGACTTTAAGTAGTTATCGGTAAGACTGAGTTTTGATTAATACTAAGTGAGATTGTTACGTCGGATGATGTCAATTCGACGTTTATAGATTGGAATTACTTCATCAAGTTATCACAGAAATGTCGGTATTGACGCGGTGTGCTGACTACCATGACAACATCAGAATTATCTATAGATAATTCTTCCCTAAATTATAGATCCTAGCACACCACGTGTTACCAGATGTATCCTAAACGTTAAAAAGAGTATTTTTCCACTCTGCAGAAATTTTCTTACTGTAATTGACTGTTAATGAAACCTTGTGCTACAAATCTACACAAGTTAGAATTTTATCGTTGAATGGCACATATAACTATCATAGTGAAATAATACCAGAAAATACTGGAATTTTACCCCCTTACCATGAACTCTTAAAGAAGGAAATTTTCCGGTGTGGAAGCGAGACGCCACCGCTGCGTGTGTTGTAGTGCGACGTCTCGCTTCCACAACGGCAAATAACCTGCAATGCAGGCTCATGGCAACACCGCTAGCCTATAACAAAGACCTGTCAAAGCGGTCATAAACCTCAACTAAGCAAATTTTATTTAGATAACGATTTTAGCAAAGTAATAATGGATAACGCCATTTCTTTCCCTGAGGTGTCATTTACAACTATACATAGACCTGTAGAACTACCTCGCCTAACTTGTGTTGGATTTGTAAGAGTATGTCTCGAACGTGTGCCATGATTCTGAGTGATGTTTTAAGCTTATGCCTTACACGTGTGTCTCTTAGCACAAATACATGTAAGTCAAGTAACATATAGGTACCTATCTACCCCAAGCCTGGACCGACGAAAGTCCACGAAGAGAGCATGTTAAATTTTAACAAAGAATATGGGTAGATACTTATTGTGTAAAGTTATCCTTATTGCGATGACTGTAAAGTCGATTATCGTTTGTCGTTTTAAAACATTACTCTTCGTCGATTTTCTATAACCTTTATGTATCTATTGTCAAATTAATGTGACCAAATTCCTAAATCAAGAAGTATTGGTAGCTGATCCTAAGTGAACAGACTTGAATATTATTATAATGTGAATAAAATATTTATTGAGGTTCAATTTTGATAATATACTTATGTTTTATTATGTCAATCTCAGCATTTGTCTTTCAGGTGGTAGTTTAGTTTACAAATATTTAAGTAATCGTGTACCACTACCACAGCTTTCGTGAATCTACTTTTACAAGCAGAAAAATCCTGCCCCTTTACCATGAACTCTTAAAGCAGGACTTGTGCGAGACGCCGCATTACACTGCACGTAGTGGCGTCTCGCTTGCACAACGTCAACTGTCCTTCTTTAAGAGATCATGGTAAGGGGGCAGGATTCTTAGAATAGCCATACGTATGGTAGAAGAGAAATACATGTAAAGAGAAAACCGCAGTTGCTATGGTGATAGCACAACTGATGAAGATTCAAACAAATTGCATATTTTCAATACTTCCAATAGGACTGACGGCCAGGAAGAAATTCTTTAAGATATTATCTACCTTTACAATTATCCTGTTTATAAAATACTCGCAGCGGTGACTGCCGCACTGCACTGATCTATAATATGTACTTACTTACGCATTTATTTTACACTATCAACGTTTTCCATCCTTATCCTTCCTGTACATAATATTGTAATTGTTATAAATGTTTTGAAAATCAAATTTTCTAATAGTAATGCTCATTTTTATCAACTAATCTTATTGGAGGCTAAAGTCGAGTTGTGAAATTTCTTGTAAAGTACGAAGGGAGGAATATTGGTGCCTAAATTGTGGCCATTTGTGTCTACGACTGAGATGATGCCATTTTATATCGTTAACGCATAAATATAGCTTTAGATGTTGTTTTATTTATTATGTGTTGACCAATAGGGGCTCGACGGTTCTGTGGTACAGGTTTTACAGCAAACGTAATTAATAAAGTACTTATTATGAGCCTATAATGTCCCACTTCAGGGCATAGGCCTTCCTACTCTGTGTCAAGGGTCTAGTCGATGTCCAGTCCTCCATAAAGGAGTCCAGTTCATCTCGCCATCTCCATTTGGGTCTGCCTCGCTGACGTCTAGTTTGTTGAGGGGTCCATTGTACCCTTCTGTGCAATTTTCTGTATTATGCGAAAAGGTCGAGAATAACGTTGTTACATTATAAAAGTTAATAAATTACATTATTGAGTAAAAGCGCTATCTGTTGTTATTGCAATTATTTTTTTCATTTGATATGTAATCTGTACCACATGGTTAATTTAATTATAGACTTATCCATCTAATTTACCCACGATTAGGAAATTGTACAAGAAGTCTTCGTAAAATTGTGAAAACAATATAAAAAAACAGCATAATGTAATATCTAGTTAAAAGACGAAAAAAATGTAAATTATATAAACGAAATTTAATAGAATGCAGGTTTTTTTCTTAGTATTTAGTTGTTCTCAAGAACTGTTTGGAGCTACTCTTATGAGTCATCCTTTTCAGTTTAGTTTGCCAATAACTTGTTGTGCAATAACAGAATTATTTCATTATTTGCAATTTACTTGAAATTTTAACTTATAGAAATATATTTCCGTGATTCAGATAATATTTCTTACTTTCAGAGATATTTGTAAACCTTTAACATTTTTGACCCACATTCCCTTATCAACACTATTTGATGAATATATTAATATCATCTAATTTATTTTAATACTTGTCTGAATGGTATAAAGATGAATAAATGTTGCCATAAAACATGTTAACGATAATATTGTAAACAATGAACAAACATTATGTAATTTTGCGCAAGAATTGCACAATAAGATATTGCGCAACATAATATATTGTTTACTACAACTTAGTAATCACTAAGATTTTGTAAATTTTTTCCAATTTAGTGTGAGCTTATCTGCCTAGACTATGTTATGTATGGAGTGGCCAGATTACTTTTTGAATTTCCTATATAATATTGCGTTGAGTAACTGTTTGTTTGAAATAATTTATTAAGTTAAACAACTGTTCACCAAGATAGAAATCAATGAGTCATCCTCCTATTTCTTTTTGTATCTTACTTTCTTGTTGTGACAGTGTTATAGACTACATCTAATATTTTTTTCTATATGAAAGACTAAATATCTATGGTGAATAATTTGTAGTACCTTTTACTCTGGCTGCTTGACACAAAACATATTCCTGGTTGGGAACAGTAGGAAATTATGTAAACTTATTTTATAGCATTAGAAAACTGCTTTGCATAATTATTTTTTAGTCAATATTATTTGTATTGGCAATGTTTGAACTTCCAGAGCAACGCATGTGGCAACTGTAGATAGGATGGATTGTATCTAACAAATGTTTATAAATAAAATGTATTATAAGTGGTCACTTCATTTTATTGGGAAAATACCATAACATATTGGTCAATCATTTGGAAAGTTACAGACCTGAGGTTTGTGTTATTACCTAGCTAAAGCAGGAAATTGTAGTACCCAAACACTTGTGCTATTACAAACTTATAAATGAAACATGAGTTGTCTGGCTTAGTTAAAGAAAATATAATATTAGCTGAGTACCCTACCATCACAATAATTTTAAACCTAAAATAGTATAGTACAATAAATTGGACAATATTATAAATCAAAAGATATCCTTATTATTCACAATTTATTTTCTTGTTTACAAAAAAAATATGGACAAGTCAAGACTCATTGGTTTGTTGTGAAATCTGATCAACAGATTATTTTTCTATAATTTTCTGTGCATGTGTAGCTTACACAATCAACACCATCACAAACAGTCTGTGCAACAAGCTGGCTCACGTTATGACATGCTGTCGATGAGTGATGCTCTCATTGTAGATGTGATTGCTGTAGGTTTAGCATCATTCAGCTTGAATACACTTTCTATAACTGAGATTTCTGTTGATGTTGTATCCAGACCACAGAATGCACACCAATCATTGACCACCATTCCTGCAGCGATGACATCACTGCCTCTGTTTACTGTGCCTGCCACTAGTGGTACTTGTAGGAGAGAAGAGAGTTCATCCTGGTCTTGGATCGGAGTTTTAGGATGCACCAGTCCCCCACGATTACTGAGCGCGGCGTAGGACCCCACCAAAACATTACCCGCTACCGTCTGCCTGAACACCTCTACGTCTAATGTGTCTGCTAGTATCTCTTCTGTGTCGCGATCTAGATCTGGATGGACCAGCGCCACATAGTCGTTGCAGGCGATAACGTTACCGAGCGCGCTGAGTCGCTCCTCCACGCGCTGTACTTTGACGGTGTCCGGCAGACTGTTTCTAATGTGTTGTAATTCTGTGTCTGTTGTCGAAGATGGAACAACGAGACCGTTTTTGTTGCCCACCGTCATCCGACCGATAATTCTGCATCCCGCAACGCTCGCGTGCACCACAGGAATTGTTTCAGACAATTCCGCCTCAAACACGCTGTAGAAATTCTCCGAGCCTCCGATTGCAACGAGGCAATATGAATTTGTTAATTTACTGAATACTCCCACTTCATTATTGTTTTCGAATTGGACGCGGACTGCCATATTGCGATTTATACAAACTTTATTTGTAATTACAAACTATTTCACAACAATTAAGCTTCACGTGGGGAAAAAATAAAATACACAGGGATCTTCGGTCAAATGGTTATATATACGTCAATTTGACAAATACATGCAGTTTCATTAAAACGTCGCACTCCAGATAACATTATGTTGTTGTAACTATCTAACTATTTATCTCGTTTACTCGTGTGTTTATGATATCGCGAACCTGTTTTCTTTCTCGCTCTTATCGTTATACTTCATCTGTTTTGACGAGATCTTTGGCATAATCTCTGGCCTCGGACAATGATGTCAGTGAGTCAGACGTTTTGGAAACGTTCAAAGAGTTTAGCTTTAGCGTTAACAACTCTGAATTAAAATTACGTTTGAGAATTAGTACAAAAATGTATACAACCTCATATCTTGAAAACTTTTTTCGGTATAAAATACAAAAAATAAATACAATAATGGTTGACAAACAAATCCATGTGTTACGCTTTACATGACACATGGATATAGTTTTTAAAATGGATAAAATTATGTAACATTCGTTTATTTCTTTTTTTCATAAAAATAAAAAATATGTATTCGCGATGAAGATGAAAAATGCGTAAATTCGTAACATTAAATTGTTTAGTGGATTGCAATGATACGGAGCTGTTCCCGAGTGATGTTATTCAAAACCTGAGGCAGGCTGTGCTTGCTCCAGTAGCATACACACCAAAGATTCAACAAGCTTTACAAAGAGTTAATTTCAAATATCACAGGACTTGTAGTTTCTCAAATCTAATAAGGGTATTATTTATCATTTTTTATATATGTTTTTAAAATGGAATAGATAATAAGTACCTATATTACTATCCCGCAACTCATAAGTTTCGCCATTTGTCTCTGTAAAGTAGTTGTAATAATAACCGTTAAAATGCCTACCCTCATTCTTTGCACTCTGCACTTGCCTGTTTCTTTACGATTAGAACATGTACAATGAACGTACATAATTGGTATGTTGCAGGAGTGTAATGCAGGCGAGGGTGAGACCCTGTTGATGTTCTGGGGCTACGAACGCTCTGACAGTAAGGTCACTATGAGCATGTCCGCTTCTAGCTGCTCGTCGTTACATTTGCCCGTAAGTTTGCATAAAAGCAGTAATTAATAACTTCGTCATAATTATGTTGCAAGAAGTGCTTCTAAAATCAGACGTTGGCCTACCCCCTACCTAAATATTTTTCGGTGTAGTGGGTGCCGACTTGACAGACATGCATTATAATTACCTACTCCTCATGTTATCCATGCCTGGAATCCAGTCGGGTCGCAATCCAGACGAGTTTTTTTTGTTATACCTGTCTACTCGTGTACTAAGTTATGATTGGTCCGTTGACCGTTCGCAATGTTTGCTCCTCCGCGGCCCGCTAGTGACCAGTAGCGGACTGATGCTGGTGTTGTTCCCAGACGAGTACGCCGAGCAGCCAGCGCGACAAAGAGTTACGCTCCACTGCCCAACAGACCGATATCAGCTGTCGGTACTCCCCCGGCATCTCCTCACCACGTAACTATACTTTCTAACTTTGCCCCCCCCCCCTTTACTACTCATCTTTCATGGGAGCGCTTAAATAGTATTAATTTTACATGCACGTACGAATTTATAAGCATGAATGAGATAAAGACATGGGACAATAAACAATGTTTATTGGTTCATAAGGTAAAATATGTAATGGATCTGGTGGTATGTTTTGGGTTTTAATAAAACATAATTGTCATTGTCATATTTATTATAATAAAGCCAATCCAAACGAAACTGAGGAGCAGCGACAGATGCGCGCGCGCATCGCTGACTCCCTGACGTTTTCGTCGCCCGCTTCGTCGTTGCTGCAGCCGGCCGGACGCTCCATGTCGATCCTCAGCTCAGTGTGCGCATTGCTCCTCAATAAACAAGTAAGTTACAGACGCGGGTCTCTAAAGTTGCTATTGTTATCATCATCAGCCTATCTTAGTCCACTGCTGGACATGGACCATTGTTGCTATTGTTATATG
Source organism: Abrostola tripartita (assembly GCA_905340225.1). Classification (NCBI taxonomy): domain Eukaryota; kingdom Metazoa; phylum Arthropoda; class Insecta; order Lepidoptera; family Noctuidae; genus Abrostola; species Abrostola tripartita. Next base: position 12,691,698 of record HG996499.1, read on the forward strand.
CATACGAAAAACGCTGTTTTCGTCAAATTTAACTGCTACAGCACTATGACCGAGCGTCTTTAGTGACGAGATCCTGCTAATGAATAGCAGAAAGTGTTGATAAAACATCAACAAAAAGATCCGTGTACTCAGGGCTCGCAGGTCGCGAAGGAGGTGTCCAGCTTTACGGGCAGCCTGCGGTCGGACAACATCTGCCGCATCTGCTTCGGCGGCGAGTCGGCGGAGCGGCTGGTGCGGCCATGCTCCTGCCGCGGGACCATCGCCGCCGTGCACCGCACCTGCCTGGAGCGCTGGCTGCTGCAGGCGGCCACGTCCTACTGCGAGCTGTGCAGGCACCACTATGTCGTTACCAGGAGTCACAAGTGAGTTGTAACTTACAGGAGTCTGCACTGAGTAGCTGAGGAATTAAGCTTGGAGCTGACTGGATTTGGAACAGACGGCCTAGCAATTTTAATCGTCAAAACTTCCCAAATACTTAACTGGGCTTATGTGTTAAACCATAAGTACCGAAAGCGAATACCAAAGTTAGTGTGGTAGGTATAAAGTAAGGACATTATTTAAAGACAGTGAAGCAAAATATAGTTGCGTATATACCGTCCTGTATTTAGTAAATTAATCTATAATTTTTGTGGTTTAGAAAAGGTAAGGGCGAAGATTTTTATTTTTAAATAAGTATCTAAGACACACCCAGTTTTAGTGCTTTCTCAGTTTTCTAGGAACTAAGTTACCTGCAGCGCCCATTATCATGTCCTACGATAGAGTTAGTAATAGTTCGCGAAAGTCTATTACTCGGCGTCGCTCCCAGATGGTCGTGGATGCGGTCCATGGCGGAGTGGGCCATGTCGGGGCGCGGGCGCGCGCTGGCGGCCGACGTGTGGCGCGCGCTGGCCCTGGGCACGGCCAGCGTGCTGGGCACGGCGCGCGCGCTGCACGCCTGCGACGCCGTGCTGCAGGCTGGCGCGCGCCGCGGGGGAGGGGCCGCTCTTGCTGCCAACCTCTTCTCCTCGCTGCTCATCGGAGTCATCGGTGAGCAATACCACCACCAGCTTATTCCAAGCTCCTTATGTGTTACATTATGAACTCGAACTGGACAGTCAGCGATTTTGTGATGGCTTTTTTTGACTATTTATTAGGAACATGGCAGAAAAAGTTGACTTATACTTATCTGTAACTTCTAAATTGATAAAGGAAATTTGAAATATGATGGACACGAGCAGGACTTGAACCTGCGACCTTCGCCGTATCTGTAACTTGTTTGATCCTCAAAGTCATACAAAAACCGTTTCTCAAGTATTATAATTGTCAACAGTAAGTATGATGCCCCCATATTGTATGTAATACTCCTGAGATAGATAGCTATGGTAGCACACCGCATATAATACCGCGGACACCGACGTGATTCGAATCGTGAATAAATATTTACAAATGAGGGCATTTATATTTTTAGGTAATATTTCGTTGTCATAGATTCTCCATAATCAGTGCTGGGTCTTCCTTCCATGGTCACAAGGCGCGCTGAACGGTCTGCTGACCACATGGATGCTGCTGAAGATCCAGGAGCACCAGCTGTCGTGGCAGGCATGGCGGGACAGCACGCTGCACGTGCACGTGACGCTGGCAGACGAGGAAAGCACGCTCACGCCGCACACGTCGGACGCCACCGTGGTGGGCGACGAGGACGGCAACGCGACCGCCGACAGGAGCACCAATGTAGCCGATCCCTTTATGGTGGCACTCCCCTACTCGCTGCCCGACCCGTGAGGTCAGCCCCAAGCATTTATGTAGATTAAATCTTTCGTCGTCGTCTAGTGACCCTAATTGTGGCAGAAATTGCTTCTGCTTATCGGAGAGTGGTAAACGTCATAACTTAGGCTTTAGAGTGGAATCTCACCAAGCGGTTCTGTATTAAACATGTTACACCTGTGGTCTTCTTTAATATAATTAATATATTTAAGACTTCAGCAGGAATAACACCAAAAGGTAGCGTGATACCTGTTTACCTCAAATTCCCAAATTCATATTTCCCTACATTTTGACTTATCTGTTCACTGTTCTGCAGCCCTGGAATCTCTAATTAACTTAACGTGGATTATTTTGTTCACAGATACTTGCAAGTTTTCTAGAACAATTGGGATATAGAATTTAAGTGATTTCTATATAAAATTCAATTTCTCTCAAGTTAAATAAATTATCATCTCGACGCACGGTAGTGCACCGCCAAGTTCGCCGATATATAAAATTGATCAGACGTAATGATGTCGATGCCTTTCTTATGCTTCTTTTTTACGACCACCACATTTTTTGTGATGCTAGCGGGCTTGATTATCATACGGTACTTCAGAAACACGACTGACTTAGTGTAATCAATAAATTAACCTTACAATATGGTTGGCCTATTGGTAACACTTGGTTTAAAGATTTCTTCTTCTCTAGGAGCGACGGGGTGGTCCCTGTACAGAGACGTCTTTAACGCTCTTTAATTACTAAATTATTTGTACTAGTTAGTCTGATACCAAGAAAAATGTCACAAGAAAGACTAGAACTACGCTAGAAGCAGTAAATTAAGCATAGTAAAAAGATCGTATAGGTACTGTGCTAATGGTAATAATATTAATCAAAACCTGACTGACTTTTTATGTTATTTACGCCTTATCGGGCATAAGGAAATTTGTTGAAAGCACACTCTTTAATAATAAGACAATGATGAAGTAAAATCAGCCTACTAAGATCGACCTTCGACAGCAATCAAAGGGGATCCGTCGAAAATGATGAAATTGATCAAAACAGCCTGTGGGTGATTATGATCGTGTCATTAAACAGTGTGCTGGTTGAGGAGCAGGTTCTTTGCAAATGTTTGTCGAATGAGTTTTAACAATATCGACACAAATGAAAGTATAGAATGACGACACTTTACCAGTCTCTAAGGTTAATTTGTTGATTGATAGGAAGACCTTGCCTTTATGTATTTTGTATACATCTCACCGAATGTTTTCTCTAAGGTGGAGTTGGTGGTGGTGGCTTCAGTAACGCCAATGTATATTTAATACAAATAAAATATTAATAATACACACTTGTTTTGTTAATCAATATTTATTTCATTATCAATATAAATTAACATAATAATCATAATAATATCAAATTTCATAAAATCAATAGGCGATACATCAAGCCGCTGTTATTAATAATGTCAAATTTATATAATATGTTAGATGATATCGTGAAACTGTTTGTACACGTTAGGTAAGGACTCTACTCTCTTATGTGGGTATATAAGTGGAAGCGATCCTTAGCAGTGCAGAGTACATTAAGACTTAACACAAGTCGCTCGATATATAAATGTTAGTATACTTACAAGCTAACGTAGAAAAAATCACATCTTGAGATTATAATAAATAGGAGGACTGTATCGAGACAGCGCTTGGAGATACGAGTTGGGCGGACACTGACATATAAACATTTATAACAAACGAACAAATCAACAACATACGCTCTTTGGATTTATAACACACTTCATAACGTACTATTTGTGACTACAGCGATCAACTACTCGGCGCTAACGCCTGGCCCCGGCGAACCGAAGCACCGTGCACGGTCCGTACAGGAACCGACTAATGGATGGACCGACTAATTTGATTAATGGAAAATCTATGACTAAACCATTGGAGCCCTCTAAAAATAATCGCCATCTTAGACTAAGTGTCAGTCTAATCAATTATCCCTCGAGGCTACAAGTGTCCTGTAGCGACAATGCACGGTGTTCGAGTTCCCTTGCAGGGCGACGCGGTGGCGGTCAGTCCTGGTCCTTGAACCGGCGGTAGATGGACTGCACGTACGTGAACACGCACTTCCAGTCCGGCTTGCGCATCGTCACCATGTCGTCCACGTCTAGGAGGGGGTAGATGCCCGCCTTCTCACTGAAAAGGAAACCAAAATTTGACTATGAATCACAGACAATATTTTGTAATAGTCAAAGAAGAAGACTGTACTTCCATAAAATAGTTTTGTTAAGAGAAATATCGAGCGTGGGACAGGACTTACTCGGCAATTTTGAAGGCGAGCGTAAAGTTGTGGCGGCGTTTGTCGGGCGAGAGCTTGGAGTAGTCGAAGGCTTCAGGCAGGAAGTGATGCAACAGCGCGCAGAACGCCATCCCGTCCGCCCAGCTCGTCGAGAAGTTCTCCAGCTTCACATTCTGAGGATACGCGAACCACACGTTATAGGAGGTGATCAATAGGTGGACGTAAGTAGGAGCTCTTCAAAATCTAATCGCACGCTGACAATTTCGTGCTTTATCCTTTTTTCATTATTGTGCGGAGCTATCGTTGACGATCTTGCTGGTGCAGTTAAATTGCAAACTTTTCACTATACCTTATAGATATTCAAGTATTCGCCGATTGCAGTTCTGTTCATCATTGATACGAAGTTTCTTATAATTACAAGTGTAGGTATAATACCCGTGAGTTGGGAACTAAACTAAGAATTAACTACAGGGGCAAACAGTGAACCGGGGAGCAAAATAACATTTACTGTGGTTGAACAGAATCACCCAGTTTATTTACAGCTTGAACCCATTTACTTGGACTTTTCTATAACAAGAAAGTTAAAAACACAAAAATCATGCATCAACCTGAAAAATATTCACACTCTGTTGTATATTTATTATCGCTGCTTGTCATTAAATCCATGCTTTTAAATAAAATCAACGAATTTTAATGATGTAGGTAGGTAATAATTAGTATTTTTATACATTTTCACACGTTTCATATTTTATTATTATTTTAGAATTCTTTTCACAGTTTTATTCGTATTAAGTATCACCAATTTATAATAAATATATAATAAAGTCCATGTAAATAATAATGACATTAATGATTATATGATAGTTCAGAACCAAAGCTATATAATTTGGTCGTGTCATGGCTGATGGATAAATAAACATTATGTAGGAAAATATCACAACGTATAAAATATATACAGGAGCGTAGCAGCCAAAATGAAGCGATAAAAGAAGCGTGGAGTATATGAGTGGTAGTGACGTCATCGACGTGTGTGTTAATACTAAGTGCGCGTGCGTAGCGTCCGCTATCAACATGCTACATCTCGAAAACGCGGTTAAAATCCGTTATATCCGAATGCTCTGTTTATAAGGCAGATGCAAATTTTCTAAAAACCGATCTCGTCTTAGCTTTTCACCAGTACTTGTTATATAGCAAAAAAGATGCATCTGCCTGTTCTAACCGCATTTAGAACCACCCCAATACGCTTTAATACAGTGACTACAAAGTTGTTAACCATATAACACTAATCGTCGTAACATAAACATTTGCATATAGTGCTTATATACAGCCGCTTGTACCAAATGTACGTGGACGACGTCGTAGTGTACGCAGTGGGGTGGGGGAGGGCGGGAGGTGTGGAGTGTACCTCGTAGTCCCGGGTCTTGTCGCGACACCACTGCAGCAATCGTTCTTTAATAGTGACGGCGCTGGCTTGCAGCGCGGGATCCGTGAACTTGAAGTATGGCTGCGCCGGAGAGCCCGGGCTCTGCGGGGTCTTGGGCGAGCTACAACCGGGCACGCATGTTAGTCACCGAGGCTACTGGCTGCGACCTCGCCGGTTAGTCTCGTCGACGATCAAACTATTAGTTCATGTGTCACATCGTGTGCTACGAAACGCGTGTGCTATTAATGGGAGTCGCTGGTTATTTACAAGAACGCGTGCTGATTCATGTCAACTAGATGTCAAGCCATCAGCCGAGCTTCGTCGTAGTGAACGATGTTCAATGTTCTTATGACGGGGTAAGTACACACGTGCTATTATTGACAGAGGCCTCGTATGTACTTAGCCTCATGCTTCTCGGAAAATGATAATAGTATAAGCGTCTAATATACATGTTATATGCATATTATTAACTTTTATATTTACTTGTATCTAATCCTTATTCGTATCCACAGATATGGCTGCCAAAATAAATAAAATATATTGCATTACATTACTTATTAAGCGAAAGAATCTTATACATAAAATATAGTACTTGAATGATATGGTCTTATGTTTTGTTTTGTCTTATAGATGTTTTGTATTCGTTTGAAATTAAAGTGTGGCGGGAGGAGCACAGGAGAGACTCACTTGGGACTGTTGGTAGAGTTTTGTTTTTCGAGCTGCCGGAACTTGGCGAACGGCGACACGGGCTTCGGCGCCGGCCTCGTCATACTCTCTATCACTGTAGACATTTGAGTACCCAACATTAATATACTCGATACTTTCTTATAAAATTAAATCTATTGAAATATTCCTAACCTTTAGAAGTTTTAGTGGTGGTGGTGCTACTGCTAACAGTTTTTTCAGACGAATTCCTCCTTACGCTCGATGTCACAGTTACTTCCTCTTCCTCTGTAAACAAATAGGTTCCTATTAGTTCACGTCGCCGAGGTAAAGGCACACAGCTCTAACACTAACTCGAACACTTGGAAAACAACCAGCAAGACAGTACAACGATGCCTAAAAGCTATTAGTCAAATAACACGGTTACAGGGCGCGGTATGATGATGGTACGGAGGTTACGGGCACATATGTACATCGACGTGATAGCGCGGGCGCAGGGCCAAGGGGGGAGGGGCTGGGCGGGGCATGCGGGGCGGGCACAAGCACAGACCCACACACACACGACTCACGCGCGTCTCGCTCGTCTCCCGCTCCTAACTAGTGGAATGTTGCGACGCTACGCGAGCGCCGACACCAGGTCTTCGAAAGCGTCCTCTGTGTTGCTCTCGTCCAGGAACTGCATCTCCGACACCGTGGGCATCGTGCGGCTGCGGCCCAGCGAGTACGACTGCGACGACGAGTGCGACTGCCGTAGCGACCGCGGCCGCGCCGCACCCACCACTGGCCGCACCGGCTGCTGCTGCTGCCCCGAGAAATATGCTTCCACAGTGCGCTTCTTTTCTGTGACTTCCTCGCGAGCGATCCCACCCTCATACAGCTTCGGAACGGCTAGAAGATGCATCGACTTGGCGCGTGTTACGACCCGGCGCGGCGAGGACGGCTTGGGACTGGCCACCATCTGGTGCCACGAGCCCGACCTGCTGAGCGGGTTGGAGCCGAAGCTGCCGGCCGACTCGCTAGACAACACAGACTCGCGGGACGCGGCGAGCGCGCCGGGGGACAGGGAGGCGCCGCCCATGTCGGTGGTGGGGGGCGCGCGGACGTGCGGGGGAACGGGCGCGAGCAGGGGGGAGCGGCCGGTATTTACAGGGGCCCGTACCTGGGACCTCGGGGGCTCGCGTTTTTTCCGGTCGAACTGCGCGATGACGTCGTTTTTGGGAAACGACAGCTTGTCGAGTGCACCACGTAGGCTGTCAGCAGCGGAGCCACGCCGCCCGTCGTCATTGCGCGTGCGCACGCCAGTCGTGATGGTGGCCGCGCCGCGCACTGGTCCGCGCATCACGCGTGTCACTACACTACTGTGCTCCGTTGTCGGGCCCTCTCCGGTGCCATTTGTGTACGACACATCGCCGTTCTGGAAGGCATGGGGTGACTCTGTCTGGTTGGGGGCACGCGGTGAGTACGGACTGGCGGGGGCGCGGGGAGCGAGGGGTGAGGCGCCGCTTCTGTTGCGATCTGTGTCGTTGGTCACGACATCCGGTAGGTAGTCCACCTTGTGCGCGCGGGCCTTCTCTATGTCCGGCGTGCGCTGCAGCGGGACAAAGGTGGAGATGCTACTGGCTGGTGTAAAGTCGGTGACGGTGTAGGCAGGCGGCGCGGGTGGCTTTCGTTCCGTGGGGTCACTGTGGCCGTTCATTACAGGTTCGCGTCGGTTCTTTTCACGAATTTGTTTCTCATAAAATTCTATCTGTAGTTTTTGTGCGTCGACCTTGTGTATGTTATTAAACACATCGTCCGGCGGGAATTTCGTATCTTCTGCTTTGCGCACGAGTTCCGGTGCAGAAAGTTCATTCTGACTAGGTATGGCTTTAACCGGATAATTTTGAAATGGTAGAGCGTGAGTCGGCGGCGTGGTCGGTTGGAAAGCGGACGGCCGCTCTCGGTAAGGTGTGGGTTCGAGCTTGTTGCCCTCAAATTTTGCGGCGGCGATGCCAACCGCCCTCCTCGGTTTATCCGCGTTGGCCCATGGCTTGCTGGGTGGAGGCGGACTGGGGGCAATGGAGGCCGGGTTTACCGGAAACGCGGGTGGGTGGTCTGCCGTCGGGGAGGTAACGGCGGTGACGGAGGGCGGACTCCACATGTAAGCAGGTGCGGCCGGCGGTGACGTCACCTTGGTCGGCGGCTTAAACGCAGACATGGGCGCATGTGAGAACTGATTGACGGGGATTGGCTTCGCTACGAATGGCTTAACGACGAGTGGTTTAGTCGGGGATTGCGGGACCGGCGGTAGGACCGGCGGAGGCGCGGGCGCGGCGGAGAGCACGGGTGCTGGCGCCGGCCGGGGCGCGGCGGGCGGGGCGGGCGCGGGTGGCGCGGGTGCAGGCGCCTGCGGTTGTCGCGGGATGTGCACGCGCAAGGGTTCCCTCCGCTCGTTCAACCACGGGGGCTTAATAACGTCACTGTTATTGTCTGTTCCGAACTTTCGCGGTCTAGCCACGGCGGGGCTCGCGGGGGTCTCGTCAGCTGCGCGCCAGAAGCGCCGCGCGGAAGACGCGCTGGACGATCTACTGTTGATATGGCTGTCTTCTCGCTCGCGACTCTCGAACGCGTGTTTAATGTTCCCGAACCGGTTGCTCCAGTTGGCCTGGCCGGTAGCGGGAGCGGCCTCGCGGTCCGCCGCTTCGTTTTTCTTCATGAACGCGACGAACTTCCGGTCGTTCTCGGTCTGCGGCCGGAACTCCGGCACGGCGGGGCGGGGGGACATGTCGCCGTCGTTGTCGCTGTCTAGGCGGTACCCGGCGAGGGGCCGCCCTATGTCGATGGTGTTGGCACGCTTCATGCGCAAACGTTTGTTATTACTATTTCCGAACCTGCTGAGTGGTTTAGAGTCATCCTGGGTGGCAGATGGCGGTGCTGCGAAGTTATATGTGGGTGGTAGAGGCATGTACAGTGGGGCACGGCTAAAATCGCGTTGGAATTCTTTTTGCTGCTGCGGGGCGGGCTCTATGGGGGCTCGCCGCGGTATATGCTCCTTGTTTTGGGCATGTGAGTCAAATTTATTAGCGATGGCGGCGATACTACTCTTAGAGTCGGAGGGGCGGCGGTCCATGCGCGGAAGAGCCTGATACGACTGATGCAAAGGCTGAGGCTGATACAAGAGGTGCGGCGCGTGCGCTGGTTGCGGTTGGTGGATAGGTTGAGGCTGCGTGGGAGGTTGAACCGGCTGCTGTTGCTGGTGAGGTTGCGAGCGCGGGCTTTCCGCGTCCGCAACCGAGTGCCGGTAGAAGTCCGGCTTGCGAGCGGCTGGCGCGCGCTTCTCCACGACGACGCGCGCGTCCCTGTTTAATTTCGGTGCTTCGTAGCTAACGGAGTGCGCTACAGGCGAGGGCTTCTGCCTGGACGCGACCGCGTCGTGGTAGCAGGCGTTCTCATCTATGCTTTGCTTCCGCTCCGGAGTCGTAGCCTCGTCTGTGCTGGTCGCCATTGAGGCGGTCGAGGTGGCACCCGAAGAGGACGGGGCTTTCGCGCCGAGCGCCAGCTGGTCGCGGTCCACCATGCGGCGCGCCTCCTCCAGCTCCTCGTGCGTGACGCCCACGGTGTGGCGCGCGGCGCGGCTGCGGCGGCGCGGCTTGCGGCGGCAGCCGTCCAGCCGGTCGGCGGCGTCCAGCGCGTCCTCTAGCCGGTCGGCGAGGGAGAGCAGCGCGCGCGCCTGCGGGTGCTCGGTGGGCGGCGCGAGCGCAGCGCGCAGGCGGCCCAGCGAGCGGCGCACGTCAGCCACGACGTCGGCGGGCGCGGCGCCCAGGCCGGCCAGCAGGCGCTCGCCGCCGCCGCCCAGCAGCCCCTGCAGCAGCGGGAGGAGGAGGGACTCACCGCGGCTGTCGCCTTCCGCGCCGTCCGCCTCGCCGGCCGCCGCCAGCGCCTCCGTCACGGCGCTCGCGCATGCTGCAACATACACAAACGCTTAGAACACGCATTGATGACAGTGAATTCACCAGCTGTTGGATAATTATTAAATGCCTTGATAATTATGTTTTATCGAAAAGTACCATCTTAAATAAAGTTGGGCGCTGGTTTAACTTCTTTAAAAAATAAGGTTACCTTTATGTGACATATATTCATTTTATTTATTTTTGTGTAATCAATTCTGTAAACAAACATTATATAAAAAACAAATAATTTTAAATGGTTAAGAATTTTATTTATGAGAATGTAGCTTTTTGGCTATGTACTTATGCAAATAACAATAAAAACAAATACTTGTATTACAGATTAGTTAATCTAATTATTTGTGAATGATTCATGCCCATTACCTTCTTGTTCAGCCATTAGTGATCGGATGCGCGCGCGCAGTCGTCGACGCTGCTCGTAGTCGTTGCTTTCGTCCAACTGCAAACCGAAACATGTTGTATAATATGTAACATCCATAATTAAATACATACACATCACGCCTCTATCCTCATAAGTGTAGGTAGATGTTCGAGGTGCATAAACCTCACACCACAAACCATCATAACACTCACACACATCTGTCGCGACCCTCGTAACATGGTACCCAACACAAATACCGTATAGTTATTTAATTATTTGCTATGATGCGCGTGCGCAACCTCCGTGCACACTGCTGCTAACCACCGCGGTAACTGTGTAGTCGACGCCTGTATTATTTGCTCTGCGGTTACTGTGTTAGGGCGAGTGTACACTGTGAACGCGAAATGAGAACTTATTCTTGGTAAAGAGTAAATGACTCGTAAGAATTTTGTTGATCGACTATGATTATCATACTGATTATTATCCACTGTTTGAATGTTTACTAATAAAATGCCTGACCCTTACATGACACTACATAAAGTCTCTGTAGTAGACACAAAACCTATACTTGGTAGTTTTTTTAAAGTTATTATAGGTCTGTTTTTCCCCGTTTATACATATGTTTATTTAGGGAAATATTTGATGTGAGAGCAATGTAAGACGGCGTGTGAGATTGTTTTTAGAGGAAAGAGAATTTCGAGTAGATGTATAGATAAAAACACATTCACATTTTTGTGTAATTAAGCGTTTTTTACCAAATTGAGCTAAATGATAAAATCAAGTATTGAAAGTTGAATATCACTCGCTTCGTGAAGTCACCCCAACGTTTCTGCACGAGTGGTCAAGTTGTCAATACGTGACGTTTGTATTGCGGGCGGCAACCGGTTCGAGTGCTGCGCCGGCGCACCGCAGGAAGTACTCTCTCGCCGGAAGCCGGAAGTGACCGCTGCCCCCAATCAGCGGGCTTTGTTGTCGACCGATGATTTGACAAAGTACTGTTATTTGTCATATGATGGGTCAGGGTAATGCGGGGCTTATTTGATTTTAATGTTTTTATAATTAGAGATTCGGGGTTTGTGAAAGTTGGTTTGTTTGCATGTGTCGAAGTTGTCAAGGTTCTGTACTCTCTGCCTGGGGTCATTGACCTTTGCTTAACCATTTAGGAAACTGGTGTCATGATATTACTTATCTGTGTCTGAGTTTCTGTTTAGATAGGCACATATGCGTCTCGTCCAGGAATTAAACTTTTTACTTACAAGTAAAAACAACACAATCATCATACAAATCAAAATCGTTGTTTCTAATTCTTACACAACATCTTGAAAACATTGTCAATTGTATACTATTGTCACAATGTTGTATGAATGACATGTTTGTATGAAATCACACAACACATATGTACAAGTCGTACACGTCCAGTGTCAAGTACATAACGCTCTCATGCTGCATCAGCGAAAGTGATTACTGATGGAATAGTAGGTAAGTCATGAGCGCACAGCGATTTAAATAAAAAAATATTTTGATGGCCCGTTGGCAAACCCAAATCTTTTGTTAAATTTTTACCAACCCCTACGATCTTATCAAAGTAATATCAGTATACAAGATCATATAACATGAATATAAAGTATAGTTTTCTCCGCCAGCTGTCTGTAACTTGCGCCACACGTCAACCCGTCGCTTGCGCAGTTTGTCGCGCAAGTATCACGCGTCGCGGCACAAGTCGCGGCGCTCGCGCACTTGCGCGTTATGCCACCGCGAAAGCCCTCACTTTATCCGCACGTTACTTTCCAAGCAATGACTGGACGAAACTTAGACGTATGTTTTCTATTGCTTTTGACTGGTCTAGGATAGTGTACAACATAAATTACATTTCAAGCAAATACATAATGCGTAATGTAACGACTAGAGATTCAGGTAAAAGGGGTATCTATGCCAGGATCGTAGCATATGGAAATCCTTTGTCTCTACCTGCCCCTCTAGGAAACAGACAAGACGTCTAACAATCAATTTTTATATTGCACAATATTTAAAATATTTTGTTTGTTATCAGTGAGTCTAACACTCTCTACACTACACTACTATAAGTTATCACAACAATAAGATATCACCACATAGATCATGATATCAAAACATACCTCCAACACACAATTCCGCTAAATGAGTCTAACGGTTGAATTATCAACAGACCACTCATCCCTCAGGTAAGTGGTCAAGCTTGCGACGCAATTAACTGAGCCCGTGTGAGTCAGCCGGCGATCATGAATGAAAGTCGTCTGTATTTATGAGACGAGTACTCGTTACCTAGCGGTGACTCATGGCGGTGTGATTATGGCCTAACAGCTGAACTATACAGATTTTTGTCTCAAGAATTCAATTGTCTTCCGTCGCAAGGAAAGCTAAGGGCGAGGAATTCAGTAGTAGACTTACTACCGTGTTATATGCGATTGGGACTTGATGATGAGTGGAGAATTGTGAGGAGTCTGTGCTCCTGATAAAAGAGCTCCTTTGCTTACCTCTTCAGGGATCCACGGCATACTATATCATGTATTATTCTGACGTTTATACGTAGCAGATGGTTCCACATAGCAGCACAAACCATATGGTGAAATAAAAACCAGCCACCTTGTACTTACCATACGACGAACACCCACTGCTAAGGAGACAGTTTAATACAAGAAGGATCTTTATGTTACTGCAGTGACTTACGAGTTTCCTCAGCAGGCGTTCGTCCCAGCACTGGTCTACGTCGAACTCCTCGAGGGTCCTGGACTGCGAGCTGGTGACCTTGCCGCCGCTGCTGCTGCTCGTGCGGACTGTCTCCTGGAGGGCAAACAAAAAGATATTGTTATTAATGTGGTTAATTACAACTAGGTCTTTACTAGTCTTATATTAAACGTTTCACTTTTGGTGATTTTTAGGAGATTTGTGAAAAGAAAGGGCTTTATGTAAACGTTTAAAGCCGTCTTATGAACGGTGTTGCAGGTTTGATTCCTGCTGACGACTATTTGTGTAATATTCATGCCTTATTTATTTATTTATTGAGCCATAAAAAGGTACATGGTAATCTTATGAACTAACAGTGTCCCATAAAACAGGACAGACTGTTTGACTGTGTGGTTAGGCTTCTGTGTATGTGATTATGTGTCTTATCTGTAAGGAGGTGTCCCCTCTATACTAAAGACACTCACAGTGAAGGGCAACAAGTCAAACATTTTTGTCGTCGTATGTGTTGGGTGTTGCATTATAAATGCTTTCAGGTAATAACCGTAATAAGGTCAACAACTAATTTTACCGACACAAAATATCTTAGGCCGACCTTGTTAGCTGGAAGGTCAAGTGGCCGGCGCCTGCGAATTTCACCTCTCTGTCAATAAATCATTAGCTACTCGCGTTAAAATACGTTGACAAATGCCTTGAAGATAAAGTGTTTTTTAATTAGTTTAAATACAGTTACAATTATATTCTCTTTTTATGTTGGGCGCCATTATTTCCACGTTTAAAGGCAAAAGTTTCGTTGTTAACATTAATAAATGTAGGTACAAGGTGCAACCTACCTACGCTGGCCATTATTTATATTTAGTTATGAAATACAGTACTAGTCAATTCAATAAGGTACCAATGAGGCACGAAAGAGGCCTCTTACTAGTTAGAAACAAAATAAATAGGTACGATTAATGTTAAAATGTAGGTACAGAAGTACCTAAAAGTTAAATCTCAATTGAATTAGTTGAGCAAGAATATAGATGACATGACGTTACAAAGGGTACCTTCAAGCAGTAGGTAGATATTGGTTCAAATAACGGTCATATTAAAATATCTCCTAAAAGTATCTTTATAAACAGCTGTAAGAGTTTATAAAACACATTTTCAGCTGACCGTGCTGTCAAAAAAATATACATTTCAATGTGAGTTCAAATGAAAAACGATGTCTGCGGTACATTAGATATTTCACAAGAAAAACAGCTGCTACAGCATAATAAATAAATGTCTAAAACAGAAGGATTATAAAATTCATTGATACAAGAGATGGTTGTGAGAGAAATGCTTCGAGTTGGGACTAAATCGGTTCAGAGCCGATGATATGAAAACATTCTGTGTCGACCTTGAAGCGACGATACGTTGGGTAGGGCTGCCCGACTGTGTGGTTCGTGTTTATTGGAGGCCGGGGACGTCAATCGTGTGAGTGGGGAGTTATATTGAGGAAACCTATGTTTATAACTGGTCAATTTTGCGATCGAGAGTGTAAACCGACTTACAGGAAAAGCGTAAACTTATTTATAGACAAAACCGCTGATACCACATTTTTTGCTGATATTTGAACTGCTACGAATCAGGTATTACTGCAAAGGATGGACGTACACAGACTGGTTTAAAGATGATAGAGATAGGTCCATAACAAATATGATTAAATAAAAATAAATATGAGAACACATTTATATCAGAGAATTCATGAGAAAAAAAAAAGAAAAAACAAAAGAATATGACTGCCACCCCTATTGATTCTAAAGTTGTATTTCAGTGTAACGCTTGAATAGTTGAAGCGGCTATTTGTGTGCGCCTGCGCCGCTATGTATACACAGACGACGTTACACAGATTTTTCTAACTGTTAGATAATGTTAGACACTAAATCGTTTGTTGTGATAGGCTATCGAACCGGCAGCTATTTCAGGAATGCCCGACGATTATATAAGAGGCATTAGCGTATTTTAAATGCAGTTAGTAACAGGCTGCGTGTGGGATTGTTCAATGAGTTTTCACAAGCTTTTTAGTAAATTTTATTGCGATCTACGTTTTGATAAAAGTAATTTATTGTAAAAACTGGTCAATGCAAGTTGATATTCTGCAGAAATTAAAGGCTTCATAGTTACATGAAACTAGCGATCCTTAGCGATTAGGGACCAGCTGAAAATCAGTGCTGTGCCCTTCGCACAGCAAATACTGAGCTGGATCCCTTGCCACAACGTCATATTATGTATCTATATTATGTGTAATGTTATGTGTTTATTGTGAGTGGCAAAATAAATGGTTTATATGGGTTATGGTTTTAGTGCATAATTATAGCTGAACGCTTAACTAATGCGGGAATGTATTAAAAGAGCCTCCACGAATACATGAATACAGTAGGTACAGCATACAATTGATCTTATGGCGCACCGCTCTGTTGACGCCTTTTATTAAGACTTGCTAAATATCCGGTGAATCAGTAATAACTCTCCTTACAGCCCCCTTACCATGAACTTCTAAAGCAGGACAGTTAACAATGTGGTAGTGAGACGCCGCATTACAATGCACAAGCAGCGTCTCGCTTCCACATCGTAAACTGTCCTGCTTTAAGAGTTCATGGTAGGGGAGCAGGACAACGAAAAAGACGCTACTACGTCTACTACGCGCCCCAGCGCCACCAGGTTAGTTATCTTCTATCTATTTGCTAACTGGCTAATGTTTTTAACGTGACATGAGCCAACTATGTAAGATTTTCAAAGCTGCATAGCACTGATAGCCGTATGGTATGACCGTTGGACTGTCCAAGTCAAAGGTCGCAAGTTCAAAACCCGGGACGCACCAATGTCTTTTTGAATTCATGTGCGTACTATAAATTAGTTATCAGTTGCTAAAACGGTGAAGGAAAACATCGTGAGGAAACCGGCACACCTGAGAGATTTTTCAACGGTGTGTAAAGCCATGTCAGAGGCCTACAGGCGGTTTAAACTCTGACACCAGGTTGTTCATCAACCATACGATAAGAAGAAGAAAGCTACATTTCAAATAGAAATACCAGAAGACACAAACACTGTACCTATAGTTACATCATTAACTATATATAATAATGGTATAACAGTATATGACAGTGTAGCGGGCGGCGCGCGGCGGTGCATCCGACAAATACAGTGTTTAAAAATATGTTTGCAGCTACTGGGCATGCGCAGACGAATTGGTATTAACTCCATGAGAATAATTGTATGTGATGGCTCGTATCTGTCCTAGAATAGGACTGGTACACACGGAGAAGGAGTGAACAGGGATGTTATAAGAAATAATGATATAAATATACCTAATACTACTATCAGACTATACCTAACTATCCCACTGCAGAGCAAAGGTTTCAACGCTACATTTTTGATATGATAAGACCTAAAACTTACCGTACTGGACCATAACGTACGGTAAAACGGATCATCAAGTTTACCTGCAGAGATTTTCTTATTACTCACTGTTGTTTCATTGTCAATGTTACATAAACCTCTAAAAACAACTAATTACAACCACACAAAGATATGCCATGAATAAACTTTATGACATGCGTGATGCACATCCCTTGTTGATATGTAGGTGCGCGGGCGCAGCTCCAACGCGGAACTAAACAGTTTTACGGCTGACACTAAAGTTATGACATGGGGCTATTTTTGTACCCTTCTTAATAATATCTTGGAGATTTGTTGTCAAGATGAAGGAGAAGAAGTCAGCTGTTGTTATTGTGATCGCAACCAATTGTTATAATCCTATTTGTTGTATGATTGTAAAGCTAAGATGGTAGGTAGGGAACTAAGAACTTAGTATGCGAGATCATCAGGTAACTCCTAGTTGTCTATTGCTTGATATTAGTAGAGAGTTCTATTGACTAGGAAATAGGAGAGCTTCTGCAGTAAGGACAGGTCAACAATACTCTAGAGACCTAGACCAATGAGGGCCTGAGGATCTAGACGTAACAAATGTGACGGCGAAAGTGAATGCGCATGCTAGGATCGTAGCCAGTAGGAATCTAAAGCCAAAACATCAAGACTTGACGAGGAACATTTTGGGCAAAAAAACCCGATATTTTCGTTTTGCTATAACACATAAAGTTACTGACTAACATTTTGTGCGAAAATCCTGATGTTTATATTAGAAAAAAATAATTTTCGTAACAAATAAACTTTCAATATCAAATAACGTTTCTCATCATTGTAACCCTTTTCGCCGCTTTCTGTCTTCAGCCGTCTCTCGCTTGTCTGTCCAATCCCATTTACCAATTGCCCGGGATATATTTATCCATGAGTCAACAGGTCAAATGGCCCGAATGCCAGGAGTCTATGTCTTGTTGCATTCCCGGCTCGAGACGTGCCCGGGCTAATTTCAGTGGGCACAATGTTTCGTGTCCTTGCACAAGTATGCAAAGAAACCACTTCAAGATATCTGGATATTTTCGGTCCAAGTTATTTCAGTTTGGTAGAATTTTAGGAATCTCATAATAAACAAAGAGTTTAAAATAAAACGTGTTAAATAGAGTGAAAATCAATATCATTTTCTTTTT
Organism: Abrostola tripartita; assembly: GCA_905340225.1. Lineage (NCBI taxonomy): Eukaryota > Metazoa > Arthropoda > Insecta > Lepidoptera > Noctuidae > Abrostola > Abrostola tripartita. The sequence continues at coordinate 12,709,401 of HG996499.1, forward strand.
GGTGACAATAGATACAGGAATCTTATTAAAACTAATTTTGTTTTTCATTCATCGTAAACGTAGTTATGCTTCCAACACAGCACTAAAGAACTAAACTTAACGTTACCTTAACCACACTTCACTAATCTTTTACTCCATAAAAGATCTTTATCTATCAATCATCGCACAACACTATCTTACATACCACACAATATTCACCACATCAGCTCGATGATTGACATCTAAAAACAAAGGAACATGTGGGCGTTCGTTGACATCTGCAGTACAACGAGATATCGGTGAGTCAGTCATCACCAGCTCTTGCCAATACTGCGGCCCTTTGATGTGGCCTGTTTAGTCTATGACGCCACGGTAGGCGCCCAAACTATCACGCATGCGTAGAACAGAATGTAGTTTACATTATAATTTACACGAATTGATGGCCTGAATAACTGGTTCACTGGTAACGAGCGTCGTTGCGAGCCTTTGTTGATGTGATGCGAGATAAATTACAATGAATTCGAATCTGGGTTTAATGACTTGGGTACGGTCCATCAATCGGTGAGGAATGGCCGTGTTTGCATCGGTCTTGATTGTGTGGGTGTTCTTTAGGGCCTGTCTGTGATTCGGATGTTGAAAACACTCTACATGTAATGGGTAATATGAAGCCGACAATCATTGCAGGTACCCATAGTTAGCTTAATCGGCGAATTCTCCGAAGCAAAAATGTTTGGTGTTAAGATTGGGCTGATCCCAATCTTAACACCAAACATTTTTTCATCTTATCTTGCTGTCATTTCATTTTATCACAACGGGCCACAGAAACCCAAGTAGAAGCCACGGTGCCAACTAAGCTGTGTATGTGACCCACTTCCATTAAGTTTGTTTGTGTAGTTCGATAGTGCATGCAAAAACATACATGTCAAGTAATCACAGTTCAAACATTTATTTTACCCACTGAGTGCGTGGGTGTAATGTGTATGTAATGGGTGTTGTACTCCACTCATTGTATTTAGTTAATTTTGTATTTTCAGTAACGACAACAGAGTTTTACTGAACTCGTGTTGTGATGGCCGCGGCCAAAACATAGGTGACTAATGTTTATCGAGTTTTTCGGCTTAAAGCCAGTTCGACCTGTGAAGGTTACCGGAGATCCGTCAGATCAGGTTGATCAGCCATCTGCATGATCATAAAAAAAAACTTCCGATTTTAGGTGTATTTACAGCAAGTGCTTTAGAATGATGTTTGTAAAATTGCAATTGGTTCACCTCCATTACGTAGGGAATTTACGTAATGGATGGAATTACTGTCTGTCAAAATGCAAGCACATTGCTGCTCGCTGCTTTATGGTACACTGGGGAGAAGCCGTCTACCCCTGATTCCAGCACACAAGGCATGGTGACCTGATTTTATAGCAATTGATCTACATCGCCTAACGGTATAATAATAATAGGCGCGTTATATTTCAGAAGATCACTGGGCCACATTTTTGGCAGGTCGCGCTGACGCCACACTGCGCATGTAAAAATAAAACTCCGCGCACGCGCATCTCCGCTTCCAATAGATCCGCACTCTCGGGAAGTTATATTTGAAAAGTATGTAGATTGTAGATCGATAATATCGTTTTCGTAAGACGAGATGAAAAAAGATCGATACTTGTTGTAAGAGCCTTCGTTTTTATTAGTTTTATTTTTGATTTAGATCATAACGTAAGTATCTAAGGCTAAACTTTGAGTACGACTCCTTGCCTGGATAAAATGTTGTCTGGGTTTTTAATGTGTTTATGTTACCCAGCTCCTAGTAGCAATCTAAATTACATAGAAGGTACACTTTTGCCAATCCCGTTGAAGAACTTGGCTAAAAATTTAATGACCATTTATTATTTATCGTCATCATCAGCCGGAAGACATCCGCTGCTGGACAAAGGCCTCCCCCTTAGAACGCCACAATGAACGACAACTTGCCGTTTGCATCCATCTATTTATAATATGTATTTGATATAATATAAGTAGTACCTATGTAACTACTACACTTACACCGATATAATCATGGACAGACATTACTTTTATTATTATCATAATTAAATACGTACTTTACGAGTTTCCGTAAAGCACGAGCCCATATATTATTATAAGAAAGTCGCACAAAGGAGATCACTTTCATATAATTATTATGATTTCGTCGCTCAGTTACTTCGAAGAAACTTTTATAACGCCGTATATTGAGAGATTAACATCTTAAGTCAATAAGTATCGGAGATTATGATACTTTCTTCACAACATTACTGTGGTTTTAAGGAAAAAGGTTGGACACTTCATTAACTTATTTAAGTAAATGCATTTTGTCTGTACCTGGCTCTGAAAAATACGGCAAACTAACGAGCAGATAATCGGCAGGTAAATATTTTACAGCTAGGTAGATAGCACCATCCTTTTCCATCTTACCTCTATCTATTATTAAAGCGGTTTCATGTGAAAAAATCTTATAAAACCAACCATAAGAAAGGTAAGGATAAGCATTTTATAAATTGACGATCATGTTTTATTATTGTGTTGATAGAAAAGCAGTTATAACTTCAGGATTAGTGTTAACGAAGATATTGATGATCGTTCTTAGCCGAACGGGTAAGCGCAGTAGCTTTATGTATGGATGAATGATTACAACATACAAACTAGATTTACATACTTAATACACCGAGTTGCAGTTATTCTATAGATATACCCTGTGCTGTGGTTGTAGTGTCGAGAGGTTATGGCGTTGTTTTTGAATTAAAATTGTGACATGTGTTAAGGGATAGCTCTGTAAGTCTGTACCTGTTTCAGATATTAGTTACGGAGCTAGATTGTCATCGGTAGATAGGTAGTTAGGTGTTAAAGACAAGAGTATCATAAAAATATGATGTCCATTGTCCTTGACAACGTAATTTCTATCGCTATTAGCATCTTAATGCACACACACATTAATATGCAAGCGTCCACATCATCACGTGGTTTGTTCTCAGCCTCCATTATCATGCAAACGATCGGTAAATATGTAGAATACACACTGTGCCTTATTATTGCTAATTGATAGCTAATAATAGTCGAACAACAAAATAAAGTGTTTTATTTATTGGGTCCTTAAGCAATTAACTGGTATTTGTAAACACAGTCATAATGTATGTTATGACAGTCATATTGTGTTAATTGCAAGCAGTTCTTTTTAATTCGTTGCTAGGTATTGGAAATTTTTGCGGTCCTTTGCGTTTATAGAAATGCGTAAATGGTTCGTCGTGTTACAAAACATCCGCGGTTCATACACACACTTATATTCTCATCTCTTGCATTTAAATGTATTACATGTACTATATATATATATATAGGAGAGGCCTATGTCCAGCAGTGGTCTAGGATAGGCTGATAATACTGATGATATACTGCGCTATAATGTCCTCTAATACTCCTAAAATTTGTCCTAACGTAACAAACTCTAAAAACATGAAGAGCAGATTGATGTTGATAAAGTCGCTTCACTTTAGTATGTTATGGTGCGCGCTTTTATGCGGTCCAGCGCGTGCGCAGCCAGATGCGCACGCGGCTGTCATTAGCACGTTTAACGGGCGAGTTTTTCTTCAGCGACCTCTAACGGCGGGCTGTAGAACTAATGCTAATGACATCTCGTGCCATCAGTCGGTTTCCTTTTTGCCGACTGCGGAGATGAAATGAGGGTAATGTTGTCCGGAGTATGTCCACTAGGTTCATATCCATGAATAATGAACTGAACGAGATTAACAACTGTAATATATGTAATAACGCAGAGGTATTCAAATCATTCGTACACTTAAGTTATATATTAATGTATCACGCCTGTGTTGTCCGAAGGGGTAGGCAGAAGAAACGCTGTCATAGTAAAACTGCATTTTTGCAAGACCAGAAATTAAGTCCATATGAGACGTGCGTGTGAACTGAGGGACCAACTCTTAATTATTTCGCAAAATAAAATTTGTCGGAATAAAAGTAGTAGACCTAAAACAATTGTACAACAAATCTGGGAATGTAAACAAACATATTAAAAACTACAGCCCTTAAAAAGTTACTTAACTTAGCAGGGGGCGAGACTTTTGGCATTTTCGCCTCACTCCAAGGTGACCAATGGAGCTTTAGGATAAGTATAGCAGGAAGATTTAAATTTTAATAGACCTTAAATCACCTTTAATTATACGGTGTACTACCGTTACAGCCTAATTGGTTTTATAGACGCAAGCGAGCATTCTAAAGAAAAAACATCTAATCATAATTAACATAAAAATCTTACTTGATCTTATCAAAACTGCCTAGCCACTCTACCTGGCACTACACCCTAATGAGATATAATAGTTTACTGTAAAAACTACGCAATATAACATCTTACTAGCGAATAAGAACAAGATAGTGTCGACAAAAACTGTAAAACACACAACATGAATACAGAAGGTGTACTCGTTATCTCTCTTTTTCTAGCGAAAAATACGAACGTCTACTCGAAAACCAAATAATCACTAAACTGATCCTATTCGTTGATATGGTAGTAAGTAACGTAAGTAGCTTGACCCGTGAGGTCTGAGGAGTACCTTTATTCTGGAAATTTATGCCGTGCGAAATTGCGGGAAAAATCAGAAGTAAAAATTATGTTATATCATGGTGGTTAAGATCTGGGATTGCTCCAGAGATTCATGAGATACCTTACGAAGAAGAAAGACACGTGCAGTCCACTTTTACACAAAGTGGAGCTTCTGTAGTAACTGCGTAGTATATTAATTACTAGCGGCCCGCTCCGGCTTCGCACGGGTATTAAATATATATTATAAGTATTTCTCCACTATTTAATGGATGTTATTACACATATAAACCTTCCTCTTCAATCACTCTATCTATTAAAAAAAACGGCATCAAAATCCGTTGCGTAGTTTTAAAGATTTAAGCATACATAGGGACATAAGGACAGAGAAAGCGACTTTGTTTTATACTATGTAGTGATGATGTAATTGGATATCTTGATGGCGGAAAATCATATTAATTCTATAAGATAGAAAGTTTTACAAAGATTATTTTTTGTCGCTCCACAATATTGGCTTTAAATATTATGTGTCGGTTGCCGAGTTCCTGTTCCTGACTTGTCTGATGGATGCAGGCACAATACCAGAATGATTACACCATCACGGCTTTTTCTAACAAGCAAGCAACAAAAGTTCCATGTATCTGCTATATTACTACCAATCGTACATTTTGTAACCTCAAACGGTACTGATAAACAACTAACACATAGTACAATATGTGTTAGTTGTTTATCCTGAAAACCTAACTGATCGCACTCAGCAGCCACTTTTTCATTTACAATGCCAAAGATGCATACTGACTGATACAAAAATGTGTATTAAATTCATCATTTAATCAATTCGTATTGAGATGTACAACTTAAGATTTTACTGAACATAACACATAACTCTAATTTCCATGAAACACAACCTCATTATCTAAATCGTAAAACATTAACTCAAACACTAAGAGCACTGGTAATAACAGCCTGGTTTCTCTCAATAAAAAGAAGAAATCGTAACCACAGATACAGCAATAATTGTGTCGAAATGAATATTCACCTGCCAGCTACCGTTCTGTAAATAGCGTATAGATAGGCGGAACAAGACATATTAATGAACACCTATAATAGCTGTTATTGTCTGTAATTGCTACAGTAATCGGTGCGAATCAGAGGCGCTGTGTAAAAAGCTCATGAGTGTTCATGCATGTTTAAGAAATGGATGAAATTGATGTGAGAGGTATCTGAAAAAACGAATAGTTTGTTAACCATTATTGGTCCAGTGATAGAAGAACGGTACAGACATTCTGAAAATTTTTGTTACGATAAAAAGTTGCGTTACTTGCCCTGTTGAGTTTTAAAGAAAGATGTTAGTGAAAAGATTGGCCATTAGAAAAGCCAAGGCAAATGAGCCTTAAGCCGACGAGCATACATAATGTTTATCGACGACCTGATTGGCGTAGTGGCTAAGCGATTAGACTGCTGCGCTAAGGGTTGCGGGTTCGATTCCCGCACGGGGCAAAAATTGTGCGATCCACATTTGTTTGTCCCGAGTCTGGGTGTTTGTGTATGTGATATTTCATGTTTGTGAAACGCACCCACGATACAGGAGAAATTCCTAGTGTGGGGCAACATTTAAAAAAAATGAAAAAAAAAAAATTATAGAAGGAATGAGGGCAATGCTGAAAGGGCGATCAGAAGCCTATCAAGGGGAAAAAAGGGAAGTTATCTATACCACATGCTATAATCCTAGCACAGCCCTAGCAGAGACCCCTCTTGAACACGTAAGACTAAATTATTGTTTCGAGGAACCTATTAGACCCCGGGTACCACTTATAAACAGCATTCTAGAATCGTTGGCAAAAGCTAATTACCATAAAATAAAGTTGTTCAGTAATTAAATAATCAACGCTTTTACCTGCCATTCAACATTACAAGCATATAAAATAATTTACAAGACATGCATGTCTCTAGAGAAAATAATTATTGCTAAGAGAAATCTAACTTTAATACACAAGAAATAAAGCTGTTATTGCAGTGTCGGTTGCACACTTTCCTGTGATTGATTGGAGCGAATTGACAACTCTTGGACACGTCCTGGACACAGTCAGAAAGTAACGCTTTCTAATGTGAGGAGAAAAACTATAGTTACATATACGGGCAAATGAGACATTTCCATGGGAAATCGGAATATATGTCTATAACAGTATCATGGGTGCTTTTCTTCAATAAAAGCTCCTGAACTTTTCACAAACACGAAACATGTGGTAAATATAGTAAATCCACATACAGTATTAGTCGAAGGCAAGCGCCCGAGGTCGTAGTCCACTTCGATGGTTGGACCAAATCCGCTCTACGCTGAACACCAAACTTCATAATGCGCTCCACGATGCCAAAGACAGGAACAGGGGGCGCACATAGTTATGAAAAGGATTCCTCCATTTTCAGAGGATCATGACCCTCAAAAATGAGGAGCACGGTGCGAGGAGGATTAGTCCTAAGCCATAGCCGAGTCAAGTTTTCTAAATTAATCAGATTTGAACCTGACCAAAAAACTGATATTACTTCACAAGCCTTAACGTAAGGATAGCGAGAGTAATAAGATTCGTATAATTAAGGTAATGTGCATAAATAAGTCGAGGAATCAGACATCAGATAACCAATATAATATATGTACCTATGAATGATATATCATTCTGTTCTATATCAAGCAAAGAATCAAATTAAACAAATCAGTTTACCTAAGCCCCTAACCGTCGGTATTTTAGCAGTCAAGAATTTCACTATCCACTTATAAATTGTCTTCTAAACAGCGCTAGCTCTTAAATAATTTAAAATAATTTGGTAAACGTCTCGTGAATTTAATTTTTTTATTGATGTAGATCGTACTCTATAATATAAACAAACCTAAACATTATAATATTTTAACTAAAACTTGGCACAAAAATTACAGGAACATTGTAAAGGAGTCAATGCCACGACATATTATTTTATTATCTAAATATAAAGCTATATTTATTAATAATCGCATCAAACTTGGCCACTCATAATTTCTTTGTGAAACCTTGGCCCTTTTTCTCCGAACTATCGCGCTCCATATGTGGGTATGGGGGAAGCAGAGACGTAAGGTCATTAGCTTGTGTGAGTACGCGACTTGGCAAAGTACCAAATGAAACGGCGCACGCGCAGGGCCGACGGTCAAGAGTTTTTTGGTTATTTAAAACGAGAAATAGATATTGTTTATATTGTCCTTACTGCTGGACAATGCTTTCTCTTGCTAAAGAAGAGATTTTTTTTTGTTTTGAAAATCGTGATTTATTTGCGATGTTTAAAACGGCAGAAAATTATTTTATTTAATTATATTGATGTTTTTTATTAGTGAAGCACGTTGGTCACGTGAACTAGATCAGCTATTAGTCTTAGCGCAGGGTACAGGTGTTAGGAAGACAAACAGTGCAGTTCATGAGTTATTGTTTGGACCACAACCAACATTCTGACAGACGTCATCCAATTAAAATCATACACTTTAAACAAAAAACGTGGACATAAACAAACGAGACCCTTTTCCGAGTACCAGACAAAGTTGGCAGCGCACGCGCACCCCACGTGGTAGTGACTAGGGAAAACTGCCACATACGTCATCGCGCGGTATTTCTGTACACTCGGACAAAGACAGACGGACAGACAAACGACTGTACGAGTTCCTTGAATGGTGTAGTGACAACTACACGAGGGCATTACTGCATTTTAGGATAGTTTCCTCTTTAGGAAGATAATTTACACGGAATGCGAATTTTACTATGCCATTCGTATTTTCGTACATAGTTCTAAGGGGTGCAGGGAAACTTGAAAATCAGTAATAGTATGTTTTCTGATCAATGCACCTACGTTGATTATTTTGGGAATTATGTGTTCGTGGTTATGTGACAGTTGCTGGATGGCCTAATGGTATACAGGAGAATAATACTCACCAACTGTATTCGTATCAAGGATAATTCGGTGCACCTTGCACTACGTATGGGTCCTTTGGTTTTAAAGAGTTTGAGAGGCATAGGTGAGGCAGTTGTGGACCGGTGCATTTACTAGGTATATGTAGGTATCAGCTGACACAAATAAATACCAGAAGTCACTTCAATACACAATAGATTTACACGTTAATGCAATGGTGTGTTATAATTCGTTAGGCAACTTTCTATGTTATAAAGGAAATGATCAAACCATCAATATTATTCAAAAGCTCTTGAAGAGTAGAATCTAGCTATCACGTATTACAGTGCAGGACTTTACGCAGACGATGAGGAGAATGACCTAACACCACCTTAACAAAAGAACAAGAGTCTAATTAACCGGTGTGTGCCTCAAGTGACCCAGTTGTTGGCGCGGATTGGCGCATAATTATAATTAGCGAGGTGAACGACCTGCTGCGGGTTACCGTGCTGATTGACCTGCGCGGGCGCAGGCACGGTGCTCGCGGAAGCGGGCTGCTGACATTTTGAATGTCACATCAAACGGCGCGCGGATTCTATTGGCACAGGAGGACGTATATCGAATCTGGTCGAAGCAGTGGACGCATGCGCAGTAGCTGAGTGTAAGGTCAGTAGCACGAGACTGTTTTGTGATCGGTAATGACAAGGTGTACTGTTACATAAGTGTGAATACTGTCAGTAGCTGATGTTGTTCCGGTTAGGGTTTTCTAACTAAGAAACTCGTTACCTCTAGCTCAGTCTCTTTTTTAATACAAGTTGCTAAATTTAGAGTCCAAAATTTCATTTCTATGAGTTATTCTTTTATTTTTGAAACCCACTTACAACAGCAACTATTTTCTATTAACTTTGACTTTTTGCCTTCAGGATATTCTAGCAAGAAGTAAATCTATCAAGTTCTTTTACTTTCTAGACGAGCTCTCCGCGCTCTCTCCAGCACTCTGCACTCTTCCTTCTTATTTGGCAAGTGACACAGCTCGTCGATTCATTCAATTACGACCCGCTTAATTAATAGCTCTTTGATTGCCAATTAATTAACACATTTTATGGTTGTCGTCGATCGTTTTGGGAACAATGTTGCGTAACGTAAAGTTCTGGTAAAGAGGTAAGTTGTTTGACGGGTTAATTATAGCGACAAGTACCCTGACTAAGGGATTGGATAGTGTAATTAGGGACATTATTTCTTTGGCACACTCTATTGCTGTTTTCTAGAAAATAAAATAAAAGTATTTTGAAAATTTGGTAAGGTTCGTGGAAATTGCGTAGGTGTAGTATTCCCCAAAAGAAGGTTATACGAGTACTTTAAAATTATTGCTAAAACTGAATGATACGAGCATATTATGTCTTCCTTAGAAATACTCTGGTAAAAGAATGTTAATATGTAGCAATACAGATTTAAATGGTTGATTAATCGGAAAATCTCTATCAACCTGAACTTGCTACATTTAGGTTATCATCAATCTTCACTATTAAAATAATTTAAGAAACGTGCCAAGACAAAGTTTACATTATAAATATATGATTAAATACTTAGAGATGTGACATTATTCATCTAAATTATAATACCAAACGACGAATGCTAACATTTGACGCAAACGAAAATATATTATATATAAAGACTAATATTAAAATTGTAATTGAAAGCAATATAATTAACACTAAGATTTTTAATGATTTATCGCAATTGCAGACCTGATTGTGTAAAGTGAGGTCTGACATTGAACTCTCGGTGTTATTTGATATTTCTATGAGGAAATTTTCAGTAAGTATTGTCAGGCGGAAAAATGCACGTACACATTCGGATAATATGACTTTCATAGACAATATTGTATTAACCTGTCCACTACGCAATCACAGTCGATCTCACGTTACATCATACCATGATGAAGCGCATCTCTATCAGACACTTCAAAAGTGTTGATCATCGTGTGAGAACATGTCATGACAGTGAAAGGTGCGCATCACATGCTCGTTGATGTCTAGTTAATATACTAACTTAATTCAAGATTGACTTAAGTATTTGCTAATAGGATAATATAGATTTAGGAAGTTTGCGTATAATAACGGTTTATTATACGCAATTTGAGGGTGCGCAGGTACTCCAGACGAAATTTAAGTAAGATTAAAGTACGTTTGAAGGAATAGAACGATCTTGACTTTGATGCTACCCGTATTATCATTTTAGGTATATTGTGTAGCTTATTATTCTCTCATACTTGAAATGATTGTTAAACATTCCTACAACATATTTTAAAAAGAGTAACTATGGAGTTTCTTGCCGGTTCTTCTCCATAGAAACGACTTTTTGGAACCGTGAACTAGTTTGACGTTTTGTAAGTGCTCTTTTGTAGCCTATATGAAATAAAAACATTATGACTATGACTTAAAACAACATACATAGTTGCTAAATACTTTAATGGTTAAAGCTCTAAAGATCTTACAGAACGGTCATTTTCTAGCCAGCGATTAAGTCTTGAGATAATCTGCCTCAAAGACGGCGCTCTAGGTAATAAGGAATGGATGGACCTACCGTTAATATTGGCTAGATAGACATCGGCCATTTACTTCTGATACGAGCGGCGGAGAAAGATAATAACAGTATGATGTTGTGAAAACAATATAATTTAACGTAATTGTCGCAGATCGCCAGTAAGGTTGGGTACAGACGAGCCATAGATGAAGATTTTTGATCGAGAAAAAAAAAATGATAATTGTAGTTTAATAAATTGCGAAATCTGACATAGCTTTTCATCATCATGAAATTCAATGTATCCTATTTATCTACCTAAGTATTAGGAAACAGTCAAACTATTGTTTATAGTGGACTCGAAACGCGACCGTTTCTTTGTACAATGATAGTTGTAGGTATTGTAACTTATAGCTTCTTACTCGTGATGTACAGCAGCGATCGTAAATGACAAGACAACAAAACAAGACAATGCACTCAGTGTATTTTTATCCTAATTTACAACGTGTCTGCTCTTTGTACGTCTTCAACAAGCGTGTTTCATTAAAGCTTATTAAAAGTATATTATTTGTGGAGGAAATCTGTTGACAACATTGTTGATCAGTAAAGTATCCTATATTTTTCAGGAGTCTTAGTAATTACGACGATTATGGGACACAAACTACTGGAATTTAAGATCAAGTTTAATAACAACCGTAACATAGCCAGAGAGATAACATAACTTACTTAAAATAAATAATATCTTTAAGTTATGTTGGTATTTTAATAATCTTATTATACCCACGTATAGGCAAAACTAGTTAAGCGCGAAATAAGAGATAAACGAAACAATTTTAGAAGTGGCGAAGGCTATAAAGCAACTAAAAGTGGCCTCGTCTGACTTCAGCCTTACCGCCAACCACCCAAAGATTATGTAGTTAAACAAACAGCGACATAGTAACTATAACATTAGTTTTCGAGCTGTTCGCGAGCTGCTAGTAATAGCTGTGTTTTATACACCGCTCGTTCGACAGTCTTACAGCTTGTTACGGCTAGACAAGCAGTAATTTGAAGAGAAAACATATAACGGTAACTAATTGTAACCACACTAGTTACTGGAGAAATCGGAACATTCTAACATTTATTACCTACTAGCAAATAATTAAGATGGTTTTTTGAAATTGTATTTCACTTTACCTATTTTATACAGAGTAATTTAATACGAAATACATAATTCGTTCTTTTGCATTAATGTAATTTTAAAATATCTATAGCAGTTACATGGTAGATAGGATGAATAAAAAACTTTTCCGTCCGACATTTTTTTACGCGGGAAATTTCTTTCGTCATGCCACGATATGAAAACAAATGGTGTGTTATTTTGGGAAAGTTTACGCTAAGAAAGAACCTTGTACCCTTGAGTATTGCCCAACACTTCCACTATACACAGTATACACTCCAGTATTTGTTGTTTAACACTGGCGAAGTGTCGCAACTTCGACCTCCGGTTGACGCGCGCTTGACAGACGCAATGTCACATTTGACAGCTGACCCGACGTGTAGGTCATAGGCAATTCTGCATTTTTTCTGAGTTTTGTAAAAATTTCAATTTTAACGTACCGTTACCTTGTCATTCTTTGCTGATATTAATACGTTTGTTGAATATCTATCTTTGAATGTAGAAACTACATATATCAATTACCTAGGTTTAATAGGCATCTGGAATAAAACAATAAAGATCTAGTTAAGTACATAAATCGGTCGCGGCCTTCAGGAAATTAATCGTAAAGAATAGAGATTATGGTGTTTTTAGGTGATGAGCTGGAAACCTATATAAAACTGGTAAACATCCTTAAAACGACTAACATTCTCTAATGTCTCTGTACTAGCCATGTTTACAGTTGGTTCCTGAAATGCTGCTGCTTACTTTGCATTATATTATTTATTGTATACCTTTTGACCGCTTGACACTTTTCCAGTTAGTTAAGTAATATGGCTCATAATATTATCAATTAATGTACATATAGCAGAGATATTATTACCTGTAAGGAAAATATTCGGAAAGTAATCATCTTACAGAAAAAATGCCGTAAATTTTATAAGGGCCGTAAAATTAATTTAAAAATAGTTAAATAGTTAATGGTCAGTAATACCACATAAACGTATTTCATTAAAATATTTGTTTTTTTTTTTTTCATTAATTAACAGCTTATACGAGTTCTAAAGTTCAAAGTCCGACGGTTGTGACGTCGACGGCGGATTTTAACCGTGGCCAAAGTAAAGCGAACGATAAAAATATAACCGAGTCTACTAAACCTAGTTTTTTTTAACTATAAATAATAATATTAAATACATACCTATACGTATGCAGAATATAAGTCACCTTAAGTACTTATATATTTTTTCGATTAAAAAAATGTTACACTTACCTCAAATTATAGAGTAAAAAAAATCTTAAAATCCTGAAGATATCCGATTGTCACTAGGGTCTACACCGGTGTGGTACACGCGGTACTACTTCACATTTATTTAATTAAACTATTGTACCATAATATTATTGTTAATTTATGGTTTTATGGCATATCGGCTGCGCGTGCCGTGCGCGGTAGCCGGGGACGGACTGCGCGCGCGGCCCACTGTGACGTCATCGAGCCAAATATAGTGCGGGCTACCCATCACGCTATTTCCAACCGAAAAAAAACTAGTAACAAAGTCAATAAGGTTCATTTTTCATTGCATTTCCACAAGAGTTGGGACTTTCAGTAGTTTCTAGTAGTGAAATGTCGGGCCGGGTGTGTTATTTTTGCATAGGATTTTCATCGCTTTCCGCGCTAGAACGCGTGGCTTAAAACGGCAATAAGGCGGCGCTTGCGCATCTGCTTGTACAGCTTTTGTTTACTAGAACGGTGAAGTTCGTAGTAAAGCTGTATGTGGAGTTGGGTAATGCATGGGCAATATTTGATGGGCGGTAATTTTGCCCAATCATGTTTGATGAAGCGGACTTTTCAGCGTGAGAAAGCTTTTAGTTTTCCTGCTTCACGCTTGGCGCTCATTCAGATAGCCTTATTAGGTATTCTGAGAAAATGCATGTGTGCTATGAAGTTCTTCAGATAATTATACACCTTATACATATCTACTTAGTAATTATGTGTTTGTGAGTCCGGCCTTTAGTAGTCATTGACCTTATTATCCAAGGATGTGTGCCACGTGGGCAAGTACCTACTAGGTTTGTGGAGCAGATCATTAGGTAGGTACCTATCATGGCTAAAAGTACAGCAGAACTTCATCTGAATATAGTTATTACAGACACATTATTTTTCATACAACCTATTATTAAGTAAGTAGATATAATTAAATTCTGTTTATTCATTATTTTGTTTTCATTTGAGCTGAAGAGCTATACTTAAAGAAATGTAGGTAGCTGATAATATGAATTCTTTGCCTTGTAATAATCATTATTTTTGGTGTTGGTACTATCGATTCATTAACCCGTCGACGGAATGTTTTCGATACTGCGACCGTCGATGCAGTGACTGTTGATATTATGAACCAGACCCTAATAAAACACCACTGTACCATTGATTACATTTTTAACCCCCGACGGAAAAAGAGGGGTGTTATAAGTTTGACCGCTACGTGTGTCTTTCTGTCTGTGTGTCTGTCTGTGGCACCGTAGCTCTAAAACGGGTGAACCGATTTGGATGCGGTTTTTTTCATTTGAAAGTAAATTGTTACGATTTTACTATCGTATTTACGTCAATAGATTAAGGAGGAGTTTCAGTCGTTCGCGGTCACCGGTGACCGCGATGGCGCTCAAAGGGTTAAATTAGAATATATTTTATAATCGTATAAGTAAGAGGGTATATGTCTAGACCAGAAGATGTAATCATCTCATTTAATATTGCCCCACATTCATGTTTAGCGCGTAAATGATAAACAAACAGCGGCAACTCGTGCGCAGGCCACGCGCGGATTCTACGCATGTGTTTTCTGCGCAGATATATTTACATCACACTATTATTTGAACATCACGTTTGGACGATCTTTGTCATGTTGATGACCCTAGAAGGTGTTTTTGAAGTATTTTTAGAAAGATGTTAGGGTTGTCACGAGATTTTGTTTTAACAAACATTTGGATGAACTTTGTCAGATTTTCTCTTAGTTATTTTATGTCACGGCTCGCCACATAGGTAGAATAATCTTGAAGTAAAAGCTCAAAGCTTGACGAGCTTACTCCAACCATAATGATCTAGTATTTAAGACTCAAAACTACTACCAATGTTTAACACAGTGATTCCCAAAGTGGTCCAGGTGGACCCCCAGGGGTCCACGGGAGCCTTGCTGGGGGTCTACGTAGGCGTCAATAAAAAATGGGGGTCCATAAGATGTTAATAGGGGTCCACGAAAATTTATCTGCATATAGTTTTTATAAGGGCCTACCTATATTGTTTTAAGTACCTAACTAAGCAGATAACATTTTAATCTGGCAAGCGACTCTTACTTGTCCAAACTTGCGTATTCGATATTACAATTTCGTGTACAGACTTGCAAAGCGCAATCCGTCCGACAATGCTTAGTGCTTGTTTAGACATGATCTTGATCAAGACTATAAATACTCGATGCCAAAGGCATGCTCATTTATTTGTTTCCGGAATTTCGAAAAAGAAGGTGTGAGAAAATTTATATTAGTGTTCCTAGTGCCGGAGAAAAGTAAGTACGTACCTTTTTTTTGTTGTACCTAGTTCTTAAGTATTTTGTTTCGTGTACTGGTCGGTTGATAACAAATGCTTGTATACAATGTGTCCTAGGGATAAGTGACCGCCCGGCGTATTTAGAATATTTGTACAAAATTAAATTAAGTAAAGACGCGTGACGTGCTGCAGTTTTTTTACGATATTTCCTAAGTTTGTTCATCTTTTTCCATTATTTTTGTTTACTGACTAGCCGACATCATAATTTATCAATTAAAATCATTAGACAAAACTAAAATGTAGTAAAAAAATTACTTATATAAAATCACTAAGGCCGCTAAGTCACAAATGTAAATATAATTATTAATGATTTCGTACAAATATTCAAAAAACGCCGGGCGGTCTTATCGCTCGGACACATTGTATATAGCTAACTTAGTAACTTACAGATATTTTAATTGTCCTCTTTCGATTTGAAGACAAACACAGCACGTTTTATTCAATTGTTTTTTCACGAGAGGACTGCCTCTCTAAAAAGGCCGAAAAATCAATATTGCAGAGCAATTACTGTTTTATAAAACTACTAGCGCGTGAACTCATTGATTTAATGAAATTTTAGTTATTGTTTTTATGGTCACTTTTTTGGTCAATTTGGGATTTCGACTTTTATTTTTTCCTACACAAATATGATCAATATTCGATACTGAGTAAACTAATTTTTATTTCTACTATTAAAAAATTGTGGTAAATTAGGTATTTAACATTGATATCGCTTCGTGAAAAAGTCTGTACTTGTCTTAGCGGTTTATTAGTTGGTCCCTTTACAAGCCGTAATACTTTTTCAATATAATGATAATCATAATAATATAAAGCTGACAAAGGCTGCGTTGTGCTACCTATATTCAAATAAAAACTTGGTTACTATAACATTTTTTTTTACAGGGAAGGTAACTGATACAAAACATGGCTACAGCAAAGAAAAAATGTCGACAATACAGTGTCGATTATTTGAAATATGGTTTTGTTCCATCAGAGGCAGATAAACACTTGCCCATGTGCCTAATATGCAATAAAGTTTTAAGCAATGACTCTATGAAACCATCAAAGCTCGAAGATCATCTAAAAAGGTGTCATACTGATAAAATGGGTAAAGATTTAAAATATTTTCAAACATTGAAGGAAAAATATGAAAAGAGACCCACCATGCACAGCATGTTCGCTTCAACATCTCAAAGTAACGATGATGGCTTGCGGGCATCTTACAATATCTCATTACTAATAGCAAAATCTGGAAAACCGCACACTATCGGAGAACAATTAATTTTACCCGCTGTTGAAGAGGTTTTAAAAACTGTTTTGCACAAATCTCCATTTGACGTACTAAAAAGAATTCCATTAAGTAACAATACTGTACAAAGACGCATTGATGAAATGAGCTCTGACATCGAAAGTTTTTTGTGCAATCATCTGCAAAAAAGTCATTTTTCTATACAACTGGACGAGTCAACGTTACCCGGTAATGAAGCATTATTATTAGCATATGTCCGATTTATCATGGAGGAAGAAATTCACGAAGAATTGCTATTTGCCAGAACTTTGGAGACTGACACTAAAGGCGAATCAATATTTAATGTCCTGAGTAATTTTTTTACGGAAAAATCGATTCCATTTACAAACATTATTTCAGTGGCAACAGACGGAGCTCCTGCAATGGTAGGGCGATATCGTGGGTTTATAAGTCATCTCAAAAGAATTATACCAGGACTTACAGCTATTCATTGCGTAATCCACCGACAACATCTTGTGGCGAAACATTTAAGTGACAGGTTGAACCAATCTCTTCATTTTATAATAAACGCTGTCAACAAAATTAGAAGCAATGCATTGAATACGCGTTTATTTGCTCAATTGTGCGACGAAAATGACGAAGACTTCCAACGACTGCTCTTACATACTGAAGTACGCTGGTTGTCGAAAGGTGCATGCTTAACGAGATTTTACTCTGTTTTCGATTCCGTATTAGAGTTCTTAGAAAGTAGAGATCCAGATTTAAAAGAAAACTTGATCAAATTCAAAGGAGACATTGCGTATTTGACAGATTTGTTTAAAAAAATTAATGATATTAACTTGCAGTTACAAGGGGACAGCCTGAATTTAATAAAAACAAAGGGGATAATTTCGGCTTTTCTTGGGAAATTGAAATTTATGAAGCAAAACATTAGTCGGCGCGAATTATCTCAATTTCCAAACTTGTCGCAGGTAGAAACTATTGATGAGGATATCCATACCTACAGTCAACATTTAAGTGCCCTGCATGATGACTTCAAAACCAGGTTTGAAGATATGCTGACGATGGATATACCACCATGGATCGTAAATCCATTTGATGAAACTGAAGTGGCCAATGTATTATTACAAGAGGAGCTGCTTGAGCTAAGCACCAATGAGGAGCTGAAGGTGAAATTTAGAAAAGGCTACCAAACATTTTGGCTGCAAGCAGAAATACACGAAAAATATCCTGGACTGTGGGAAATCGCAAGGAAATTTTTGATAGCTTTTCCCTCATCATACCTTGTCGAAAGAAGTTTTAGTGCCGTTACAAACCTCTTAACAAAAAAAAGGAGCAAACTAAACATCACAGAGCGGGGGGATTTGCGGTTATTGCTCACAAAAATAAAGCCAAACATTGATCGTTTGCTGACACTCCATCAAATACATCCTTCCCATTAATTAAAATTATGTCCACAACCTATAAGTATTACCTTATTATTATTTTTTTGTAATTCTTTTCTTTTAATTAATAAAATGTTATAAAATGTACCATTTTTCGTTTTTATTTAAAATTTAAAATTTTAACCTATCAGAATATAGGGACGGAACTCAGAAGCGACACAATTTTTATTTTTTGTCGACTTTAACAATGTGGTAGGAATGTAGCAGCAGGGGGTCCACCGACACCAGTTTAATTTTGAAAGTGGTGCACGAGAAAAATAAGTTTGGGAACTACTGGTTTAACATATAAATTTGATTTGATTTGATTTGAGTATAACAGCGTTCTAAGGTCCCTTATCAGAATCGTAGTAAAAATAGCGTCAAAGTACTAATTTGTAACATTTTACCTCACTTGTCATATCAAGATAAAATTAAAAAACAGTAAAAGAAAACAATTATTTAAATAACTACCACTAGAAGCTGTTTATCTTTTACCTACCTGAATTTGTGATTTTATAGAATATAGGAACTAATAATATAATCGATAAGATCATAGAACTAGTAGCGCACACGCAATACTATCACAAGCTCAAATTGTACTCTAATTACATGCGTTGTCTAATTTTACCCACCCATCGGCTAATCAATCATGAGTGCCACACCTGCCAATAACATGCCGTTACATTGCGCCGATTGTATTAAAAAGCCATCATTACTTGACGGTAATGCGCGTTTCAAATAAATAAATAAATCAATAGCTGCGCAGACGCATGCGCGAGTGATTCATGCGCGTCTCGTGCCAAACTCACTGCACACGATACTGCAACTGTTCTACACCACACCGTTACAGATAAGAAGATCCATTTTGTTCGTCCCTATAAATTAATAGCTGCAACGAAAATAAACTTACAACGGATATTTTCACTTAAAATATAAAATGACTAATTTTAGCTATTAGTTTATATTTCGTTTACAAACGCTCATATAATAGACTCCAACCAAGGGATTGCCTCTCATTGACAACTTTCTTACTATAATTCTAAGATTATCCTATAGCTTTATTCGCAACCTTGCTCCTAGTAATATAGGATATTAGTAACATATTCCTACTCTACAACATCTTTCTTAAGATCTAAATCCGCAATGATTTCTATCGAATCTCTTTGTTGCAATATAGTCAATTTTATTACGATTTTATTTTATTACCGAGATTCAGGAATATCTTTAAACGCTTGTAAGAAAGTTTACAGAAAGTATTAATGGTCGGACGAACTTGACTCCTTTAAGAAGACATGGACAACTGCAGCTCAGAACCGGGAGGAATGGAGGAAGGAAAGAGAAGCAATTGTCCTGCAGTGGGACGATCATGGCTAAAATAATAATAATGAACCTTCTCACTCTGTCCCTATACAGTGGCTCTGTTGCATATTATAATATTGTGTTCGATTAACACCTGCGTGATGTGCGGGGTCCGGTTACCGGTTAAGAATAGGACCACCCCATCGCTTTCCCCGGACCCGGCGAGGTACTTGATTAGTGGGGCTGCGCGGACACACGATGGATGACCATTAAATATTAGTTGCTATTAAGATTAGATTGCAAATTATAATGACGACAAGGCTAGGGAAAATTGACGACTTGATTGGTGCAGTGGCTAAGGATTGGACTGCTGCGCTAAAGGTTGCGGGTTCAATCCCGCACGGAACAGAAATTTGTGCGATCCGCAGATGTTTGTCCCGAGTTTGGATGTTTGTGAGACGCACCCACGATACAAGATTTTTTTTATGAAAAAATAACGAGAAACATGCTTCTTGTTTTATTTTTGGAATATTTGCTTATTTTGAGTACCTACTGCTTTGTTTGAGTTTGAGAATTGTGTCTCATTTTTAACACTTTTAACTTCTGCCTAATTCTTAGTGAAAAGCAGTAGCTGTACCTACCTAATACTACACAATACATTATCGTTTACTGTAATAGGTAATGTAACAGATCCTTTATTTGTCACATGACCCAAAACGTCCGAGTTACAGCTTCCGCGAATATCTTACGATGTAGGTCATTACACCACAGTATTGGCAACTGACACATTACGAAATTATGGGAATTGTTTCTCATAAAAACACAATAGTTTCAATATGAAGACAAACTTAACCTACTTCATAACTGAAGATACTAAAGCTTCTTTGATCTCCTTTTTCAGGACAAGCAGTAGCGACGGAGCAACACAAGTAAGAGTTGGTTCAATGAGCTAGGTTTGATTGTTTATGAACAACATTTATTTATACTAGACGATTGAAATTGTAAACAGAATGATATGTGGTCTCTTTTACTTATCTCGTCAACAGCGACCCGTGTAAACTTTAATGTAGAGCGCACGTCATTTGCGAAACAAAATACCACATTGCCCAAAGGAAATACATAATTTTCGTTAGTACCAACTAAAGTAAAAGTTCTCTTGCAAAGCACAGAACAACTGTCCAATAATAGAAAAGATATAATATTAAAGTACACAGAATAAACGGTTGTGCAGTGTGGGACCCCGAACTTGAAATGTAATCACAAAGAATGATGTTCTGAACCCATGTGCCGTCACAAACTAAGCCTATTCACGTACCTGCTTGACGACCAGCTTGCCGGAGGGCTTCTCGGTGACGTAGCCCTGCATGCCGGCCATCAGCACGGTGGCGCCCAGGAACTTGTTGAGCAGCGCGCGCGCCTCCGTGTCCTCGCTCGTGTCGCCCTCCTGGATCACTGTGGACGACGGTACGGTTAGAATTATGAGGGGGAGACGACAAAGAAAATGCTGAACTGGAGAAATTGGTTGTTTCTACTTGCCTGGAAAATTTGTTGTTTTACCCGACTTCTTTCATTTGAACAAGCATTGAAATTAGGGATCAAGTAATATATTAATTTTTAATTATGCTTTGAAAAAGGTCTAAAGAATTGTATGCTTTAAAAATGTCATGTCATCGCTCAGACAAACTACTATTACTTCAAATACCTACGGCGAATTACAGAACAATATTCGAGACTACAAACAGTGAAGCAAGGAGATTTGAGTTAACAGAATATCGCGAATGACATCCGACTACCGATGTTGAACTATTTTTTTTCCTCATAGTGTCCGTAGGCTCCGCTTATTTACCTAAGGCTACCTATATATTAAAGCCTTCTTCTAAAATCTACACAGTATGTACTAACCAATATCAGCGTTTTTCATCCTGGTGAGGATGTCTTGCACGCCGGTGACTTTAGTGTTACTATCCAGGAAGGACTTCTCCCCGCGCGTGGCCTGCTGGACCCCCGAGCTGTGGGTCCTGACGCTGGTGTCCACGAAGCTCCTGTCCCCTCGGCTGGGCTGTTGGCTCGTGCCGTGGCTTCTGGTGGTGGTGGTGGTGGTGACGGTCCTCACGCCGCCGTCACACCGGTCCGTCACCACGGTGTCCTCTACTGATGCAAGACTGTGTTCGCTGTCTGTGCGAGCTAGACCTGAGGAATAAATGGAGTTAATGACTGGCTTTTAGAAGAATTGAAGGTTTTTTAAAATAAATTATGGCACAGGTCACTTCAATACAATAAAAATCAAGTAAATTGGTCGAGAGGTCCACAAATTATACTAAAGCACTAACAGACAGAGTCGTTGAGTTTTATAATATAATGTAAGGATGCGGCCAAAGACTATATATATAGTAGCTACTGAACAATAACATAATAATCTGCTAGACTGTTCATCCGTTATTTTTCTATGCTGACAACCCCATTATGGATAAATTTATAGCATAAAACTTAATACTATCTTGAGAACATTTACTGCTTAGTAAATATTATTGGTCATCACTGTTGACTGCTAACTAAGTGTGGGATATAGGATCCTAGGACTGGAAGGTGGTGTATACTACATAATCTAGTAACTGACCGGCGTGGGCCGAGGAGTCGCTGGAGACGCTGTCCTTCATGGTGGCGGTGCGCAGGATCAGCCCCGCCTTAGGGTACGCGGCGCGCTCGGGTTTCGTGCTCTCGTCTGAGACAACACAATGGACTACTTAGAATATCGAACTATAACTGATTTATTTATACTGTTTTACATATTTTAAGACAACCGTTATAAATTATGGTGTCCAAGAAATGGCAAAAGGCTACCCCTCTAACATACATAACACTACATCACGCCTGTATTCCCCGAAGGGGTACATATAGTACAGAGGCAGAGGTGTACATATAGTACACCCACATTTCGCCAGTTATGTTGTAAGTCCCAATGTAATAGGTGGCGAGCCTATTGCCATCAACCGGGCACAGATCCAGACTCCGTGCTGCTACTGAGAATTACCTAATGGAAAACTCAGTAACACTTTGCCCGACCCGGGATTTGAATCCAGGACCTCTTGCTCAGCAGTCGCGCTTAGCGACCACTAGACCAACGAGGCAGTCTAAAATACACATAAGTACGTAAGTGTTGTTATGCAATAACACACCTCTGCCTATCCCTTAGGGGACTACAAGCATGATAATACATTCAAAAAATATAATTAAAAAAATAGTTTATTGTAAAAGATATATTAACGCGTTTTTTGCCCTCGGGTCCCTGATTCCAATTCAGTGGATCTATGTTTAACAGGGGATTTGAATCTTAAACCTTACGCTTAACCTTTGTGACCATAACAACAGAAAATAACGTATAAATAAGGTGATACGTATGAACTAGCATAGTTATAAGGCACAGGTGATGTTTATGTTTTGAGATGAGCTATCTATAACACTATCAACGTAGATAACATTATGAGAAGTGATAAGAACGTACAAGTACAGATACGATAGCATTAGAAGAGAGGAGGTACCTACTTTATCAGGTTAGTGAAGTTACACATTTTACTATTGCGGGAAAAGGTACAGAGTTCTCCGGAATGTTAAATACTTAATGTGTGTTTTCGTGTGTTCCTTTCGTGCATATACATTCGCAGAATATAACAAACTCGGTAACTATATATAAGTTATATTTAAGCTACTAGTGTTGGCATAATAAGTATGCTGCTATAGCAACGTATTAAGGTCAGGTTCACAAGTGGCGCCCTAGATATAACAGGTACTAGAAACAATATGACGCACGAATGAATATATAATGAAATAACTGTACCTACGTGAAGTGTGTATAATATATATAATATGTGTATAGTATATAATATAAGCCAAGATAATGTACAGATATTATCACATATAACATCTTATATATCAGGCTGTTTATTTTTAATAGGGTTATTCATGTACTACACACCTCTGCCTACCCCTTCGGGAAATACAGGCGAAGTTTTGTATCCTGTAGTACTTTGATTTTTAAACTTAAATTTTTGAACTTAAGAGATTATGATTGAGTATTATTTTAAACAAATAATTTAAACGCAAATTAATTAACTAATTCCTAATTACTGATATGTAAAGAGATTCGTCTTTGCACTAAGCAGTGCCTACATACTCTAATATTAATGAAATCACATATTACATAAATAAGCGTAACGTTATAGTTTACATAAACACGGTAATTAAAACTTTAACTTATCTAAGTTTAAGTTAACTTAGTTAAGTGTGGCCGCTAAATAAAGTTCCTTTAAGAACCACTTACCTAATCTCTGATAAATACTTAGTAACAACTTGAAGTTGTATCCACAATTATTATTTTGATCCATTATCACGATTAAACTTGGAACCAAAGCATGCAGTGCACGGTAAACGTAACCTCGTCGACCTAGTCCGAGAGGCAGTTGCCGACTGAAAACGTAAACGCAGTAAGTGCAATATGAAAGTATGAAAGTTATTACGTAAGGACAACGCTAACGCGCTCGCGTGCGTTAACGTTACGTTATTATTATGTGATAACATGAACCTTTAATGAATTGCCATAGTTTTGGTACTTGATTGTTTTAATTGACATAATATTTTTCAGAGTCGATGTGTTTCTTTTTACCAATTTGACTCAGGGTGCTAAAGATTCGGAGGATTGTATACTATGTATCTATTCTACCTAATTACATAAATTTTACGTCTTACAGTTCTACTTATAGAAAGCAAGAAACTAGGATAAAACCTAGTGCAAGTAATTAGGTGGAGAATTTACGAAGCGTATAAAAATGTAAGTTAAACCAAAATATACACTAATTTGAATATATCTAGTCCAGAAAACAAATATTACTTTTATTTCTAATAGCACACCAACTATATACTAAGATACTATTCTTTAACTTTATAATCTAATTAGATACAAAGTCGACGAATGAGACGCCTAAAAGTGTAATACCTAAAACTTACATTAATAATTCATAACCATGAAATTTCAAAAACCAGAATATATTGGAGTCGAAAACTTAAATCTTCTAAGGGCAATCCTATCAACTACTCCTATTTCGATGAACTAAAACGTGGTAGTAGTAACACAAACTTTCGCGCCTATTGTGCTTACCGAATCGACAATACCTTGTTACCATTACGCAGTACAGTTGCAGTAATGTTTTACTTTTTCTAAACAATCATAAAAGCAAGTCGTGATACTCTCTGTCGCAACACCCGCAACCGTTGAAACCTGCAGCACGCTCCGATGCCCTTCATTAGACCAACGCCAGCTTATTCTAATTGCTGGTTGCCTCACTGCTACTATGTCAGCCATGAGCTCAACAAGACAGAACTAACTTCACACCTGTATTTCCCAAAAGATTATGCCTATAGTGCACCCACATTTAGCCAGTTATGTTTTAGATCCCCATCTTTAAGGGGCGGGCCTATTGCTATCAAGAGGCCATAATGACACAAGTCCTGACTCCGTGCTGCGACTGAGAATTACCCAATGAAAAACCTTAATAACACATTGCCCGACCTAGGAATTGAAACCAGGATCTCAAGCTCAGCAGTTGTACTTTGCGACCACCAGATCAACAAGGCAAGTAAATTAGGATAGGTACTATACATCAGTAGGTACTTACTCGCACTCTTAATGTATTTTTCGGTGAGTGACTTCACGGAGCTCTGTCTGACAGTCTTCTTATCATCTGTCCTCTCTATTCTTTCTCTTCTCTCCTGTATCCTGTCTCCCTTCTTCTCCACCTTCTCCACTCGCCTGTGCATGCTTCTCTCTGTTTTGTCGTCTCTCCTGTCTGTTGTTGAGTCCAAGATCTCCTCTCGTCGGTTATCGATGCGTCTGGTTTCTCCCACGGTCTCTTCTCTTCGGTCGAAACTGGTTTCGGTGATGTCTTCTATTTTGGTGTCAGAGACCCTGCGGTCGCTGTGGGTGAACTGGTCTATAGCGGCGCGGTCTTCTCTCTAGGGGAGTATATTCATGATAAGATATATTACTATTTTTTGTGTACTATTGTTACTTCTCCGAACCGAAAAACAATGGCAAATCCTTCATAATCAAAAGTTGGAAAGAAACAAGGAAGTTTGAAGACTACGATTGTCAAAAATGATTAGGTAACCAATAAACCAAATTTATCAACAACCACTTTTACACAAATACAACATTGCTATAGCAAAATGTTCAGGCGCTTACCCCATGAACTTCCTTTAGCGTAGTGCCCGTATCTCCTCCGAATTTCTTAGTGGTGGTGATGGCGGCCAGGCCGTGGATGCGGGATGGCGGCTCTCCTTGGCCCTGCAGCAGTCGCTCCAGGTCTTCAGGCTCGGTGGAGTATGCAGTTACGGAGACGCTTCCTTCAGGCTCGCCGCCGTTGCGAGAGTGGTATTCTGACCGGATAACTGTACCTTTCACTGTGCAGTAAATTTTTATTTTTAGAAATAAGTAAAATAATATTTTAAAACTTTAAAATAAAACGTGCGTCTTTTCACCAACGAATCGAAGTCGTTCTTCTGCTACGATAAGCATATTTCATTATAATTAACGTTATCTGTGGCTGGTTAGTACTTATAAAAGGACTACGTAAATTGATGGAGACGTGAATCTATTAATTTGCTATCTATGCGCAATATACCTATATATGTATATATTATACGTGTTTCATTTAGACTACAAAAGTAGGTAGACAGCACAAAAAATATATTTATACCCTAAAACTCTAACCGCCGCACTCAGAGACGTTATTGATTACTTAAACTGACACTAAGTAAATATTTCACAAAGGAAACCTTCACTTAGTGATAGTTTAAGTAATCATTAAATGTCTCTGACTTCGGCGGTTACTTACTCTTCTACGAACAATTTATTCAAATGAATACAATACTTAATTTCAAAATCGTACTTAACGAAAAACCGTGATATAATATCGTAACATTTAAAACATTGTGATCTTACCGGCAGTCTGCACAAAACTACAATATTACACATTCTGACAATCTGCTCGTTTCAGCTAAACTAATATTTGTTTTATGAATAATAATGATTCAAGCAAGATATTATAATATGTATTAACATTGCTTAATCACTAAGTACTTTGACAACTTTCAGACATACTGAAAACGAAAATGAGAAAGTTGGTAATGTCATGTCTTAAACTATGCTAATGACCCCATTAAGGTCTCAAGCAACATGATAACAATGAATTACAAAACTAAAACATTGCTGGATGACGTATTCGTGTTGTATTACTCGTAAAGGCATTAGTCATGACGTTTGTTTGATCCCTAAGCGAGAGCAGTAGATTTTGTAGTAAAACCGTCGTTAGCTCTATATTTCACTACTCAACGGTTTTGGATCAAGGCAATGACATAAAAGAAATAATCAATATTGTGTATGTAATATCTACATTCTACATGTATGTACATATCTGCCAGACTGCACTAAAATAATTATGATTAATGCTTACCTTGGTAATTAGAGGCGCCATTCCGCAAAGCCCTGATGCCGAACAGCGGTTTTCCGTCGGAGTCCAGCGGACCGGGGCCGTAGCTCGACGTGATTACGTCTATGGGCTTCGTGATCACCTTGGATGGGCTGGGAGCCCTGTACTTAGGCTTCTCTTCGATCTTCTTAGTGCTGAATGTTCTGGTTTCCGAACATATCTTTTTGAGGTTCCTGTTTGTGATCCACGACGGTTTCTCTTCCTGAGCTGGTTTTTGTGGAATCTTCTTCTCAATGTCGTACACAGTTTTAATTATAGTTTCCTTTTTAATCGATTCCTGTTTTGGCTGCTTCCGAACGGGACTAGGAGTACGTTCGTAAATTCTCTCTGGACTTTGAGCCTTACGTTCAGGACTCTGTTGCTTTTCTGGTGAAGGAGATCTCTTACTGGAGCCGTTAATTTGAACAACATCTATTACGTCTTTTGATGAAGACCTTTCAGAAAAGCTCTTAGCTGTGGAGTATTCTTCGATTATTTTATGCTCTTCTACATGTTTAATTGCTTTCTGTCTCTCTTCAGCCACCTTCTTTGATCTGGCTTCGGCAAATTTAATTTTGTCAGCTTCACTCAAACCCACTTTCTTCATGTAAGCAGAAGCGTACTCATTAAAACGATTCTGTTTTGTTTTTGAAGCTGCCTGCTTGCTCGGAGAGTGAGTTCTTGTCTTTTTGTCGGGACTAGCTAGGCGGACCGGGCTCTTAGTTTTAGGAGCAGGTCTAGAAGCTGACTTTTCAGGACTATGCGGTCTTTGGCGCTTATCATTAACAATTTTCGTTGGTTCCCTGGCATGTCCATTGAGGTGAGAGACGTCTCTAGGTTGACTACGTTCAGGAATAGTCCTCTGAGGAGTTTTAGCGTGGCGATCAGGGGATGAATTTGTATGAACAGTAGGTTTTTGTGTACGTTCTGGGGATCTTGTTTGTGGGCGTTCAGGCGACCGGTACTTTTGGGTAGTGGCAGTTTGCTTTGTGGTTCTTGTGTAAGTATTAGTTTCCATGTTATCAGTTTCTATTTTTTTCTTAGCTATGCGTATTTGGGCTCTGATGCGTCGCCGCTGCTCGTAACCAACGACCTTTTCCAACTGAAAATTAGAATATAGTCAGAAAAAATATATTATGGAGATATAAACAACAATAAGGAGCATGCAAAGTATGTATTTACTGACCATTTGTTCCAGGAGGTCCAGGTCGAAGACGTCTTCGATGCAGGGGTATTCGACGCTGCGCCGGCGCTCGCTACTTGCTGTTGATCTTTCCACACTGGTTCTTCGTAGTTCTACTCCAAACTTGCCACTTCCCCGACGACTGCTCACTTCAGTTTCTTCTACGACCTTTGTCTCTTCCTTGATTTGACTAGTCTTCGTGGGACGAAGATATCCGGGAATTTTTTCAGGCTTGTCCGCTTCTGGTCGCTGCCTCGGTGACTCCGTTGTTGCAGCTGGCTGTTTCGTTAAAACAGTTCTAGTAGTAGTTGTAGTGGATTCTACCGTCTGACGCATAGGAGATTTAGTCCTAGGTACTTCTGGAGATTGGGCAGCTAGACGTGAAGGACTACTTCGTGGTTTATCTTCAGTGCGAGGATGGTGTGGGCGAGTCAATGTACCACTATTAGGACGGTCTTTAGGAGTATGCGGAGCGGCATCCACTTCACTGTCTATATCAGTAATATTAGGAGAACAATCTCCAACAGAAGGATGTAAAACTGTAGTTGAATCAGTCTTAGGGGATTTTTTTATAACACCGATGTCAGTTAACTTTGCTGTCTTCGAGTGAGTAGTTTCTTTAGTTTTTTGTGTGGTAGTGGCAATGTTTTCAAATAGAGCCTTGGCTTTTTTCACAGCCTCACTACTACGCAATGTAGTTATCTTGACAATAGGTGTTCTTTCTGTCGGCCTAAGGTTGGGGCTGCTGTACTCTTTAACCTTCGCATGAGACGATGATGTCTCTTTAGTGAATGTTGGCTTGTCGTCACGATGGTCAGGGGTCTTCCTATTATTGATTTGTATATCCTCTGTAGGAGTGGTTCTATCAATATCATCTGTATCCTCGTCCTCCACGTCATCCACTATCTTCCTCATGATCCAATCGTGTTGCTCCTTGATTTTCTTTTCTTTCTCCTCGACCTCTTGAGTCTCAGTCAAAAATTGCTCAGCTGTTTTAACAAACTTGTGTACTTTATCAGACACGCTCAGCAAACAGTCATCACTTTTAAGTGAATCATCAACGTTTGTAAGGTCTGGACGCTCAACCCTTTGCGGGGTTGGTTTTACTTTTGGTGTTTTAACATTTTCCGCAGTTTCCACAAACAAATGCGCTTTATCGTGTACACTGAGCTTAGTGTAGTCATCCTGATAAACCGTGTTCTTGTCATACTCATCCACCACCCTACGCGATGGACTCTTGCTATCCCTTGTGGCACTCGGTCCTTTAGCGAACTTGTTTACCTTTTCCGACACAGAGAGTAAGCACTCGTCAGATTTTAGTTTGTCATCGATGAAATCAGAATGAACCCTTCTTTCAATTTCTTTAAACATCGTTGTAGTATCCTTAGGCTTCGTGGTTGTATCAACGCCTTTGGTAAATCGGGACACCTTATCAGTTACGCTGAGAAGACTCTCATCATCTTCAGTGACAATATCTATGTCAGTTTTTCTAACAAACAATTCGTCATCTTCACAAATTTCAACTATATCGTCAACAATCGATTCAGTTTCATGGATCGTAATATGAGTTCGTCTGCGGAACTCATCATCTGGTTCACTGACTTCATCGGGATACCGAGGAGTACCAACATCTTCTCCAAAGTTGACAGGTGTAGGACAAATGCGGTCCGGTGAATTCTCCCTTGATGATTTAGATTGTTGCACATCAATGATAATATCATCTTCATCGGTAGATGTGTTTAATGTAGTAGCAGATTTGGGTTTGCTTGGCAGTTTGGATTGGGGTTCTTTTAAAGTGGACTTGTGTATTTTTGTCGTAGTTTTTGTTGTTGACAAGTCACTTACTTGTATCTCAGGCTTAGACTTCATCCTCTGAGGAGAAGTTTTCTTTGACTTCATGGTGATATCGCTAGTAGTACGCATTACTCTTGTATCAGGTTCCTTCCTTGGTAGACTACTTTCTCTTATACCTTTAGGAGTTGGAGTTCGCTTAGTTTCGGACTCATTTGGTCTACTTGTAGGCGAAGGTATAGTCTTCGTAGTTTTGGAAGTAGTTGATTTAGTAAAACTGTTTTGCTTAGTAACAGACGTTGCAGCAGTAGTTTTCTTTACATCTGACACAGATTTCTCGACTTTAGTCATATTAAGCGTAACGGGTGTTGGTTTTCGGGTTAAATGTGAAGGTATCTGTTCTTTAGGTTTAATGCCACTCGGCTTTGCTACCTGAGGAGATTGTGGCCTCTCAGTTGGCGAAACTTGTTTCTTAGGCGAAATGCTCCTAGTTTTTGAAGGATATTCTTGACTTTTGTCTAATTTAGTGGGAGTAGCAATGCCTGATGGCTTTTTGGTTGGTGATACGGTTCTAGAAGTTTGCTTGCTTGGCACTTTATCTTTAGGTTTGATGTCCGTAGGCTTTCCAAGACGAGAAGTATCAGTTTTGGTAGTAACATTATATTCGGTGATTTCTGTTTCATCTTCTGTAATACTTTCGCTATCTAGTACAGTATGACTTGTTATGTCGATATCTTGCAAGCTAGTCGTAGTCTTACCAAGTCTTCTCTCTCGGCTAGGAGACCGTTCTTTGCGTTCAGGAGATAATTTTCGGAGTGACTTTTGCACTCTGTCCAAAATTTCGTGTTCTCGTTCCGACATAAGAAAATCTGTACTTACTTCAGTGACCTTTGTAGTTTTCGTGATTGGAGACGGAGATCGGAGCTGTCTATGCTGTGCAGGTTCTTGCAAGTACCCAGGCATTGTCTTTGAGGGTTCAGCAGGAACGCGTCGCGATGGTGACAGAGATGTGGGATGCTGTTCAATTACATCTTCAGTAGTCTCAATGTCCTCGGTAGTAGTAGTAGTGGTGGTTTCAAACTTAGATGCAACTGATGCTGTTGGTCTCATATAACTAGGAGTTTTATCTGGACTTGAGCTTCGTCTAGTTGGAGATGAGTCTTGCGTATGTTTACCTTCGGGTTTCTTAATTGAGCTCGGTTTTTTAATAGAACTAGCAGGATGATGGTTAGAAGGAGTTTCAGTTTGAGGATACTTAGGAGCTGACTTTGGACTATCCGAAGGTTTAGCTTTTCCAGTTGGCGAGATATCTGATGGTCGTGAAGAAGGACGGCGGTTCTCAACTATTTTTGTTGTTGTAGTACTCTGGATATCCTCCGACGTAGTATCATACGTAGATGTAGCAGAAGTCTTTGTTTTCCTGATTGGAGATGTCTCCTCAGGATATCTGTCTTCCAGTTGTCTTTCAGGACTCATTCTTGGTGAAGATACATCGTATATTGTTCTGTGATTAGTACTTCTGTCCAAATGAGGTTTCTCGGGGGTTCCACGAGTGGGAGATTTTGTAAGCCGCGTTGAAGGATGTTTAGTTTGTTCTGTTCGATTAGAAATGGTATCGTCATTATATTCTTCAGATACACATTGAGTGGTGACTGTACTAGTTGTTGTTTTCATGTAGTTAGGAGTGTCAGGGCTAGATTTCCTCGAAGGAGAAGTTTCTTTCGGGTGATCAGCAGGCCCTTTCTTTATTTGTTCAGAAGGTTGATTGTTCGCGGGTTTACGATCAGGACTCATGCTTTGCCTTGGGTGGTGTCTAGACGGTGATACGGTTCGAGGAGAGTTGATTTCAGGCTCAAACTCGTCGCTAGGTTTTAAAGGTCTTGAATCTGAAGGATGAGGTGAAGAATACTTTCTTTCAACAAATTTCGATGACAATGTCTCTGAAATATCTTCAGTTATTGAAGTACTATCTTGTTTATAGACTTGCGATGATGTAGTTTTCATATACCCTGGTGTCTTCTCTGTGTTTGGTTTTTGTCGAGTAGGAGACTGTTCTTTAGGATAGTTTTCTTTAGTTGGTTTTTCAGGACTGGCCCTTGTAGGTGTAAGGATCTCATCCGATGGCTTCATTTTACGAGTCGGTGACTCTGGCTGCCGTTGAAGATGAGTATTTGTACTCCTATATGAAGAGATTTGTTCAAAATCAACATCTTCAGTTGTTGATGTAGTGTCATACTTTGATGAGACAGAAGAAGTGGTTTTCATGTAACCAGGTACCTTTTCTGGTTTCGAGCGAGTCGGTGAAGAATTTTTGTTAGTAGGTTTCTCAGGACTTGCTCTGGTAGGTGAAACCTGCTCGCGGATATGTGATGGCTTACGATCAGGGCTTTTGTTTGAATGATGAACTGGTCTCGTCGGAGAACCCTCAGATGGTTTTGAAGTCTTTCGTGTGGGAGAAGTGGAAGGGGTAGAAGACGGGCGTTTTGTTTTTATTGTTTCCGATATAGTTGTCTCTTTGACAACCCCAGTAGACGTAGTATCATGCTCCGACACTATGGACGTAGTGGTTTTTATAAAACCAGGTCTTGTCGGAGAAGAGTCTTTAGGTCTATCTCCGACCTTTTTCTCAGGACTAACTCTTGAAGGAGAAGACTGGTTATAGGTTGGCTTGCGATCAGTACGTGTAGTCGGCCTTCCGTCTCCTGGCTTCCGTTGCGTTGGCGACTCCGAATCAGGAATAGAAGGATGTTTGTTTTGGATAGTTTCCGAGTTAATTTTTTCCTCAACATCTTCAGTAGTAGAAGTGGAATCGTATTCAGTTATCATGGACGTAGTGTTTTTTGTGTAACCGGGTCTAGTTGGAGATATTTCCCTCGGCAACTCTTCTCCAGGTTTTTTGTTAGGTGGTTTAGGAGATTGCTCATCCTCAGGTTTATTCAGGGGACTTTTATTATAAGGTCCAGTTTTAGGTCCTTTGTCTGCAGATGATTTTCGAGTTGGAGACTCTGAGGATCGCGAAGGTTTTCTTTCAGTGGTTTTTATTGAAGAAGTTGCTTCAAAGTTTTCTGTCATATTGTCATAAGATGTTACCTCAGTAGTTATTTTAATATGGCCAGGAGTCGCATTTAACGTAGGCTGCTTTGAATGTTTATCCTTAGGTTTTTTTACAGTTGGTTCATATCCCGGCTTTCTTTCAGGACTAACACTAGATCTAGGAGAACCACCAGACTGAGGAGACTTAGTTGTACTTGAACGAGGTCCTGATAGATCTGGAGTTTCCCGACTTTTGGAAGTATCTTTAGGAATGTTAGATGGAATATCATCCGATGTTTTCTTTTCAGGACTCTGTCGCGATGAGGGATATTTAGTTTGGCCAGTTTTTTTAATGTTTGTGACATTTTCAGTGGTCACATCTACAACAGTTTTTGTTTTTTTAGTAATATCCTTAAGTTTAGTTGGGGAACTATCCCTTTTATAATCAGGCGTTCTATCAGCAAAAGTATCGCAATGAGTGGTAGTTGTTTTGATTAAGTAATCTTGTTCACGCGATATAAAATCAGTGGCATCAGATTTAATATCCGTTGTTTTCTTGGTAGTAGGATATTCAAATGGGGTTTCCCTTGGTGCAGGACTGCGACAAGGAGAGACACTAGGGGAACTTAGGTTTGTTTCTGGCTCCTTCAAATAGGTTGTCTGCTTGACAACAGTTTCTGTAGTAGTGGTATTATCCATCATTCCGAGAATCTTACGGCAACGGTCTTCATAGGTCTCTCGGCGTTCAAGAGGTGGCTTAGGTTTAACAGGAACTTCAGACTCTGGTCCTTCAGGGCGATCTTTTTTTACTATTTTGTGTTCAGGAAAATCTTTCGGCTCCTCCGTTGGTGAAACTCGGAAACTAGATGGTGGCTTCTCAATTGGAGACGCCTGAGTTATTTCAGTTGAAGGTTTCTTTAAAGAGCTTTTTCTCGGTAAACCATCTTTTGATGGAGAGACGCGTTGTTCAGGAGTTGGGGATCTGCAGGGAATTTTAGACGGAGATGGAGAGCGCTTAACGTCAAGATTTTCAGGTCGCTTATAAGAAGTGATGTTTTCATTAGTTTCGTGTGTTTCTGAGTAATACTCCTGGTCATCTAAATCAGTCACAGGAGGCCTTTCGTTACGAGGAGAACTGAAGTACACGAAACCACTTACAGATGTTGTAGGAGAACTTTGCCCTGTGGAAGGTTCAGTTTCTGCAGGCTTAGGTTTCCTGGTAGGACTAGAAGATGGAGTTACTAGTTGCCTTGGTCGATCTTTTGTAGCCTTCTTGTTGACCTCTTCAGTAGTTCTCTCAGTAGCCAAAAAATCGGTAGTGTGTTTTAACTTTGTGTCTTTTGAAGGAGACTTAGCAGGAGATATGCTGTCACGTGGTGACTTTTTAGTGGGTGATGATGGCTGACTAGGAGCCTTTTTTGCAGATTTATCACGTCGCGTTATTGTATCGGTCTTAATGTCCTTAGTCTCCTTCGTGGTAGTTGTTGTTGTAGTCACATCAGTGACATTATAGGGTTTCTTTTTGTCATATGTACCATATTTCGATGGGGACTGTTCTCTAGGACAATGTCTATCAGTAGGGACATCCTTATTTTTTGGAGTTGAAAACTCCTTTGTTTCCGTGACATCAGTCGATTTGAGTTGTGTGGTGTTCACTTGATCACGATGGTCAATAAACGTGACATGTTCTTTAGGCGATGGTGACCTTTTCCTTGGCATTTCAGAGTCACAGAAATCAGGAGTATCTTTGCTTGGGCTAGACCTTGAAGGACTCTGATCCTTGGAATTAGGGCGCTTAGATGGTGAGCGTTTGGAAAAGTCAGTGTCAATTTTATCAGTGCGCGTGTACATCTTTGTTTCTTCATCAATAAACTTATACTGATCTTCATGAATCTTCGTCGTAGTTTTAGGGAAGTCCTGAGGTTTACGCTCAGGGCTTTGAGAAGACACTTCTTTCGTAGGAGATGTTTTGTCAGACGGCTTTTTGGGAGATTTCAGGTTGTCAGAAGGCGTGCTTACAGAGGTAGGCTTGTTGGTTAGTGTTCTATCAGGGCTTATGCTCATTCTATTCGGCGTTGAATCTTTTGGATGCTTGTCAGATGGCTTGTCAGCTCTATAATTGGTAGGATTAGAGGGCTGATAGCTAGGCTTGCGATCGGGACTTGTACTAGGTCTTTTGTTAATATCCTTGGATTCATAAGGTCGAGAAGGTGAGGTGGTGCGAGGGTTCTCAGAAATACCACTCGGACGACTATATGTTGGCTTCTGGTATCCAGGCTTCCTTTCAGGACTTTGACTTGGTCGCTTAAAAGTATCCTTAGGAAAAGTATCAGTAAATCTCTCGGGGCTGATACTTGAATATTTAGGAGTTGAATCCTGAGTTGGTTTTCTTTCCGGGCTTGACCTTGGTCTAGTTGGTGATACCTGGCGATCAACGGGGTGATTTGGAGACCCTGTTCTAGGGTAGTTATCCGTAGGAGTTCCTTTCTGAGTAGGTTTTTTCTCTGGACTTACACTAGGCCTTTGACGATGATCTTGGGTCTTTCTCTCAGGACTATAACCAGGCCTGGTTGGGGAACGTCCGGTTGGCGGCCTGCGATCTTCAGGACTTGTGTATTTGTTCGTCCTAACTTCCGTTACAGAATGAGTTGAATGTGTCGTGGAGTATTTATCAGAGACGGTGCGAGTGGGTGATACTCTGTCAATTTTGTTGGGACTACCACCACGACTAGATGGTTTTCGGAAACTTTTGTCTGGACTGACGCTGCTTCTCAGAGACGAAGTACTTGATTTGAAAGTTTTACTGCCAGGAGACGACGCCCTGGTCGATGGTCGGGTTGTAGATGGAGTATCAGCACGTAGAGTACTAGCCCACGCCTGGTGCGAGGGACTCCAGTCGTTACTAATTTTCTTTTGGGCGTAATCAGTTTGGTACGTGGTTTGATATTCGTCAGTACTGGTTTTCTTTTGTACAACCTCTTCAATTTTTTTGTCTCTTGTGACGTGATGGATTTTCTCTTCACTGTCTCTAGTCCGCTGTTGTGGTATGTCTTTATGGTCATTAGGCTGAACCGGGCGTTCATCTCGTGTTGTCACTGTCTCTCGACGAATATCAGTGTTGTCACAACGGCGCTGGTTTGTGCGATGGTGAGATTGCAGGTAATCATCTTTGTCAATCGATTCTATTACTTTGTTGATTTTTGTCAAGTGACGAGTTGTTTGCGAATCTTCGGCTTTAGAGTTGTCAATCACCTTTCTGTTAACTTTTGTCTCATAGTGCTGCACATCCGAATGATCTTCGTTATCCTTCGTCGTATAATCAGCTATTTTCTTTCTAAAATCATATTCATCTACGTTTCTTTGAGAATCAACAATGTCATTTGTACGATTGTCAATGACATGAATTAATTTGGTGGAGTCCCTGGAGTCAGATCGTTGTTGAGTAGAGTAGGACTTATTCTCCCTAGTCTGGTAGGAATGCTCAGAGCGGGTGCTCTGGACTGGAGCGCGGAACTCTTTCTTAGTGCTGGTCACTCGAGTACCATCAGGCAGACATCGCGTTTCTACCACCACTTTGGTGTTGTCATCAGGGTAATCGATCTTCCTAGAGATCAACTCTCCCGTCTCATAATCGCTCCTCGTCACATTATGTTCGTAGTCATTCTTCCTCACATTCTGTTCGTATTCATTGTTCCTCGAGCTCTGATCATAGTCATTCTTCCTCACATTCTGTTCGTATTCATTGTTCCTCGAGCTCTGGTCATAGTCATTCTTCCTCACATTCTGTTCGTATTCATTGTTCCTCGAGTTTTGATCATAGTCATTCTTCCTCACACTCTGTTCGTATTCATTGTTCCTCGAGCTCTGATGATAGTCATTCTTCCTCACACTCTGCTCGTATTCATTGTTTCTCGAGCTCTGTTTATAGTCATTCTTCCTCACTGTCTGTTCGTATCCAGTGTTCATCGAGCTCTGTTCGTAGTCATTTTTCCTTACAATTTGTTCGTATTCATTGTTTCTCGAACTCTGTTCATAGTCATTCTTCCTCACGTTTTGCCCGTAGTCATTAGTTTTTGTGATTTGTCTTCTTGTTACGGAGGACGGGTCCTCGTTGCGGTTAGTATCATAGCTTAAGTCATAGTCGTCATTAGTCAAGTATGGCACTGTGTCGTTTCTGGTTGAAGACATTTGCTGGAACTTGGACGTCGCGGTGGACGAGCTGGTTGTGGACGAGATGTGGGTTCCGTCGTCAGTCTGGCGGACGACGTGTTCGCGGGCGGCCGTGTTCGACGAGCTCTCGTTGCGCTTGAGGCTGCTGTTGTCGTCTTGATACTCGGTCACAGCCTCCTTGTGATGGTCGACGGCCGCGAACTGTCCTTTCCCGCCATCCACGTCGTACCTGCCCTCTATGTTGGCGTGCACTGACTTGACATGCGTGTGCCCGTCGTCTGTGGTCTTGTTCTCAGACTCCACATTCCAGCCAGCGTTCGACAGCGCCTTCAGATCTGTAAAGACAGTAGCATTAGATCGTGATCGAGTAGAGCGGGTACCGTTACCGGTTAATAAGCGTTAGTTCTGTTAGGGTATTGGGTGTAACGTGCAGGCACCTTGGCCGCGGTACGTGAACTCCTTGGGTGGGGAGCCTGCGTCGCGGACCTCCTTGCTCTTCATGGACTGGAAGCTCTGGTCCGCGAAGGACTTGACGTGGCCTTGCGCCGCACTGAACTCACTACCTGTTGGATTCGGGCACAGCTACTCTAACTAGTGGTCTTAAAGGGGACTTACGATAATATATCATAACATAATGAATAATAATGACGAACAGGGAAAAAAAAATACACACAATTCTATTTAGTAACACAGTTTTATAAATAATATAATTCCTCCCTTCTCCGCCTTTGATTCAAAAGCCATTTAATAAAAAGTTTTACTAACGATCTACATTACTAATACTGTTATTCTACTCCAGTGTAAAATAATTACTGTACGTTTCTAAACTAAACTACAAAAGAAGCAGTTGACTACAGCAACATTAAAACTATTTCAAATCATTTTCATTCACATCCATTACATTTCTACTGTATTTACAACTACACACTCGACATGCTCTATCTACTCAATCTAGACTACTCTAGAAGGTATTACAATCATAACAGTATACCTTTCCCATCTCGAATGGGTTCGGGAGAGTACAAGTTGCGCAGGCGCTCCTCTCGCAGCCGGTACATGTGCGCGCGGATCTCTTTCTTACGCGAGAAGTCCTCCGTCTGCTGCCACTGTAATAATAAACATTATGTATAAATAATAGCTAGTTGCGTATGTCATCACGGCTATAATCTTCAAAAGGTAAGGCAGGACTGATCTGCCACACTTCGAAGGCATGACGTCAAGCGAATTCTGCAGGTTCTTTGGAATAATTATGAAAAAAATTGCCATTTAAAATTGCAACCTATTAACCTCCATAATTATGTTTAAATTAGCAAATTATTTAATGTAGACTAACTTAGAAATAACTCAAATAATAATAATTGGTCTTCCTACGTGCGATCATTTTAAGTTTCAGAACGTCGTGTTGCTTGTAGTATTTTATCAGGCGCTCACCAATTAAATGAATTTGAATAAATAATTATGTATATCAAAGATGTAAATTTATATTTATTTTAAATCTTTTTGATACTTAATGTCTAAGGTTCTTATATTAATAGATGGTTTATTATCTTACCATGCGGCGCAGCAGGTCCTCGTCGCGGATCAACGACACGTCGCCTTCAGACATTCTGGAAACAACAACAAACTAATCAACACCAGTATTCTTCTGAACATAAAACACCTTAATTTACATTTCATGATCGTTATATATGACTCACATCTATTAATAGGTAGAAAATAAGTACACACTGTATTGTAACAAATGGTACACGAATAGTTACAAGTTATAGGTAATCTTAGGAATAGCCGGTAAATAATAAGAGGTATATCGTTAAACCAAAGTCATTGTTATTATTTGTATATAGACAAACAAACAACCTACTATGCTTATCTCATAACAAGGTATCTATAGGCATTAGGCACACAGTTGACAGAAAAGAATTAAATGGAACAGACCAAAATTAAAGAAAATTAGCATAAACAAAATTTAACAATCATGAACATGACGCACACCGTCTGGTACGTTACCAGCTAACAGCTGAAGCATTTAATAACAACGAGCGACAATATCTTCATTACACAAACACATGACACCTAATTAAACAATCGCAGTCGGTCAATTGGGCGCGCGATCACTCCATCACTTGAACTGCGACACTGATACATTGATATGAACACTGTTGTGCTTGACGGGATCTATTTATGAGTCCTAAAGTGGAAATAATATTTTGATGTGACTTTTAAAAAGGGCCCAAGCAGAAACAGAAACTTAGCTAAGTATAATGTCAAGAGAAACAGTGACACTGAACAATAAACATAAGAAGAGTGAATCCACTGAGTTTGATTTTAAGCTAATTAAGAAAGAAACAACTAGGCCTATTACAACACAGGATTCGAATGTAAAAAGAAACCAAAAAAAATCCTTAATAAACTGCTCTTGAATTAGCCCTTTTTTGTGCCGACTACAGAAAGGTTTCATGATAATAAGAGCAACACCAACGATGATACAATATTGACAAGACAAATAAAAAAAAATCCATAGCGTATCTTCTAACACACTCTTAATCAGTACTAATATATACTTCCTTCCCAAATACTCATAAACGAGCAACAGCCCAGCGAATAACTTCAATAAGACACGACAGCTATAACCATCAATTACCGCGTAATTCACTAAATGAACTTGTATGAAATCTCGTCAAGTCCGTCGAGTCCAGCCAGGACAACTGCGGGACCTTGGGGACACAATTAGCGGCCGCCGAGACACGTCAGACTTCATTGACGG
Organism: Abrostola tripartita; assembly: GCA_905340225.1. Taxonomy (NCBI): domain Eukaryota; kingdom Metazoa; phylum Arthropoda; class Insecta; order Lepidoptera; family Noctuidae; genus Abrostola; species Abrostola tripartita. The sequence goes on from HG996499.1 coordinate 12,749,526, forward strand.
ATTTATGGAGCTCCATCGAAGCTGCCTTGTGTGTATGGCTTTTTTTCTACAAGGATACTTGCAGTACTTGGAAATGAAGACTAGATGCTATGGTTCTCGTGTTCTACTCTACTTTAAATAAGTATTTTGATTAATATCTTGTGTACAATTAGATGTTTTACAGCTCTCCACCATCTTGATTTGACAGAATTTGTTTGCACTTTTTCTTGAGTTTAAATAATTTATCCGTGTCTATCATGTTACCCCAGAGCAAATATGTACATATTATCTTAATGAGGTGAAATGGGTACTACATCCTTTTAAGAAAACATGTGTGACTTTAGGTATGAAAGCACATTCATAATAAAAAAACCTTTTTAGTTTTCGTTATTATAACTAAGTATAAACGAACAAAGAGAATACGTTTTGTTAACGTTAGAAAGTAGTTTTTGCTCTACCGTGGGAGTGTCGGACATGACAGAGTGATCATTATAATTAATCTAGTCGCAATGATTTGTAAACAAATGAACGGCAGGAATCGTGATCGTATCTTCAATATCGGTGCAGCGTAAAACTGCGTACAATATTGGCCTCAACATCTATCATAAATATTATAGTAGTTCTTTCGTACACAGCTTGTATATTTCTAAACATCTCCATAAACACCGCGGCATGTATCGACTTACTCAAGCATACCTAACACCAGCCATCTGTCAGCGCAGCCTCAATCCTCGCCATATGGCCATATGGCCCAAACACCGTGGCCATATAAGGCTCAGCTCGCCACCCCGCTGCCCTTGTCCCTCTTACAGCACATATAAGGAGACATTACTTTTATCTCGACAAAAAACGACAATTATTTGTATTGATGTTGAATTATTTTTATTTTGTTTTTAACGAAGTGTCCTAGTTTCTGAGGTCGTTTTAAATTAGATGTGCTTATTATTTACACCTTGAAATTGCCTTGATGTAAAAATAATTTTTGGTTTTGTTATACTGTGTACGGAGCTCGAATTTCAACAAACGCTGCTCCAATAGGTTAAAAATTAGTAGCTTTACTTGTAACGATTATATATTTTATAAAAGTTAATTATGCTATCATTGCCAATATGGAAACAGTACATCGCTTCTAAGCCTACTCCTTTTAGGAAGACGTGTTATGATAAGCACTTTTTTTTATAGCACGTATAAAAAAGTATTTATAAAATGTTGTCAAAAGGAAATGTTGACAAAGTAAATCTTCAACATTCAAGTAGAAATAGAAACTTATAATATGTTCCATGATATACCATACAGTTCAAATTTAACCGTGAAGTGAGAGAGATGCATGACTTATGAGGAATTCCGAATCGGAATTCAAACGCTATTAGGTAGGCATCGCAGGCGCATGTATTCGCTGCGGATCTAAGTATTTCTCTTAATGGTGCACTGTGCAGTCCTGGTCGGCATTATATTCACTTTCTTGATCGATAGGCATACACTTGATGTCCTTTTGAATAGGCTGAGTGCTAATCTGATTGTAGCACACGATTTAAAATGACCAGCGGCCATGCGGCATGCAGTGGTTTGAACATGAGTTGTCCCATTAGACCTCTCACCTTCACAGTGCACACTAAAGGCTTATACAGCGCATCAGATGCTGCTACAGACGTAGCCACTTACTAAGCACCAAAAATTTAAGCGTATACCGTCGATACGAAAAGAAGAACATGATTATATGACCTTAACTTATTAGTTCTAAAGTTTTCTGAAAGTTTACCTAACTAAAAATCAGTTTTAGCATTAGTTTACTTATGTTAGGTAGACTAGGCTTGAAGTATAAAATGATAAACTCTCTGATATGATAGGACATACATACGAAATTCAGAAAAAATCCTAAAAGTACGGGTTATGAGGTAATTTCTTATTTTCGCGCCTTAGTATTATCTATGTTTGCTCCAAAAACGTGTTAATTACCCCAGAACACACCAGAGCGTCACCTGAGCCCAACACGATGGTGTCTCAATAAGCCATGATGTCATCTAACGACCGTCTGTCTGTCACCGGTGATTGGGCAAATGGTCACTAATGGGCAGTGATAAACGAGCGCAGGAGTGGTACGGACCTGGTGTTGCAAGCTGCCATTACATGTTATTTACAAACTAGAGAAAATAGTACGATGGAAAATGTATCATAGAATGTTAACATTTCGTTACACACGGGGATAGTGAGAGTCATCTCCAATCCAAAGCCAGGTTACTGAGAAATTAAAAAACAACACTGACAGACTTACGAAGTTGGGAGCCAAACCTGGGCTAGACTATCCGATGCCGCGACTAGAGTTATAAGCGTTTACCTTCTACAACGCAGGTCAGCAATAGAAATAGTTTTAAGATTTTATATACCGTAAATGGCTTATTTAAGTACAGTATTCCTAAATAAAAAGTTTGCTGTATACAAATAAAGCAAGATCATTTTTGTTCTTCAACATCATGATCTTCATTTACGTATCTATCTGTTATTTTGAGTACACCTACAATGACATCCTATCTTCTTTTTCAAAAGAAAGAAATAAAGAAAGAAAGAAAGTAAGTAAGTAAATTCTGTTCTTTAGTCTATAACTAAAACTTAGGTCGTTGGCAAAATCGTACATTGACAACTAGCAGTCATAATGCACTCTGTGTGCAATTGTGCATGCTGCCCGTCTATTCGATTTATAACATAATTTGCGCTTGCACATGGCTAGGTAGTAAAGCTCGTCCCTAAAGGTCACAGGACTCAGGTAGGAGCAGGCGCCCGCGCATGAACCTGCTCGTGACTCACGCGCATAGATTAACATGGAGAAAGGATGGATCAAACTTAAGTTTATATAGGATTTACAGGAGTCGGGTAGAATGAGTAAATAGATACAGAGCAAAACATTTAGGTACTGTGTAAAACAAAAATGCTAAGTGTTACTGAGTTTTACTATTTGGTTATTCTTAGCAGCAGCGTGGAGTCTGGATTTGTGCCCGGTTGATGGCAATAAGCTCGCCCCCTATTACATTAGAATCTATAACATAACTGGCGAAATGTGGGTGTACTATATGTGCATCTCTACCTTCCTCTTCCGGAAATACAAGCGTTATGTTATGTTGGGTTGTATAAAGGCTCATTTGCCATTAGGTATAGCAACAGAGCTGACCCTATATCATACCGTGAATAGTTAATACGATTATGAGTTTAACTACAGCTGTCGCTAAGGCTCCTAAGGTCACGGAATAAGGCTGGTCCGGTCAGCGGCGCACGCGCAACCTGCCCGTGACTCACGCGCATATCGACGAAATCGGGAACGCGTTGAATGCCTACATGGTGACGAACTCAGCGAAGACAAGATATTCCAGATATTTGTTTCAAGTTATTGTTTTTTATAATAATGGATAATGAAGGTGTTGTTGTGTTGGGTTTATTGAACGAGATGCTGATTCTTTTGCTTGTAGTTATGCATGCCGGGATGATGTGCATTCTTGTACATCTTATAAATAACATGAGTCTAATATGAATATTCATACATAAAGTCACGCCTATTTCCTATAGGGGTAGGCAGACACCTCGGATGCCCATTTGCTACGATCCCGTTCCGGACTCGAGCCCGAACTGCACTAGTCTTATGTTATGTCAAAGCGGACAACAATTGTACTAGCCAAGACAACAATTTTCTCCTTTTCGGGTTTTGAAGCGCCAAAATGAGCGCGCTAGTGACATATCTTTACTGTTTTGGAAGACCACGACTCACAAGCGAAGCACGAGAGCTAAACCGCGGAAAAGCTGGTTCATGTACAGTTCACGTTCATGATGTGAACCGTCTCCTCCCCACCTGATCTATGGCTATCGTGTACCACAGTGACATAACGGACAGTCTAACATTACTACACGACACACGAATATCAATCCGACTGGTTTTGTTTAGGAATACTGTACCTACAGCGGCTATACCTACAGTCTTCTTGATTGGAGAGGATTCAACTTTTTGCTCATTTAATCCATTAAGAATATATTATGATTAACAACGAATAAATGTCAATGTTATTTAATATATTATGTTGTTTTGAATCTGAGTTATCATTATTTTATTAATTTAGCAGGCTACCTATGTATATCACCATTTATTTATTATCAATATCATAATAGTTTTGGGATAATATTGGAATCTTAAAGTTAAAAGTCAAATACTAAATAGCTACAATTTTGTGTTAAAATCCTAATGTCCATTTTTAGTATTAGGGCTTCATTAGAGAGTTGCAGAAACATATCCCAAATAATAGAGTTGGAACCGCTTATCAGTTGTCGATATGTTAGCACTATAAATAGGTCCTATTAGCCATCTGGGACTTATCATTCTGATAGGTGGATAAATGTGGATGTAGAAAGACTATTGATAAAGAACGCCTACCGCTTGTCTTGAAGATAAAGTAAAGCCTCTTCAAATAAATCGAAGTGCAATGCTTTCACTCTCAGGATATTGTTAATTCACCGCATGAGGTTTGTTTGTATTCAGGGCGCATGCGCGGTTTGACTGTTTTGAGTAAAACTTTGCCGGAACCGGATATATCGTGTGAACAAGGTGACATTCTCACGGCGGCCGGTACATATGTTTATTATATTGAATATTGGTTTTATTTTATTATTAAAGAAGCGAAAGTAGTATGTAGCGAGAAACTGTTGTGTCTGCTTATCCCTTTTGGGGTAACTGTCGTGAGTAGATGATATTTTACAAGTTATTATCATATTCGCGTCTAAAACGGCTTAAAGCCGGACACTGCATTCGATTCCTTTGCAGACGGATATGGTTAACATTTTTGTCTTCTACTTACAAACATTAGGTACATATTGGTTTACAAAAGAAAGCGTTATCATTAAGTTCCTTACAGTCGTCCAACAGTCCGGCAGTCCAAGTGTCCAGTGAAAGTAACTTAGATAAGTACAACTTATTCTGAGCACGTGTCACGTGTGCTTACTTAAAGTTCACGGTCAGGCGGACTTGTGATGACATTCAAACGTGTCTAGACTGATTTACTCTCTGTTTGTTTATCATTCGAGATCCCCTATCTTGATAAAAAATAATAATCAAATGATGTAACATTTGATTATTATTTTTTATTTATTTGGATTATGATGTGTTCTATGATGTTATGGATGTGTTGTTATAATTATTTTTCCATTAGAAGCTATCAACGGACAAGAGGCGGTAAGCCCAGGACTCAGGCCTTGGGACAAATGAATAGTGCATTTTTTATCTTAATGTAGTTCATGATTTCATAATGTGGGAATTAGCAAAACTTAGGTAGTGTCTGGGTGGCGAAAACGGGGAGCGGGCCTTGTGGGTTACCCTGGGGGAGGCCTACGTCCAGCAGTGGACTGCAATAGGCTGATGATAATATAACATTTTGCCTTTGTAACATAAACCTACGTTCTACAAAATAAAATTTTGATATGAATGGCCTCAAGCTCAGGTGCCTGAGATACTTAAATGGCAACAAGTATACCTACATAACCTACTTTTTTTAATCCAGCTAAAATTAATGGAGTTTCTGATAATGGAAGACACCTTTATGTAGCCATTCGGGAATTCTGGCGTGACTATAGACAGCCAAGAAAACACAGTTATAAATAAGGATAGTCTAATTATAGAATAGGTACCTATCTATTAATAAACAAATGTTAACAAATCCTAGATTTTTAGTTTGGCGTGTACACAATGGCCTATGTTGGCCACACTCCAAACTTTTACTACTCTGTGTATACTGTATACAAAGGACCATCTAATTCATTAGTAATCTATTGAAGTAACCAGTACGCATTTGAAATAACATGAAGCTTTCAATACCGAACTGTATTGTAACGAACTTATGAAAAAAATTAAAAGTGGGAAAATAACTGTTTCAAAATTATACTAAGTTGAGATTAAGACAGGTACGGAAGACATTTTAAGTATAGGCTGGGATACGCTCTCTCTCTCTTCTCCCCGCTTTTGCTGTGCCCGCCAGGGTCCATAATGATCTCATCGTCCATATTATAAGTCTACCTATGCAATAGAGTATTGAGTGTAGCCGAGAACAACAGTTCGTTCGTCGATTCGCCAGTCAAGACTGGCTTGAATGAATGTTCAAATGTAAGCTACCCAAACAAACAGAAAAAACATGGGTTTTCGTGACGATTTTTGATATTGCCAGTCGAGTCCGTGAGCTTTGCAAAAGTTGTTTACATACAAAAACTGTGACATTCAACGATGTGCAAATCTAGTTATACCAATGATGAGATAAATGTCGCGCTGTCATTAGTTCGACCTTGTCAAAATGTGCAGAGGATGCGTCTGCGGCGGTGACGTCAGCCGGGCCGAAGGTCCCCGAGGCAGCACGAGCTGTGATTTACTTAGATTTGTTTGTTGATCATTAAGGTATCCCTGGATTAAGATATTACTTGAAATTACAACAGTCTCATGAATTCATGCGAGCGTGAATCGTCGGCTTCAAATCCTAGTTTTACAAAAACTGTCACCTATTAAAATTTTTGGGAGATTCTCGGCACCAGTTTTAGGTTTTAAAATATGTCAATAAGCTGGCTCCTTGTCACTTTTGTGTGCCGGGTCTGCCTACATCCTCTTGACTTCCTTCGTGATGATATGACATACAGAGGTAAGTACTAAGCTTCTGGTTGAACACAACGTGAATATTAACAGTGAGCACTGTATTGGAAAGTTGCCAGAATTGGAAATATTCATCGCTGTGAGGTCTGAGGTGCGGACAGGCCACCCAGCCACTCGGGGGTGTCATACGGCATACCATTATATACTTGTATCTGATGACTTCAAGAAGATATGTTTTTCTTTTTTGCTGTGATTGTGTCCAGCCAAACAAGCAATAGCTTGGTAAATACAGGGAATAAAATAAAGTAAATGAGACCTTGTCATTTATGAATGAAATGCCGGGTCGGAGATTGAAGAATTATATCAAGGTGGGTTCTCTTTCCTTGTGAACGACACACTACAAGCAGTGCCGTAAGTAGCATTTTAGCGCCCGGTGCGAGCGCCTCATTAACAGCACCCTTTCTTTATTGTTTGTGGTCCTAGTCTGGTCATTCCTGCGCCCCTCTAGGATTTGCACCCTGTGCCTAGGCACCACTGACTACAAGAATAGCTCACACCGAGAGAAGAAGCTAGGCCACAAAAGTGGGAAACAACATTCAATAATCAAAAAGATTTTGCTAAAATACCTCACAATATAATTATTATAATTCTTTAGTGTCAGCTCAGAATTCAGCACTAATGGTGTTATCTAGAGTTGTCCGTAAACACATTCTCATATACAATAAATAGACTTTTAATTGAAAGTTTTAAGCAGTTATGTGATTAATTAAAGATTTCTTTTGGCACTCGTTAATAGAATACTGTTTAATTAATTAGATAGTTATAAGGACATGCTTAGAATAATTATTGGCGTATCAATCAGTGCAGTTGTTTTGTACGTTTTACTAATAAAATTATTGTTTTACGCACACGGCTTGCAATCACAACTCCTTTTAGCTAGAGATTCTGTACCGAGTTCTCATACTGGCTCGCAACAACTATTGCAACTATTGAAATTGCTTTCGATGGAACCGACATTTTAGCTCCTAAAATTGAATAAGAGAAATTTGAATATTCTTAGTCGATATGTTTTCATGATGATCTAAATACAATAAGGCTAAGTACGATTGCAATTTAATAATGTTATTGTTAAATATTTTATCTTATGTCTAAAAAAAGCGCTAGAGTCAACGCCGTCTATCTAAGTAATGGGATAAGATATTTACATTAGCATTAACATTTTCAATCAACTCAATTGACCACTTCGCAGTAATTTGACGCCAAACACAATCATTGAGTTGATGCACTACCTACAGCGCGTGCGCAGCAATAACATGCAATAAAAAAGTTAGGCACTTCCGCTTACGTCACCAGCTAAACATGATCTCAGGTTTAGCTTTATCTGTGTAAACTTAGCTAGGACCATATCCGTTTCCTTGGCATTATGTATTTAAGACTGTTTGAGTTAGTTTATATAATATTACACAGGTTTAAGAATTTATGTTGTTAACTGTTTATTATCTGAATTGCTATGACGGGTAAAGGTAGCACAACTTGCTCCCAAAACCCTTTTGCCTGATCTTAGAATCGAATGAGACACCTTAGGGAGTATAGAGACATTTATGCTAACTCTCACCTAATTTTGGGCTAATAGAAGCAACTCGGTTAGAATATGGTCCATGTTTATGGAATCTTAGTTATGTAATCATCCGCAGAATTTCCGGCGAATAATGCGATTGTCTGATTGAAGGCCTTGTAAGTTATCTTGTAGGAAGCAAACAAACAAACAAATGTATAGTCCGTCAAACAAACACTGGCTGTTGCGTCATCCGCCCACCGAGGTCCCCACCGGACTAGTGATCGATTGGCTATAATTTATCGTTTTATGTTCAGTACTTTGGCAGGTGTTACTGGTAATTACTATTATTATACCAAACTATGTTTACAATCATTAAGTTTTTAAAATAAGGTTCTTAATTCAGAACTTCAGAAGGTACTGAAAAAAGGTTATGACAGGTATTTTGATCGCATTCGGATTAATTCCTAGTTTGTTCCAGTTTAGTCTATTTTTCTTTGTTTGGAGCATTCTGGGATCTTGAATTTTATTAACGTATCATTGATTAACAATTTGAGCCAATTCAAAATGACGGACTAACAAAACCTAAAACGTTTATTGACACATACACTGTCTTAAATCATATTTGTGTTTAACAGTAAAAACATATTTATTATTCTGCTATAGTTCAAAACCTTTTTCCTGGCAGCACCTGCTTTATACGATCATAGCTCTGTACAGGACGCTAGATCCAGAACAGGTTTGGTCCTTGGCGGGATACGGCCAGCATCTGTTAACTATGAATATGTTGGGCCAATGTTTGGCACACTTGACCCTTACTTCAAGGGGACTTATTGATGATGGAAAAATATTTGTGTACTTTACAGATAAGTTTCATCATCATCATCAGCCGGAAAACGTCCACTGTTGAACAAAGGCCTCCCCTGAAGAGGGGTCGTAAGTATGGTACAAAATATATAGAAAAAGAGACAACGACCCCTTACTTTGTTACGGCTATTCTTTTCAGAATTAAATTAGTTAGAAAGGCCAGCGGAAAATATACAATATTTTATTTTAAGACGACATATTTTGATGTCTAAAAATTACAAACTATCTTCGTAAGCTTTTTGCTTTTCGCGATTCATTTGTTCTATCTATTCTAACGCGATGTTTTGTTAGTTCACGTTACAAGACAAATGGCATCCAAATACCTTTTTTTAAAACATAAAAACATCAACCGATAATTAACTAAACAGCGCATCTTGTTCATAGTTATCTATTGTATAGGTCGCGTGCCTGTTGACTGCACAATAACACCTGAAACTATTGACTTGTCAAATAATACCTTTTTGCAGAACATTGTTAGATCGACCATTATGTGCTTGCATTGTTTTTAAGGAGGAAAGCAAAACATTGTCTATGTAAAATGGTTTTCCGTGTTAATTCTGTAATGTGTATTTTTATAATCAAGTCTGTATTCCACCAAAGATAAGCAGAGGTAATGATGTACACGGTTTTTGCTTACGGCGGTAATTATCATAGAATGTCACCCAAAACACAATTTCGTACAAAAAACTAAACTTTTTGTGGATTTGGGAATTTAATTCTATAAAACCGCAAATTTAACAGACACATCTGCAAAATATCACCCAGTGAGGATTTGTTTTAGATCTAGAGTCCAACAGTGAGGATACACGAATCTATGAATTTAAAAAAAGACATTACACTCCTTTTGTACTTCGCCGCAGTCGAGTATTTAACATATTTATTTCAAAACAAGGGGAACATAATATCCAAATAAGACCAACAATTGTGATCAAACCAATAAAATAAGTAATACTGCCACATATCGTACTCAAACAAGTTTCCATAAAATACAAGCATGCGACACAGCCAAAATGGTCCCTTATCCCAAACAATTAAAGGTTAAATTCCTATATTACTTCAGACTACCGAAAGAGGCTAAGTTATTCAAAGGATCGGTAGATAAAGTTTATTTTTATTTCTCCATAAATGGATGGCTAAACGCCAAATAAGATGACTCCGCCCACCAGCGTTTAGTTACGAGGTGACTCGCTCACACCATGACACTGATAGGTTAATCAAAAGACGTTACTATGGCATTTAAATAAGGAATGTACGGAAATTCAAATTTTGAAAAGTGCTGGCTGGAAACATGAGTGACGAAATTAATGATTTTTGTCTGTAGATAGTATGAAGGAAGAATAAGATTTTTCTTTTTTCCAATTATGCATTAGTGAGAATGTTATTCAGCCAATATTTTAATTCATCAATTCGATTTTTAGGTGTTTTAGTTCCTGATGTATACCTATGTGACATTGCAGTAAAATAAATCAACATGTCAAATACGAACACATTCTACTATTAGTACGTAGAACACCAAATTCAGTGCAAGCACGGTCTATGTCGGTTGATTTCCGAGAACATCGCAGGCGCATGTTTTGGCGGACGCAACCCGACGCCTGCGCCGTACAGCATGTTTCTCAAAACACAAGTCAACATCTGAGTCAACGCAACTTTCGAGTGGGAATCTGAACTGTCATAGGCGATGTGGGAGCTATCAGAATTGTTGATCAGGCTAGAATTAGGGCGCATGCGTCCGTGTAGCTGTACAATGTGTACATATTTACATGATCAAGATTCAAACGCTTCAAATCTCAAAGAAACGCCTTGCAAATCTAGAAGTCTTTTCATACGAAACCGAAAATTTTAAGTTAGATAATAATTCTTTGTGCTTTGGGAATCAAGTTACCCCATTGCAGATGTCCCTACCAGTTTATCATTTATCACTTATTACAGAAGAAACAAAAAAAAAAGATCCCGACGAATTGAGAACCTCCTGCTTTTTTTGAAGTCGGTTAACTAATCTCACGTATTTGTTTACCTAAGTAGTAAGTTAATACCGAAAGAAGTCACGTACCTAAGGACCAGTCGGTGTCTGACGACGTAGCCTTCACGGCGCGGCGCGTCGCAGCCGGTCCTTAGCCCACAGACCAGTCAGTACTACGCCTCGGAGGCTCGTATTGTGTGAGTACACTATGTGGATGTCATAGATATAGCATACAATGAAAACTATATTCTAAGACCATATTAACACGGTCTATATTAAATAATTAAAAAAAATTAACCGACTTCAAAAAACACAGTACAGATTTATATAAACTATAAAGGCTCAAAATGCGCGTATAAAGATTGTTAGCATTAGCTGCTGATTTATTTGAAGTCGGTGCCCGTACTTTTTGATATATTTAGTATGCCGAAAGAGTCGCCAACGCCCACGGCTAAATATTCGTTCTACTAGGGGATAAACCCGCAACTTCTAATGCAGCAGATTAAAAATTAGCCGCTGTGCTTACGACGTCGACATAAGTACCTATCTATCTACGAATTAACTCTTATTCATCGTCTTCATGCAACAATTTACGTTGTATTTGAAATTAAAAAGAAAACAATATTAAACTGAAATTAAGATATAGGATAAAAGCAGGATCAATACATCTTTTATAACTAGACAACTGTTCTTAACTCAACGCCCTATATGAATTTTAGACAGAAACACTAATTAACCAGAGGGCTAGCCTATTTTAACGCCGTTTAGGTACTTATAAAATTAATGATGGAACTGTTTTCTGATCAAAAATATATAGCTATAGAAAAGGAGGGTAGATCGATATTAAAATCGATGTTCTTGCTATGGCCCTATGATTTGCATAAATTTAATTACTTTGTTTGCGGATAAGATATATAGGTATCTACTAATACATAGGTAAGTACATATCATATGTATGACTGTTTGTTGGAAGATAATTGAATCATTCAACAAAGAATACGAATTACCAATATGTTTAAAGAATTACCAATAACTCACGAATCATTGAACACACACACAACTCAATGATTCACAATTTAATCGCTAACTATAATAAATAGAGGTTCTTATTTACCTGCATCTAATAAAGTTACAGCAGTTTTAAACCCACGTCACTGTTTAACTGATCATTTTTGACCCCAAAACTGACCCACAGTTAACTTTATTTAGTTCTCTCCTTGTCTTTAATCTTTATCACTATAATTACGACTAAATACTTCACTGGTACACTTAAACAACTAGTTTTGCATAATTTCCTTTGACAGAATGTCGAATGTTTGTACAATGCGCTCGCGCACACCAACACACCGACAATGCTCACGCGCACAGCAGCGTTGATTATAAATGGCGTTAAATATATTAGTCATAAGGACTGGTTTCAGGCTTTAGTGTCAAGGATACCAGTTTGCATAATTACGTCATAAAAGTGCGCTTTTTCTCCTTGGAGAAGAGACTTGAGAACGCTTTTCTCATATTTTACAACTGGAAAGTATAACATAACATCACGCCTGTATTCCCCGAAGGGGTAGGCAGAGGTGTACATATAGAACACCCACATTTCGCCAGTTATGTTGTAAGTCCCAATGTAATAATATATAATAAATACCTATCTAACTATTATATACGCTAATATAACTATATACAATAATGCCTTTATCTTAACTAACTACGATTTACATATACCTCTACTACATATATCATTAATAGTTGTAATGGTATTAATAATAATACAACATAGATTATAAGATTTAATTAAGAAATACATAGAACTAATAACTATAATACTAATAATTATGTTGAACCTTAGTTACGGAGATCCAACAGACAAACTATGTGTATAGTTTTGTTGGACTTTATTGTATGTCATATACGTTACTTTGTACCTTTTATTAATCTATATAAAATAAATAAATAATAAAAAAATAAAATAGGGGGCGAGCCTATTGCCATCAACCGGGCACAAATCCAGACTCCGTGCTGCTACTAAGAATTACCTAATGGAAAACTCAGTAACACTTTGCCCGACCCGGGATTTGAACCCAGGACCTCTTGCTCAGCAGCCGCGCTTAGCAACCACTAGACCAACGCGGCAGTCAAGTGGAAAGTATATGCAACAAAAAAGTCTACACGAGTGACTTTATTCTAATAATACAGCGCATATGGCAGCAGACAGTTAGTCCTACCTCCGACTTGCTGACTAACTCCCTTTTGATCACAGTATATGAACGATAGTGAATAGTAAAGCTCAGTTCGAGATAGAAGATAAAAGAGACAACTTTTATTTAGGCTCTTAGGCAAGAGATGAAAGGAAGATTGATCAGACAATTGAACAAGTACCTAACCAGCTTTTGATCATGTTTACACAATAGCATAACAAAAATAACCTATAACAGTCACATCACCGATATACCTGATACAATACAAGTTGTTTACTATGCAAGAGTTCAACGTTTACCTTGTAGGATAAATTGAGGATATCATCAGGCTTCGGACTCAATAAAATGCAATTTGCAAATATTTACAGAATATCATGGTAAAAATATCTATTTTTATTAAAATAGTTCGATTAGAAACCTTTGATGGTAAAAAATAAAAGTATTACTACAGCCTACATAAATTATAATAGGTTCCTATGAAAATATATTTATAAAGTTTAGAACATACGAAGTTTGGAGTTCAACGAAACTTAAATATAACGAATTAAGTGTACATTGTGGTATAACAGCAGACAGCCTATTCTTTTAGAGAATACAAGACGGATAAAATCATAATTATATTTGTCATAAAAGCCTAATTAAATTTTAAATTGGTCAGTGGATCCAGAATGATGGAGATTAGAGACCAAAATCAAAATCCAAATTCTGAATCAAATGAAATTGAAATGTCCCTATGGATATACAGTAGACCAACTATTTGGGATCCATACTGATCTCTTAGCTCCAAGGACCACAATGACATGAGGACTCATGAGTTCCTCGCCAGCCGTCCAATCCCGATACCACACTTAGTGATATAAGTTATAAGCCAGAATTACTTAAATTCTTGGTATCATTAATGAGTAAATAGAGCGCTTGAAACTAAGGAAAAAATAATTATAATTAATTATTCATATTCATACCTAATTCGTAGTAATCTCTTCACTTGTTATTTTTAATATAAAATACTTAATAAAAAGAATATTAAATTTTACGATATAAAATAATTAAAAGCTTAAATCGAAAGTTTATTTCTCTATAATATATGCTCTAAGTAACTTGTCATTTGATAGGTCAAGCCTGGACTAAACAGACTTGTCCCAGGTAATGTACAACTTGAATACTACGTAAATAATACTATGAACGAAAGCTTTTACAATTGAGATATGTAAAGCTTCAGTCGATTGGGGACATCAACAAAACGAGGTGAAATATTCTGATAGGTTTTACAAACCAAAACACTAGGTACTAACTACTGACCATGCAATAATCCTTACGTCATACCTCAAAGGAAGTATCTAGTGGATTAAACTGTATGTTTATTGCTTTAGAAGAAATCGGCTGACATTGAAGCCACAGATGAAATCATGCCATACAGCGACCGTCGCCATCTTGTGAACAGAGAGTCTCTGTGCGATACACATCCATGATCGATGGCGATTAACAGAAAAATGTAACACTGTTTTAAGAGCGCAGATATTATTAATTACATCTATATAGACAGTCTTTGATGTAGCCAGAAGATTCATTGACGAATTTCACTAAGATTGTGAAGATCAATTTACTTTGCAAACTAAAGGAGAGAGGATTCTGGATTGACCCGTAAAGTAAGCAACGCAGCAGGTTTACACTGACTGGCTGGTATGAATGGATCCATTATATGATGTTGTATGAATAGTTTCTAGCCGGTCCTTCGGGTCGGACTATGGGAAGTAAAAGCCTTATAACTAGGACATTTACCAAGATCTTTAGAGGATCGTAGAGGGCCGATAGTCTTTTATTTAAATATTAGTAAACTAAATTTTGTTAGTGCATAAACTCATACAGAACAATCAATTCTCGTTAACTTTTGGAAAAATCCAAATCTCTCATCACAACAGGCCGAAGCCGAAGAATTTAATTATATAGCACTAGCTAAGAAGTGGTTTAACAGATTAAAAATCGCCATAACAGATTGTATTAGCATAAAGTATCGACATTCATTATAATACTGAACTCTGTTTTGGTCACCGAGCCGAAACTGGGCAAAGAATGTAAGTGTTAATATGTAACTCAATATTGATGTAGCAGGACGAAGTTTATGCTAAGCCCACTTACTGAACCCACACGGATTTTTTCTCAACGTTTTATTCGTTTGTTGAGGCAACATCTTTACAGTACAATAGATGAGGACATTTTGTGAAAAGCTGGCTTTGTTACTGTCTTTGTTTATAGATAAATCGGCTCCTAGGACGCGAAAATTGGTCGCCAAGTGTCCCAAAAGACCGCTTGTGGTTTATTAGAAAGTTAAAATCGCAGAAAAAGGTCTCCATATATAATGGTGCCTACAAAGAACGAACGTTACTTAAAAACAGTATTGCTACAAGTAGCTTTTGAGTATGCGTAAATATTCGTAGGAAATGCCAAAGCATTCAGATGAAGGTATCATGAGTCTTTAGCCTTATACCTAAATAAGAAAAAAGTAGAAACTTTGTAATCACAAATAAATAAACGTTGAAAACTTGTTACCTCAACAATATCTTGCAATGTCTTATGTTAAGATAAGATAATCATTATTTCATGATCACCAGTAATTTCAATACACACACATACTTCACACATACATCACATACATCAATACACACATACATCATCTTAACTTTTACACTGTTATTTTAACACAAAGCAATTCTATTTCTTATAACTTAACCTAACCTAACTCGACCAAGAGCTGATTTCCTAAAACTTTTCCTAAACAATAATTGTAATTCTACAACTCACCAATGTGAATTGAAAACAGAGGCTTTCTCGTCTGTGTGATCCTGAAGACTAGCTGTATGGGACCGAGGCAAGCTAAGGCTGTGCGCCGGCGCGCGACACTGGTCCGGGCGGGCGGGCGAGTGCGCGCGGCCGCTAATCGCGCGGGGGCGCAGGCGCAAGATGAAACAATCGCTCGATCTGTGCACTGCGCAGCCCACGCTAAGGCCGCGGACAGATGTTGCGGGTTTTTTTTGCACTTCGTATTTACTTTAGTCAATTTTGTTGATGATCAGTATAGGTAGTGTTGTGCTAACTGCACGGGACATAGAGCAATTGCACATGGGAGCAACGAGGCCGAAACCTGTACCCTACAGCGGGTCGACACAGGGTGATGATGAACCGAAATCCGTTTTATGACTTCTATGGAATAACGTTTAGGTTACGGGCCATAAGTGGTGAATTCTGGTGGATGTGAAATATCAGAATAGAAACATAGCTATAGATTTCGATGGTCTTTGCGGACCACTTCGTGAGCGAGCCAGGCCTAGGCGAGACTAAATCTTTGAAGAAAACGTTTAAGCTTTAGCTGTTTGCGCGTAAGGATAACGGAGTAAGTTGTCAACCAATAATCCCATACCTGCTTTTAACTTATGACGGTGACTACATGACAGCTGGACTTAGATCCACGTCACAAATAAGTAAACCACATCGCCCACCATATTTAAAGTAAATAATCAGAAACATATCGGCACAGACATTTCTCATTCTACCTTCTTGGGGACAGGCGCATGCGTAGGAAGACGAAGATAAAAACAATGCAATAAGTATTATTATGTGTTCGTATTATTAACAGTCTCGTAGATAGTCACAGTTTTATGATCAGTTCGTTGATTCTAGAACTGATTAATCAATATAGCATACTACATATCAAAATCAGTGTATTAACAGCTGTCAGTAATTCCATTAATTCAATTCCAAACAATAAAAAGTTACTAAAACTTCAATTACAAACTTCAAATTACATTTTTGTACGACCTTGTACTGTGGGAAAATGAAATTAATTTCGCGGACAAACCCAGAGGCCTAAGCCTAAAGCATCAACCTTAAACCTACTAAACAATAACAACATCTTCAATGAGAGAATTAAATATTTGGTAAAAGAGTTACTTTGTGCTGTTATTATAAACGCATATATTATTTTTCTTATGTTTAAAGTTTTGATTTGTCTTATTCAGTACAAATCGTAAAAGATTCGAGAATTCAATAACAACCAATTGATCAAATACCTCACGAAACAAAAGAAGAAATTAAATATTGACAATGAACTTAATATTCCAAGTGAAAACACTGTTATCGCCGGCAGACCGGCTGCTACCAGGTTAATGGGGGTATTGCCTGGAAATTAACAATTAAAACTAAATTAATTCGCGCAATACATTTAATTGGACGTCTCATTTGCATGCAAGTTGATAACGTCCAAAAATATGGTAACGATCACCAAATTGTAAGTTGTTGGAACAGAAATGGGTTTAACTCCAAAGGCCTCAAGTTATTTAGGTGTTTCTGTTTTTTAATGCAAAATCTTAGCATATCTTGTCAACGCCGGCCAACCGCTCCATATGGCCCATGGGCCCACCTGATCGCAATGTCAACGCGTACATAGGTGACGTCATCAGTTCGATACTAATCGCGATCCCACCGCTTAGAGGATCCTGCACACCTTGTCCAGGGTGTGCGCGAGAGCATCAGAAATGTTAGTTTAATATCTTGAAGTTTAGGACTTTTTGTAAGGCTGATAAATGCTTATACTGTTTTGTGGTCTATACACCAGGAAACTACTTAATTTTTAATAATTGACACTAAATTAAATAGTCAATTGCGAGATGAAAAATATGGAAATAAAAGAAACTTAAATGTTCGGTCTTTGACATGAAAATGGCACACTACATATTTATATCGAATTGTTAAGCTTCCTGTTAATTTAGCAACAACTTACTTATAAAATGAACATGTTACCTATGTATTTATTTTAAGATCAGTGAGTCAGACACACAAATGAGTCGATGACAGCAACCTTAAACAATCGCTGATGTAGCTGACCACAACATACAATATCCTCAATGGACATAAAAGCGATAACTAATAGAAGCTACAACTAATATAACTATCGATGGATACTGAAGCAAAATACTAGAATTAAAGATACAGGGTAAGTGATTTTAAAAGGATAAGATTCTGCAAATTCTGACTAATTTAGGAAAGCTAGCTGATTGTACAGTGTACACTCCTCACAATTAGTAAGAAAACCCTAATGAGACCGAAATAAAAAAGGTTTTATTTTTAGATATGTACCAAACCACACAAATAAGATAAATGATTCCTGGCCGGTTTTTGGTCCAATTTTAACTGAATGATACCCAAAAAATAAGGAACCATAATATTCTCTGTTCCGGTTTCAAAACCGTATTCGAACTTTCTGCAATTCCTTTTTCAAACTTTCTGCAAGCCCTGCAAATCCTCGCCAGTGTTTAAGTGAGGGTAATCGCATTGCATCAGTCGCAGCGCGGTGGGCGTGTAATAGCGGCTAATGATCGCGTTAGACGCGTGATTGATTGCGGGCTCGCTGTGATGGGAAACGATAGCACTCGGAGTAAACCAGCAGTGACGGACAAGGTCCAGATGTTGAGGAACACTCACGAGTCACCTATTAGGAATGTAAAAGTCTTTTAATTGGAATGTGACGTTGTCGAAGTTGGAGAGTAATGCGAGTGGTAGGTTTTGTAGAATGCAGTTCTATCTAGTTTGGGATATAAGTATCTACTTCCTTTGACAAAGTTATGTAGGTAGTATATAAAAATACGGTTAGGAAAGCACCTAATATTTTTGTTGGATTTCATATGTAGGTATCTTAAAAGTAAGTCCGTATTATTATGAATACGTTCCATTTCTTAAATCTATTTAAAATTTGGCTTGGTATACCCGTCACTATAGAATAGAAGAGTAACCTCTTAGCCTTTCAGAGTAGTATCTTTCGCAGGAACCAGTCAGCAAATACTGGATTATGGAACATTCGTTTTAGCCAACATACACGAAGCCTACAAGGTATGCTATAACTCTTGAAGTGAACTATTAATGGCAGCGCGCTAAGTAATGCATGTAGTGTGTGTAGTGTATTGCCCGCCGAGGAAACACTTGATGTTTCGTCTAATGGGTGTCGTGTACTTCGTGTGTGGTGCGTGCATGTCCCTGTTGGCGGGCCTCGAGCGCTGGGAGCGGAGCGAGCTGAGCGGTGGGCTCATACAGGATTGTATTTTTGTTAAATTCTGCATTTGAGTGTGTTGGATTTCGGTATGCATTATTGGTGTTAAAATAATAGTCTTATTCTTATTTCAAGAGCTTCGAGAACATTATGGAAAACATCGTTTTATAACTAGTAACTAGGTGCCGAGAAAGACGGCTTCGTAATAGCATTAGAACAACGATTCGGAGTATAATAGGTTTTATGAAAGTAAGAATAGTGACACTTACATCCAAGCTGAGAATTCTACGTGTAATGATCAGTGCTCTCTTTTCCCTAGCTCATCTTTGCTCATCATCTCATCTCTAGCCCATCTCGCTCATCCCTCGCTCTTTAAGGCCACTAGCCGCTAATAGCCCCATTACTGCACGCCATGGGACGCGCGCACTCAGGCGGGCAACGTAATTCCTTACCGGCTACCGGCTACCAGGCTACTTACCGCGGTCCATTTAATGATGGGGGAGTCATCGGAATGATTGTTTACTAATTATGATGTTCAAACGTCTCTGAGTTTACCGTGGAAGTTATACTTACTTAGTTGGGTTCATGTGAACGTATATTTGGTATTGTAAGATATTTGAGTGAAAGGTAAACTGACATGGGAGTTATAAGTTAAATATTGATTGATTACAATGAAAATATACTCGTTAATTTTTTTAGTTATATTGGGGAGATTTTTAATTATATTTAATTAAATTCGATCCAAGTACATGTCATACAAACTACAAGCTAGCAGAGTAATTATGACGGTAATAAATTCATTACATTTTTAGTTTACAAACGTAAGTATATAAACATTTGTAAGACCTTAACATATCTCACATACCTACAGATAGAACATCAATCTTTGGCCTTTCGGCAAACACAGGCACGATATCTTTATTAGCCATAATTACTGTCCAAACATTGTCCCGACCATTAGAATACAGTATCAATGGGTAAACGCGACCCACACTGTTCTAGACCTTATCTATGTTTACTGACCGCCGGCCAATATGTCACGCATCAAATTAGAAATGATACAAGCTAATTAATTTTAATGTTCAATTAGATACAATTTGTGGATACATGGCCGCCGGGCTAGTTAATGCGAGCTTCAAACAGTGGAGGCATTTGAGTGCTAAGTGGGGTCAAAAGGCGAGTTTTTTCTTGTAAATGTCGTTATTAGGCCCCCCGTAAGGATCTATCATGCTTTTAATTTCGATACTCTTCAAGTTAATATAATGATCAAGTCGATACGATCTGTGACAAACAATAAATTAATTTGATTTTGATAATAACTACATCAACTATCATTATTATTTTATTATTAACTAGCGGCCCGCTCCGGCTTGACACGGGTATAAAATATATATTATAAGTATTTCTCCACTATTTAATGGATGTTATTATACATATAAAACTTCCTCTTCAATCACTCTATCTATTAAAAAAAACCGCATCAAAATCCGTTGCGTAGTTTTAAAGATTTAAGCATACATAGGGATATAGGGACAGAGAAAGCGACTTTGTTTTATACTATGTAGTGATTATGTATGAAGTTATTTAGTTTAATAATGGTTTTGGCAATGTGATGGGACTCCTGCGCTCAAGAGCTTTTTATCCTAAGTTTTCTTAGAGAACATGTAAATTCATTAAATTACTTAAATTCATTTTCATAATTTCCAATCAGCCAAGGGAAGCCTGCCTGTAAGTGAACACCCGTACAATACGAATACGTATCGTCACAACAAACTGTGCTAAGAATGTAAACAGTGGCAATGAAAACATGTCTAACAATTATCATATATAATTTTATGATTTAAACTATTTCTCTTTGTGGGAAATCGCATTGCTGTTGGCTGAGGATCTATTGATTGTTTACATTTCCTATGAAATAGCCTCATAAGATCTTACATAATACATATATGTAGGTACTTATGTGAGTTTCTATAATTATTCATCTATAGGTACATAGCCTCGTTATTTGACCTAAACAGGTTAAGCAGTGTTCCTTTTCCAGAGAACTCTTGGTTTTAAGCGTGTTAAATAGTCATTGGCTAAAGATTGGTGTCTTACACCACAAAATATCCTCGTAATATCTACAGGCGGTTGGAATTTTCAACATTATTACCTAAGTACATATTTTCATTACGGCGCATAAGTTAGAAGGTGACCTTTCTAAACATTAACTCAACCTTCTTAAACCCTTCTAGCATTTATCGGAACAAATATCAAGGTATTTAGGACAAATATCTAAACTTGAATGGAAATAACTTGCATTCTAGCATCATAGTGTCGGCCATGCAATGGGGTAGGTACTGCTCATGATTTTAAACATCCTAAGCATTCTTCGAGTACGGTAAAACGCTTTCCATTTAGCTTATAACGAACCTAGAACTAGGATATCTTTTCTAAAAATTACTCCTCAGTAAACATTGCTTCATTATAAGTTCAAACATACATTGCACACATACTATTAAGGGTTGGACTAAATCTTTAGACCTGAATAATCCTTGCTATGTTTAAATCAAAGCTGCAATACATGTTTTCCACTGCATAAAATAGCATTAAATGGCCACCCAACTCGGGCCGGTTTACCCAATAAACGATAGATTGGCGAGCCTCTATGAATGCGTGTTATGTACAACAATATAAGTTAATTGTGCGATAGGCACGTGCTGCGATACGACAGGGTTGCGCGGGTTGCGCCGCAGACAGGCTTGCGACATGTCTAGTATATTGAGATACACTACGTTTGCTAAATGTTAGCACATGTGCGAGCTATTGTGCAAACTAATCGAACATATCATGTATATTGAGAAGTTGTTGCAGATATTAATCATAACTATAAACAAAAATAATGGCTTTTTTATAAATAATGTACTGTCATATCTGTTGTTAAGGTTATCAATCTTATTTAATTACCAATTTATGACCCCCAAAAAGTATTAAAGCGGTCCTTGTGACCCCCTTCAGCTTTTGCTATCTTATTTATTGATCGGTTAATTGTTTACGTATTGTATACATTGTACCCACTTACAAAACATACAGTAAAGATACCTTATAAGTAAAAACATACATTATAAGACGTATGTATATATTTAAAAGCATTGTATACATAACATTCGTAATGGTTAAAAAGAAATTATTGGCGCATTTAACGCGAGTCAACAATACGGTTGAATCACTATGTGTAATGAATATGTCACGGCCGCCGTGTACCACTCGATAAACACCCATACATGCAAACTCACAGACAGACAGACAAATATCACGAAACCTACACTCTTAAGGCTACGGTCGCAGTACTTGTAGCGAAGACATAAAATATATGTATATGGATATCTCTTTAAATACGATAACAATAAAAAATAGAAATAGCTGAATGATGACAAATTAATTATCTAGTAAAAGTTACAGAAGACTGTCTAAAGCATTGACAGACAGATCAAATGCTGATAGAACACGATACCGATGCGAGACTGTTATCTGACTCAATATTGCCTCGGAATTTGCCGAATCTATAAGGTCTATAACTATTTGTGACGATTTTTTGACTATTGAAAACATTTTATAATTACTGTGTCTGGTATTAATTTCAAGGCTGTCCGTTGTCCATCCAATATGGACAGTACAGAGGTTGAGTTAGTTGTAAAAGTCCCTTCTTCCCGCCCATCATGTCCACACATCCTCAAGGACCAAAAAAGTTTAATTTTGGTCCTTAAGGACTCTGATTCCCTCAAAGAATAGATTACTTTAAACCTCGTTTTTGCGACGCCGACGTTACAAACCTCTCATAAACATACATGAAAAGCAATTGGTTCCATCCGAGTGAATGATCTAAACATTCAAAGCAAATAACTGATATAATTTAACAAAAGCAAAGCCTTGGGTCCGCAGCACATGATGTCATGTACCTTGTGTAACATCACACGTATAATTATTATAATTACTATTTTTATTAGTGCCAGTGTTTATGCGCTTTGCGTTTCGGCGTAGGCAGGACTTAAAGTGGCAAGAACCACAAATATGATAGAGAAAAACCTTCACTACGGTCGTAATTGGTCCTTGTTAACTTTGACCTTGCAAGTTGACCCTGCGAACATAACAGTACGGTACTTTAGGACAGTTAGGGACACAAGCCGCCCTGGCACCAACAATATTAACTCTTCATCTGTAAATGTTTTCAACCTTCTCTCTTAGCTCTGGAGTTAGCTTTTGTGATTATCTAAGCCGTTTGGAGAGACCTAACAAATAATCCTCAAGCTGGGCTTTATCGGCGCAAAAAAGTATTACTGGGGTAACGAGGCACAATTATTTTGTTATTAATTTGTACGTGAACTCTATTTTAAGTAATAAAATTAGTCTGATATTTAAGCCATAATACACCATCAACTTAGGTAAGAACTCTTTCTAAGTTATACGTTAACATTATTACAAGACAGCAGGAATTTAATCAAAACACATTAAAAGATAATACTAACAACATTAATTTGTAAAAGCATTAACAAATCTCGCAGGTGGTCGAAGCTAAAATGATGTTTTGACTACATGAGTGGACTGTATGCATTCACAATAGCCTCTTTGATATAACACGTTAATCGAGTCTGATAAATTTGAATAGCCATATTACACCCGCTTAATCTTTGCAAATACTTTACTTACTATAAGTAGGCAAGGCAGGCTAACTTATAAACAGTTATCAAATTCACTTTCATAACACAGAAACATTTATTATATCAAATAATTGTTTTATTAACTCGTTTAATAATACAGGCGTGGGAACAGTGTTATTCAACATCGCGTAAGATTATTTCGAGAAACCAGAACCTGATCGCAACCCGCCCCGCGAGTTCAGTGCCTATACCTACAGCTACGTACCGCATATCACCGTGCTATTTGGTCCTCACAGTCTTATTTATGGTCCTTTGACCATAAAAATGTCTGCTTGTAAGATATAAAGGAATGCTTCGGTGAAGTCAGTTTTAGATGGCCTAAGGTTGACTAGATTAGACATTGTATATTGTTGTACATTGGATGACGCTGTCTGGTTTGATTAAAGTTTAAATAAATGATGATTTAGCTGTTATGGAAGTTCGATAGATATTTCGATGACTAAGTTACTGGTCTGAGTAATTTGAAGTGTTCGTCGTTACCTGGGATTCTGTCATGATAACAGTAAAAGAAACACTAAATCTTAATAATTAGTAAGTAAGTAGTACCTCCTCTACAAAGAACTTTTGCTCATTGTGAGAATTTTATGATTCATGAAAATTGTTTAATTATTTTTGTCTATTCATACACAAAAAAACTCCACAAGGAGGTCTAATAACAAGACCACTGATCATCAATCTACCTACTTTGATTTGATGTCTATGAGAGAAAATCTTAATATCTTGGCAAACATGACTAAAAAACAGGCAGTCTTAAATTACAAGTATCTGGATTCCCTAAACCAAACAAGTATCTACGGACACCAAATGTTCAGGTAACTTCAATTCAATAGGTGATAAAAATTACCGCAAAACTAAGAAAATATTATAGCTATAACTCTTATTCTACCTACCTATTATTTACCCATTTTAATTGATCATCGGAATTATTCTATGTCACCTCTGCAGATAAAAACATTACTTACCTACCTACTTATTTATAAACTAAATGTGGGTGGGTTTACATAAAAAACAAGTGACTAACTCACAAGTCTAGAAGTGTTCTATCTAGGTTCAAAATATGGAGCCAATGTTAAAGGAACAGAATGACGGTACTGAACTTAAAAACCCGATTCTTGATATGACTCAGACAGACCTCCCAAAGACAGACACGAGCATTGTGTGCCACCAAAATAGGCGATAAACGCCACAAAGAGTTTATTTAGGCTTACAAGACTGATGACAAACATTCTCGGCCACTGATGACAAATTTAAGGATAAACGGGCTTAGATAAGTCATGACGAACCGAGGATTACAAGTAGGTACGAACAAGAACCCGAAAAGCAGGTGTTCAAACAGCGAGCACCCTCGACCGACACAGTGCACATCTAGCCGCAAAGATATTTGTTATGATCACAACACACGGACAAAGCCGGCGCATTCCGCCACTGAGACAAACAGCGACGTAAGCAAACAACTCCGGCACTACACATTCGATCATTACATGGATGTTACTCATGCAACACAATCACATCGCTAACATTTTAAAACGTACAAAGAAAGAATGAATGAATACGTGTGCCTAGAGGTGCCTACCGCTTAATATATGCGTGGACACGTTTAAAAAACACAAGTGTCAAATAAGCCGACATCTGCAGCGCTCAGCTGAGCGACGCACAAGAGTAATGTTGAGAACTTACCTGTGTAGCTAGCACAGCCGCCGGCCGCTAACACAGCTTGCCCGTTACCATTTAAATTCAAAACAATCGCTCAAAACTTCTGTCTTCCAGTGCACAGTTCAATTTCCACCTTTATGTTAATTATAACTTATATTAACAGTTATTAAAGCTCACGTGTTATTGCGAAGCGTTAGTGTTAGTTGTTTTAATTTTGTGTATTCGCGAAGTCGTTTCGTTCGTGTCGGCCGCTCGGTATGCACTTTTGGGGTCACTCGGGGTCGATTGGTTTTATTGTGTTTTTTCGCGTAGAGCGGCTTTAAGTGTGCGAGCATGGGTCGACGTGGCGTGCGGCGCAGTCGGCGTCCGAGCGATCACTGTGCGGAGTGACCTGCGCAAGCGCGCCGTGCCCGCCGCGGGATGCGCGCGCGCACCTCCTACTCCTCCCTCAACCCTCTCCCGCAGGCTTTCGTGCCCTAAAAGATAAAACACTTATCGAAACGCGTTCCGAGAAAGCGATGCTACAATACACACATACGACTCTAATTAGTCTAAGTGTGTTATTTATTTTGATGCGATAAAAGCCTGTTCTTCGACAGCTAGGCATTTATGTATAACACATAACATACGAGTAACGACACACACATTTTGTAACTATCTGTCCTTTTACTATACTTTCTATGTTTGATTTAAATTACATAAAGCTTACGCCGCCTACAACTCTGCCAGAGCCCATTTGATTCCTATTGGAACCAGATTTGTCTGAATTCCGAACGAATACTTTTATTAATGCTGACAAACGATGAAAGTAGTGATTCACAATCCGAAATTGTAAAGATATATGCTCAAACTCAAAGAGATAATCTTAAAGACAATAATGTATCGAAAAGTGCTATTGGTTGCACAATGGACGGTGGCAGCGATGGAGGTGATAGTGGACAATGACAAGCCGACTCCAATGTTGAAAAACCGGAACCAAATCCTGATCCAGCTTGTCGGCCGAACGAAAAATTTGGGTTCCCAAGACTTATCTTCAGAACATAGAGATGAAGGTGAAATTTATTGCACAGTAATAAAGATGAGTTACTGAGACCGTTCTTGTTTATTGATGGTTATCAGTTATTGATGGTTCGGGAACTGATGTCGAGTAACGGGTATTTTGGTATCGATTCGACTCTTGTTTTATTTGGGAACAAAAAATTCTTGGCTTTCTTGCTTAAATGATATAACTCAAAACACAGCCACGAATTTTAGGAATTTGCAGCTAACCGTAAAACCTGGTTCTTCGATCCAGATTCCTCATTGAAGCAAATTCCAGGGTATTACATAGTAGATATTACATAATGGAGGCTGAGAGTCGCACGGCCTCGATAAGGACCATAAAAATACCAGAATTACGGCCACGGATACCTGACAGTTGTCGAGCCTTACCGGAGCGGGTGAATTTAAAGAATCCGTTCGCCTTGTAACATTGTTTATGGAGATCAATTTCCATCGCGAGCTGATAAATAAAGTAGATATTTACAATTTTATGCTATTTAGGTATTAATAAATAATTTGGTTTATTTTAAGGAGCTGACATCAATGTCAACCTCCCGTTAACAATTTCACATTTGAATTTGAACATAAGTAGCAATACCCCCATATTAGGACAAAGCCCGCAATCGATCTTCTATAATCGACAACGAAAGAAGTTTTGTAGTCAGATCAATCTTAAAGTAGTGGGTTGTGCTTGTGGTACATAAGCTCGTAGTTTGTCATAAGCTGGCTCGTTGGTCTAGTGGTCGCTAGCGCGACTGCTGGGTCTGGTCTGGTCCTGGGTTCAAATCCAGCTGCCCGGTTGATGGCAATAGGTTCTCTCCCTATTACTTTGGGACCTACAATTTAACTGGCAAAAAATGGGTTTACTATACACCTCTGCCTAACCCTTCAGGGAATACAGGCGGAATATTATGTTGTGTGATAAGCTCTATAGAAACAGTATTAAGTTCAATACTTTACGACCATTCAATGCTAATTGGGCACAATATGTAGGTTCCATGTCTTCATTAGATCACCTAGGATATTTGGAAGGCGTAGGTCTTATCGTAAAAGGCCTAAGACTTCAAGCCAAGGTCGTCGAAACCGATATAATGTTTATATGGCGCAAGTAGGTAGTGTTTGCGGGATGACATCATTCGTTTCTAATAATCGCCCACCCATCCGTAAAGCTGGCGCAAGGACTGCTTTTAAAGATCGCGTAATATTTGTGGTGAGTTAGTACATTTGTAACAACAAGAGTTTATAATCGACATTATTACTTGGAAATACATTATTAATTGCATTTTCTTAACGTATTTGTTTCCCATATCAAAGGCATATTAAACATTGTTTTACTTACTAAGCTAACAACATAGACAGAGGAGAGTCCATTTTTTCCCACACATACAAGGCTCGTTGCGTTTATCTAAACATTTCAAATTCTTGTTTCATTTGAGATCGGAAACTATAATCCGAAAGATCCAATCACTTCACCCACGGCATTATAACTTGTCCATTAAAACAAACAAAAGCTTCCCATTTACCTAGTCCACAGGTTTCCTCACACTGGCCTCCACCTGTGTGGCGCTAACTCAGTTTCATTCAGCTCATCAAGCTAGCCTTCATAGTAACTGCATGTATGAACCAGTAATACTAATCACTCTACGCGACCAGAATAAAGGTAATTGGTTTATACCGACGGACATGACTATTATCAATATTCATTAGATCCTGGAACAACTTGATTAGTTTTTACCATTACAACTTGATCAAGCTGTGATTGGTTTTTAATTAAAAGCTAACTACGGTTTTTCTGCATTAATAAAAGCAAGCCTATTGCTTTTAGCAACGTATACTCAGGCTGTTACAAAAAATACTTACAGAAACACGTAATAATTCATCCCCATCTTTAAACTAAATGAATCCGGACGAAATGCATTTCAACAATATCGATAGTGTCTTTTTTTTTCC
This sequence comes from Abrostola tripartita, assembly GCA_905340225.1. Taxonomy (NCBI): domain Eukaryota; kingdom Metazoa; phylum Arthropoda; class Insecta; order Lepidoptera; family Noctuidae; genus Abrostola; species Abrostola tripartita. The sequence continues at coordinate 12,778,067 of HG996499.1, forward strand.
CAAAATACAGCCATGACAACTATTGATTCGAGAATTACCCTATGTATGAATACCGGTCAAGTCCGTATGAATCAGGCTCGCATCAATAAACTGCGCTAAGTTATGTCAATTACCAACTATTTAAATACCTGTTAGTCTTGGTGACCGGCGCTCTGTTACAGGCTTACGTCATTGTTGACCAGCTGTGTACCCCGCGTTGGGGTACGTTCATTCATGAAGACAAAGCTCCACTAACTACTCAAGATGAAGCTAGTTAGTAAAGATTTTGTAATTCAGAAGTATCCTAAATCTAATTAAAGGTCAATCTAATGATTCACAAAATTTAATCAATCTGTTTTTCCGTACAAATTTTATACTTACGGTACGTATTTTAAACTAACGTTTAGTAATAGCATATTTTCCTTTGATGATAAATCCTTGTGACAAAGTGGCAATCAACATACGTATGTACACGTAAACTAATTATTTTGTTATGACAACTTGATGAATGGTCGCTTATAACCAATTAGGCAATTACTGATTGTAGTTTACCTGCATATGCAAGGAAACATGGAAAAACTGTTGGGAGAATTGGCTCGATCTGTATTTATTATACGCAATAAATTCCGCCCCCGCTTACCTTAAGTAAACGACATAATGTAGTAAATAACTAGTGTTAATTATTATGGATACTAACTCGTGTGTTTGTTTATTACCTTCATCGCTCGATGGCTAATATTTTAATTGTCAAAATCTACTTCAATGCATTTGAAGCTTGTTAAGTACATACGAGTACTTATTCTAAAGGAGGAGATCGTATGAACAGACAAAAATATAATTCCAGTGTTGAGTACTAAAAGCTTTTCCGAATAACAGTTCGTATAGAAGTGACGGGAATGTTTAGTATTAGGACTATTTTAACCTAGAGACCATTAATAATAATAATGTCCTCCAGAAAGAATTTCGGTCACGGCGGCCTGTCTCATCTAAGACTAGCCATCTGCGCAGGAGATATTATAGTGCACAAGTATGCGCGCAGACACAGGTGCACTCCCTATTCCCTCACTCTCATAATCCGATGGGACGGTAGACCGACACGAACAGAGAGAGATCAGGCCCAGGACCAACAGCTTTACGTGCCTTCCGAAGCACGGTGGGGTCTCGACATGTGAAAACAGTCACCCATCACAAGACTGACCGCGGCGAGCACGGCTTAACCGCGCAGATCGACTGATCTGCCGGGTAGCCGGATAGCTACGAGCCCATTAATACTGTGTATAGGTAATGGTTTTCGAAGAGCCAGATTAAAACAGACAATGTGCCAGATGAGCAACAGAAAATTTGAGGCATGGGTTTGCAGGACAGCAAAAATAGAATACATCGGATACTCACTGAGTTTATTGTTGTTTCTCACTATTTTCCATTCAAATCCATGAGTGGAGGAAAGTGCGTCCAGCAGCGCAACATGGTCACAACACCTACGCGACTCCAGCGCAAGTGACGTCACGAATTAGCATCACAATCGTGCAGCCACCGCGCATTGTCCTGCGACACTATATGCAAACAATACTAACTCATGATTTGATTACCAATTATAGGGATTGGGTAGAAAAGTTAAAAATAAAATTTACGCATTTCACGATTCTAGGTCAATATTTTGCTTTATATTAAGGATTTGGTTATTGCTTCGAAAGTTCGAAACTAGTTATTTATTTTCTAATTCATTTAAGAAGAAACTAATGAAGCAAGCTTCAGTGTCTAACATGGGCGTATCCTCTATTGGATTGGACATTAACTTTGCAGACTAACTCTTTTGTAACTCCAAAGAATTTTTAAAATAGTTTTCTTCTTCATTTCTTACTAATACCATTTTATTGTTAACTGCTTTCAAATGGCCTACATACTGTGATTTGTCCACTTAGATGCGAGTAGAAAGCTCCCCCAGGTCCCACGTTTATGTCCGGCGTACATCCCTGTATCCTACAGCTTCGTATCTAGCTGCAGAGTACAGATGTTCCCAAGACTGTGATGACTTAACATCTAGTGACCCGCCTGTACAAGCATGTACTTATACTAGGTGTTTGTTCAAGTGGCGTGCACTAGTTTATTTGGTTAAACGACGTTTATGTAACTGTCTCATTACCAATTCGAACTCTAGGAGTAGCAGCTGTGCCTACCTCCGCAAATAGCAAGAACTTTATTATAAAGAGACCTATTTATACTAACAGTACCGATTTACACTAGTAGTTCTTAATATCAAACGCAAAGGCAGGCAGCGTCGTAGGAGGCGACGAGGAAAATCCAGAAGATGGGCAGCCGCGTCTTCTGAAACTTTACCACCAATACTGCGATCCCCAAGCCGCTTTCTTTGAGGTCTTTGTTCAACTGTGGGCTGCTTTCGGTTGATGATTCTTATTCATCTCTCCATGGATTAGTTGGGAAAGGAACGGATAAGATACATGAATATGTAATATTTGGTACTATTCAATAGGGTTTTTGCTTTCTGCAGTATTATGCTCTGATACAAAGATTACCTACATAAATAACATTCTTCATTTAAAATGTTAATGGCTTGTGAACATTACTTATCTACGGCCTATTTTCCTCAGTTTACGAGCGAGAAAGATGATCCGATACTCTGTACCTCACATCTTAGGTGTTACGACTTCTCGTAATTAAATTAAATTACCACAAGCCGTAAAATTCTGTTGTGGAGTGCGCTGTAGCTTAAATCTTGTGTAATATGAAAACCCTTTTTTTCTGTATATCTCGTAAACTTCCAGCGCTGCATATCTTAGGTAATTCACCGTTTGCTATTTAATTGATAACAGATGAACACAACGGAACTCTAGAAGCCATTCTTCGTTTATAAAGTCATGAAAATAGAACAAAAAAAAGAATGTCAAACTTGTGAAATGGTGATGCATTTTATTCTAAGGCTTCCGACTACCTTAATTTTGCTCCAATACTTAGTCTTGATCCCCTCAGTCTTACAAGTCTGCGCCAACCTCTCTCATCTGTATTTGTCAGCTGAAATAATCATGAAGTATAATTGCCTGAATGTTTGTGTAACGACTGTCCGGGCATCATTCCGCCCATTGTTTTGACACCAGATGCCGAGTCCAATCATGTCGGCCGGTATTGTCAACAGGACCAGCGGCTCGTGTTACCTCTGTCGGCTGAGAATCGTGCGTAGCACTCATCACCGCTATGTTTTGACGTTAAATAAGTAAATATGAAAGGTCTTCTTGTCTCTTCTCAACTAAGATTCATGCATTGGCTTGTTAACCCCAACAAGGTATTGGCGGAGAATCTAACCTTAGACTACAGCTCGATAGACGCTTTTGCCACTATGACATAGTTATAACACAGATACATCCTTATGTTCCTAGGTGGTGATGACATTGACATGTCTACGCCACTCGCCTGATTCACTCATATGTCAATTTTCATATTATTCCGTTCAGTTGAAGATAAGTACCTACTCACACACTCGCTTTCCATCAGAAAAACTCTGTTGGTAGATAAATAAAAAAAGGAAAATTAAATATTAATTAAATCTACTTTAGACCCACTATAAGAAAGTTTATTTGATTATTATTATACTCTTATAAGTAAACATAAAATACAAATAAGCAAGGAATTGATATCATAACTCGCGTCACTGCTCAAAATAACTGCAAATTAATATGAAATTCTTGAATGGTCAAAAGTGCGATAGGTAACTAATATGGCTGTAAGAATATAGAATTGGAGCAATATTCAAAGCGGTGACTTCATAAATACCCACTACCCAGCTGTGACGAATACGGTCCTTCTAGAGATTTGTCTTATCAAAAAGGACGGAGAAATACAGTAGTGTTCTAATGTTAGTATTACCAATGATGACGTGACAAGACTTAGGCTATATCATCGATAGCATGGACATTGAAAACATTATTTTGACTGTCGTGACCCAGGACACAGTCAGACACACATAACACACACTCTTACCTCAAATAATAACATCGTCACCTTATGTAATAACACACTTACAGTCACTTTTAAGCTTCGAGTCATTGTTAACATTAAAGTCTTTTTAGCATTGAGGTCACGCTGAGCCTTGAAGTCACTCTTACCCGTGAAGTCACAATTACCCTTGAAGTCACTCTTACCCCTGAAGTCACACTTACTCTCGAAGTCACTCTTACCCCTGAAGTCACGCTGACCCTTGAAGTCACTCTTACCCCTGAAGTCACAATTACCCTTGAAGTCACTCTTACCCCTGAAGTCACGCTGACCCTTGAAGTCACTCTTACCCCTGAAGTCACACTTACTCTCGAAGTCACTCTTACCCCTGAAGTCACGCTGACCCTTGAAGTCACTCTTACCCCTGAAGTCACGCTGACCCTTGAAGTCACTCTTACCCCTGAAGTCACGCTGACCCTTGAAGTCACTCTTACCCCTGAAGTCACAATTACCCTTGAAGTCACTCTTACCCCTGAAGTCACGCTGACCCTTGAAGTCACTCTTACCCCTGAAGTCACACTTACTCTCGAAGTCACTCTTACCCCTGAAGTCACAATTACCCCTGAAGTCACTCTTACCCCTGAAGTCACGCTGACCCTTTAGTCACTCTTACCCCTGAAGTCACGCTGACCCTTGAAGTCACTCTTACCCCTGAAGTCACACTTACTCTCGAAGTCACTCTTACCCCTGAAGTCACAATTACCCTTGAAGTCACTCTTACCCCTGAAGTCACACTTACTCTCGAAGTCACTCTTACCCCTGAAGTCACAATTACCCTTGAAGTCACTCTTACCCCTGAAGTCACGCTGACCCTTGAAGTCACTCTTACCCCTGAATTCACGCTGACCCTTGAAGTCACTCTTACCCCTGAAGTCACACTTACTCTCGAAGTCACTCTTACCCCTGAAGTCACGCTGACCCTTGAAGTCACTCTTACCCCTGAAGTCACAATTACCCTTGAAGTCACTCTTACTCTAGTTGTCACTCTATCCTCTATCTTGAGAATAATTTTAGTTATCCCTGTTTTACAATAAGTAATAATCCCATGAATTCTGAAAACAGAGCGAATCATAAGTTTACATAACATCAACATTTGAAATACCTGTTTGAATCATAGACATGGCTTGACAAGTGACAAAGCAGTACCCAAGGTACCTGTCTACCAGCGCAGTCGTATTTCATTCAACCATAGTTTATCTTATCTCAGATCACGACCAAAAAGGAGAAAACAAATTAGTCATACAGTACATCAGAGGGGGGTGACAAAATAAATCAAAAGGTACATAAATCTTGAATCCTAAACTATGGAGCCTTAGAGTATTAATATGACTAACTGTTGTTGTGTCGCAGTGAGTTTATGTATCACAGTATCTTACGGTTGACGTTGTAATAGGAAAAAAAACAATTTTATATTTTTTGGAATAATTGAAATCTACTTTTGTCAAACAAAAAAAATCTGAATGTTTGTTCCTAACTAATAGTTTTGGACTGTAATTTGACTGTGGGCTGTATTTCATGGGTACCTTGTTAATTATTTATATCACATTGTAGCTAGTCTTACTACAGAACAGCTCAAAACCAGATCTTAGGACGTTGTTCTTTTAGTGCTTAACCTTAGTATTAGAGAAGTAGCTGACATCAAGAAAATCTTTGGAAATATACAGATATACGTAAACTAAATACGTAGGTGCGCTCTACAGTTTGAATAATCAATACTCTAAGTATGTAATATATATTCAAAGACAACAGTTCTGACTGTGTCGGCGGCATTAGAATAGGAAAATGGCGAATATCCTTATAGGAGTTTATTGAATGTGTTAAATCATCGTTGCTTTAGGCATATAGCGCACAGGCTGACGTCCGGAGAAGACAGTAGGTGTCGCAGCAGGCTGCCAGCATCATCTTAGAAGTGGGGGACCTGAGAGTAAACAGACTCGGAGCTCCTGCTACAAGCTACTTTGACGGTGAACACAAAATGAAAGTTAGTCACAGACATCAGTGTTAATTATTGTTACGCTTGCAACTTTTGTTAGTCTATAAGTTAGTCTAGGCTGTAAGGAAGTGGAAAAAAGGAAGCATTGACGCAACGCTGCGTAAAATAATAAAAAAATAAGTGGCAGGATGAATAGCCTAAGCTGAACTCCGAAGTATTGAGGCATAGAGCACTATCTTAGAAAGTAATTTGACTGTCTTGAAGCCAGCAATAAAGATATTTGTATATTTACTTGGGTAGAAAGCAGTGCGAGTTCCTCTGGGAATGGCCGGGACAAATGAGGGGTTCTGGATTTTAAAATAATAGGTACACTCGTATGCCCTACGTAAATAAATGCTTTGAAAGCAGACGTCGTCAGACCTGCGCCATTCGAGTAGTTACTATACCCAATATATTGCTGTCGTTAGCTCCGGCTGTATATAATCTGTGTCTCGGCACTCGGCAGACTTCGAGGCGTTATCTGTGGTATAGATCGCATCGATCATCGTTGTTGGTGGCCCACGCGCATCCAAATAAAGCAGAACTAAATGTAAGGAACTAGTGCTAACTTAATAACATATTTTGGCACTTATTGGATGTGTACAACAATAAGGAAGGAAGTTTCTTGTATGCTTGCATCGTGAAACAACCATACAAAGGTGAGTCTCGTGCAGTAGGGGGCAAGCCTCATGCGACTTTTCTGGAATATGTATATTTTAGTTGATTAATGAAAATGAAAATTGTTTATTAGTCATACAAGTTGGCTTAACTGCTAGTGTATGGCGTCTCCTTTTAAGCTAATAAAGCCTGTGTTAGGAGACTCCGCTCTTTCAAGATAAATTACAATTAACTTGTGTCTAATGTTTATTTAAATAAGTTACTTTAAAGTTTAATATAAAAAATAAAAAAAATAAAAAAGTGTTAATGCATGCGTGTATATGAGTGTGCGTGTGTGTGTGTGTGAGAGTGTATATAAATTCGTGTTTATGTGCGCGCGCGCGAGTGTTTGTGTACGTGTGTGTGTTAGTGTGAATGTAAGTGCTGCGTATACATATTCATGGGATTGTGCATGGGTGTCAGGTTTTGTTTTATTGTAGTAGTGCTTCTGTGTCTTCATAGGAAAGGGGTTTTATCCAATTTGTTATAGATCTTATACATTCATATTTACTCTTATTATATATGTAGATAACTTTGTTCAATTTATTATACAGTTTCGCTGAGCGTTTATTATATTGATTAATATTTATTAATATCTGCCTACCCCTCGTGGAAATAGGCGTGACGTTATGTATGTATGTATGTAATATTTATTAGCCTCTCCCTATGAATGATAACTATCTTGTTTTATGATATCTTCACAATAACCATACAATCAGGTCCAGTATCGCTAACATATAAAGACTGCAGCGCTGACACGGCCAATAGTCTATTAAAGCTGTGATTTACAATAATTACTGCCTACCAAGTACCAACAGTTTGTTGTCCATAACTATTCATTAATTAAATAGGTACTTTATTGGTGTCGTCTAGCTGCGTAGTTTCACTTAGACTCTCTATGATAACAAGAAACGTGATATGTAACACGTTTTGTAAGTAGTAATAGGTATATTTTGACATTATTTACCAAACATCGTTCTTGACGATTGGTACATTGGCTATGTGAATTCTGCGCTAAAGGTTGCCGGTTCGATGCCCGCACATAACGATTTGTGGAGTCCACAAAGATTTGTCCTGAGTCGTAAATGTAATATTTCATGTCTGTCAAACGCATTCACTATGCAAGAGAATCTTTTGATAACAAGGCAAAAATATGTAACAACAAATACAGGCCTGCTACCATGAGCTCTAAAAGCAGGATATTTTCTGCCGTGGAAGCAAGACGCCGCACTACACTGTCCGCAGCAGAGTTCATGGTAAAGGGCAGTTTGTAGTTTCTTCAAAGAACTTTTAAGTTAAAATACTTTTATGTTCAATGTCGTTTCTCCTAAGATCTACCCGCTGAGTTACGACATGGTTAACTTCTATGGCTTTAGCTCACAGTGTACTCTCGCAAAAACAATTGTACCTATAGAAAAATATTTAAAATAAATGGGCAGAACCAATCAACTAATCAAGCCTTGGGTGATGAGAACTCATATAATACCTTATTCAGTATGTGTTTTTGAAAGTGGCTTAATACTTACTAATAGGATTAAACGTTGTGTACCCGTGATCCCCGCGAGGCTGCGCGAGAGTGGTAGCCATATAAGGGTGTGCGCGCGTCGGTGACGTCAGCGACGCCTACGCATATGATCGTGCGATCAAGAGCTGTGAATGAAATCACCTTATGTAGGGAAAATAGGTATTCTTATAAAACTTAAAGTAAATATTTACTAACTAATAAATATTTTATTTCTAAAGGCAAGCCGGTTCACCTCAATACTAAATACCTTCGTTGTAATCTAGACACTCTTAAACCCTTAAAGTACCTTTTGTCAATTAGGTAATTTTCCAGTTGCTACTTTTTGCAATATACTATAGCATCACCAATAATTATCTACTTGAGATCTCTTTTCCATCCAATTGATGAGAATCCAATTGATCTTCTGTAGAGGAATTTAAGTCAGTCTCCATCCATCATACAGCCATGTCTGATCGGACTTCTAGCTCCACCAGACCGGAGTCACTGAAATTTTCTCAAGCACAGGTCTTACAGCTGTAGTTAATAATGTCGAACCCAGACCTTCATGTCAGAGCACCTATAGATTTAACACCATGTGCTTTACTAACATGTGAATACAATCGCGCACGTGCAGTGCGTCGCGACGCACGACGCATGCGCGTGACATGCGCACACGCATCGCCGATAGTGACACCCCACATGAAAGTGTAGCATTTTGTTTTGTAACTCAAAGTGGCAGTGTCTCTTGAGGCCATGGAACATACCTTAAACCTCATTTTTTAAGTTGGTTTACATAGTCATGAAGTTATAATGGTAACTTGATCCTCAAGTCATCGATATTATAAGAAATAGGTCAAACACGAATCTCTTCTCTCTTGTTCGTATAGTTACTTCATGAAAAGCCTTCTTAATTCTTATAGACCTGATATTTTAAGTCTAGAATTTCCTACATAAAATATGAGCTCATATTAGGTTACAGGATCTGTTTTTCAAAATGTTCCAAATCCATAACTCATGATTTGCGACGGTCTTGTCGATAGCCATTGCAGCAGTAGTGTCTTATGTAAATATCGCCATGATGGCAATGACATCAATATGGCAAAGGGCAGGTCCTTTAATGTTGCGCTTCTTAAAGATTCCCTCGAAGACATTATACGCGGCCGTGACCGGACCTCGGACGACCAAGAATTCACAAAGAAAACCTTTACTTAGTGATAGTTTAAGTACTATATCTAAGTTCGGCGGCCAGACCCAAAAATGTTGCCCGGAACTAAACCTTCGAATAGTCAGTAATTATGTGTGGCGTTTATCTTATTCAAAACAAATTACAATCGGTACAAAAAGCCCACGTTGGGAAGCACTTAGTAAGCAGAGACAACGATCATAAATAAGCTAATGTCATATGAATCAAACATGCGCGGGCGCAGCCTTCGCAGACAGATTGACGAGTGATGAGAGTGACTAGTGTTGCTTCCGGACTCAATATGTATAGTAATGGTAATTTAATGCGTTTAGATCAGGTCGCATTAGACTTATTTATGTGTGAGTAGTTTAACTTTAAAATCTTTTGACTAGGTGACTGTGGATGTTATTCTTTCGAATTCATGTGCGTACTATAAATTAGTTATCATTTGCTAAAAATGGTGAAGGAAAACATCGTGAGGAAACCGGCACACCTGAGAGATTTTTCAACGGTGTACGGTAAAGCCATGTCAGAGGCCTACAGGCGATTTAAACTCTGACACCAGGTTGTTCATCGACCATACGATAAGAAGAAGTTGGGTAAAGAAGGTGAATGTATCACCTGATTGCCTATATAGCTTTCTGCTAAAAGATCCGTACAATTCTTCTATTAAAATCATTGACCCCAATTTTGTGCTACATCTCGAAAACCGAAATTTCAAAAGGTAAATGGCTTAAGATTTGTCGAAATAATCGTCTTTCTTTATTTCTTTTTTTGATACCTTAAAGTCCAGGACCCAACTACGTCACACTAGCAGTCTTACTCGACGAGAAAACCGTAACCAACGAGGTGGCACCGAACCAAAGTAAACACAAAACAATTAAGCACCTACCACTGAACCAGCTTGTCTTAATAACGAACATAAGCTTTGATAAAACAGAAACCAGTCGGTGAGTATGATTGGCTAGTAATGAGAGGATACCTTACATTGTGTCGCAAGCGCAGCCGCAGGGCGCGCCTGCGCAACGCTGCCGGACGCGCGACATGCGACACTAACCGCGAATTGCCCAGAATCACATTATCTATAGCCTGATAGCTTGCAGATATCTTATTTTAGGATGCAATGCAATAGCCCGAGCCATGATATGCCTTATAACAGCCAGCGTAGCAGCCACAATATGTAAACAATCGACATGTAACATATAAATATAACACATCGGGAGACTGGGAAAGGGTTAAACATGATAATAAGTGTTATTTTTGGGCCCTCATAATCTAGTATTGCTGTTGTGTTTTAATTTCTGTGAAAAAGTCAAATTTAAGATGTGGGTCATCTTAAATTTTACTTTTTGGAAAGTGTGGAAGGTTTTCTTAAATAATAAAAAAAAGCAAAGGTTTAATATCAATTAGACACCATCACTTCTTTAGTTATGGTACGGTCAGACATAGGTATTGTGTGTTTTCTATAATGTATAAGTTTTATTAATGCATCATTACAATATTCTCAGGGTTATAAAACCACCGATTGAAATCTTGGCCGCTAAACAAGGAAAATATTGTCACAAAATCTATCTCAAAGTCTTGGTGACACCAGGGATACACATAAGCGGCAGCATAAGATGCTGGTCTCATTATTGTGAGCTGATTAGATGACTTTATAGTCAGCAGATGGTGATGTCGTGAGGCTATTGAAAAGACAAAGACAGCATAGGTATACTTACCTATCTATTAAAGGAAAAAGTCTCTAATGAACAAACAATACGAGTATGTAATGCATCCCTTTATGTTTGTTTAGTCCTTATCGTTCACCCTACAACCCTAGAGCCTGATAGGCGCAGTGGCAAAGCGATTGGTCTGCTGCACTGAGGTTTGCGGAAACGATTCCCGAACGGGACAAAAATTCGTGTGGTTTGCAGATGTTTATCCTGAGTCTAGGTGTTTATGTATGTGATATTTCATGTTTGTGAAACGCATCCACGATACAGGATAAAAACCTAGTGTGTGACGAAGATTTAAAAAAAAACTTCCACTCTTCTCCCAGTAAAAGTAAATAATAATACACCAAGTCTTAACAGTTACTTTGTTAAAAGTGGTCCCGCGGGCGAAACTTAGTTGACATAGAAAGTGATTAATAGTGTTGCATTAGACGGTTTTATCTTTATCTAAGTGAGGTTATTAATACCAGTAAAAAGCTCCGGCCATTTGTGTCACTTCTAAATTATATAACTCGTTTTACAATCAATTTGTGTAAACTAACAAGTCGAAATTGTTTTCTAAGAAAGCCTCAGAGAAGTGTGCGAGGACCGTTGAATTAATTACTTGCAATTTGTATAAGTTTAGTGCAACATTAAAAACAACATGAGTAGCAATCATCTAAATCAATCTTATCTATGAAATAACCAGTTTTAATCCTATTATGTTTTGTGGATGCGTTGTACCAACATAAAATAAAAGTGTATGGATTGCGAGTTTTAATCCGCACAGGGGACATAATTCGTATGAAATACTTATACCGAATCTTTGTTTCAAGTTAAGACGTTTGAATTTCAGATTTATATTTAAGACGCAATATGAGAAAAAATCCCATATCGGGGCAAAATTGATGATATCCGAACAGTCAACTTCTACTTCTTGGTTGATGAACAGCCTGGTGTCAGAGTTTAAACCACTTAAAGGCCTCAGACATGGCTTTACACACCGTTGAAAAATCTCTTAGGTGTGTCGGTTTCCTCACGATGTTTTCCTTCACCGATTTAGCAACTGGTAACTAACCTATAGTACGCACATGAATTTGAAAACGCATTGTTGCGTGCCGAGGTTTGAACTTGCGACCTTTGTCTTGGCAGTCCAACGGTCCTACCACTCGGCTATCAACTTAAACAATAGTATTTAACCATTTTTAATCATAATAGAGATTCAAGGAAAGTGATCAATAGAGAGTGGTCTGACAAAACCGTGTCGGTTTGATCACGACGGCGGCCGGCTGACAAATGATGCTGCCACCCGCACTAATCACTGTCAGCTGCTAATTGTGCTGTGGTCTCTCTCGCCGACTTCCTAGATCACGGAATGTTCGGAAAAGACTTATGAACAGCAAACAAACAGGCTGATTGTTTTAATGTCACCTTATGCTAGGAATTTTACTTAAATCACTCTATGGTAAATCCTGTATGCAGTATTTTGCATTGCGTTTCACACTCAATGACAATAATTTCCGAAACTCTAAACAAATACTCTATGGCACACAAATATAACTGTACTATGCATCACAAGTGCACTCTTTTGCCTTACTCTGTAGTTCGATGGTCCGGTACAAACCGATGACTGAACAGAGATCAGGGTCAAGACAAGGCAAAGGAAGGCTTTACGTAGTCCATATTCTTACCCAGGCTCTACCTGATAGCAAAAAATCATGCGCTGATCTCACCGCTGAACGACCAAAAATAAGTTTTAAAATATCATTTAACTAAGCTTGCTTTGAGTTGACCACAACTAAGTTACTTATCGAAATGACGCGACCATTTCAGAGAATGTTATATTTTAAATTATTGCAGCTAGCGGTTATGAGGTCAATGTTATTGTTTTTTAAGTATTAAACTTTGTAATGTAGATATTGTAAACATTTATTTCTGAGAAAATGGACACTTTGACAGTTCTAGGATGTACAACTAAGATTTTGGTAAGTACGTGTGTTTGTAAACAATTAAAACAATATGTCACTATTTGATATTAGGTACTCCATCTTACAAAGTGGTAAGTAAAAAAATGTTTACAATAAATAGTTATATTTGTAGTTAAGCTACAAGTAGACTTAAATGCATATCTAGGCAAGGAAACCCTTTTTATAAACATAAACTAACATTTTAACTTTTTAACTAATTTAAGTTATTCTATTGCATACAATAGAATAACTTAAATTAATTTTTAATGAGTAAGTTGGCAAAAATACACCTGCTTACCGCTTCGAGGAACACAGGCATGATGAAGACATACTTGTGACCTATATACGTTCATCACAATCAATACATAACATAATTGAGATCAGGGTCTCTGCCGTCACTGCTGTATTTCTAGTAAATCAGTTTTCCTGTTAATCGTCGTCAATGAAACTAAAAGTGACCCATATAAGGTAGCTGCAGCCGCTGCAGGTATGCGCGTGCGCCGATCTGGCCAACTGTTACAAAAACATAAGCATTATTTATAGGAGTGCGGTCATAGTTGGAATATGTTTCGGCTTAATGAGCGTATGAAGAATTCGTGACCATTGTAGATAACAAGGTAGGTGTTAAAGTTAATGAACGCAGCTCTTTCTACTTCTTGTTCTGGAGTTCTTAATGGATTATATATTTGATCGGTCACAGTTTAGACTTGCGTAAAGGACCAGTATTCATATGGTCTGAAACAATGACAGTATATGAATATTGGAAACAGGTAAAGGTACCAGTAGTGGAAGTGTCAAGTATTTAGGATGGCCTTATGACAACTAGGTTGTAGATGCCAACCTAATTAACGCCATTACAAGAAAGTTAAGTGAAAAATTGGACAGAAACCTATCCTAACCGCAAGCAGCATAGCTTAACTGTCATATTGTCAGTAATATTCATTACCTAAGTGTATATTTAATTCTTGTAGCGTGGAAACCGGCGCTGTCGCAGGTATCACATCGCTCAGCCATAAAACATATTTGCACATGAAATCGAGAGTGCAGTCATTGGCGCGCCGTATAGGGAGACAAGCCGCCCTTGTCCCACTGGGGGTGCCGGCCAGGGCTGGCAAGTTGGCAACTCCTATGTGCATTCTCTAGTGAAATACTACTTGATATAAGCTAAAGCTATTTATTTTAGGTATAGATATAACAAATGACGAAAGAAAAGAAGAAGGCCATAGCTAAATAAAAAATTCTAGCCTATAACTGTCCCTTTATCAGTGATGACCGTTGGACTGCCTAGTTAAAATTAGTTATCAGTTGATACAAACGGTGAAGAAAAACATCGTGAGGAAACCGTCACACCTGAAAGATTTTTCAACGGCATGTAAAGCCATGTCAAAGGCCTACAGGTGGTTTAAACTCTGAAACGAGGTAGTTCATCAACCATACGATAAGAAGACTGTCCCTCTGCATGGCAATGATCTCTTCTTATACAGAGAAGGAAAGAGCATTGATCATACTTGCTCACTGGGCATTTACTGGTTGGTGGTTGATTCTATCACCATACTTTCATTAATCGATAGTCAGTAGTCTTATACATAGGTTACCTAAGAAAGAATGTGTGACTGGATAGGTCACAATATTATTTGCTTGAGTATAACTGCTAGGCGACGTTGCTCTGTGGTCTTAGAATAAGTTATAGAGTCCATTGACTGATTATATTAATGAAACACGACCAGCTCAGCCCTACAATACGCTGAATCATAATATACCGTAAAGGTTGCGATGCGTATCATATAAGACAGATTTATGCTCTGATGCAACTGTCCGCGGGAGACCGACCTTACACCACTCACTTACTTTTTAAGCCTTAATTAACTGTTATAATTAGTAATGATCTGCTTACCGTAAGAAAGAATCTTGCGTTATATAAAAACAGACATAGTTTATTACACAGTAGATATTAGTACCTAGTAACTTACTTGGGAGTCGAATTAGAAATTTCTCTTTAGTTTGTGTAGTGAGTATTTTTCAATACTGAGCACTATTGCGTTTCTGATCCATACTTATGTAAATATCGAGACATAATTATGTAGGAATGCCTTATTTTATTTTATAGTTTCTACTTCTAAATATTGCTAGACTGTGTTGTGCAGCAGAACACCGAGTGTTATTGATGGGTGGTTCCCATCTTAACCTTCCTTCGCTTTAAATAATCTAAAAGATACTAAAGTGTAATTTCCGGCAGTAGTTTAAATCCTATGCAACCGACACACCAATACTTTACCATAATAA
Source organism: Abrostola tripartita (assembly GCA_905340225.1). Taxonomy (NCBI): domain Eukaryota; kingdom Metazoa; phylum Arthropoda; class Insecta; order Lepidoptera; family Noctuidae; genus Abrostola; species Abrostola tripartita. Next base: position 12,793,314 of record HG996499.1, read on the forward strand.
TAACAGCGCTATCTAATAAGTAATCTTCCAACTCTACTACACGAGCCCTTTCTAAAGTAAAACAGTAAACTTAAAGTATATCTAAGTAAAAGTAATTTCTATGCGCGTGCACAAAGCGCGTACCTTTTGTTAGGTGGAGTCGTGCGCACGGGCGTCACGGCTCGCCTGCCGCCAGCCGGCCAGATGACACCCGCTGCCCTTCAAGGAGCCTGATTCCTTACAGGTGTACTTGTGCGTCTTATGTGGGTCAAAATAATGGACGTAAGTATAACACATTGTCGTGTTGTAGCATACTTTAGAATACTATAACGCCGGTTTTACTCACGTCAATATTCGGGAATGCACAACTAGCTTCGGACTCGAACGGAGCCCTTATTGAAGAGCAGGCGACGCGGCAGAGTCGCGAGCTAGTTTGGCTCACCTGGCTGGCTGTCAATTATTTTGATCCACATACAGTAAATGATATGGATAACACTCACGAAAGTTAATATAGTAAATACCTTTAGATGTCTCATTTATTGCTATTTGCGAGATGGAGGCCAGTGCGAATGGTTTACGTATCGTTAAGGCGGAAGCATGAACGATAGTCCACGTGTGATTTATGCAAAGCCACCCATGACCTAGGAGAAAATCCTATGATCTTTGGTGCTGCTGATATATCTTCTTCAAGTATTCTTTAAGAAGCCCAATAATACCATATAAAAACAAATATTAAAACTTTTCGTGTTATTTAAAATCGCTATAATGGGAGGAAATATCCTTTGCTAACCAGTATATTATACTCCTTTCGCCTTTCACTATCCACAGGTAAACACATACCTAATAGTAATCTTTATATGGGGAGTTCGGGACCGATCTTCTATCGTCAGATGGCGGCCATTACTCACAGTTTTTACCGCGCTCATTACATAAGTGCAGAGTACCATTGATAGCAAATAATCCAGCATTAGCCGTAAACAGACAATTTTTTCCACCCTATAAGGAGCGCGAGTGTCGTAGCATGTCCAAAGCTGAGAGCTAACTGTGTCAGTGGTAGGGTTGGTACCGACTGCAACGAAAAGCGTTGGGAAAATATTTAGCTATAAATATTATTAATTAGCTTTAATATTTAATATTTACTGATAAACCGTTCCCTTAATTTTTATTTTATTTTTAACTTTTAAGAAGACTATCTGCTATACACATTTAAATAGGTATTTATGTACAAAATTAAAAGCTAATAAAAAGTCCTCACTGGTAGTGATAACCTAAATTAATCTACGACACAATCATATTGAAAAAATATGATTACCTGCTGATTCGACTAGATAGATGTATTCAGAGATTAAAATCACTTCAAAATTGAGCTTTTTTCTAAGCAGAGAAAAAAGCTTTTTCTTTTTTTTACTCGACGCAAATATGTATATCCATGTCATGAATACGAGCTAGTGTTGTTATCTTATTATGAAATGTCTCTTATTTTGTGGTTCCGTTTATAGACATGCATGTATTTGATATTATAAAAAATATATCATTACAATAAGGTCAAAGTTATCATAGGTAACCGCGTTATCATTAAGAGGTAAATAGTGGTATTTACCTTATTTACATCGACCAAAATATACCTGAACTAAGTAAAAACATTGGCTAAACCAAACAGACTATAGATAGGCTACAAAACTCACACGAGGGTTTAGTTAACGATGCTAATATAGCAAAATAAAATAAAACAAAACTTACCGAAACATGACTGTCTTTTCGAATCTGGTAACGTGGCAACCCTAAGCAGGCGAGTTGCGCTGCATGTCCATACCGGGCGCACACATGGACGCGGCCATATGGCGCCTGCCTTGCATCACCTCTCACCACTATCTTACCACCACTCGCCACCTCGCTCCACCTCCAGCGAGGATTAGGAGACTCGTTCTGTTGAAGTATCACTAACTTGGTGTGTGTACTTAGTGAAACGGATGCTGATGGCGGTATAAGGCTAATAAAAACAAACATTTTATAATTCAATGTCAGTAGTGTACCACAAAATCAAGGAAAACAATTCAACAAGGAATTTCTTTATTACAGTTTCGGTATGGACCCTTATACCCGTCACAACTATTGCAGAATGTATCTCTCGACAAACTCCTCGTTTACTTCCAAGATCCTCTCTCTGTACACACTGCACTTCCTGGCGTACTCGAGCACCGGCTGCGTCCTATCCTCATTGATTAGGTGATCATACGTGTCAGGGTCGTCGAACGTCCTCTGCGCAGTCTTCGGGTCCATAAGGATGAAGGCATGAATGGCCACCGGCTCCAACACGCCGAACATGCGCGCTTGCTCGCACCAGTACAGGAAGCTGTCCTTATCATAGCCCAGGTTCTCCATCCTTCGTTTAGACTCATCATTTAAGTTGTCGCAAAATACGTAGTAGTAGTGCTCGCAGATACTCTTCTCATGTTCTTCTCTGAAGCTCCTGGATGTGGTCAGGTATATAAATGTGAGGAGATCGAACGCGGGAGGCGCGTACCGTAACAATTGAAAGTCAACAATGATGGCATTCGTAGGAACACCGTTGTCATACTTGAACATTATGTTGTTCACCCAGAGATCTTTGTGAATCAGGACATTTAGGGTACCCTTCCAAGAAACAACTCTTCCACACGCTACCAAAAACATTTTTGCTAATTTCGACTCTAGATCTGGCATGTTACGGTAGGATTTTGAAGAAAAAGCTTTAATGAAGTTTGCAGATAGTTTCGCACAAGCTTTAAGAAACGGCGAGTCGCAAAACGCTGGTTCCTCTAGCACGGAGCTATGTTCTTCGTATATGTTGTATGGTCGCTTTATAGTGATGCTTTTCTGCGTCTCGTAGTTAGTGTATGCTGCGTGAAACCTTGCGATGGATGCTGTGCTGAGCAATATGTGTTGTAAGTCGAGGGTGTGCTGGTAGGGCTGAGTAGTGTATCCTTCAAAGGTTAAGTCTGGCATTACGATCATAGAGTCGGTGTAGAGGTAGGCCTTCGGGCACCATGGGTTGGGATCTAAAAGAATGAAACAAATTAGGGTTTGTTATTTGAAATGAAGTGAATCTGTGAAACATGTGGGGACAGCAACACATTATTACTTTTAATAAAACTTTAGTTAAAACAAGAGCGCGTTGAATTTGTCACTCTTTCTATAGAGAGTTCAATATATATTTAGCGTTAGTTACCGATTTAAAATGCCTGAAAACGAAAATAAGATCTTATAACTGTCAAGAAGTTAAAGAAAAACTCGATTACTTCCTCTTACATTTCGCAATAACTTATTTAACTTCTGAACAATCGTAGATAAGTGCCTGTATTCTAAATAAAAATATTTTTAAAGACTCACCGTCATCTTTTCGAATTTCCTCTAAAACTTCAAACATCAACTTCTCCCTTCTAAAATAGTTATTTCTGTCAATGAACTCCGTTTTCGGTTGGTTCCACATCGGCAAGCTCTTGATGAAGATATTGATCTTCTCCACTTCTCCACCCACGTCCACCTGCAGGCTCCCCCGCATGTGGTCACCTAGGAAACCAGCCAAGCCGTCCGCGGCTGGTTTAATTTCACTCCCTCGTAGTTCCCACGTAACATTCTCACCAACGCATTGCTTAATAATATGATCGACTTGCTTGTCACTCAAGATGTCTTCTAGCAAGATGCGCCGCTGCCCTACCATCTTGGTGTTTGATTGCACTCATAGGCGAAGCCATTTAAATAGCTGTTTTATCAATTTGACTGTATGTTTTTGTTTATTGATAACATATGCTAATTATAGAAATACTATATTTCCTTTCGATCTTATCGGTAAGGAAATAAGAGCTTCAATTGTGTTATGTAACTTGTGGTTTATATCTGATAGATACATAAGTGATCTTAGCACAAATTACTGATATTTGCGGGAGGATTCACAACAGCTACTGTTTGAGATGAAACGTTCATTGTTCGCGTCTCAAGTTCGCCCTAGATAAATATTCTGACAGTTTGTCAATATTGCATCTTGCGTAATACTTGCAGTATCTAAACGGGGACTGAAACATAAAATACTTATAGATACTTGATTTTTTAATTATTTTTTGTGTTTGGACTGAAAATGTTGGTGTTCTATTTGTAAACAGTCTTCCACAGAGAAATGGCTCATCCAGGTAGTAGGAAGTATTACTAGTACTACTACCAGCTACTACACCAATCTTAATTTATTGACTTTACGACGACGCGACGGTAGGTTTTGATTTAAGCACGCTTCAAGATTTTCAATGTCTAGTATTCGCGTGTAATCGTTAAAAATAAATGCATAGTTAATAATAGGGTATAACTAGTTTATCGTCCGGAAATTACGAATTTTAAGTACCTACCTACTTATATGACCCGAGTAACATAATAACCGTAGATTTGCATTTTATGTTACTCGTGTTGTATCTTATTCCTTCCCTTGTGTGTAATGAAATAATTAAAAATTTATTCTTAAAGAAACTAGTTTTTTATGAATTAATAACCTGAATATAATACCATAGGGCAACATTTACAAAATTGATTGATTGTATTTGAGTTCAGATGAATGGCAATAATAATTATTAATTTGTTTAAAAAAAAAACGTCGCCCCACACTTCAAATTTCCCCTGTTTCGCGAGTGCGTTTCACTAACAATATGAAATACCACAAACACCCAGACTCGGGACCTAAAGTACTAAGTTAGTACATCTTTGTAAGATTTACGAAAATATAAAAAAACAACAATTATATAAATAACTATATTTATTAAACAATAAAAATATTTCTCGAAACTAATATCTATAGATTACAGGTTACAATAATATCAATTCCAGTGTTCGGTGTTTAACTTTGGCAAGCTGACGTCATATTGTACAGTATGGCAACATTCGGCTAGCGTCAAGCGCGAAACCTTTATGAACTACTAAGTATAAAAAAACTTAGATTTCTTGTGTTTTCTGTGGAAAACAATTACCTACCTGGAGGTTACATAAAACATTTGTTTGCATATTCAGATGTTTAACAAAGAGCCTGAAGGACTTATCTTTATAACATACTAATAAAAGAATAATAATGTAAAAATTACTTGGTTTAACAATAATAAAATACTTCTGAAATTACCATTTGACACTTGCAAGTCTTATAATATTGCAGTACAATGTAAACTAGAAATATAGTAGTAAACTGAGCTGGATAACTTAAACAATAACAATTAAGCTAACTGGAAGAATGTTACATGAGGAAGACGTGCGATGACTGTCAATAAACATCATCGTTTAATATTCGATATGTTTAGAACAATATCATTAACATTGGCATAAGACTAACTTTACAATAGATTCATTAGGCGAACTCAAGGCAGTTAATAAATTGCGCTAAAAATTAATAAAATAGATGTATAAAGTTAGTCTTGTTTATTATCTAACCTACTAAGGCACATAGGAGTTTGAGCGGCGTACTACTAGATGGCGCTGGTGTGTGCAAGTCGGTAAAGACATATTAATATTTTGCTATTAGTTTACGAGGTCGCCACTAGCGCCACCTGTGTTGAGGCAATATTTAACTTCCTTCTAACTGGCAAGACTTAATCTGTAACTAAATTAATATGTATATATATAAATACTGATCGTATTTACATGGTGTAGCTTGACGATGAATGAACAGTTATATGGTAAATTATAAACAACTATACCAACCAAAACAAATATTTAAAAGGACAGTAACATTAAAGGATATTTTGAAAATCTGATCGAGCTTAAATCATTCGATTGGAGTCAGCTTAAATCACTCGAGCAGTGTTATTATGTTTTAAAGTCAATATTATTCTAGGTTTAAACTGGACAACAATCGTCAGCACGCCAGACTATCTTAAAACTAAAGTTTAACATATCTATATATAATTAAACATAACGAATATATCTCAGTCTCTTATTTATAATACAGCTACCAAAACATATAACATTTGGGAGGAAGACATGTTTCTATATTGCGTCATTTGGAAGACGATACGTTACTTAAAAGAATACCCATTTAATTGATAAGTAAATAGATCTATGTCTAGCAGTTACAATAATTCGAGAAAAGGATGGTGCGGTCGTGCCGCTTTTTTGCTCGACTTGGCAGATAAATGCTTATACTGCCGCGATTTAATAATACATTTGTGAGTTTCAGCATAGGTATAGTATGCAAGACAGAGATTCTGAGTAGCCGTTTGTGCCCGTAGATAGTTTTACATTTCAATAATACATGATACTAGCACAGTCATGATACATATCAGTATCTAGACTGTGATACTTGATTAGATTTAGATATACAATGAATGCTACTTGCGTTACAAGTAACAAACATTGAAAAGGCTGCCTACAACACGAGCGATATTTATGATTACATTTTGTCTAAAATACTTTTACGTATTAAAATTAAAATTTAAAATTTACATAGTATATCTATGTACAAACTATGTTACCTATAGATACGTTTTTTTTTATTTAGGTAAAGTGCACTTCGTGTCTTATACTATTCGATGTGTAAATAAATAGTGGAATATTTTTACATTGTCTTTTAATATCTTTATAAATGTTTGGGTATATAAATTTATCTTCTGTGTAAGCATTACTCTATGGCTATTAGTCAAAGCCTGTCACAGAGTAGTGCGTTTTCAGAGGCAGATTTTATCCATCAATAGTTAAGGCATGTTTTTATTGTGCCTAAACGTACACATATAATACCAATATCTGCTTGTAATAAAAGCTCGTATTTACCTAACTGCATAAGGAAGTTCTTTTTTTTAGTAAAATGCATATACAAAATATAACGTGTTCAGAATAAGGATTATAACGCCATTTCTGAATTAATATTTTTTTATCAATAATACTTTTTTGTATAATATGGTTGTATATATTGTGTTATATGTATACTCTCGAATGTACGCATTGTCGTCCTATATTAATTTCAATTTGATTGACCAAGCCAAAGCTTACAACCAGAATCCTGTTGTAATGGTATCAAGATGAACCTATAAGCTGCGGTCGAACCCAATTTAGATTATTTGAGTTCCTTATTGGATCCTCGAATCATAAATGCATAACATTATTTTATTTTAAAATTGCTAGAGGTTCGTTGAAGTTTAACAAATTTTAAACTTTTTATCGACTATTTGGACGATATCCTGATTTTTCTAACAGTTTTAGGCCTAGAACGATTATATCAGGGCCTACTCGAATGGAATGTAAAGGTGAAAGGTCTCACCTCCAAATGTACAGGAAATTATAGGTGGTGAAATTGTTTTATGTTCCAGATCGAACGGACGTGTCCGGCCTCAGTCGCTGCGCGCGCGCTCGGCGGGCGGCGGCAGCAGCGCGTGCAGGCGCGCCAGCGTGTCCTGCAGCAGGCGCGCGGGCTGCGCGGGCGGCGCGTAGTGCGCAGGCGCGGCGGGCGGCGGCGCCACGCTCCAGGCCAGCACGTGCTCGCGGCCCGTGGTCAGCGACGCGCACACACGGAACAGCACGCCGCAGCGCCACGCCAGGCGCAGCGCCGACAGCACCTGCCGGGGCCGGACACGGCGCGGGTAGCATCTCAAGCACGTCACCTCATACCTAATCTTATTGGTTACATTGACTCTATCCCATATTTTTTGCTCATATAGAAGATTTCAAACTTACTTTTTTGGGCAGATCTTGAAACCTACATTTTGGGGAAGGATTTTTAACAAAGATTGTACCTAGTCTAATCAAACTGAAAATGTACCTGTCTGCCTAGCTGCGTGTCAGGCAGCAGCGAGTGTCGCGGGAAGCCCACCGCGTAGTATGGCGCGCCCGGGGCCGGGTGCTGCGGGCCCTGCCGCCCCGACTGGAAGCTGGAGGTCAACTCACACGTTAATATATCTACACAACACAAGACACCTTTATAACGATCATTCTGGAGCAGGTTAGATATAGGTATCCTGGAGCGTTTGTACTGACTTGTAGGTGACGAGGATGGAGGAGGTGCAGTGCGGATGCTGCGGCAGCGCCACGGGCTGCAGCGCCCACGCCATGCTGCCGCGCGGCTGGGGGGGCGGCGCGGGCGTGGGGGGGGCGGCCGGCCGCCCGTACACGTGCCCGCACACCAGGCACTCGATGTACAGCGGCTCCTGGGGGGTGGCATTAATAGTTCTCATTGTGAAGAGAGGAAAACTGTGTCATTAAAAGATTGTAATGAATGTGACAGCAAATGGGCGAGAAGAGAATTGCGAGAAGAGAGAGAAGATGAGAGTGGGTGCTGGAATGACAAATAAAAGGGGTGAATGGCAAAAAATTGCACATTACGCTGACCCTAAGTAATCAAAAACTGGGTAAAAATAATGTTAATTTAGGAATTCGCTATAAGAATATATAGAGCAGCAGCGGTGCGCACCCCGTTGGCCCGCAGGCGCTCCAGCTGCCGGTTGAGGCAGTGCAGGTGCAGCAGGTGCTGGCACGCGGCCAGGGCCACGGCGGGCGCGGCGGACGCGGCCAGCGGCGCCAGGCACGCGGGGCACAGCGCGCCCCACTGCGGGCACGACACGCCGCGCACCCACACGCACACCTGGGACGACGCCTCGTCCACGCCTGCGGGGGGGGGGGGGACTTAGGAGGGGAGGGACCACTTTTTTTGGTGACTTAATAACCCAAGGGTTATTTTACACCGTGTAACAAAAGATAGATTTCGTAATAAATAAAGGAGAAACGTCGGTATTTGTTCATAAACTATGATAAAAATGAAAATTTAAATTTTCAAAATCATCATTTTAAATCTGTTCTTCAAATGCCTAAAACGTCATTCGCCATATTGACTCCGACGTGATGTCACTCCGTAAGTACTAAACTGTCAGGGTATACAAGTTCTGCCATATTGTTCAATAATCAAATGACGACACGAGCCGAAAAGCATGGCGATTAGCGTTTACGCACGAAAATTCAAATAAATAAAATTTAGATTTTAAGGCATCTATCAGTTATATAAAATATAAATAAAAATTCTACTGGTTCATTACGACCACAGGATTCATACCATCTTCTAGACCATCAGACAACTGTAGATAATGCACTACGAATGAATGAAATAAATGATTAATGAATCACGATTAAACAAACAATTAATAATAATTTAATCAAAAATTATTCAAACAATTGTGCCGTTAAGCATACCGCAAGGGCCAACTTTAGGTCCAATTCTCATTCGTTCTTATCACTTACAGAATATTTTACCATAACACTAGTTATACACTTACCCACGATACTTCCGTCCGACGTGGGCATATCATTGTTGAGTGGAGGTAATGTGGGAGGAGGGGGGGATTCGAACACGTCGTCACTACCACCGCTGCAGTTCAGCAGCTCACCTACTGACGCTTGCTGCAAATAAATTGTGTCATGTTAATGATGACAGAAAATCGTATTTCCTTTTAAACCTTTAGCACCCATTTCAGCTACCGACGTGTGACTCACCTGCAAACTTTCCTTGCTTTCGTGGCTGAGGTAGGTAGACACCGTGTCGACACTGTGTCGTCGTCCGGAGCGGGTGCTACTACATTCTGTGTCTGTATGTCGCTGTTCCTCTGCCAATTCTTCTTTGAGCTTGCTTTCTACCACTTGGTTGCTGGTTTGCTTGTTGTTGTGACCTAAGCAGAATAGGACAATGTTATTGTAATATATTTCATTATCAATTATGAAACTAAAAATCTATTGTTTTGTCCAGGACTTACTGAATATATTAAGGTTGTGTAGTATCTGTCTAGCTAATCCAGGTTTCCGGTCACGAGGTGATGCACTACGCGCGCCCTGTCGCGGCATCGTAGCGTTCGATTGGGCCGACTGGCATGACTTTGACGATTGGACTGACTTCACAGACTGCAATGACTGGACCGACTGCACGGAGTGTACGCTGGAGCCAGTGTGCTGCTGAGGTATGCGGGGACGTCGACCTAGACAGCAGTGATATAAATTATTTATAGAAAAGCAATAAAAAACAAAAAAGGAATAGTTGCCGGCAATCATTTTTAAAATGTACAGATATGTTACTAGCGCGCTTATTTTAAAGACTCGAAAAGAAATATAATTGATGTCTGATTTGACATAAGACTCAGGTTGGATTTTGGTTTGAGTCCGTTCTTTTCACTTTTCTCGTTTGTTTTGTTAACATATGACGTATCTATACTTTTTGACATATCCTTGGTTACCGGTGAAGTATCAAGGGCGTTACCTTCGAGTGGTGCGCGCTCGGGCGGAGGCGGCGGGTGCGGCGGGTGCGGCGGGTGCGAGGCGTGCGGGGCGTGCGGGGGGTGCGGGGCGTGCGGGGCGTGCGGGGCGTGCGCGGGGTGCGCGGCGGCGGGCGGCGGGCCGGGCCGGGTGAGCGGGTAGGGCGGGTGCGGCGCGCGCCTCAGCAGCGCCAGGCCGCCCGCGCCGCCGCCCGCGCCGCGCGCCGTCATGCGCGACACGGAAGCCACCCAGCCGTCGAAGGACACGGCCTCGCCGCCGCCCGACCACGCCTCCTCCAGGAGACATTGTACCTGCGGCACGAGCACACTTGTAGCACTGACTCTATCTCAATACTCGCATATCTCACGCGCTCTCGTACCTCCATGGGCAGCGGCTCGTAGTGCAGCTCTCCCCCGAGCGGCGGCGACACGAAGCGCGCCCACTCCCAGCGCACGCCGCGCGCCGCCGGTGACGTCACGCTGTAGCACGCGCGCCGCACGCCACACTCCGCCGATCCGTTTGCTGCACATGTTTCATTCAAACAATCTAATATATCGTTAATACCTTCAGCTATGATTTGGGAAATAAGTTACTATAGAAATGTATTTTTGTTAATAGGACATTTATGCATCAGGTACCTTACCATGAACTCATAAATCAGGACAGTTTCCGTTGAACAAGCGTGATGCCACACTACACTGCATTAACGGCTTTCACAATGGAAAATGTCCTGCTATTTGAGTTCATGGTATGGAGGGCAGATCACAGAAAAAAATGTCAACAAGCATCTTACCCGGATTATCTAAGCACTGTGTAAGAGTCCTGAGATTCACATAATGTCCTCTTAAAGCAGGGTCTGCATCAGCCAGGACTACTCGGGTCAGCTTCTTGGCATGCGCTCGCTCTAGGGTCCGAGTCACACCCGGTGTGTGAGGCAGCCACTGCCCATTGCATTGCCACTCCCAAACCACCACACAGTGCACAGAAGACATCGCGGATTATGGCATTTGAACTAAAAAGACAATAAGTTATAATGATAATTATTATTTAGACATTCATATTCATAGTATAGGAAGTTACAAATAAATTAGTTAATAAGCAAGATTAATTCTTTTTAATTTCCTAAGGTTTACAAACAAAGTGCATTTCATTAGCTGACAACGAAAAACTAATACTCTTGTTATAAAAACACTAAGGTCAAGACTGTTTCTGAAGCCTTGTGAAATACGACAGAAAAGACTAGAAGTGACTTCTACACTTAGAACTAAGTCCATAGATTCAATATAACACAAGTCACTTTACATAAGTTAGCTGCCTCTAAATGTTTATAACACTTTTGTATAAACTATGAATATTATACTAGCCCACTTTTATAAACTTAAACATTCAACAACCTCGATGACACATTATAGTGATACCTCTATATCTCTGTCTATCAGTATGTTTACTCACAATTTAACTCATGACTCAAATAGGAAATGTACCATTTATGGCACCAAGTTATCTACGTTAATTATGTAAAAGTACTCACTTATTCTGACGAAATCAGCCAAACTATCCTTATGACACCGAGTGCTGCTCGTTATTGGAGTATTAGATTACATTTTCATAAAGAATAACTATCAACAACTATCACTTGCTCGCTACTGGTCATAACGTCCCCGCCATTTGAGAAAATTACACTTAAATTATCGTCGTACAGACTTTGCACACACACTCTCCTAAATACGATGAAATTATCACGAGTTTGCTTGAAATCATCTAAACTAATTAACTGTTCGCGAAACAAGTATCCACATCTCAACAATCGTCAATCATCAATAAAATTTGCTAAATTAATAATGACAGCTAGGTCGCGTTCAAAGCATACCAATTAATTGTGTTTATATGTTTGTAATATTCAAAATATCTCATCTCATCTCCAATTGTTTATACAATAACTATAGTAGTTTAACAATATTGTCGTAACGCATGACGGAAATAAGTTTTATAATAAAATATATTCTTGAACATTATATTTCTTTCATTATGGTGTCGTAGTATTCGGAACGTATTGAGAACGAAAGGAACGAATGAGGGAGTGAAGTTTAATTCATGTAAACGCGACTGAGCCTCACCGGTGATTGAATGATTGATTGAGGCTTGAATCGGCTTGATTTCCTACTACGCCGACGTCGCGCGTCGGTCGCCGACATCGGTCGAGTGTACAAATATTTTAGTTCTATGAAGTACCGCACTGCAACGCTATCGTTAGCGGCAGATCATTGACTACGCGACGCGCGTCGGTTTCACTCGTCAGCGGCGCGTACGTCGGTCGACTGACGCTATATGGAACAATAGGAGCGCGCTCACTGCGCCACGCCGACGCGCGACGGCTCAGCCGTACGAATTCATCCGTGAATTCTCATTTATGAATGAGTGTACATTGTACAACCATTGCCATGAACGTTGACACCGAACGAGTGATTTATGAGATGCGTGAACGACCTGCTATATGGGATTTATCCCATAATTTATACAAAGATCGGGATGCGCGGACACAAGCTTGGATGGAAATTCATGAAACGCTATACCCAAGTTACAATACTATGGAAGATACAAGAAAAAAGGAGATCAGTGAGTAGAACAGTGTATTAAACTAATATAGGTGCATTTCTAGGATTTTTTTAATAACACATACACGAACACCCAGACTCGGGACACACATCTGCGGATCGCACAAATATTTGTCCCGTGCGGGAATCGAACCCGCAAGCCTTAGTGCAGCAGTCCAATCACTTGGCCACTGCGCCAATCAGATCGCCAATTCATTATAAAATCCTATTTATTCATCAATTTATTATAATTTATTATTTTATTATTAAGTATCTAGGTTTAAAGAAATTTTCTCAAGGACACTGATGAGGAAAGTATTAAACATATAGATACTTATTAAAAGAGATATACCAATAGTTCGACCGTAGGTATATAGGTAGATAATGACTCAGAAAACGAATTTGTTTAATAATATCTACTACTAATTATATATATATGAGCCGTGTGGTATCCGGCCTAGAATTGACCACCCCCTTTCCTCCCGTGGGTGTCGTAAGAGGCGACTAAGGGAATATTCAGAAGATGGGCAGCAGCGTCTTATGTAACTCCACCACCAATACTGCGATCCCCAAGCCGCTTGCCAAGCGTGGGGATTATGGCAAACCCCCCCGCTTAAACGGGGAGGCCTATGTTCATCAGTGGACGTCTTTGGCTGATGATGATGACTACTAATTATAAGTGGCGTTCTAAGGGGGAGACGTTTGTCCAGCAGTGGACGTCTTCCGGCTGATGATGATGATGAACTATGTTGCTATTACTAGAATCAATATTCTTAAATGGTGTGTATTATATAAGATATTCAATATAAAAAATGTATCACAAGTGTATTGGTTTTGCCATGGTACAGAACCTTCTGGAGAAATAAAGTAGTTAGCCAAGGCGTCCCTTAAACTATCGCCGGAACGATCTAAAATGTTATTGAGGTTGTGTGAATTTTCTAAACCTCTTAATTATTGTTAGTGTCCTCAACACTATACCCATCACGTACTGCTAGCTTTGATTATCTCAATGCTGACCATGACCAATAAAGTCTTCAGAGGTCTATGAAATACTTGAAATTTATTTGACATTATACCGAAGGTAGATTTGATGTAATGTAGCGTCTTGCAAAATGTAACTACCGCCTTAGTAGTGAACTAAGGCGGTAGATTAATCGTCGCCTTTGAAATTTAGAAAACAATTAACAAATTACATTAATTAATTATTATTAATTATAAAGAGTACAGTACGGCCGGCGTATCTAGGCGGGCCTGAAGTTAGCCGATAAGCTGCGCAATGGATCTTTTAGGAACGAAATTGTCTACTGTGCAGCTAATCAGCTAACTTTAGGACCGCTAGGATACGTCGGCCGTACTATAATTATATAACTACTTTATAGTGCAAATCTACGTAAGAATTGCCAGTTAACAAAATCTGAAAAAGTAAATTCTAATACCCTAATACCTACTATATTATTTGCTTTTACTTTTTTTCCAGAGAAATTGGTGCATCAGCGTTGGAAGACAGCGAAAGATGCTTACATACGGTACGCTGCAAAAATTCTCAAAAAATAATGCTTCAATTTCTGGAGGCAGTAAGAAAAAGATGTACGTGTATTTTGATGAAATGATTTTTTTGGATATGAAGCATCAAGTTGAATCTGAGGACTTGATTCATACCGCGGATACGCCAAATTCAACAAATGAGAATTCAATTACAACTATTCTGGATACACCAAATACAACCATCCTAGATACACCAAGTACTACCATCCTGGATACACCAAATACATCGAATCAGGAAGCAATTTTGAAACCTCAAGTCAATACTCGACCACCAGAGAAAAGTGTTTCTAATTTTGCTAATAAGCCCAAAAATTCGCGAAAACGAACACACTCTGAGAATGATGATTTCGACAAAGAAATGATGCTAATGTAATAAATAATGACGACCTAGCTTTTTTTATGTCTCTTTTGTCCATAACGAAAACGTTTTCAATACATCAAAAATTGATTTTCCGCACAAAGTATTGAAAAAAGCTATGAAAATTGGAAATATGCCAAATCCATTTGAAAAAACAAATAGATCGGAGTCTGAACATTCGTACTATTCAGACTCAACATAATTATCCACTAGGATTCCAAAATGTTCCCGTAATTTGCTAATCCCAGAATTTCAGCATACATTTACTGTATACAATGTGCGTCCCACTACTTCTTACAGGACTGAAACTATGATTAGTCAAGGATACCAAACTCTTTCAAAAAACTCATTTTTATATCTACAAAAAATAATTAACAAAATCACAAAATATATAAATTATTATTGTTTTATTTTAACTATAGCCTTTGGTTTGATTTCCTCGTACGATCGTTGTACGGAAAAGTCGTGTGAAATATTAAATTGTCGTTCACGAACCTCATAAATCACTCGTTTGATGTCGACGTTCATGGTAACGACTGTAACGCTACGTCCTAGGTAGGCGGTTCAAAACGAACGCGATTATAAAGCGGTGACACGCGAATTCAATGCGATGCGGTGCGACGCGGCGGCTGTGTCCTACATGCATGCGAATCGTCTCGCACAGCCGACATTATAACCAAACAAAAACACGACGGCTCCGCATCCAGTTCGCGCAAAAATATCAAGCCAACTGATTGCGTTCGCTTCATTTCGCGCCGCTCCGCACCGCACCCCACGTGCGTTTGGTTTCGTAGGCCACTTCAATAGGTTTCGACTGTTTGTTATTTTCGCGCCGCTTCGCGTTCGCGTCTAGATCGCTCATGCATGACGTCGCGTAAGCGCATTTGCACACAGTGCGGTGCTTCATAGATATATGTATATTCGTACGCTCGACCGATGTCAGCGACCGACGTTAGCGTAAGAGGAAATCAAGCCTTATGACGACAGACAACTATGCGGACCTAAGCCGTAAATAAATAGACCTAAGAAGGTTGCGTTTCGTAAAAGTATTTTTTATTAACAATTTTTTTAACCTCCATTTCTTGACCTGGAACATACCTGGAAAAACCTAAAGGCTGAAACTTTGAATGCTGACATTTAAAAATATTTGTCTTATTCATTCAAAATAGAAATTGTGCCGAAACCCCCAGCTCCGGGTGCGTTTTGGGGGTATTTGTCATGTATCAGAATCATAGCGGAAGGAGGAGACAAGATTTTTTTTAGTCCAGAAAGAATTTTACTCCTCTTTGTTTTACTCCTGCGCGTATACACTGGTAAATAAAAAGACCCTGGCCAGGCTGGAACACTATTGTTTCAGCTCGCAAACGCTTAACTTAACCCTCAGCCTTAATAAATATTCGCCATTTTGAACGCAGCGAAAGGTGAACGAATGAAAATGAAAGCGTAAGCCGCCTGCCGCCTGCCCCGCCATGTTTTCTTTTATTGATATTGAATGAGACATGAATTGTGTGATAATTTAGGAATTCCAAAAAAAGTATACAAAATTAGTGCTCTTCGCCCAATAAACTTGTTTAATCAAGCCCTTAGGATGGCTTATAATAAACAATGTAAGTCAGAATACGCAAATAGTCTGTTTTTTATCCATAAAATAGTATTTTAGCCTGACACTTGGATCGACATTTTAATTAATTGCAATAATTTTGCGGAATAGGCTGATTCCGCTATAATTTACTATTTGTTTTTAGGTTAATAGCTTTACTAAATATTGAAAAATCAGCTTATTAGTTCGTCTAGGTTTCGTGTTCCATTGCAAATGTTAATTTCGATGACAAAGTGTTATGTGCAGTGGTTGGTATTGATTTCTTCCAGTTAAGTATTAAGTTTATCTGAACCAGCCCGCCTAGCCTCCAAGTTAGTGATACTGTACTGTACACATAATTGTAATTGAATTACCTACTAACTTTATCGCCACTACTGATATCAAAGTTGACTTAAAGTGTAATTGAAAGATTGCTATGTTTATTAATTGTATATACCTGTACATAAGCAGTTGAATTGGTTTCTCTAATATATCAGTACAGTGCAGCAAGAGACATTAAACATAATTTGGCTCCTATAACCTATTTATTATTGAAAGATCTCAGACTCACTTAAAATATGATGAAATGCACCGACAAGTCAGTTTTAGAAATATGGCGTTTTATAGAGCTTATTGTTTGTTAAATATGTACCAAATAAATAATGGCACCTATTAAAATCAAATTAAAAAAGATATATTTTTATGTAAAATCTATTGAAAGTCTTACCACCTAATAATTTGTTCTTGAAGGTTAGTTTGAAATTAAGGTAAGACATTGCATACGTAGCTTTGTAACTATCCTCTTAGTGTTCTAAGTTATTAAAATCTTTGAACTTTTAAAAGTAGTATAATCTGCAGTACCTAAGGAAATCTATAGAAAAATCACATAAAATAGATAAATGATTTTATTATTGGCAGATAACACAAGATTTTCCGGTCGCTACAATACCCCAGGACAATTCGTGTCTGCAGGAGAGGTAAATATGTCATTAAAATATTAAAAATCTCTAAAATAATAATAAGTTCTGTTATATGTAATGTATTGATATCACTGTAAATCATCAATTACATAATAGGTAGTAATTATAATTTTTCCTCCAAAACATAGTTGTCAGGTAATAAAGGAAAGTATAAATATTGTGTATAATAATACAAAGTTTGAATAAGTTACCAAATTAATCTTATCTATATAAAATATTCTATTGAATTTAGATAACATATTAAATATAAAACCACTCCCTGATAAAAAAATAAAACAAGGATAAATTGAAATAAAAACAAAATGTCTGTTACCACAGTGCTATGCCGAGCCCCGAGAGCCCTGGTACTGGCCAATAAAGTCTAAAGCTACTCTCTGACTGAGCTTAAGGCCTGAACATCTTCTCTGAGCATCATATGAGGTGAACACAAGGCACACACCTTGAGTACCATCCCTTACGGTGTTTGGAGCCCACCAGGGCTTTACATCTTTGAGAATTAACTTATGCCTGTGGTGAGACTTTACCAAGATGTTGATGCAAGACGCTCAGAGGGTAGCTATGTGGTTTGAGAAAGCAGTATGGTCATGAAAATACAATTCATGAACATACAGCATTCTCTAGACTTAAGTAGACGTAAGCTGCTCCGGATTTCTAACATGTGACAACCCTCTGAAATTGTAACTGGTAGTTGGAAGCATATACCATATGGTTCCATTTTTAAGGAAGGTAGGGTTGCAATTTTACTGGGTGACAGACATGATAGGAATATGGATGTTGATGGGTGATGTGAGCCCACCATCACTGAGTATGAGGAGATGTTAGAATGCTTTGTTGTTACAATTATACATTGTTTATTTTTTACCCTATTCCTGTAGCTTTCTTCCAACACTTATTTTCTCCTTATATTTTTCGTCTATGTATTGGGCAATGTTTACCAGTAGTAGGCTGTCCCTTCTGTTTAGTTGAGTGTGTGTTGACGAATGGATGTAGTGAGTGAGTGGTGGAGCGCATCGCCCACACGGCTGAATGACGCCAGTTGGTGTCGGGCGCGCCGCAGCCGGGGGGCTACCTGATGCAGTCGCGCCAAACCCCGCCCTTCGCTAAACTCTACTCACCAGTGAGTACGCACCTACCTTCATTATGTTACTGCGACTTTAGTGCGTTTGTTCACTCAACAGGCTCAAAAAAAAAATAGCCCTTATTAAAAATACATAGAGCTTTCCATGGACCAAACTGCCGCGCACGCGCAAACACAGTGTACAAACGCACTTGGCAGTAAGAGTAGGTTGGATTGGTTACTTGGGAGTGTAAATGTTGTGGTCGGTTGAAGGGGTAATGCCTGTTTTTAATGAGTACTATGTCGACAGTCGTTCGGTCAGGCGCCGCGGAAACAGTTGCCGCAGAATGTGCAGCCGCAGCCGCAGCCCACCCCGCAGGTGAGCGGGTAGCTTTTGTTGGTACTCTGTGTTCACTGATATGGCTTTGAATTTTCAATATACAAGTTGCCTGCATATTAGCATAATGTGCAGACAACTTGTACTGGTTCCCACTTGTTAGTGGTTCTGAACGCGATACTGTTTACTCACTATTCTTCCGGTAACAACCACAAATGGTTAAACGACGTTTAGACGAAGATATTTACGACATGAGACTAGTTCAGAACTGTAATAATAAATAAATAATTATGTGATGTGGTGTTTATCACTTATAATAGCCACAGCCAAAAGAGGTTGAAGAGGAGATGAAGGTTGACACGGAGATGGCGCTGGCGGTCCCTAAGAACGAGGGCGCTGCGGTTGTACGGCCGCACTGGATGAAGAGCAAGCTACCTGGAGGTGAGGCCCTGACTAGTCTTGTGGTGTTTAGAACTGAATACAATGAGGTTAGAGGCCATCTTTCATGCGGACCACACGGTCATCCTCACCTATGTTGGTTGATGACTAAGTCTTTGAAAGGGTAATGAACTTTGAATGCTGGCTAGAAGTCATTAGGTCTACCTGCATGTGTCATTACAAAACAGATAATTAAAGTCAAAGTTAGAAACTTTTTATTTATGTAAGCTACTTACTGGAATAATCAAAATCATTCCATTAATTAGTACTTAGATATATGTATGACAATTCTACTGATACATCACATTAAATCTAATCACTTAAATTAATTATATTGTGTTGTTATCTTACAATTGTAGTGAAAAAAGTAAGCAACAAGGAGCGGCGTCGTCGACAGAATGAGAACCTGCGGCGGCTGCTGACGCCTAAGAACGCGCTCATGGTGCTCAACGAGATGATGCCCAACGAACAGGTGACCAATGTGAGTGAGCACTCTTATGGCAATACTCTGGAGGTACTGGTACTGATGGCCGTGTTGGACTGTTGGCACTGCCGGGCTGAAATGGGACAGAATTTGTATGGTGTCGTGGAGACATTAATTGTTACTGGCATTATGTATAAATGTTTATGAAGACAGTATTATGTGATGGCCAAGTTATTTAATTGTAGTAGAACGATTTTAAGGAGGCGATATTTAGGTAAATGTTGTGTGGGTCCTCCTGCAAAAGCTGCCGGCCATGGACTCGCTAGATGGCGTTGTAAACAATGTTTTCAACTCACTTAAAATCTACCCTTATTGCCACATTAGACTGTAATATCATCTGCTCGTTGTTTTTGTAATCGACTTTTGTATGTGGGTTGCAAAACAAAGTAGTTAATTATATAATGTAATTTCGGCAGCAATTCAAAGTGGAGCCGTCCGCCAACAACCAGTACTACAAGGCCGCGAACACTCACAGCTTCTGTGCGGACCTCACCATAGACGGGAACAGCTACAAGGGCTATGGTATGTTACAGTTATCGCTAGAGGCAGTGCGGTCAGGCACTTCGAGATATACTTCACAAGAATCGTTTTACAAAATTCATTCAAGGAATTTTCTACAGATGGTGATGTACTATTAGTTGTTTATTTAAATATACGATTAGTATACGTTACATTTTAGTTGACGATGATATTTTAGTTTTTCAACAGTTTCGTGACAAGCGTTTTTTAAAATGGATAATATGTAAAACATGATTGTTGTCATATTTCAGGTGAAAATAAGTTGATGGCTCGCAACGCCGCGGCCGAGCAGGCGATCCGCGACCTTATCATAAAGAAGATGAACAAAGCGGTCAACAGCGACAGCGGTGAGTTCTCAGAGGAGGCGAGCGGAGGTACTGGACATTCTAATGATGCACGCTAACGATACTACGGAACGAATGTTGTGTGTAGACGCTAGACGCTTCCATTACTAGCTTTACTGTGTTTATAGTTATAGTTTTTATAGTTGCTGGAGCCCAGAGGTTTATGCGCAAGGTTGTGACGTCTAATCCTAATGCAGGCAAGTACCTGTGTGACTTTGTCTATGTCATAAGTAGATACCCATTTCGATAATTGGATTCAACTGCTCACAAAAATTTATATAAAATGTTAGAAATCTTAAATTATTTTTCTTTGTCTTTTTAGTTTTTGGTTCTAGCAATATGTAGTATTATTGTTTGCAGTAGAATTATTGCGTGTGCTAGTTTATCTGTAGTTGAAACATATTTTGTTATACCTATAGTAGATAAATAACCTGAGTATAAGTGATAAGTCAGCAACTGGTTATGTTGTCTGACTGCCCAACATGTGTGATTAAGTGTCACTACTTGTAAAGGTGAATTTATGGTACCCCATTGGACGCCACTCGGCTCGTCGGAGACCTACGAGTATATTTTTATAGATACGACTGCCTAAAAAAAGAGTTTAATGTTTTTTCCATTGTGTCCTCTGTTCCATGAATATTGTCGCTTCCTATGGTCATAGGCTATTGTGGTTTATAATTTGGTGTAATGGTTTTATAGTAGAATCATTATAGGTACTTAACTAATTACGGAATTTAAAAAAATAAGTTCACGGTCAGCTAAGTGACTGGAAGTATATATAGTGTCAGTGTAGTCAGTGTACCCTCCCGCCCGCAGGCTCGGTGAACGGCGACGGCGGCGCGGACGAGGAGGCGCTGCCCATGATCCAGCTCGCGTCCTTCGCGCTGCACAAGCTGTTCACCGAGTGGGAGTACGACGGACACAAGGTGCCGCAGCTCAAGCCCTCCTCGCTCTCCGTACGTATACCTGTGCAGTGTACACCTGCCGCCGGCTGGAGCCCACGTGAGCTAACCCCCCCCCTCCCGCAGACGTCGGAGCCGACGCTGGAGCCTCCCAAGAAGCCCAAGGAGCTGCCGGCGGCGGCGGGCGGCATGCACCCCTGCATGCTGCTCACCTACATGCGGCCGCACCTGGAGTACCGCGAGCTGGCCGTGGAGGGCGACCGCCCGCAGAACATGCTGTTCACTATGGGCGTCGACGTCGACGGGAACACCTACATCGGGAAAGGTGCCTACACAGTTACACACACACCACACACCTTATTTATCACACTGAGCGCTATCAAGTATCACTTTCATCTAAATTTTATGTTTTAATAAAGAGTCACTACATAAAGCCATAAAAACAATACATTTCTCAAACCCGAAACGGTTAATAATAACAAGCCCGATTGTTTCCAGCCCCCAACAAGAAGGAGGCTCGCAAGTGCGCGGCCAAGGCGGCGTGTCAGGCGCTGTTCAACGTCACGTTCGAGGCGCAGGCCATCGGCTGTGTCGGCTTCGGTGCGCAGGCGCAGTAGGCAGACCTACACCGTGTCACTCTCTTTGCCCTTATTCACTATTCTCGGGCTTTACAGATAATTCGGCTACAGAAGCATATATTTTAGAGAAAGACATCAATTTACCGTTTAATGTATACTATTAAACGTCGGGAGAGAATCGAGTACAAATTGAATGATACACCACCATCTTTTTCATAATATAGGATATATTTTTTTCGAAATTAGGTACTTATTAGGTACAATACAAATGAATTGATCGTTTTATTGCGATACGTATACATTGACACTACTAAGCATGTATCATATTTTAAAACACATTGCTAATGTATTCATATTTCTTTGCGATACGTCTTAAATAGTATTTAATGAGATGTAAAACGCACCACGTATTCCAACAGAATACGCGTAGCTGAACAGAGAGCGTGTTGAGAGCACTACATATTTTACACGAATTACATATTTTATGTTTTATAGATCGTTAATCTAAATGGAATCATTAGGAGATCCTTTATATATCTTTTATATCCTTACAATAATATGTACAGTGGTCCGTTTGTTGGATGGGTTGTAGATAATTTACTACGGACGTCTGCCAATAGGAAACTTAGGCCGAGTGGTTATAGTGACGGGCTATAGCGAGCGCTGTGTGTACCCAGCGGATACGGACTACATACATAATTATAATATTTCATTCATAACTCTTGATGTATGTAGGTTTAATGTATAATTATATTTTTAAGTAAACTTTCTATGAAATTAAACTCATCCCTCTTGGACATAATTAATCAATTAAAAATGAAATGTGATCGTATATTGTTAGATTTTCGTCAGATACATTTATTTTAATGATCAGTCGTGTGTGCGACTGTGTAATATTAATTTGACTATTTATAATGTGTAGTAACACTGAAATACATGGACTTACCAAAATAAATATTGTTTTATTTGTATTTTGCTATTTTTTGATAAAAATACACATACATGTGAGAAATGCGTCACAAAATCATGACATGGAACAGAATTGTAATAACGTTGGATGTAAATAAAAGAGTTAGCTGGACATAACTACATTTAATAACATTTCGAATATTGGTGTACTCGATCGAAACGCACGTTCATCATAAAAGTCAGAAGTTCGATATAAAAGTGGCTTGGAAATACTTGAAACAGTACTTGATTCTTCGCTGAATGCTACTTGGAGTTTGAGAACACTGGGCAAACATGGCGAAGACATAAGTATAAATAAAACAATAACGCTTAAATTAATAAAGTAATACATTCAGCGAATAAAAGCCCGACCACATACAGACACTATCTATATTAATATGAAATAAAATGTTATAATAATTATCCAATTAACGGCTAACAAAATAAAAATATAGAATATCTAAAGATAGCATAACACAATAAAGTGTTCTCAGATAACTATGTACCTGATCGGGCTAACACAGTAAGTACCTACATGAGACAGACTTGAGTGCAGCACAATGCCACAGCTACACATTACTCAGTCTTAGCAAATGCTACGCTCGACCTAAACTCGCCCTAGCGACGAACTGACGTTGGACCTACCATCTGATGGTGAAGAACTGAACTGTACTAAGATATCTCCACGTACGACTCTTAGATGTACTGCCTAAGCTAATGGCAGGTCAACCACTGGCAATCGGACGCGGGTAGGTCATTATTAATATTAGTTACCATATCGGCCTGTCATCGGAATATTCAATTTAACAGTTACATAATGTCACCAACGAAAATAGTAATTATATACAAAACAAATAAGTTATAGGTAGTGACCACTGTCTACTAGTTACTATTGTATTGGGACATTATTCCCTGATGCATTCATCACCTGTCTGAGTAAATAATGACATTAGTACATTATGTACCTAATAGTTGCAAAACAACGGAATGTTATGTAGGGGGGAACAGTGTTGCATGTTTAGGTACTAGAAAAAGGTACACACATTTGTATTGCTATATAAAAGGAGGTTACATGATTAGTTTATTTTGACGTTTCCATCACACCTAATAAAATGTAATATATTTTCTATAATATTGGAAGGGCAGTTGAGCCTAATATTTTATCGTCTAGTTAAATTATCGTTTAGGCTTGCCGTCTACTTGGGCAAGATTACATTTATTTAACCAAATAACTGGTTAACCACATAGTGAACTATAATAAAACTCGCCAGTTAAAATGTATGTACATTAAACGTTATACAAAACTTGAGAACTACGTATAAATACTTAACTAATGTCTTGTAAAGTATAAGTATAAAAACCATTAAGTGTAGAAAAACAACATAATACAAAACAACAGTATAAAACTTAATACAACGGACTAACAACCTGGCAATACTGAACTTAATGAAACACTTAATTAATGGCGCAACACTAGGAAATAGTAATAGAAGGTCAACTTCACACAATGCGATTCAAATCAGCAAAACACAATTAATAATAAAATATAAGTCCAGATCACAATGTTTGACTGCTGTATTTTAATATCATTTTAGTCTTACTTGTAGCAAGTAGTCTGTGTTGTTGTTGTCAAGTGGGCCTTCTGATTTGTGCTGTCTCGGGATGCATTTAAAATATTTCGTTCGGCACTTGTTATAATTATGTAGAAAAGTCTGTTAGTTACTTATTTTACCATTAGCCAGGGATTGCTATGGCTATACCTGTTTAGTCAATCAATATTAACTTAACTGATGCAAATAATAAATTATGATTATTTATTAGTTCCTAAATTATCTCCATCAAAAATGATATTGGATTGTTAATGTATTTGTAGAGTAATACAAGTTGTGATAATATAATTAATCTAAAATAAGAATACCTACGCGGTCTTTGAACTTGGCTTGTATCAACTGCAATCCTGAGCACTTCGCATCTAACTAAACTAAGTTTATAAGTATCTTCTTTACATCAATAATTTGGACGCCAACGATTCGAAAAGCACGTTCATATGATTCTCAACATTTTATTTATATTAAAAGGATCACTTTCTTAGACGTTAGAGCCACAAAAATAAATTTAATTAAAAACGTCAAGTCGACGGCTACGCTCGGCCCCCGAGGGCCCTAGTTCCTCTAATGGACGAAGATCTAAACTACCGAGATTAAAACTAGTTCACAACAGCCTGTAGGTCCACATGGACAGCGGACTCTGCAGCAGCGCCAGGTGCGGCGGCTCCTTCCCGCCCACCACCAGCATGTGCAGCTGCTGGCTGTCTCCGTTCCGGGGCGCGCTTCTCGCCCGTTTCTCACTTAAATCCTGGAGCTCGATGTCTCCCGGACCGACCCCTGAATCCGGAGTGAGTGCGGCCCCAAGATTCCTCACATCAGGGCCCAAGTAATGCGGGTTGCTGAAGCCAAGCGAGTTCCCGGATAGCCTGTTGACCCGCTCCGCGCTCGCGTAGTCGGAGGTGGAGAGCTCCGCGTCCTCCTCGTCGGTGATGACGGTGTCCTTGGTGAACCGCACGGACGCGGACTTGGGGATGGTGACGACCGTGACCTTGCCCTCGACCTTCACAGACGAGATGCCATCCTTCTTCTTCATACTGTTGATTTCACGCCGCACGTCTTCTTCTTCTTCGGAGTCTAGGTACACCAGTTTGGTGGCCTCCACGGGCGACAGCACCGGCGTGGGGAGGATCATGTCGGCGAAGTCGGGCACCGAGATGGGTTCCCGGGCTATCTCCGCGCGGTAGTCGGGCGCGCCGCCCCCGCGCGGGCTCTCGCCGCCGTCGGCCGGCATCCGCTTGTCGATGACGTAGGCGGAGTGCGACTTGCTCAGCGCGGCGGCCTCCTGGCGCACCAGGCTCTCGGTGGAGTCGCGCTCGGCGGCCAGCACGCTGTAGGAGCAGCGCGCCGCGCGCCGCAGGTGGAACGACGACAGCTTGGAGATCTCCCGCAGCAGGCTGGCCGGCGGCTCCGGCCGCGCATGCGCACCCGCGCGCGCCTCCGAGCCGGTGCGGCCCGCCGGCGCGGAGCGCACGCGCGGCGGGACCGACGGGATCAGCAGCGCGCAGCTGTCCACGCGCGGAGATGGCCACTTCAGACCCTGGATTATACGTTCCCAGGTTTCCGTTGCTAAAAATATAAAACGAAGATACATAAGAATGATTGTGTACACCTTATTAATCGCGCTTGTTCCTTAGAGTATACAATATGTCTTTTAAATTACGATTCCAGATATAAAGGATAAGTCCGGAAAGTTTAAATTCCGTATAGTCACTAGCAAAACTAATATAGTGAGCGGCATTACCGAAGTGGAACCTCCAGAGCTCGTTGGTGCAGTGTCCGTGCGTCTCCCCGCCGAAGATGTAGAGGTGCGCCCCCGCGCGCAGCCCCGCGTGCCCCCAGCGCGCGCCCGGCGCCGCACGCGACGCGCCGCGCACCGCGCTCCACACGCGCGTCACTGCGGGCAGGACGGCGCAGGCGTACAGGTTACAGAGGGATATTAAATAGACAGCGACACAGTTACGCCTTTTGTGATGCTGCGCCGGCTGCCATCATTTTTAAAGCAAAAATACAAAAACGTACGCAAAACATACACATACACATACATATTTCAGGCATTTCTTCTCGATGGCAATACGAGCGCGAGACAGAAAAAAAAATACATATTTAGAATTTTTAAGAAATAGTCATATACGCATTCTTCAGCAACATGTTGCGACTTAATTATTATCATCTTGTGAATTTGTTCGAAAAAAGATTTTGTGTGTTAAATAGAAGAGTGGTGAACTCACTGGTGTCGTAGTACCACAGGTCGCTACAGTCGCGCAGATCGCACTGGCCTCCGTGCACGTACAGGCGGTTGTCGTGCAGCGCGGCCGCGTGCCGGTGGCGCGCCGGGCCCGCGCCCACCGTGCGCACCTGGTGCCACGACTGGGACTCTGACACGACAACAAACAACAACACATGAACATTTATTTTAACCTAGCTTCCACCAGTCAAATTATTTTCTACTTTCCTTGAATACCTATTAAATAGACGAGGGACTATGACTTAAAAGGCGATTTATACAGAAAATACTATTTAATTAGGTTCAGCGATTTAGCCGTTAAAATGTGACGCTCAAAAAATTGAGTAACTATAAGCAGCTTCTGATTACGAGCACCCATAGATCAGGTAATTACTCTCACAATATTAGAAGCCAATAAACATCTCACTTTATTATGATTGCAACACTTGTTATTTAACTTTATGTCGAAATTGAGTGTGACCTATTTTTAAACTCTGTCCCAAATAAGAAAGTGTCTCTAAATTATTCACCATAATGAAACGCCCACAGCTCGTTAGTGGACCCTCTCAAGTCCTTATATCCTCCGTATATGAGGAGGCAGTCCTTCAGCGCGTGCGCCGAGTGCCCCCGCCTGCCGCGGGGCCCCAGGCCTCCGTTCCTGGGCTCTCGGGAGCCCCGCCGCCTCAGGGTTGACGTGTAGTTCGACTGGCCTGGCAGCTTGCGCCAAATCTGGGTCTGTGAAATTATTATAAAACACCAATTAGTTCATCCTCAGCACGTGCTCATGGAGTGCGGTAGCGTGACAGACCAACGGGCACGGATTCTCCAGTGTCCCGCATCGTTACCGGAAGTCTACAGCAACGAGCTGGGATGGTGGGATTAAAAGAAGAAAAACAAAAATCACGTTGGTACAATGTCCCAATCAAGTGGCTAAGTGCAGAAAATGCCCAGCTAAACTAAACTAGTTCATCCTGAAGGTGTTATTTATCGTTCTAATAACTGCTCTGCTAAAAATCTTAAGCGAGGAAACTTTGGCTTTATGTTTAGCATATTTGTAATTATATGTTCCCACAATACGGGGGTATCGACCAAACTCCTTACAGTTCTCCTCCAAGAACAAACTGGTTCGTCCTTGGAGGAATAAGCATTATTTAGCATAAGGTCGCGTGCTCACGTGGTCGCATTACAACCATTGTTCTGAGAGCACGCGATTCTATTCAAGCAAAGATATGTTTAGAACAAGTTTCATAAAGCAGGCGTAGGCGCGCATAATAAGGACCGATTAAGAATAGACTGATAGGAGCCGCTATGGCGAAGTGTTAGTGAGTTATTAATAGTGGAGGGACAATCTGTTTGTTTTGGGAAAGAAACTAAAAATAAATCTTTCTAAGAATATAGAGGACAGCGTATAACCAGAGGAATATTGTAGATGTGTGCTCTGCGTAATGTATAGAGAACAAAGTCGTGATGTTATAACATAAATATTCACAAAATGTGGTGGTATACAGCTTGGTTATAAAAGTTAACCAAGTAAATAATTGTGGATACTGTAATATTTTGATTGTTGTGCACGTTCATTATACAGGTAAATACTAGTCCGTAACCTATGAAATGTTATGTTTAAAGTATGTATATAAATAAGTATAAAGACTGGTATAAAAGTCACTTCATTGACCTGTTTGTGGTAGTTTAAGCATTGTTTCAAACCATTAAACCGTATTACGACTTACGAATTTTATGTTATAACGTTACGTTGGCATCGCAAGTAAGCATAATGTTATGTTGATATCGTAAGAACAAGCTACTTGGTTCTTTGATTATTTTAAGGTCCTACTAAGGGTTCCCAAAATCCTTCTTTGCTGATGTTGGTGCAGAACAATAACAGAAAAGCTGAAAAGGTATACTTCGGTGCTATATAAACATTATAAAACCGATTTAGACCACCCTGTATATCTTGTTTTGCTAAACAATTTAAAATTAAAATTTGCTCGGGTCCATCATTTTTCAAATTTCCTTTATCAATTAAGATTCCAGCTTAGCATGGGCAACATGCAAAAATGACACCAAAAGTCATATAATTTAAAATTAGTCGGTACTCGGAACTACTTGAAGTAAAAATGTGTTTACACTTAAACGGTAAGACCAACCTTTCAAATATTTTAGATATTCTAAAATATACCTACATAAATATATGTGTTATATATTTGTAGGCAGCTGAACCAATACCCACCACACGATCAGCTACCTCTAAATATTGAATGCGAACATAAATAAGTCTCCCGTACACCTGACAGGCACCATTGATTTGTGTGTAGATTTATTCAGATGTGTGCACGAGTTATACGCTAACTGGGTATGGACCCCATAAAGTACCTGCTTCGAGTTATATTGCTATTAAGATGTGTCGTGCGTTTTGCTATCGTATATATTGTCTTCGTTCTTGTTTTCTTCAATGTTTTTTCATTTGTTGTGTATATAGTAAGTAGTTGACAATTCGAGTGTCATTGAATGAAACTAAATCTATTAATACAATATTTATCGCTATACTATGATGGAAAATGAATAGATGCACCCAACAAGAAAGTACCTAGTGTGAAATACAGAAATCTCAGTGAATGCAACAGAGAAGTAATTAAATATAAACTCGCCTCAGTATCGTATATCCAGAGCGGCGTCTCGTTGGAGAGCGCGCCGGCCTCTCCCCCGAACACGTAGATCTTGGACTCGTGCGCAGTGGCGCTGTGCTCCTGCAGCGCCGGCGGTGGTTCGCCACGACACTCCATCTTCTCCCATTTACCAGTAGCTGGAAAACAAACATACTTACAGTTGGTATCAGTGCTTTTGTACTGGTTTTACATTTCGATGAGACGATAAGTTTGTCGGTTTTAATACTTCGAGAACTAGGGGAAATGTTAAAGTTTGAATCGTATTTAACTGTAATAAAAGTTTAGTCGAGTTCAATACAGGATGCCGGGTAAGCAATTGAAAATAGTTTACCAGAAAGCAGATTTTAAATTGGGTCACCGCTAATAATAGGATACCATAAAAACTTTGATTGTAGGAGTGAATCACCGAATAGTAATCACCGCTGACCATAAATGTTCGCTTTTAGTAGAAAGGTTGCTGATGCGTTTTTATGACACAATGCGACCTCCCCACAGTCCCCACACTGTAAAGATTATGATGTCGTGTTTTGGACGTTGGGATTGATAATTCAGATACGACTTAACTATCTTACACAGATAACTTATTATCTGTTTTTTTACATAAAACTTAAGATTTTTTTATTGCAGTAATATTATTAAATATATTATATTATTACTTAGTTTCTCGCAAGTTCGCAACACAGCAATCGGCATACATATTATGGTCTAAATAATTATATTATCATCTAAATTGTCCAACAAATTAAATGATACCCCTCTGAGTCCAAGCGTCAAAG
Organism: Abrostola tripartita; assembly: GCA_905340225.1. Taxonomy (NCBI): domain Eukaryota; kingdom Metazoa; phylum Arthropoda; class Insecta; order Lepidoptera; family Noctuidae; genus Abrostola; species Abrostola tripartita. The sequence continues at coordinate 12,823,459 of HG996499.1, forward strand.
ACCTTGATCTTCATCTCGACTCTAACCTTAGTTGGCGACCCCAAGTCGCCAATGTTAGTCAAAGAGTGACAGGAACCTTACGAGCGCTTTATCGTCTAAAAAACTTGTTGCCTGCTCACACAAAGGCTATGCTTATGCAGACTTTGGTTTTCCCCATAATCGACTATGGTGATGTTTGCTATTTTGACCTGAATGCTGATCTGCTCAATAAACTCGACAGACTTCTAAATAACTGCATTCGATTCGTTTTCAATCTCCGTAAATATGACCGACCGATCTGCGTATCGGTCGCAACTGAATTGGTTGCCTATCCGCCAACGCAGAAACATGAGGGCATTGACCACCTACTTCATATTATTTCTGCCACACTCTCCTACATACCTTACATCTCACGTTCACTATCTCTGTGACAACCACAATAAGCATCTACGTTCTTCCAGTAATCGTCTCCTTCAATGTCCCTCTCATCGCTCTGACTTTATTCACTCTACCTTCTTCATTCAGTCTATTCTTCTTTGGAATGCGCTCCCTCGTGAGATCAGGATGATAAACAATCGGCTAAACTTTAAAAAAATTATAAAAAAATACCTACTCGACAAGTCATCGACGGATTCATAATATATCTCCACTACACTATGGATATTATTATATTGTATGTATGTATTTATGTATGTATTATATTTCTTAGAGTATTATAATATATGTATGTATTTTATTTTCTCTCTTTCACAACTGTTTGTGCATCTACCTTGTTTTTATCTCTGCACTACCTCAGGTTCGACTGGTAGAAAATGCCTAAGGCATTAAGTCCGCCTTGTACACATCTGTACTGAAGTATTAAATAAATAAATAGATACGTCAAAAGTTATCATGCTTTATTATATTATATAATAACCATGTTTGCAAAACCAGTATTAATTACGGTAGAATGTGATGGCCTCAATGTATGTTCTTTCAACCCTGTAACCCATGTTCTTGCAAATAAATGACTTTGACTTTGACTATTATCACGTTATCGCATTTCCCATAATTAATTAATTCAATTCATCTTGATAATCTGTCAAACTGGTATAAACCTCAAACATAAATATGAATCAAAACAATCGCGTATTTCCATTACAATTATCAAACAAAAGACTCATTTGGCATTCCTTAAGCGAAAAAGTTCAGCAATACTAATTAGCGTTTGACTCGGCTGATGAGTGTCGACCTAATTAAACGTCAGTTGGAGGGAACATCTGACGCTGCGAGGAAGAAAAGACACGTTTTTGTTGAGAGCACTCCATTGACTGCTAACGACAGCCTCTTTGAATCTCTTGGAGTGTCATGTTCAGGCCGGTGTTCTTCAAGGAGCACAGTTGTGTCCTGAAACCTGATTAAGATGGAGTATTGCCTTGTTGGAGTTTTGTGTTGTTATCATCACTTTCCGTTATGATTTATGTTGGTATTCGACATGAAGAATGGATATGTTTGTTTCAAATGTATGTGATAAATGTATTGATCTATGTGCGGTATGCTTTACTCGATACACATAAATTCGTCAAATGAATTCGCAATATTTTGTAATTCTTTTGATTGTACCGTTACTATCATAACAGTTTTTAGGTTCCTAACGAGTATTGATAAAAAAAATTTCAATAATACCAGAGATATATAACTTCATTGTTAGTTGTTACTAGCTGATATCTTAGTGTAACTTCTTGTACTCACCCAGGCTGTACCGCCAGAAGTCCCGCAGCGGCACGGAGCCGCCGGCGCCGCGCCCGCCCAGTATGTACACATAGCCGGCCAGCAGCGTGGCCGAGTGCTTGCCGCGCGCACACGGCACCACGCGCCCGTTGCTCCCGCCGCTCTCCACCGAGCTCCACATCTCATCTGCTGCAGACAAATACACAAACATTACCTAAAGGGGATTACTTTTATTTGTTAATAATGTTTAGTAAATAACAATACACATACGACATTTTATTTACTATAGGTCAAACGGAACTGATCAAAGGGCTTGCTATATTAGTTACATTTTCAGTGGGAAGGTATACAAAATAAGATTGACATTTTTTAATCTCCAATATTGGATTTACTGAACCTAACAACATTCTGGGAAGCGTATAAACGGGATCAAAGGCATATTATGCCCTTCAAATTCAACAAATTCAAACGAAACATAAAATTGTACGCTCGAAGGCTTGCGACAAGGTAAACCACATTGCGTCTTTCCCTCTTCTGTAATCGGAATGTTCCGACTTCAAAGTCGTATCCCTTCGAATAAAATGCATTACTCCCCTCCTATGTGCATAAAAATCAGCAACTAGTCGTCGCGTGGGGCAGATGAAATGCTCGGCTCCCCCAGGGCTCCTTGCCGGGACCCTCGCTCCGAACTAACGTCTATAAGTATTACTTATTGCGAATGATGCCCTTCTTGTTTCGCGTAGGGACATGTTTAGGAGTTATCGTTTACAATGTGTAAATATTAGTTAGGAAGGAAGTGGCTTTGTGGAGGTTAACTAAGTGGCAATAGTCATCGTGATACAGAGAAGTCATGACGAAAGTATACAATTGTTATACACCTGAAGCTACATAAATTAATACCAAGTTAGATAGTCAATAATTAATCAAACCGAGCTATCACACTTAAGTAACCTTTAACCAATAATTAATTTAACACTTACGCAAACACTAGAAAAAAATTAATCTATATCAGAATGAGGTAGTCATTCCTGAATTTTTTCATGATTTTTTTAAACTTATCTTTATATAAATTGTTAATGAGTTTAGCATTTGGAACTAGTACAAGCAACGAAATAACTATGTTTTACTTCCATATCTCCTATATACTTATAAATAACTACCTAACTTTTATAAACTTATAATCTGTAACTTAATAATCAGTAGGTGCAATATATAAAACTACTAGTTAATATTCTCCAACGTAACCTACGTTAGTATGTACTTAGAAACCGCAGGAATTAATAAATTAAAACATAGTAAAGTGAAAAGCTATCCTCAGTATGCTGGCCGGCCGCCAGTATTCTGTAGCTAGTTCGATAGACGGTAGCCAATGGTTCAAGGGTGGAGAGCTGAAAATAAAATACCTTTTCTATTTTTTACGATGCTCAACAAACTTTTTGGTGGTACAGAACATATTTAGAATGTTGCGTCTCTATTAGGTAATAGGTACAAGAAATTATAGAAACGGCCATAAAGAAACTAGAGCGTATTCCATTCCATAAGGTACTTTACAACTTAAACGTTAAATAATAAAAATTTTGGTGTATAATATGAAATCATATCAAAACGATATGATAATCCAATCTGGTATGTTGGCAACATGAAACCCCAATACGACAATGCCACAACCCTTCTATATTAAGACGTATGGCTTCATAAATGTCCATCCATTTTCTTAAAGGTTCGTTTATTTTTCGCATCAAATATTTAGCCCGATAGCCCTATAATTAGTCCCAGTTCAGCAACCCTTTGTTTACCACGTGACTTGTTTGACAATCTTGCTGAGACCCCTAGCCGAGGTCGTGTTGGCACTCTTGTACGTGGAAAACAAAAACATAGGGGAAAACCGGAGGGTCTCACTACAGCAGTCGGGGTAAACGAGACGACGGTAGATGTGTGTGATCAGGAATGACTTGTGTATAGACTTATCGGCTCCTGTTTTACTCGTTAATGCAAACATGAGTGGTAGATTTTGCTTACCTTTTAAAGGTTGGAGTTTTAATTAGACTTTTACTGGAGATACCAAATAATAACATTAATTTATTTACCTAACAAACAAATGGTAACCATAGAAGTAGAGTTTTATTAACACCACCGATATAGTAAGTACAGAAGGACAATCATACGACGACCTATTTATCTTACGGCACACATTATAAGTTGGGAAAGCCACTTAAAGTCCCATTAACCAAAAATTCACGTTCGTTGGCAGCGTTTTCAAGGGCGACAGGAATCGCTGAAGTTTAATAGATAATTTCAGTTTCGCCAAAACTTTAATGTCTTACTCAACTTTTATATTATCGAGGCAAATTTATTTTCAACTTGATACAACTTTGTCAAATTAAGTTATCACAACTTCCTGTACTTGAAAATCTTGAAACAATTCTTAAGGTATTTCCTATATTATTATTATCTTACGCAGCATCCACAACGGTATCATTAGTAGCGGTGTTTTACAGACACATTCCTTTATTCAGCTGAAATCGTAATTCTTTCCGAACATACCTGAAATATCTTGTAGCTTTAGAATGACTTGTAAACAGCGGTCAGGGGACAGGGGTAGGGAGTGGCGGAGTGCGGCCCCTCTCAGAGGGCATTACCTCGTCTCGCTGCTCGCCGGCTAACCCGCGCGCATCGGAGGGTTAATTGAGTCTCTGCATCGCCAGCGGATTAGGAAAGCCCTCGACAGCACGCCAGTTGTGAGAAGTAGTCCAACGCTGAGTCAGTTGGTTGGTCGGATGTTTGTTTTTATTAGGATGCTAATTTTGGGCCACGGTAAATTGTTTGTAAGCAGATACAGGTGTATCAAATATTGTGGTACGTGAGTTTGCATTAAATGAACATCAAATTTCACCTGGTTGTCTGATTGCTCAGCATTGTTGGATTTCATATTAGTGTTTTTTTGTTATTAGTATATCTAAGATGGAAAGTTTGGACATCTTTGCGGGAAAGACATGGCCCGTAATGGCATTGGACAGGGTTTTGTGGAAAAATAATGGGGGGCCTTTGCCCAGCAGTGCGACAGTGAACTTAAAAAAAAAGATGGAAAGTTTATTCCTTTTATTTCCTGTTCCATGTATGTACACTCCTTCACGTATAACCATAGCGATACTCTCACAGCCTTAACTGACAAAATTTCCTCTATTCAAATACATTTATACCCATTATAGGTTTGTATTGCGGCGCGTCGCTTCGATTTATTTGACCGTATTTCACTAACATCCGGTTCTGTACACATAAAGATGGGATTTATTTGCTCATCTCTATCATCAATCTATTTCTAATAAACAGTAATAATATTATTAACAAGGAAACTGTTCAAAACATATTTTCTACTGATTGCTTTAGGTACTTAGGTATAAATAGATTTTAGGTTGTTGCAATGAATGCAAATCGTATAAGTAGGGACTTAGTTTCCAACAGAAAAAAAATCCAGCTATAAAACCTACCAACCTGGGTGTATACAATTACATATACAAAGCGATCAAGAAATGTGAATGATCGAAAAATAAAACAATAACAAAGGTAGATAGTAAATAATACGAGACCCCGAAGACAACAATAATAAGTTATAAGTTCAGCAATATGGAGCACATAAGACACGTTGGACGGCCGCCCACATCTTATGAGTTGGGTGAGATTAACGAGCTTCATGGTTCCCGTAGATCTCCAATAAATTAATTATCGGTTAGTTTGCGGCCATCTTAGGTATATAGGTATCTGCTAGTGGCGAATTTTGTCATCGAACACTGATTTGATTTTAAGTAATTCAATCTAACTTGAACAATCGCATTATTGATGATTACGACACTATGTTTCTTTGGACTCAGATAACCTAAAAAACTTGATAAAATCCCCCTCAACAAGGTCACTCCTCAATCACTTAATTGTTAAGTATATGTTGTATCTGTTCTTTAATGTTTTGGTGGTGACTTGAATGGCGTTTTGGCAACGGATTGGGTTAAAATCCTACCCAAATATTTTGAAACCGAAACATTCATGCCGGTTAAACACCCATTTCTAGTGTATAGTAATGTAGTTGGTGATTTTTTAATGAAACGGTAAGTGGTCGTGTTTCTGGTGGTATTGATGATTGTGAAAGGGTTTAGTTGCCTATCTCCTACTCTTAAGAAATAGTCCTACTTCAATTCTCGAATTTCCAACAATTTGCGATTCTAAGATTCTGTAAATCTGATGAAATATTTAAATCATAGTAAGTAACGGTGATGAACATTAACCGGGATAGTTCCCAGTCAGGCAGCAATCAGCGCGGAAGGCCGCGGCCCCCGACCGGTGCGTCATGAATACTGATGCCACACTTCAGTTGCATAACATTTGTGTTACGTGTACCGCTGGATGGCACACCGATCTAATTATTTTTAAGGTTATGTAGTAATTCCTACTAATACTGCATTACGTAGGCAGATATAATTTATATATTCATAGATAACTTATAGTTTATTTGTGTAACGGTTAATATATTTTGGTATATTTCAACGCTGATCAGTTTAGAGCCATTACTGTATTTTGTCTCCTATGGGGGACAGCCCTTATTTAGACGATGACGCTTTTCTTAAAGGGACTTTAGCTAGCGGCATCTCCGCTTCTTTATGACATCCGTTTTCCATAGAAAGTATTATGAAGTCTTCGTTGTCAGAAATTCGACTGTCAAATTATTATTTTTTGGGTTCTTTCCTGTCTAAGATACTCCAAAATTCCAATAAGAATAATAATAAATCTAATTCTAACCAGTTGTTTATTTATGTAGTACCTAGTTCAGTGAACCCTCATACATCTTCTGCCTACGTGTGCCCCGCGTCGTTCCCGATCATAGATCATCAGACACAGCGTCCCTGAGCCGTTCGTTATCTCCAGACAAGTATCCATCTTATGGCGATCAATACAGTTAAAAATAGGTCGGGATGTTTTTACCGATGTCCTGCTTTACCGAGTAATACGCTGAGACAGGAAAGATTGAGGAGAAAACTTTGTTGGATAGAGTTGGGAAGACGCTTGTTGTCTTAAAACAAGTACGTAAATATAGATTGCTAAAATAAAACAGGAAATCATTTACAGGGCACTTTAATTTTTATACGCAGTCTTCGGACCATTATCACTTATTTTCAACGTCCTCGTTTATACTTTAATCCGTCGCGAACGCACGAGACGTTTGTAGCGTGACCTATAAGGATTATAGTGTTACATCAGCTAATGAAATCATTATCAGGTGCTTAGGATTAAGGAACGACTTGACCTTTGACCCTGTGCTCTAGGGTTACGCCGCGTCACTCGCGGTACGTCGGCACCGCTCGTTCGGTTCGTGGGGCTGGTTGTACGCCTGTACGGACGGCACGCGAGCCTCGGGTTACTTCATCAGAATACTACTCAGCAATGTTAGTAGGCGCGGTTTACCATTAAAGAAGTAATTTTGTTTATAAATACGACATTCCACTTACATTTTCAGCAATCTCATGGTTCGTTATTAAGTTCGCAGGAAATACACAAAACTAAATCTTCCAGAATAAGCCAGATTTCGGTTTCGAAGTGGTTCCCACAATAATTATTTATTATAAGAGTAAATTTGTTCCGGGTAAGCGAGGGCGTTCCCGTAATCTATCCATCCTTGTCTGCTAATAATATTGAAGTGCGGGATTTGACGGTTATCATGACATTGCTGTTGGGAGGACATCTTCCGTCAATATCCAAGGATGTCCAATTGTCAATACAAGAGAATAAAAAAGTCAGATACTTTAATGTTTAACTACCTAATTAAAACCCAGGTGTGGGACTTTTTTAATACATACGTTCTCGTATCGTATGACACCGCCCATAAGTTCACTCTCTTTTACTTACATACTACAGGTGTCACAAACTTCCACCATGAGACAGATTTAATTTCAATTTTTTGTTTTAAACGGCTAAAAGCATTGAAAATTTATATTTTTCTATCAGAATTATACAAAAAGCAGCTCGAGCGAGTCGCTCGGGGTCTATAATTCCTGGAGCACAAAAATATACCTAGAAGTGTAACAATTTCGCGGTTTATTACACTTTATACATTTCGCGGGCTTTCGAGAGCACTTCAGCGGCAGCGGGGGCTGCAGCCTGCAGCTCCCCTGAATGTAAAGTATCATGAATAATTCGGGGAGCTCGCTTCATTTAAATGCATTTCTTACAGAAAGCATGGCTTATGGAATGCGAATACAAAAACACGACATTTGTTATCATTCTCAGTAATTCTCTTCTATTCGGTTTTTTTTAATTGTAGAAACGGATAAAAAGTACATTAGTGAGCTTAGTTCACAGAGTACCCTATCTTTTCCCTTCTCATTTTCTCGTCCATCAACACCTCGAGTGTAGGTGGTAACGGTTTAGTATTCTACCTATAGTTTAAGACCTATCTCGACTTGTTATGATGTACTGCCATCAATTCATTATCAATACCATACGCTACTATATCGACAGCAACAGAGGGGTGTCGGCAGACAGATGTCGCCCGGGAGACGGGAGGTAGGGGGGGAGGGGGGTTAGTCAGGGGAAGCAAATTGGATTTGGCGCACAATTGTTACGTGCGGCTGGTGCGAGGAGTGTCGCCGGGCTTTGATCCATCAGGAGGACAGACGTCTGCTGGATAACGATTATTTATGAAAGTCGAAGCAAAGTTACCAATAAAGACGCTAGCATATTGACTCATTACTTGTTGCTTACCATGGTTTGGTTGTATCAATATTAAGATTTGGTATTATATTCTGGGGCAACTGCAGCGAAAGAGAGAACATATTTAAAGCTCAAAAACGTTGCATCAGAGCCATGTTTGGACTAAAAGTTACAGATAGCTGCATCCCTGTTTTCAAATCCTACAAACTACTTACATTTCCATGTCTATATATCCTAGAACTTGCTCTATTTGTCAAAACCAACCAACACCTTTTCCCTACTCTACAAGACACCAGAAAAAGAAAAACTAGTTTAAGATCACAATACAGTAACTTGTTGTATAAAGGTGGATGTAAGACAGCATTATTGAAAAAAAGTGTAATTTCTATGGCACCTACTGTATATAATAAGTTACCTAATGGTATCAAAGAGCTACCAGTAAGAGAATTCAAAAAACATCTTAAAAAAGTACTTATACATAAGTGTTATTATTCTGTAAAAGACTTTTTAGCTGATAAATTACCATAATTGTTAATTTATATTTACTTAAGACTATTTTGCATACCCTATGGGTAGAATGTACAAGGATTCTTAACATGTAACAAACATCATATTGTAATACCTACATTCTAAGCAAATAAACTATTCTATTCTATTCTATTCATACGAATACATCAAATTATTCCTGACAGCAGAAGTCGCTCGGTGACCTCACTATATTAATGAAATAGTTAATAGCGGTTGTGCAACGCGACGTGGATTAGCGGGATCATTCCCGACTCGACAAACACTGTTGGCAGCGGACCTCTGTTACACAATAACCACACGGCCCAGGATTACTTAGTCTGTCAAACACAACACAGGGGTCTGTTAAAAATAGGAGAGGAGCCAGGACTAGTATGACGTAAATTAAAACATACTTCATGCAAAGAGTAAATTAAGTGCTTTTTGTTTTCTTAATAGTTTTATTAACCTAGCCAAGGTATATATAAATACTTGAAGTTATTGCTGATACACAAAAAATAACAAGTTTTAAGCGTCTTAAGTAATCGAATACATCATTCTGGTATTAGGTACTAAAATGGAAATATAGAAAGAGTTTATTCTTTAATTGATACATATCCGGACTGATATGTCATGTTTCTACCCTGCCAAGAATTCGTTATAGTGTACCGGCCTATGATCTAGACCAGGATTAGGCTTCATGGCTAGCAGCTCTACCTGTTTGACTGCATTCATAAAAACCCTTAATTTTACGCGAATATTATGATAATTACTTTAAAATAGGAGATTCTTGTGTCCCTCAAAAGCGGGATCAATCCAATCTTCCTTCATTGCACGATAAGTCTATTTTTAGCAGCTATCATAAATAAATTTTATTTAACTGGCCAAAATAAAACCAACAACAATACCAATCGTCAGAATACAGAGGTGACCAGTGCCGCCATTGTGTGGACGACGACAAAAGACTGGCCGGAGATGGACTGATACTGGGTCATTGTGGAGACCACACACACAATACTGATTGATGTCTGGAGCTGTGCTGTGTGAGTAGCATTCAGTCTGGTTGATAGAGGTACGGTTTAAATTATGTTAATTTAGGTTTTGATTAGATGTTATCTATTAAACAAGGAAAGTGCTGGTTTCATTGTCATAATTCAAGGATATTGTATCAATGACCTAGAAGTTTACTGGATACCTTTACCCTATTATGTTTAGACCGAGAGAAATTACTAACATGTATCTAACTATGTAACAACGTAGCAGGTAAAATTGCAAAAAACTTGGGTATAGGTAAATGAGTCAATCGTTTTCCTTATTTTTATGTCCTATTACAATTTAAATCGGTAAGTGAGAATTTTATGGAGGATTCAAAACTTCGGATTGTATGGTCATTACTTGAGTAATGACCATACAATCCTAAGTTTTGAATGATCTACAATGTTGTTTTGGATTGTGTTATGCTTTAGTTCACCCCTCGCCGCCCCTCCAATCACAGCGATGCCCCCGGCGATTCGAGAGCCACCCCAACATTATCACATGTTATCATTTACATTACGGACAAATTGGGATGATTGGAATGTGGATGATAAGGAAATTTGACAAAAGGCGGGAGATGAATGAATAATTGACCTTCTCAATGGATGTCAGTTTACAGCGATTATTGCAGTACAGGGCCCTTTCCATGCACTATTAAAACAGAACATGTTCCATTGAGAAATCGAGATGCCACATTACACTGCACATAGCGACGTCCTGCTACCACAACGGAAAATGTCCTGCTTCAAGAGTTCATGGTAAGGGGGCAGTAAGTTGATATGAGGTCGGTTTTAGTCTTATTTAGAAGAAGTATTATTGAACTAAGGTACTATATTAAATCATATCGTCATCTATCATGATCCTATTTCCCAGTAAACTTGAGCTCCAGTGAAGCGAACGAGCTGATAAGAAGCGGAGCTCCAGCGCGTCATCACTCACCGCCCGGCGCCCTGCGCGCTTAACAAACTGCACATAAGATTTATTTTTTGTTTATTTGCAAGTTTCAGCAGGCTTCGGCCGAAATTAATAAAAAATTCCAAGCCTAAACGGAATGATAAAAATGATAATAATTAAAATGACGAAAGCTTTGTGAAGTGTTGGAAATTGTTTAACTGAGATTGTTACAGTAGAAAGCCTTTTTAACGACAATAAGGCATAGGTACCATAGAAATAAAAACAAAGCTATATTTAAAAAAAAACATCCATATAATATGATACCCAGAAATTTCAGAGCGGCCGCAGGTGTTTAGATGGTTCCAGAACTGTAGACTACAGTGTACGACTTAGTTATACTTAGCTATGGTCCACCTTTTATCTTGTTCCACGTGTCCTGTGCCCTACACTGAGGAGCTAATGTCGGCGGCTGACAACGCCTTTTGCTTTTGCGCAGCGGAATTTTGACCTGTTAAAATGTAATTTGCCAGTGACTCACTAAGAAGCTAGTTGAACGCATGATTATTGACAGTTCCTTCTATACGATGATACTTTACGGACCTGACAACAAGCGAAACAGGCCGTGAGCGTCAGTCTAGATTCATCATCATCATCATCAGCCAAAAGACGTCCACTATTGAACATAGGCCTCCCCGTTTAAGCGGGGGGGTTGCCATAATCCCCACGCTTGGCAAGCGGCTTGGGGATCGCAGTATTGGTGGTGAAGTTACAGAAGACGCTGCTGCCCATCTTCTGGATTTTCCCTTAGTCGCCTCTTACGACACCCACGGGAGGAAAGGGGGTGGTCGATTCTAGGCCGGATACCACACGGCACACAGTCTAGATTACTGTAGGGCATTAATTATGTTCAACCATAATCCTAAAAGGCCAATTTGAATGACCTCAGGATAAACGGGGCTCGGAAACCCGAAATAATTGAGTTACCAAGGGCTGGCTGACAGGTACCAGTGGCCGCGAGCACTCATACATTCAGAACATATGAAAGCTAAACCCAACATAGTTTACATGTTAAGTGGAAGGGTAACTACTACCTCTAAAGTATTTTAAACCGCTGCTTAATGGAGCCATTAAACCTCGAAACCACGGACATAAATACATTGATAAATGGTTTGTTAGTTCAGTATAGTTGCAAGTAGTTGAATAGCTTCAGTGAAACATGGAACACGAATGTAGGTATACCGTATACTTAGTTGACTTTGCGTGAGTACCGATATGAACGTTTATTATGAAAAAGTCCCTAACTTATTCACCTAAACCCAGATGTCATTCCTTACACTTCCACAAGGGAAGCCTCAAGCTATCGATTCGTAAGCAATTAATTTCTCTAATTCATTAGGCTTCAATCGTCTCGCCAACTTGTCCGATGAAGCTGTAAATTCTCATGAACTAACTGTGGTGTATTATCAACATTTAGTTTTACAAACAACAATCGTGGATCCACGATTGGATCCTAGAAGTTTATGAACCCGATTTATAAGATCTCCTAGAGGTTACGCTCAAACCGTTGCCAGGCAGTAAATGTTATATACACCTTCAAAATTGTTCTCTGCTAACTACTAACTAACGATGAAGGACTAAATGGCAGTGAACAGGCAATGCTCACTACTACTCTATCTGAGAAGATGTCTCAGCCCTGAAGTAACACAGTTTCGGTCTGATATTATATAAGGGCCTGCAGCAGTTGTCTGCAGACGATATGCCAGTTATCTAACTGTGTCAGTGAGTATCTTCGCAATCCGTGCAATATTCAGAGGACCTGTCCTCTGGGCTCCGAGCTCCGAGCTCCGGGCCACCGTAAACATAACGCTTTACGACGGCAGAGCGTCATAACGCATATCTATACGACAGAATCCCCACAGTATGAATAAGTTCAGAAGTTCTACTCTAACACACAAACTTGCTCTTAAGGAACCATTTTTCAGGTTAACAACTTGGAAAGTTAATTTTTCTTCAACTTTAAATTACTTTTGTTTCAATAATACGACGCCCGTAAATAGTGGCTCTGGCATTCTAGTGGCTAAGGCTTATAGCTTTGATTTTAATTTGATTTATAAGCTATTTTGTACCTCCTATAATGCATAACGTAGGTAAGGATGTGCATGTGAATATAATGTCACTTTTAGAGATAAGAATTACCTATATCTAAACAACCGTATCGAATATACCAATAAAATAGTTATCTGGCTTTAATTTTGAGTAATAATTATTAAAACTGTACTGTATAAACTCGTTCTGTGAAACAACTCCACTGTAGCGGAACTATAGCGACTGTAGTGTTAGGGCATCGTGTTGTTCAGAGTGGGTCTTCTGTTATTCCTATGATACGTCTGTCGACTTGATAGACTCGTAACTCACGCCTCGATGCTCCAGTGGATGGCCAGGGTACAAGGTCACGGGTTACGTAAGGGTATAACATACAGCTGAATGATCCAAGAAAACATTATATCATGTGTTCTTCACAACAGACAGACTTTGTCATGCATGCATAGACTACAGAATTGTATTATACACTTGTCTAGAAAATATGACTATTATACTAATTAATTGCATTTATATACCTACCTAGTTAATTTTTAATGAACTATCGTCCAGTTTGATTCTTATTTTAGGTTGAGTAGAGCTTCACGTCCACTCGGGGGCTAAAGTTCGTGTACCATATTGTAGTAGAAATGTTTTACATTAAAACTTAACAAAGCAGTGTTTTTTTTCATTTGATAAAAATAATCGTGTTTGGGTTCCATTTTCTCATTAGAAATATTTTTTCTGTACTTATATTTAAATATTAAATAAGAAAGCCTTGTTGATACTAATCAACAATAACTACTAAATTACTAACCAGCCTTTTGACAAGAAACTACAACAGCAAAAGTCTACTCTATTTGACTCAAAATAAAGTTTAAAATCAATTTAACAATTGTTTTTAAAAACATCAACAAGTGATTATCAACTTCAGCCCATTTAGAATAAGGTCTGTTTTACATAAACACGTGTTGTACTACTCCCCAGGCAAGCGTCGAACCGAGGCTCGCTCGAATAAGTGCCGTGTGAGGGTAGTTTTAAAGTTATTTACTGTTTGCTGGGCGGGGGGTGAACGACCCGCACCCCTGCGTGTTATGCAATGTCCGTCCGTCTGTCATGTCGACATACGTACGATAGTTAATATAGAGCCTCGGAATACCGATACAGGATATAAAGCTATGAAAGGTTTTCAACTGATTGCGGGGAAATCAGCCGCAACCGCATAGAGCCAATACTGCAATTGCTTCGTCGAGTCTCGTAATCGATTGATATCGATGTCGATAGTTAGTTCCGTTTAACTTTGCCCCACACTATTAATTTCTGCTGCGTCGGTCGTAGGTGCGTTTAGACATGAAATATCTCATGCTTGATGTATGCCATATTGTTACGTGTCTACATAACAAGGAATCAAATACCCATGGGTCACGCTATAAATGCCTCACGGCAATTGAACCCACAACCATTGTGCTAAAGAGCCACTGAGCTATAGATCCCGTTTATTATTGCGAATTATTTGTGTGAGTATATCTGGAGGGCGATGTCAGCCAAGCAATCGTCTAGAACTTTCCCTACGACGCGATGACTTGCGGTCATTGTTCTGCATAGGTAATCTAGGTTCAAGTTTGCCATTGTACCCACGTCCAACAGGCAATATTTCTTTCTGTCATTAATTAAAATATCAGTTGCTACATTAAGAGAGGGAGCGTAGGTCGTTGGCTGTTCGATGTAACATGCTGGTTCGAAGATTTGCACGTTGTACAAATCAAGTTAAAGTCACTCTTTTCAAAGCTTTCTGTCAATCATTCTACTCACAAATCTATTCTTTGGACCCGCTTTACGCAGAGGACATACAGCGATCTGCGTGTCCAATATAATAACGCGTTAAGGATACTGTTGGGGCTGTCGTGGCGTTGTAGTGCGTATACTATGTTTGCGGAGGCACGCACAGACGATTTTTACGCCATTATAAGAAAAAGGACCGCCTCCATAGCCGGCCGGCTGCGCGCCGCCACCAATAGTCTCCTGAGCGTGTTCTCAGATAGGTGGGACTTCCCTCTGCTGCGCCACTGGGTGAGGATCCATACCAATTGATATTATATCTCCTCCTTATTTACTAACACTAGTCATTAAGTTATTTTGTTGCTACTAACACTATGGACTTACGTCTGAAATAAAGAATTTGAATTTGAATTAACTTTAGGGTCTGTAGGGACGTAGTAACGACGAAGTTATAGACGGTTAAATAATATGAAAGGACGGTTTTATTATTTTTCGAAGACGTATTTATAAAATCTCGCAAATTACATAATTATGACATGATAATATTTAGCCTGGAGAAAATTCGTGCTCAGTTAGAACTATCATTCATACGTAGGAATATGCTTATTCTATTGTCTACTACATCTGTTGAACCAGTCACCTCACTTCCTCGTTAGATAGTCAAATGATAATTAAATTAGAGACTCGTTTTAAGCTTTTTCGAGCTTTTTTCATACAGTAAAGAAAAATAAATTACCAAAGTGAGCAATATAACTGTTTCCTGTAATGGTAGAGCTTGTGTTGTTATCTATAAAGACTAACATTAAAACAACTCACACAAAGACATAACAACATCATTGAGATGAAATGTATAAAGTGGTGCACAAGTACGAAATATATGATTCCAATCTTGACAGTCCGCTGCCACATTGATACGTTTTACAACAAATGTAAGACGAGTGTTAACAGTGAGACAAATTATAACTGTCGTGAGTGTTATCCACATTATTAACTAAATGAAAGTCGTTTGGCTCTCAACTCCGCCGCGTCACCAGCTCATGAAGGCTCCGCTTGAGTCCTAAACTAGTCTGGCATCCCCGAATAAACACGTGAGACCTAGTTTATATTCCAGAAGATGCCTTTATTGAGTCGTAAAGAATGTTAATACTTAGTAACATCACAGTTGGTTAGTAATTGACCTATGTGAACCGAGTGACCGCTACAATACTGAATGGTTTCCACGCTAGCTTTAATGTGAGAACAAACTAGCTTTAAATCAATCTAGTTACTAAGTAACTACTGTTATAATATTCTAGTTCTTTCTCGTGGGTTCGGCCCCGTAGTGTATCTCACAAGAACAATACACATTACATTTTAGCAGATAATAAGCCTTTTAATGCCTCAAAATAATTTCTATCCAAATGAATCTGTGTGAAATATTTCCTACGTATAAATTTCATGACTTTTGTATAAAATTACATTTCAGAGCTCAAAGGCCCTCTCTTTGTTTGAACAAATACAATTATTTGCGGAGAGACAATAGCGGCTGAGGCGTTGACCGGAGCCGGAAGAACGACTTTCTCCTTTATCCTTTTTAGCAGAAATGAAAGTACCCATGCCAAAATTGATTCCAATGCTACCTAGCCATAATTAAGCTCGTAAAACACCATCCATAACCAAGTTATGATCTGTTTTTATTACAAGCTTAATGTTTATGTATCAAAATGCTTAGTTATGAAATACGTCTAAATCTAGATGTTTCATATATAGCATATTTAAATATTTGCTTTAATAATATGATATCAATTCATTAAAAATTAATTTACGACAGTTTTATTGTGTATTAGTAATGGGGGTATTATTCTAAGCCCCACGGTGGGCGCCAATACACCTTTTCTTCGAAAACGGAAATGTTCAGTGGTTTCAATTAAAGAAATTAATGGCAGCGTAGGGTCAATGATACAAGCCTTTGTAGACAACCGGGTCACAAGGCCAGTCTAACGTATATAAGCTATGCGTGTCTCTGCAAGGTTTTACGTTATTAATATTAATATATTTATAGTCTGTTTTCAATACCATAAGGAATAAGGAGTATTTTTAACACAGAAATCTCTTTTTCAGATCATAACCCCAATGATGTTTATATGTCGTATAAAATCAGAATTTTATACTTTACTTTCAGTAACGCACACATCATAACATAAACATTATATAACCAAGCATATAAGCCATTATTCATTCAAATATTAACAATCACTCCAGGCGCAATTGCCGAAGAAAAATAAATAGAACCCCAAATTTGGCACCCTATAAAAAACTCTTCCCCAATCCCAATTAAGATACATGTGTATCTAACCGCGGCACGCGACTCCTCAGTTACTCACCGGGGCTCCGACATCAGCAGGGTATCATCCAAACAGTAAACAATGCAACAAACACACCACTAAACTCCGCGCGGCGCGGGACACACGTGCGTCCTCTGCGGAGGTGCGCGACGCACTGACGACTATCTTAGGTGTTGCAAGGGGAGGATTTCAAGTTCCTGATTCTGATAAATATTTAATATGGTCTCAAATAGTGTGTCCTTCAGAAAATAGGAAGCTACCAGTTTTATTTATTACTTACATTTTGCATCGCTAAAAACTTTTTTCTTGTCACTTTGAGCTGTTAAGGATTAAAGTTACGGAGTCACGCGTTTTTTAAAATCAAGTGTATAGATGAAAACCTTTGCAATGCGGTAGTTTATTAGTCTAATGAGGGGACAGTATTGGAACATAAGTGTTAGTACACTTGTCATTTTAGTTAAGAATTTAATTGGTATTTTATAAAAGACTAAATTAACCTTGAGATAAGAGGTTAAAAAGACATTAAAAATTCAACAGATTCTCTTGAGTTGTAAATAATTAATTATACACCAAAATCACATAATCAATGTTTATGGGACTCCCAACTTTTCGGGTAACTTCTAACCCTGCAACACCGTCACGTTTGGTTGCGAGGGTGCGTTCGGCGCACCGGACAGAGTCCGTTTAATTGTCGGCCGGCGCGCCCCCGACGCGCGACGCTCGGCGACGTAACGACGTGATTGCGAGGTTTATTATGACGCCACGTCGCGTCACCGTTGACGAATTATTCATAAAATTATCCTTAACTGCTCCCTTGTAAAGCTTAGCCGTTAAACTATACAGCTGTGTCCATTTTTTGTTCATTGTGGTCTTTAGGATTTCCTACAAACAGTAGGAATAAGGAAACACGCATGGTAACTAAACAAATAGAAATCGGTTTAGTCTTTAAAGGAACAGGAAGAGTTTACTTAACTATTGTGATAGTAATTTCCTCGCAGCTGGTGAAGCTAATAACGATCGCTATAAACGTTGGAATATCTAATGCCTATCCACTCCGCCAAGTGCAACCACAGCTGGGTCACTTCCTTGTCATTTTTACCACCTGGGTCAGCCAGGTGGCAAACAGATTTTCGGGAATGTTTACACGAACTTAAATATTACTAACCTGTGTGCAGGAAGTCCGAATTGGGGCTTTTAATTGTCGCTCAATGATCCCATTAGGGGCCTCCAGCATGAGGGGTTGTTTCCCCAAAATGAATGATTTTTACAACAGGCTTCCGCAAAGTAATAGTTAGGCTTAATATCTCCACACCATACTGATCAAATTAGCGTATGGGTCTAAATAACGGTACTAATTGACAAACGTGCGCCGTGTCAAGTGCTCGGTACATAATTTGTTAACAGACAATTAAACGTATTTCGTTTCCCTGAATCTCGCAGAAGATCGTAATTTCTGTGAACAATTGCGGCTTTGTGCTTGCGGTATATTACGTAACCCTATGAAGGCCGACCCGGCCGTTGAACCTAGCACTTGAGAGACTACGTCTTATTCCATTTCTTAGATTTATTAAAAGGAAGCATTTTTAAAGTTTTCTAATAAATAAGTAAGGCTTCATTTTAATAGCGTCATCACGTATATTTAAGAGATTTATTGAATGTTCGTGATTCTGGTGAAAAAATCAACAGCGCGCAAATAAAAAAATATTGTGAAAATTCTTTGATATATTCTTTATAATAATTTCTTTTACCGTTACTTTTCCCGCAAAAATGTAAGCACCCGTAAAATTTCTTTGCAACCCAAAACATTTCAGTAATTATAAGTACCGAGGTAGTAAAATTTCATTCTTAATTTTAAATTATTAAACATCGCTCGGAAAGGGTTTCGGAACGCGCCCGGGTTCCGGATCAATATGGCGGCAGCGGGAAGCGGGAACGCGAATAAAGCGCGGGAAGCCTTCTAGCGCGCCATTTTGTTGTTGCCATGGTAACCAGACGGAGCCAGATTAAAAGATACAATGTTGCTAATGAGGTCGTGTGGTTCGATTGGTACTGCCTTTGTGCCTGAGTATAAGAAGCAGACACTAATGAAATAAAGCCTCTGTCAGATTCTTATGAGTGCAATAAATAAATAATTCTAGCAAAAATATAATAATATCTAATCTTATATCTTGCAAACAAAAAACGCTTTTGTTAAGACATCAGCAGTAGGTAGGTGCAGTAGGTAGGTAATCTTAAACCTTGAACTATATTTAATTCAAAGCATGTAAACTGTTACAAGATCTAAAAATAAATTGTTGGTTGGTAACTACTTAGTTTACATGTGGTAAAAATGATCATTTTTAAAACAGCGACACTTAACTATACGCTTCAGTATTTAATTTATCTTAATTTGACCGGTTATAACAAACAACCCTAACTAGATCTTTGCATAAATAAAGAATGCTGTCATATTTTAGTATAGGTACCTACCTGCTGACAAAATCCCGTAGAGAGTCGCGAACAAGCGTGACGTGTCGCACTCCATCCAATGTCATTGAAACAACCTGCCCCAACGCTGTGGACCGAAGACGTTGGCTGAATCGCAGTGGCTGGGAAATTTAGAGACCGAGTCGGTGTCACCATACCTTAATATTTTATTATATAAGCTACAGGAGTTAATTTCCTCTGTTTGGATATACCGTCGTAACATTACCCTGCCCTACTAGATCTAAAATTAATATTGACCAAGGAGAGAGCCATATTATCATAGTTATCATAACTAAATCCCGGGTTGGGCAAAGTGTTACTGAGTTTTCCATTAGGTAATTCTCAGTAGCAGCACGGAGTCTGGATTTGTGCCCGGTTCATGGCAATAGGCTCGCCTCCAATTACATTGGGACTTACAACATAACTGGCGAAATGTGGGTGTACTATATGTTCACCTCTGCCTACCCCTTCGGGGAATACAGGCGTGATGTTATGTATGTACGTATGTATCATATCTGCTCTACAACCAAAACTGACGTGAAATGTTTGTCTTCGCGTCTGCATGGACTAACACTAACAACGAACGGCCGTGGGGCAAAATTAAACACCTTGCAGACAGGGTATTATTTTAGGTAGTTGCTCTGTAAATTGGAGCTCATTGACGTGTAGATTCAAATTGTCTTACACTGACAGCTGGGTAAATTATTACTGATGTCATAAGCACAAAATCACTTATTTTTCAAATATGTACAAGTGGTATATCAGGCTGCTTATTTCTTGTTGGAGTTAGTGTGCCAAAGGAACAGTTTGCAGAAAGACTGGTTGAGTTAGAAAAACTATGCCAGTAATGACAAAATCGTGGACGAATGCATGAACATAAACAACAACAAGTGTTAATTAAAAACAACCTTTCCCACGCAAATAACAGTTCTATGGTTCTACCGTACCTACAATGTCAGACATTCGACGCAATACTGGGAGAATATTATATTAGGTAGGTGTATTGAACAAGAAATGAGATAAATACATATTCACAGGACTAGTCACATAATCTTTAAAGTAAGGTAAGCAAATGTGGACAACTAGGAATGTATTAGAAAGATGATTTAATCATACGGCTAAGTACATAACTCACAGACCTAAGTACGGCGCAGACTTGTTATTTTCGACCTAAAGATAACACTGGACTTTTGGACGTGACGCACCCTAGCCTCCCAGCGGCTGAATTATGTCAGTAGATGGTAACCCTACGTACTTAGCGAATATTGATGAGTGAAGAGCGAGGGGCGCCACACCTGTGGGGAGCCGGCAGACCTCCAGCCTCTCAGGGAAGCGCGGAGGAGTAGCAGTCCTCTGATTACAGATAGGGTACTTGTCAGTTTATTTATGTCCTGTTAATTGGGTGAAGTATTGTGGGGGAAAGCCTACGAAGAATGTCTAACAAGAAATTCTTAGACATGCCTCGCTAGTGCTATGCATGAAATATATCATAAATACTGTATTTTCCGAAGGGTATGCAAAGGTATGCTATTGCACATTCATTTTGCGAGACTGTGTAAGGTCTTAAAGAAAAGGACATTAATGCAATTTATCTTGAACAGTTGTTGGGCAGTAGGCCAGTCGCAGTGACTTAGAATAACTAACAGATTATTCAATAAAAACTCATATCGAATCTTCGTAAGTTTTGGATTTAAAACGTTGTCTTTAAGAAGATGCAATAATTTCATTGGTTAGAACTATGCTATGTTAGCTAGGTTAGAGAATCTATCGGATGCCATCATTGCAATTAATAGGGATCTGGAAGGCATAAGAGACTGGTCTGAGAGGTTCGGTGTTGCGGTTAATCCGGACAAGTGCCAAGCCGTAATCCTAGGGAGCCACCGAAACATTCGCAGCCTGAGCAGTGTGACTATCCCACCTGTCATCTTCAATGGTCTTGTTATACCTCTGAGTCCATGCGTCAAAGACCTTGGTCTTCATCTCGACTCTAACCTTAGTTGGCGACCCCAAGTCGCCAATGTTAGTCAAAGAGTGACAGGAACCTTACGAGCGCTTTATCGTCTAAAAAACTTGTTGCCTGCTCACACAAAGGCTATGCTTATGCAGACTTTGGTTTTCCCCATAATCGACTATGGTGATGTTTGCTATTTTGACCTGAATGCTGATCTGCTCAATAAACTCGACAGACTTCTAAATAACTGCATTCGATTCGTTTTCAATCTCCGTAAATATGACCATATATCTGCGTATCGGTCGCAACTGAATTGGTTGCCTATCCGCCAACGCAGAAACATGAGGGCATTGACCACCTTATTCTCCATATTATTTCTGCCACACTCTCCTACATACCTTACATCTCACTTTCACTATCTCTGTGACAACCACAATAAGCATCTACGTTCTTCCAGTAA
This sequence comes from Abrostola tripartita, assembly GCA_905340225.1. Classification (NCBI taxonomy): domain Eukaryota; kingdom Metazoa; phylum Arthropoda; class Insecta; order Lepidoptera; family Noctuidae; genus Abrostola; species Abrostola tripartita. Next base: position 12,845,336 of record HG996499.1, read on the forward strand.
TCGTCTCCTTCAATGTCCCTCTCATCGCTCTGACTTTATTCACTCTACCTTCTTCATTCAGTCTATTCTTCTTTGGAATGCGCTCCCTCGTGAGATCAGGATGATAAACAATCGGCTAAACTTTAAAAAAAAAATTAAAAAATACCTACTCGACAGGTCATCGACGGATTCATAATATATCTCCACTACACTATGGATATTATTATATTGTATGTATGTATTTATGTATGTATTATATTTCTTAGAGTATTATAATATATGTATGTATTTTATTTTCTCTCTTTCACAACTGTTTGTGCATCTACCTTGTTTTTATCTCTGCACTACCTCAGGTTCGACTGGTAGAAAATGCCTAAGGCATTAAGTCCGCCTTGTACACATTTGTACTGAAGTATTAAATAAATAAATAAATAAATAAACTATGATAAAAAGCAACCTATCTTATAATCATAGAATCCAGCATCCAGCTATCCAATTTGATTGAACCCAACCAATTACTAAGAATGTGAATGTCGGTAAGTAGGGCAGTAGGCAGGAACCACACAGAGGGGCTGAAACCCTTTAGCATCGACCGCAACAACCAAATGGTCACGTGACACGCGAAATGCACGCGGCCTGTTCACGCGCCCGACGCGCGTCACGTAAGGCTGGCTAGTACAGAGAGCGGCGAGGCAGCTATCCTGTGGTTTAAAAAAAAGGACTAAAACTAAAAGCAACCACACAAACATCAGTAGTTCATGGCTACTATTTGTCCAAAGCTAGATTTGGACCAGCGATTACGAGAAGCTTTATTAGACCAGTAACAGATATCCTAGACTGCCTCGTTGGTCTAATGGTCGCTAAGTGCGACTGCTGAGCAAGAGGTCCTGGGTCAAATCCCGAGTCGGGCAAAGTGTTACTGAGTTTTCCATTAGGTAATTCTCAGTAGCAGCACGGAGTCTGGATCTGTGCCCGGTTGATGGCAATAGGCTCGCCCCCTATTACATTGGGACTTACAACATAACTGGCGAAATGTGGGTGTACTTTATGTACACCTCTGCCTACCCCTTCGGGGAATACAGGCGTGATGTAATGTTAACAGATATCCTTTCTTTGCGCCAATTTTGTAATGGCTAAGTTTTCTGTCTGCCCCAATACCACAGTTTGATGAGCAGTTTCGCTGTAGATACATAATCTAGCTAGCTAGCTTAGCATGTAGTCATTTAGCCTCGCTCACATTACATGCGAAGCCTTAATCCCGAAGCAAAAAATAACATGTAGGCTACTTCCGCGAGGGCCTGACCGGAGGCGCCGGCTCGGAGGGTCTATGTGGGTCATAGAGGGACTCCACGAGGCGAGGCGGATCATGCGCGCCCAGTGAGCTTTACATAAAGCCCCTTAATGAGCCAGTCATCAGCATACACCTGCCTACTATCAGCTAGTATTGTATGATTCATTTGTAGGCTGCAGCAGTTATAGAACAGACCTATGAATATTCATTGCATCATATTAAATCTTAACCGGTGAAGTACTCCGTTTCTTTAATTGTAGACGTGTGACTAAAATGTGTATATAACGACTAGGAAAAGGAGAGCTCTCCTGCCTACTCCTTTGGGAATTAGAGGCCCGATATGTGTAATATCAATGTAAAGAAAAACACTTCGTGAACTTTTCATTAAAATTCGTACGAAAGGAGAATGCCCAAGTGACTATGACACTTAGTATCGCTATAAAATCTTTTGTGTCTTAATCAAATATAGCTTAATTTATAGCTTGATTCTAGCACTTTCAAATACAGTTATTATTATTTTGATAACTCTCCGGAATCAACGGCAATTTTGTGATGAATAACAAGAAATGACTAAATAATGCTGCGCGCGCAATTGTACCTAACGCTGCGCGCGCAGTTGTAAGTACCTAACGCTACGTCGCGCAATCACGCCATATCAATTTGCATTTACTCTCTAAACTCATTTCTTTAAAACTAACGCGTATATCTAAGGAATATCGCTGCGTTATTCATTTCTAGGAAAAAACTGGAATCGACGTAACGTAACGTCTATCACTTCGCCAGAAATTCTATTCTTTAGAAAACCACAATTTAATATAATGAATCGAAATATACCTTTTTACTAACCTAAAATATATAATATAGGAAATTGAAATAAAAACTGAGTGAAGCATATAATTTATTTAAATAAAATAATAAATGACATGAAAGAGTATAATTTATTTTAAAATCATAGGAACTATTAAGCATATTACATTTTCAGAACCTGGAAATATAAAATGTCTTGTTTTAGCAGTAGCACGCTTGTATCTACTAAGTGTAGGTAATAGTTGGTTCTTGTTGCTTTCTTTGTGGTTGAAACAATGATTCTTGTGGAAGCAGTGGTAGCTCAGGAGCCTGTACATTCTCTATTTCAGCACCAGAAGTATCTCTATTTACATCCTGTTGCAAATGTTGTTGCACATTTCTTCTAGCTGCCATCCAACAGGCTTGACACACTCTTTCTAGATGTGGAACCTAAAAATAAGACATGTCTGTATCATAGGGTCATGTGGGTTTTGTTACATAACTAAATGTACTAACTATTAACTGGGAAAGAAAAGATTTGTCACAGACAGACTAGCTATGTTCTGCAGTTAAGTCAAATAGAATGCAGCCGGCACTATGTGAGAATATAAGTCAGCTATGCCGCTAGCCTCCAGTCCATCTATGACATTTCCTCCATGGTGCGTTCCCTAGTATCTGGTGAGAACACCACTCCACAACACATTTGCATTAAAGGAATGAAGCTTTATGTCATCATCATCATCATCAGCCAAAAGACGTCCACTGTTGAACATAGGCCTCCCCGTTTAAGCAGGGGGGGGGGGGTTGCCATAATCCCCACGCTTGGCAAGCGGCTTGGGGATCGCAGTGTTGGTGGTCAAGTTACAGAAGACGCTGCTGCCCATCTTCTGGATTTTCCCTTAGTCGCCTCTTACGACACCCACGGGAGGAAAGGGGGTGGTCAATTCTAGGCCGGATACCACACGGCCAGCAGCAACGGAAGCTTTATGTAGCATCAATAAATTAGTAGGTGTATAGAATGTAGGTATTAGTGGAATAGTGCGAATGATGTTCACACAAAGTGCAGGCTGCATTTGATTTGGCCAAGACGCAAAAATACTTTGATAGACATTATTTTACATAGGTACCTACCAAATGAGGAGATATCCATTGAATTATAATATTCCTTTCGTCACAATCTATAGGCACTCTTGATGTATGTGTACGCCTTATAGATACTCCACATGCAAAACACACTAGTATGTCCAAACTCAGGAATTGTTGCAGGTCCAATTTATAGCCTCTGGCAAAGCTAATGAACATTCAATGCAAATTACGCCCGCACGTGTAACCTGTAACGTCAAATAATTACATCTTCATTAATATTGGCGATAAAATAGTGCATGTTTCATTTTTAGAAGCAATCCATTCGATACTTGAGTTTTATTGAATGATGGTATGTTTCACAAATGGCATGTCACGTTAACTGTCTTACGAATGAGGTAACAATCATCACGACTTACTGGTGTGGGTGCAATCCAAGATGCTAAAGTATTGTAGACAGAATCATTAACTTCGCCCGACGACTGCCAACGTATATGGCGTTATCAAAGTGAACAATTAACACACCGTAGGTTTTCCATGTTTAACTTAACTAATACAGTCTCTGTCTCACTATCACTTTTCCTTATTTTTGTTGATTGTAACTAATCACAAACACAAATAAACATTCAAAACAACGAAGTGCAACGTGAATAAATAATCAAAGTAAATAATGACAGAAGCAGTCATCAGTGTTGCCAGACGTTTAGAGTGATTAATCCAAATGTAATCGATACTTTCGAGCAATCGAAAAAAACCTAGTTTTGTTTGTTTTAGTATTTTATTATTGAAATAAATAATTTAAACACTCAGTCTTGCTCCCTTGATGGAAAACGACCTGATACAATTGCTCATTGTGAGCTATAACAATAGCTATAGACAAAATAATCGAGTAAAGCAGTAAATACCTGGTCTGTGAGGTAAATCCCCTACTAGTCGCATGATTACTATCATGAAATACACTGTGAAACGTTCTTAACCTATACATAGTCAATCTGTTTCTTATCACCTAGTCTGTGGGCCATACCTGCTCCCGGTATGACCTGTTAATAGTGTTAATCCGGTGAATGTGCGCATACCGGGTCCCGGTATAGAACCGCAATGCAACGCAGTTCACGAATTTCGCTTATAATTCAATTTTTTTACTACACATCCCATTCTAACGCATTATTTATGCTTAATATGATAGAATGAGCTAGCATACAATGCATGAATGCACAGTTATTGCTTGGTTACGTCGAGTTTTTCCGCATTACCTTCATATTACACATTAAACCTATTTTAATTATTAAAAAACCACATGAATGTGTTTTCCTTAAAAACAAAAGATATTTTCCTGGAATCGATATGTTTTATCGATTATCAAGGAATTATCACTTATTCAAATTAATTACTTAAGAAATGGCAACACTGCTTTCCTCTTTTCTAGAATTTAGTCATATAATATGCTTTTTACTTTATCAGAATTTATCCGGAGAAGTAGAGGGGTAATAACAAGTTAAAAAATTATTTTAAATAAAATCAGGAATTTTCAATATATTTAGCTTATGACACAATTCAAATTTTAGCGATACCATCCGTGGGCATTCCCCTTTGCACCATTGGTATTGGTGCTAATTTCTCTTGAAAACTGTATAAAAACCAACTAGGAAACTGCACAGCTGAACAGTTAATTAGGTTCGAGATTCAAAGCACTGATTACCTAATAGTTAGGCTAGCTTTGATGTGAAGCAGCCGACCAGCAGTAATGTTACCACCTGGATGTTTTACCTACGCTACGGTGAACTACCACGCTTCCACCACCAGTTGCATTCGTCATATTGTTTCAGATGCATCAATTATTGTACTCGATCTATTCATGACAATTTACAAGTTCAGTGTTCTGCATTTTTTATTTAGTTTTATATAGATTGTGTAATTACAATTTAATCAACAAAATGTATATTTTAACAATAGCATATCTTTTGATATTAAAATAAGTGAAGTCCACTGTGGTAAATTCCTTTTTTGGGAGTGCGAGTGCAGCCGAACATGTTTTCCAAATTGTGATAACTTTGATTGAGTTCACTACAGTCCAGCGTGAAGTGTGTTAAGTTTGGTAGGTCCTACCTAGTACGTATACTATGAATATAAACTAAGTAGGAAATCGCTAAAAATCTCATCATGATACCTAAACGGTTTTCTATTTAGTTTCTTTTAATTTTTAAGTTAGAATAGGTAGGTACGTACATAAGTACTTAGGTATCTAACCCTTGATTCGCAATACAATGGTAAACATAAGATTTTATTTGAATAAAAGCTCGATAAAACGTAGGTAACGTAAAAGATGAGACAGGAGTGAAAAGCACCATGTGTGTCACGAGAGGCAGGGGAGACCAACCTTTTAACAGTTTTTAAATCTTGGGATTGTTTTATGCACACGAACTCGTAAATCGTAATAGAGCTGAGGCTATATTATTATGAACGCGGTATGCTAAGTTTGCTTTTTTTAATCATATTTATTTAATCCGCTAAATTAGGTATTTAGATATATAACCAGCAGGGCCTACATAAAGGTAGGCATAGTTATCAATGGCAGTAAAATTTTCGGTCGGAATATAAGCAAAAATGCTAAAAAGATTATTTAATCAACATGTTTACAGGCCCTGACGTAGGGTTGTGCAAGTGTATTTATGGCGTGTTCTGGCATTCTAGAGGAGCGCGTGCCCCCGCATAAGTACCCCTGATTTATTGCTTACCGGGAAACGGGTTACAGCCAGGGCCAGCAATTTTTTTTGCGATATTTTTTTTGTTAAGTTTTTTGTGTACAGGTAGATAACACAAAATGTATAACATTTTGTAATTAAGTACTTTGTTTCATACTGTTTGTTTTCATTATTTTACCTGGTACCCTAACATAGACCAAATTCTCCATGCTAATAGCTAAATACTTAGTTGTGGTCATTAGAGAATTAGGGAAAAAACTAAAGCCAATTAGGATCCAATAAAGATTTTAACAGCTTTGTTAATGGTATTAATTGTTGAACACGTTGTTTGCTAGGACTCAGAAATGCTTACAAGTTACAAGCCATCTTATTACTAACTAGATGTGCCCGCGACTCCGTCCGCGTGGAAATTCGGAAACAGCAAAAGTAATTTTAAATTGTTTTTAATATATTAGCATTAGCTAAGATTGAGCGAATTCGATTTAGTAGTTTTTACGCCATGCTGTACTATTTTATTACATGTATAGCTGTTGCCCGCGACAACGTCCGCGTGTATTTCGGATAAAACACCAGTAGTAAATTGAACTTTTAACAGAAAAAAATTCCTACCAGGCAGGCTTTTTTAAGTAGGTTATAAATCTTTAAACCACTTATTTAACTAAGAATACTTTCCGGTAGTTAAAAAAAAAACCGCAAAAATTGAACGGTAATTACGGAAGTTACAGAAAGTCTATTGAAAATAATATATAACTGAAGAAGAGAATATAAATAAATCCGTTTTGTGCGTTTCTGAGATCCTGTACATTGAAACTACTGTAGAAAAAAAAATACCAAGGATAAAAGACAACCGTGACGACCTGATTGGCGCAGTTGCTAAGAGATTGGTTGTGGGTTCGATTCCCGCAAAAAAAGTGTGATCCGTAGATGTTTGTCCCGAGTCTGGGTGTTTGTGTAAGTGAAATTTCAAGTTTGTGAAACGCACCCACGATACAGGAGAAATTCCTTTTGTGGGGCGACGTTTTAGAAACCTATACAATACAACCCATTTCTATTATTTTGGATATTTTGTCTGTGTGTCGGTTTATTCGTAATTAAGTTAAAATAGGGAATCATTGCAGTTGACTCTTATAAAAAATATTGTTATAAAACATACGACAACGACACGCTTGTATTCCGCGAAGGCGTAGGCAGAGGTGCAAATATTGTACCTACTCCCACAATTTCGCTAGGTTTGGTGTAGATCCCAATGTATCAGTATCTCAACAGACAAAATTTATAGAGAACTCGTGACCTAAGAGTAAGCGTCGTACGATTGTGTGTGCGTGTAAGAAGCAGCTAAGTATTCGTAAGATTAAAGGCTACTTTAAGACTGCGTGAGTCAATGGTAATGGTTGATGTCGATGGTCATGGCGAAGCATAAGGCTGTACACTCAGCCGAAATCGTTATACACAGGATAGAAAATCTATCTTGCTGCTAGAATGTCCGCCTCAATGATGTTACAGCTGAAGGATGCCTTTGAGCTAGAAGTCGTTAAATTACTTTGACAGAAATAAGTTCCGGAGAACCGTATGTGTTACTTGCTGCGAGAATTACAATTGTCTATGAGGTAATGAGAAAAAATCTATATCTATACATATAATAAAATCGTAAACGACCCGTGTCTGTACATTCAATTTTTAAAAAGAAAAACCATTTATACCGCCGTACCCATACTGGCGCGGCGAGATTTGGAAGTTTAATTTCATCTACATATATCTTATATACCGATTTTTTTATTTTTTTTATAAAATAGATATTAAAGTGTACTTTTTGGATATTGGAGTTTGATAACGATATATCTATGTGAAATACAATATATTTATATATTTTATTAATACACTTGAAAAAGTGCCTAACGATTAAACACGTTGTTGTGGCTAATTTATAAAAGATAGATATATACTATTGAGGACTTTTTTGTAGATCTTTTAGAGACCATTATTTTTGTAATACATACTTTTGGTGTATGATCGACGTATGCGAGGATAAGAGCTCGAAAGCGCATTTTCATCCGACTTGCTTCCAATTTATCGTTACTGCTCAGCTCCTATGTGTTTTAGCGTTATGTTATATAGCCTATAACCTGCCCAGGCGTATGGACTACAATCGTACCAAGTTTGGTTAAAATCCCTTCAGTGGTTTTTGACCCATGCGTGCACATACAGACAGACAGACAGACAGACAGACCGACAAAAAATTTACTAATTGCATTTTTGGCATCAGTATCGATCACCAGTCATCCTCCAATAATAATTTTGAATATATATTCAATGTACAGAATTGACCTCTCTACAGTTTTATTATAAGTATAGATTACAAACGACATACACATGTTAGTAAATTCCAGTGTGTAATTTAATTTTATTATAATCATGCAACGCGATAGCTTAAAAGTTATAATATTAATATACATAATTTAGATTAAACAAAAATTAAATAAAAAATTAAATAATTATAACCTCCTTCAAAAAACTCAAAAGTGAAAAATAATATTTTATCACATCACTTTACATAAGCGAAGTGGAAGTCGGCGCCAAATCCTATGCGAATATAGTATTTTTTTTTCACGATATTTAGTGGTGTATGGAATTCATCCGCCCCAAACTTATGTGAGACTAGTATTTGAAATCCTTTCACACACAAAACATAAAGCCCTTTTAAACAATACCTCACACGATATATTTAATCCAGGAAAGTGATAGGAGGGAGGTCAAGGCACCCCCACTCCCTCGTGGGAGTAGTAGTCGATAACTAACCACTAAAAATAACAAGGAAGACCTTGTTAGTGATCAGTTATCGACTATTACTTAAGCAATATCATTATCATATCATCAAGATACGGGCTTTTTGCTGTGACCCTATATCTTCGAAGTTCATCATCAGGTAATGACAAAATTTCTAGGGGACCAATGGGAAAGTAAACCCAATCATATGACAAAAAAAATTCAAATCGGTTCATAAATGACTGAGTTATGAAGGCACATACATAAAAAATAAAAAAAATAAAGATCCCGACGAATTGAGAACCTCCTCCTTTTTTTTGAAGTCGGTTCAAAAAGGATTTAAATAACTACCAATTACTACAATGACAAAGGTATTGATTTTAATTCGTTCTTCGTTAAATTAACATTACTATATTTTTTACATTTTGAACGCATCCTTATTTGACATTAGGTTGGCAATTACGAAAATTGACAATTGATAGTGAAGTGCAAAAAGAAAAAGTAAGCATACGTGATTCCTAGCTAATACTGGCACGGTTCCCGTCCCGGTCCCCTTTAAACAACAACTACATCTCTACGTAATATGTTAGCAAGCATATAAAATATTCACTTGTAGATTGTATTGAGGCTGCATAAACTGCTAATAAAACTCACAATAAAAACACCTTAATACATAGTTTGTGAAGTGTCCTCGTTATAAAAATATTCTACCTAGTGTAGAACTAGAACCTTATTTTGAAAAATAGCCGACGATACCATATTAAATATTCAAGGCAGTAAGACTGTTTATAACCATTGTATTTAATAGTAAACACCAATAAATCTCAGGGTTCGATCTTAATGTTAACAAAAACCTAAATTAAGTAATAAGATTATTATTATTATATAAATTAGATTATGGACTTACCATCATTGACAGCGACATCGACATCGTGATTTTCGAGCATTGCTGTAAGTAATTGCAGATTTCACCTCACTAGTAACGTCACTTTTTTACAGACAGTTTTATTTCTTCCATCAATCGAAGAATTATTGTGAGATTTTGTTCCATGTTTGTGTTTAGTTTTACTGTTCATCTCACAGAGCAGCAAACATTCCGTCCAAGCACAGTTCACTGCACCGATATATATTTACAATGAGGTAAGTAATATCTTGTATATTGGTTGTTGGCCATCAGCTGTAATACGGATGACGGGCGTGGGAAGACTGAATGCCAATTGCCAAGTGCCAACATGCAAACATTGAGAGAGGAAAACACAGTTGATAGGTTTCGGTGGTAATTTCGCAGATAATATTCCATGTGTGTGGATCCAGCGGTCATAGGAAGGTGGCGGGGCGCAGCAGCGCTGGGACAGGATGACACGCCCGGGGCCCCCGAATGAGAACCTGCCTACTGTGAGTGATGTGATATTTGCCTTATTTATTTTGGTTATGGCGTGACTTTCTTGCTGTTGACTGGAGGTAACTAATAAAATATCTCCTTTTATTTTGCTCCTTGACCATTCTTCTACTTAAGTCCTCAGCCCAAGTCAGTTTTAGTTAAACAAACGGAATTTGTTTAGATAGATTGTGCTGTTGTTGTTAAAGAGTTTACATAGAACAGCTCTGCCTAGTTATTTTAAGTCTGTATATCCTACTTCAAGATCTAAAGGAATATTTCTTGTTTATATAACTGAATAGAGTTACTTTTCAGTTCATTATAATAATGTTGTTTGGTTGGTGGTGCATACAGGTGCTCACAGGTGTCTTGTTACACTAACATTTAATAGTAGCGGTTCAGTTAAAATATGTCATAATCACAATATTATCTGTGATGCTGTGATAAGTGTTAATTTGTGTCTAAAATGCATGAGTTTTGATAAATAAATGACATTTAAAATAATTATTAATGTTTATTAAATAAGTGTGTGAATTGCACATTAATAAAATATTAATTAATTTGTTGCAAATTAACCATCATGATAAATTTAGCTTTTAAACACTTGTTAATAGCTGGGAATATCTGGGTGTTAATGTGTTTAGTAATAATAATACATCTTATACACAAGGATAAAGGTATTCCAGTGTTAACAAGTGCTATTGTTTGTATTGTTAAAACTTTAATAGCTGATTAATGTAATAAATTGTAATTAAAATCTTATAATGTTTATCCTTTTAGTTAGAGGCTTGTATAATGGGTAGTCATTGTCCTCCATCGGGACACAAGTGCTAGTACCAAACAATATGATTGCAGTAATGATTCACAGTTTCTTGTATGGCAACTGAATGACTGTTTGTTTTGGGAACACCCACAAAGAGTCTGGACAGCACTTGACACCAGAGACATGGCAGTAGGTTGACTACAGTAGTGGCACATGGACCACAAAGTAATAGTGACAGGGTCATATTTGACAGATATACATTATTTACTGTAAAGTGAATGTAATGCTGTAGATAGTAACCATTATTATTATATTTCGATTCATAATAATTAATACCAGAATATTGTCCATAAAGAAGCCAATATTTTGTGATTGTTACTGTAATGAGGCCTATGTCCAGCAGTGGGCTGAGATAGGCTGATGATGATAATGATGACTGTAATGGCTTTAAATGGGTAACTACAGAGTTTTCTTCTGAGTGCTGCAGCCACTGCAACAACGCGATTAGAGTTACATTTTCATACAAGTGCTTTTTACTAGCCCATAGTGAAGTAAAGTGTAGTTTAGTATCCTTAAAGCATTTTTAACTGCTATGTGCATATGGAACCAATAACAACAGTTTCATGTTCAGTTGTGTTAGTTAATTTATAAATGTGTGTGTTAAATGGCCAGCTTTTTTAAATAAGTTTTAGGCTATATACCCAAATAATAAAAAGCTATTAATGAGCATAGAAGTACCTACTTTTAACAGACTATAAAATTAAATGATTTAATTGAGATCAATGAGCGTTATATCTCACGGCTGTAGTTCAAAGCGTCCACTGAGCCCCGAGCGTGCACATAATGTATGGAGTTATAATTTTGTATTGTTAAGCTTGTATCAATTTGTTTGCAGTGCGGCCGGTAGATGCGCCCCAAGTATGTCGTTGTTCAAAAACAGTGACAGTGTTAGTGTAATGCTTTTTAATTTTATTTATGTAGCTGTGCTTGTTTTCAACACTTTTTAGTTACATAATCCTCTGCCCTCTTATTCATTAACGAGGATCATACCGTCATTGATTAAATCCTGTAATACTCTATTGACATCTCTAGTCTTTGATATGCAAACCACAGTGACAGGTATAATTTAATACTTGGTTTAATATTGTAATTTTTTAATGAATAGTAAGGCTGTAGTCTTTTGTGGATGACCTGTGATTAATTTTAAAACTAATTCGTATGTACATTGCGATTTGTTTTGGGCTTAAGAATTTGAGAATACTGATGAGTGTTGCCAGAAAAACAGTAAATGTCCAGCTCAGCTTAGTGCTTCATTATTTATGTCTTTTGTTTACATCTATATTTCCTTTATTTAAATTATTTTTCTTATAAATTACATTTTTAAATATCTATATAAAAATACAATATTTAAAAATATAAAAAATAGGGCCCAACCAGCAGCGGGAACAGGGTCCAAGCTACCGGTGGTTAGGGCTCCAGAGAGAGGAACCTCCTCACAATGCGTGCCGTGTCGAGGAGTACCGCTTTCTGCATCAAGCCCTTGACCCAACCGCCTAACGTGAGCCTCTTCAGGTGTTTGTCGAGACTCTTGGCCATGAGACCATTGGCCGAAACGACTATACTATACATCTATATTATTATTAAAATCGTTATTCTGTCTTATCACCTTAATAATGTAAAAAATAATAAGGTGTATTTTAGTAGAATTTACAATATTATGTCGTGTTTTTTTGTTTTCTCCCTAAACCCAGATTAGATTAAGATGAGATTATATTAGCCACCTTCAAATTCATTTAGAACTTTGATTTATGTTTATATATCCCTGTGATTTAAACTATCCTTATGTATTTACAAGTCCATCTTCCATTTTAAATCGCAAACGGCTTGCAGATCAAACTGGTGGTGGTCGGAGATGGCGGCGTGGGCAAGAGTGCTATCACCATCCAGTTCTTCCAGAAGCTGTTCGTGACGGACTACGACCCCACCATCGAAGATTCGTACATCCAGCACACTGAGGTGGACGGCCAGTGGTGCATACTAGATGGTGAGTGGGAGGTAGCTACTATACGTACATGTTCCAGCTACTATTCGAACATTCACGAAAGGCCTTCAGAATTATTGTTTCTATTACTAGGGTCATTTTGCATTCACCCACCTTTTACCTTGTAATAGACCAATTACATCTGCTAGTTCGTCTTTAAAGACATTTTCATATTGCATTTTAGTGCTGGACACAGCTGGCCAGGAGGAATTCAGCGCCATGCGTGAACAATACATGCGCAAAGGGGATGGGTTCCTCCTCGTATACTCCGTCACCGACAAGCAGAGCTATGAGAACATCAGGCACTTCCACACACAGATCCTGAGGGTCAAAGACAGGTGAGCCATCGAGTCGTCAAGGCCCTGCAACTTAGCAAAATTGTATGGTAACTATTTGAGTAGAGTTTTAAAATGCCATTATCCCATATATTACCTTACCCTTAGAGAGACGTATCCGATGCTGGTGGCGGCCAACAAGGTGGACCTAGTGCACGCGCGCGGCGTGTCGGAGGACGCGGGGCGCGAGCTGGCGCGCGAGCTGGCCGCGCCCTACATCGAGACCAGCGCCAAGGAGCCGCCGCTCAACATCGACGCCGCCTTCCACGAGGTCAGTGCCATGTCTACAACAAGGAGCTACATCGAGACCAGCGCCAAGGAGCCGCCGCTCAACATCGACGCCGCCTTCCACGAGGTCAGTGCCATGTCTACAACAAGGAGCTACATCGAGACCAGCGCCAAGGAGCCGCCGCTTAACATCGACGCCGCCTTCCACGAGGTCAGTGCCATGTCTACAACAAGGAGCTACATCGAGACCAGCGCCAAGGAGCCGCCGCTCAACATCGACGCCGCCTTCCACGAGGTCAGTGCCATGTCTACAACAAGGAGCTACATCGAGACCAGCGCCAAGGAGCCGCCGCTCAACATCGACGCCGCCTTCCACGAGGTCAGTGCCATGTCTACAACAAGGAGCTACATCGAGACCAGCGCCAAGGAGCCGCCGCTCAACATCGACGCCGCCTTCCACGAGGTCAGTGCCATGTCTACAACAAGGAGCTACATCGAGACCAGCGCCAAGGAGCCGCCGCTCAACATCGACGCCGCCTTCCACGAGGTCAGTGCCATGTCTACAACAAGGAGCTACATCGAGACCAGCGCCAAGGAGCCGCCGCTCAACATCGACGCCGCCTTCCACGAGGTCAGTGCCATGTCTACAACAAGGAGCTACATCGAGACCAGCGCCAAGGAGCCGCCGCTCAACATCGACGCCGCCTTCCACGAGGTCAGTGCCATGTCTACAACAAGGAGCTACATCGAGACCAGCGCCAAGGAGCCGCCGCTCAACATCGACGCCGCCTTCCACGAGGTCAGTGCCATGTCTACAACAAGGAGCTACATCGAGACCAGCGCCAAGGAGCCGCCGCTCAACATCGACGCCGCCTTCCACGAGGTCAGTGCCATGTCTACAACAAGGAGCTACATCGAGACCAGCGCCAAGGAGCCGCCGCTCAACATCGACGCCGCCTTCCACGAGGTCAGTGCCATGTCTACAACAAGGAGCTACATCGAGACCAGCGCCAAGGAGCCGCCGCTCAACATCGACGCCGCCTTCCACGAGGTCAGTGCCATGTCTACAACAAGGAGCTACATCGAGACCAGCGCCAAGGAGCCGCCGCTCAACATCGACGCCGCCTTCCACGAGGTCAGTGCCATGTCTACAACAAGGAGCTACATCGAGACCAGCGCCAAGGAGCCGCCGCTCAACATCGACGCCGCCTTCCACGAGGTCAGTGCCATGTCTACAACAAGGAGCTACATCGAGACCAGCGCCAAGGAGCCGCCGCTTAACATCGACGCCGCCTTCCACGAGGTCAGTGCCATGTCTACAACAAGGAGCTACATCGAGACCAGCGCCAAGGAGCCGCCGCTCAACATCGACGCCGCCTTCCACGAGGTCAGTGCCATGTCTACAACAAGGAGCTACATCGAGACCAGCGCCAAGGAGCCGCCGCTCAACATCGACGCCGCCTTCCACGAGGTCAGTGCCATGTCTACAACAAGGAGCTACATCGAGACCAGCGCCAAGGAGCCGCCGCTCAACATCGACGCCGCCTTCCACGAGGTCAGTGCCATGTCTACAACAAGGAGCTACATCGAGACCAGCGCCAAGGAGCCGCCGCTCAACATCGACGCCGCCTTCCACGAGGTCAGTGCCATGTCTACAACAAGGAGCTACATCGAGACCAGCGCCAAGGAGCCGCCGCTCAACATCGACGCCGCCTTCCACGAGGTCAGTGCCATGTCTACAACAAGGAGCTACATCGAGACCAGCGCCAAGGAGCCGCCGCTCAACATCGACGCCGCCTTCCACGAGGTCAGTGCCATGTCTACAACAAGGAGCTACATCGAGACCAGCGCCAAGGAGCCGCCGCTCAACATCGACGCCGCCTTCCACGAGGTCAGTGCCATGTCTACAACAAGGAGCTACATCGAGACCAGCGCCAAGGAGCCGCCGCTCAACATCGACGCCGCCTTCCACGAGGTCAGTGCCATGTCTACAACAAGGAGCTACATCGAGACCAGCGCCAAGGAGCCGCCGCTCAACATCGACGCCGCCTTCCACGAGGTCAGTGCCATGTCTACAACAAGGAGCTACATCGAGACCAGCGCCAAGGAGCCGCCGCTCAACATCGACGCCGCCTTCCACGAGGTCAGTGCCATGTCTACAACAAGGAGCTACATCGAGACCAGCGCCAAGGAGCCGCCGCTCAACATCGACGCCGCCTTCCACGAGGTCAGTGCCATGTCTACAACAAGGAGCTACATCGAGACCAGCGCCAAGGAGCCGCCGCTCAACATCGACGCCGCCTTCCACGAGGTCAGTGCCATGTCTACAACAAGGAGCTACATCGCGACCAGCGCCAAGGAGCCGCCGCTCAACATCGACGCCGCCTTCCACGAGGTCAGTGCCATGTCTACAACAAGGAGCTACATCGAGACCAGCGCCAAGGAGCCGCCGCTCAACATCGACGCCGCCTTCCACGAGGTCAGTGCCATGTCTACAACAAGGAGCTACATCGAGACCAGCGCCAAGGAGCCGCCGCTCAACATCGACGCCGCCTTCCACGAGGTCAGTGCCATGTCTACAACAAGGAGCTACATCGAGACCAGCGCCAAGGAGCCGCCGCTCAACATCGACGCCGCCTTCCACGAGGTCAGTGCCATGTCTACAACAAGGAGCTACATCGAGACCAGCGCCAAGGAGCCGCCGCTCAACATCGACGCCGCCTTCCACGAGGTCAGTGCCATGTCTACAACAAGGAGCTACATCGAGACCAGCGCCAAGGAGCCGCCGCTCAACATCGACGCCGCCTTCCACGAGGTCAGTGCCATGTCTACAAAAAGGAGCTACATCGAGACCAGCGCCAAGGAGCCGCCGCTCAACATCGACGCCGCCTTCCACGAGGTCAGTGCCATGTCTACAACAAGGAGCTACATCGAGACCAGCGCCAAGGAGCCGCCGCTCAACATCGACGCCGCCTTCCACGAGGTCAGTGCCATGTCTACAACAAGGAGCTACATCGAGACCAGCGCCAAGGAGCCGCCGCTCAACATCGACGCCGCCTTCCACGAGGTCAGTGCCATGTCTACAACAAGGAGCTACATCGAGACCAGCGCCAAGGAGCCGCCGCTCAACATCGACGCCGCCTTCCACGAGGTCAGTGCCATGTCTACAACAAGGAGCTACATCGAGACCAGCGCCAAGGAGCCGCCGCTCAACATCGACGCCGCCTTCCACGAGGTCAGTGCCATGTCTACAACAAGGAGCTACATCGAGACCAGCGCCAAGGAGCCGCCGCTCAACATCGACGCCGCCTTCCACGAGGTCAGTGCCATGTCTACAACAAGGAGCTACATCGAGACCAGCGCCAAGGAGCCGCCGCTCAACATCGACGCCGCCTTCCACGAGGTCAGTGCCATGTCTACAACAAGGAGCTACATCGAGACCAGCGCCAAGGAGCCGCCGCTCAACATCGACGCCGCCTTCCACGAGGTCAGTGCCATGTCTACAACAAGGAGCTACATCGCGACCAGCGCCAAGGAGCCGCCGCTCAACATCGACGCCGCCTTCCACGAGGTCAGTGCCATGTCTACAACAAGGAGCTACATCGCGACCAGCGCCAAGGAGCCGCCGCTCAACATCGACGCCGCCTTCCACGAGGTCAGTGCCATGTCTACAACAAGGAGCTACATCGAGACCAGCGCCAAGGAGCCGCCGCTCAACATCGACGCCGCCTTCCACGAGGTCAGTGCCATGTCTACAACAAGGAGCTACATCGAGACCAGCGCCAAGGAGCCGCCGCTCAACATCGACGCCGCCTTCCACGAGGTCAGTGCCATGTCTACAACAAGGAGCTACATCGAGACCAGCGCCAAGGAGCCGCCGCTCAACATCGACGCCGCCTTCCACGAGGTCAGTGCCATGTCTACAACAAGGAGCTACATCGAGACCAGCGCCAAGGAGCCGCCGCTCAACATCGACGCCGCCTTCCACGAGGTCAGTGCCATGTCTACAACAAGGAGCTACATCGAGACCAGCGCCAAGGAGCCGCCGCTCAACATCGACGCCGCCTTCCACGAGGTCAGTGCCATGTCTACAACAAGGAGCTACATCGAGACCAGCGCCAAGGAGCCGCCGCTCAACATCGACGCCGCCTTCCACGAGGTCAGTGCCATGTCTACAACAAGGAGCTACATCGCGACCAGCGCCAAGGAGCCGCCGCTCAACATCGACGCCGCCTTCCACGAGGTCAGTGCCATGTCTACAACAAGGAGCTACATCGAGACCAGCGCCAAGGAGCCGCCGCTCAACATCGACGCCGCCTTCCACGAGGTCAGTGCCATGTCTACAACAAGGAGCTACATCGAGACCAGCGCCAAGGAGCCGCCGCTCAACATCGACGCCGCCTTCCACGAGGTCAGTGCCATGTCTACAACAAGGAGCTACATCGAGACCAGCGCCAAGGAGCCGCCGCTCAACATCGACGCCGCCTTCCACGAGGTCAGTGCCATGTCTACAACAAGGAGCTACATCGAGACCAGCGCCAAGGAGCCGCCGCTCAACATCGACGCCGCCTTCCACGAGGTCAGTGCCATGTCTACAACAAGGAGCTACATCGAGACCAGCGCCAAGGAGCCGCCGCTCAACATCGACGCCGCCTTCCACGAGGTCAGTGCCATGTCTACAACAAGGAGCTACATCGAGACCAGCGCCAAGGAGCCGCCGCTCAACATCGACGCCGCCTTCCACGAGGTCAGTGCCATGTCTACAACAAGGAGCTACATCGAGACCAGCGCCAAGGAGCCGCCGCTCAACATCGACGCCGCCTTCCACGAGGTCAGTGCCATGTCTACAACAAGGAGCTACATCGAGACCAGCGCCAAGGAGCCGCCGCTCAACATCGACGCCGCCTTCCACGAGGTCAGTGCCATGTCTACAACAAGGAGCTACATCGAGACCAGCGCCAAGGAGCCGCCGCTCAACATCGACGCCGCCTTCCACGAGGTCAGTGCCATGTCTACAACAAGGAGCTACATCGAGACCAGCGCCAAGGAGCCGCCGCTCAACATCGACGCCGCCTTCCACGAGGTCAGTGCCATGTCTACAACAAGGAGCTACATCGAGACCAGCGCCAAGGAGCCGCCGCTCAACATCGACGCCGCCTTCCACGAGGTCAGTGCCATGTCTACAACAAGGAGCTACATCGAGACCAGCGCCAAGGAGCCGCCGCTCAACATCGACGCCGCCTTCCACGAGGTCAGTGCCATGTCTACAACAAGGAGCTACATCGAGACCAGCGCCAAGGAGCCGCCGCTCAACATCGACGCCGCCTTCCACGAGGTCAGTGCCATGTCTACAACAAGGAGCTACATCGAGACCAGCGCCAAGGAGTCGCCGCTCAACATCGACGCCGCCTTCCACGAGGTCAGTGCCATGTCTACAACAAGGAGCTACATCGAGACCAGCGCCAAGGAGCCGCCGCTCAACATCGACGCCGCCTTCCACGAGGTCAGTGCCATGTCTACAACAAGGAGCTACATCGAGACCAGCGCCAAGGAGCCGCCGCTCAACATCGACGCCGCCTTCCACGAGGTCAGTGCCATGTCTACAACAAGGAGCTACATCGAGACCAGCGCCAAGGAGCCGCCGCTCAACATCGACGCCGCCTTCCACGAGGTCAGTGCCATGTCTACAACAAGGAGCTACATCGAGACCAGCGCCAAGGAGCCGCCACTCAACATCGACGCCGCCTTCCACGAGGTCAGTGCCATGTCTACAACAAGGAGCTACATCGAGACCAGCGCCAAGGAGCCGCCGCTCAACATCGACGCCGCCTTCCACGAGGTCAGTGCCATGTCTACAACAAGGAGCTACATCGAGACCAGCGCCAAGGAGCCGCCGCTCAACATCGACGCCGCCTTCCACGAGGTCAGTGCCATGTCTACAACAAGGAGCTACATCGAGACCAGCGCCAAGGAGCCGCCACTCAACATCGACGCCGCCTTCCACGAGGTCAGTGCCATGTCTACAACAAGGAGCTACATCGAGACCTATTTAAAAACACTGTTTTTTCGTAAAGATTAAAAACTCACTCCACCATGGGCGCATATGACTGCAAACGAAATGAATGAGTGAACAGCGACGCACGGCAAGCACTATCGCGCCGGGTCGTGACGCGCCTTAGATCTTACTTACTCCCGATGGATTGGACGGGCGACGATAGGCCACCGCAAGCTTCATCAGATGCGACGGGACCTCGGCTTTAAATTACAACATTTAATTACAACTTTAAATACACATCGAAATACATATAGTAGGTCCTCGGAAGCGTATAGACAGGGCCATCGTGCGGTGCGGGGTGCGACGGGAGCCGGTATTTCCCGCAGCAAGTGCAGTGACAGTCTGGATCATCCTCGCATGTTCTGAATTATAGTTTATTTTCCATTCGAAATTTTAGTACCTACCTAAAGTCAGCAGCCATATGGTTTTTTTATATTCTGGTCCGATATTTGTCAGTCGGCGCGGTATCATTATAAGAATTTATCTGTCGGCTTTTTCACCGACATCAGATCTGATATCTGACTGTATATACGTAGACTGTGACATATGTATTATTACGTAACATTGGCTTGTCAATGATGTTGTCGTGTTGTGTCCCAGTTGGTGCGCATCATCCGCAACCACCCGCAGCAGGAGGACAAGCAGCGCCGGCGGCGGAAGTTCGGCAAGTGCGCGCTGCTCTGAGGGACGCTCCGCACGCGCGGGTACCACACCAGCTCCTGACGGCCGCTCCCGACACTAGTGGTGCTGGAGACCTCTCACACGCAACCGCTGTAGTTTCTTACAGTGGTACCACAAGCATGCTCTAGTCTGAGGTGACTGATGTTGCGGTCACGGAACAGCTACTGTATTGTCATTGGTTTGGCGATTATTGAGTCGGCACAACACTGGCAAATAATCCTTAAGGTTAATTGCGACAGGTACGTCAGCATCGCCTGTCTCTATTGAGAAACAGACACAACACTACACCGGAACGATCCACAATGTTGGCCAGACTGTCTATTGAACATGTTTTGAATCACTACAAAAGTCTCAAGTTTGATTTAGCTGATGTTGTTGAGTGATCATTTTATTTTGCTAAATACTTGTTGGTGGTTCTAGGAACAATACTGATCTAGATGGATATAAAAAGTGTATTTATAATGTAATAAAGAACCATCTACATCTCTGTGTGAGGCTGTAGTACCTTTAAGTCCTCAATTTGAACATATTGTCCTATCAATATATTAAATGAACAGACTAGCCAACATAGTAGTTACACAAATATTCTGTGACGTCATATTATAAACTATATGGAAATATATTTATGTACCAATCAAGTTTTATGCCTGATATACGACGTTTAAACAAAGCTGTTCAATTTATTTATTAATTGTAAACGCGCAAACTATTATAGTTAAGAGAGAACTATTTTATAGTTTATTATCAAAGCAATGGACAAAATAAAACGCGTCAGTGATGAACAAAGATTTAAATATATTTTGCTAGTTGTGTTAGCAGTACTGGTTACTCTATATAATTTGATGTTACCAAGAGTACTAGCAGAAAGGATATTTTTACATGTTGGGCTTTATCGTGTTGTTATAAAGATCAAATTATAATATATTTATTATGTATTGCACAAAATATTTTCGATTTAGGCTTGTATACTCAATGACAACGCATATTATATAATTTATAAAGTGGTCAGGTGTTTGTATAAAGTGGTCGCGTCTTCGCGTTGAGTATCTTTACCTACGTCAATATAAATGAAGGAATACAAATTGTTCGTACACATTACTTAGCTTAGAGTTAAGGGTCTGTGCTGACCACACTGTACCATGGTTGTATCTTGACACGCTTATTACCTAGGTAATTGTAATATGGGTAATGCAAGTGCAATTCGATACTTGGAGTCAGTTTAGGCTTAAATGCTATTTATGTTACACTTAATTCTGAATAAAACGACTTTAGTTCGCTTGTGTGAGTAATTAAATGATTAACAAAATGTGCAGTGTGTTGTCAGCACAAACTTCTTACGTTGCTTTTCGTCTAGGAGACGGTAAAGGTATTTATTATTAATTCTATTGTTTATTTCGTATACATAACGTGTACAATGCGTAGCATTTATGTTAGCTCGGTAAGAGTCCATAGAGTAAGAAGTAATCGCGACCAATACGATGTTCTGAAGTTTATTTAACAAGACTGTTCGGGAGGTAGGCGCATACTGTATCTGATCACGTGACAGGACAAACAGCAATATGTAGCTTGTATGTATTAACAGGTAGTTTGTTTACTAGTCACTCATTAAAAAATATATACGGTAGTGTAGGTGGGATCTACACGTTTTGTTTTCGTTTAGAACTCTGTTTGGTATAGTGTGCGCGTACCTAAATATTTACCAAAGTTTCATAGTTGTTACCTCCCTAGTTTTCCATTAACTTTATTAAATAACTCTCGTCAGATGTGACTACTGTACTAGTTGAGATTAAATATAATATACAATGTGTTTGAAACATTGACACCAAAGAGATTCTGTTATACAAGCTAGCTTTATATTAATCAATAAAAATGTATTTCAATGTTTATCTATAAGGCTAAATTGACAATGTCTGTGTACGCGACCAGGATGATACTAACGATGTTTACTGTGCTTACATTACTAGGGTTAACAGATACTGGCCCCTCTGATTATTTATTTGTTTATTAATTTTTCAAGAAAATTTAAAATTATTAGAAATACGGTTTAAATAATAATAGGGTTTAAAGCAAGCTACCTACCCTTAACCGCACAATAATTTATATTCTCAGAAGAAGACTTAGTACTGTGTTGTGATGACGTCAGACATTGTCAGTTTGGTACATTAGTTGTGACATGCACAAGTAAATGGCTAGAGACAAACAGACCACAGTGATGCTACTACTAATGCTGCTGATCTATAAATAACATTAAGGCTGAATGATTTCCAAGAACTGTAATAATAAATAGGATTTACTTTCAAAATTATTTGTAAGGTGTGCTCGCACTGGGCGTTTGGAGTTTTGGACCAACTGCAGAGAGAGGATAATAGATGCTGCTATAACACACATCTACACCTACGGGCAATGCAGGTGTGTACCTTCAAACATTGTCTACGAGGTTGAAGTTGAACGCCCGGTGTGACCATACTATATATCGACATAGTTTCCGCGTCAATATCGGATACAGCACACGTTAAAGACCGATATTCTATAAACGCGACGGTAGATGTAAGTGAAGCCACTAAAGTAACTCGTGAAGGAATTGAACTCGATGTAAGTAAGTGTTCCAATAGTTAGATATAGTAAGGCCTACAGTAGACGTACGAGGGTAGTTCTAGCACAGTAGTTCTCTATTTTAATAATGTTCATTAATCATGAAGTTATGTACTAACTAAATCTAAGAATTTCAATTAAACCTCCATTTACTTTATGATTCAGTTTTTTCAGCTATGGTGTTCCCGTTCAATAACTTTAAGTGCAGTGTACATTCACAGTCTACACACACTGACACAGTCACACTCATACGCACACACACACACATTACATTTATCGAACTCTGTGCTAGAATGTAGCCTGGCTTAATATTATGATATCACAAGATGTAAATCCTATGACCTCATTGTTTTACTTTGGTCCTAATAGATGGCGCTGCGCCTAACGTTTGGACCAACATCGCGCTAGATCAATATCTTTAGTGATTATTATGAAATATGTATGTTTTAATTACTTATTGTGTATATGTATTAAGTGATTAACTCGTCGACATTTATCTGTGGACCTCGGCGTGCCCAGTGGTCAACTAATAGGACCGTTATTTTTAAGCATGACACAATTAATTCTGCCCGCTATGCTATTATGGTTATTTTTACTAACACCTCATAAAAAGTGCATAAAGTAAAATTTAATCATTCTATTTTTTAAATGAACTGAAACCCCTCATGTCGGAGTCCACAGATAATGTATGTATTATATTAGAGTTTAAAAAGTAACGGAGAACCCCGAGGCAGTCGCACACGCAACGTATTCGTAGCTTTAACGTAGCATAGTCACGGAGCTTCCTACATTAAACCCTTGTTGTAGTTTCGTTTGACGTTTGTGTTAAGAATGGCTAACAGATATGTTGCCCCACGGTCTCTACATGTGGAGAGTTCAATGCGAGTGTTTATGACGTACAACTCCCAAACAAGGTTAATATTATACATAGTCGTATAAATAAATGGCAATATGCTCGACTGTAACTATTATTTTATAGACCCAGTACAAGGCAAACCTTTGCCTGATTTATTGGACAATAGGTACAGACGTGGTTTTGGTTAAATTACATGTTTGCCATTCTTAAACAAATAGCTACTTCAGTAAAGGACTTCCAATCACAAATATATTGCTTATTTTGTGACATTCTGTTGTTAAAAGACATTGGAATAAAACATTTTTTTGGATTTTTTCGCGGTTTATTTATTTATTAAAATTGTAATACAAGTTAACAGTACATACGACCAAAATACTTACTTTTAAAATCAAATAACATTTTACAAAGAAAACAATTAATACACTTATCATATTCAAACACTTTAATTTACTTTTTAGTTCCGACGTTTTGAATCCTTTAATATTTTGAATAAAATAAAACCGCGATAGCATCCGTAAAAATAGTTTTATTTCAATGTCTAGTATTATTCGCGTAAGTAATAGAAATCTTTATATAATTTAAGTTTAAAGGATATATTTGTACTGCTCTACAGTTGTTAAACCTTGTCTAGTCCTCCGGGATGTCCAGACTAGCGGTGACACAGGTTACGGTGATAGAATGGCTAATGTAACAGTTCCCGCTGGCCCAGTTAGCATCGGCGTATGATGTGGTCGTATATTGTTGTTACTATATGTTTTGTATGTTGTAACATATAATAAATGTAGAAATATCAAAAGTGTTTTATGTGTTTTCTCTTCCTTTACTTCCTTTGTTTCCTCTTCCAGAAAAAGGAGTGTAATGTTTTCAAGGTTCATGTATGTATGTGCGTTTCTATATTCCACTATAACTTCTGAATACTTGAACCGATTTTGATGTATGGAGTGTCGTTAGAATCCCTGCAACATTGCCAGTAACATAGGATATAAAAAAGAAACTAATAATAAAATGTAAATTAAAACACTACCTCTTTATTGATAAGGCAGCGTTCCACAGAACGGTCCCCTGAAAGACCGTTGAACTGGGTTTTTTACTTTCTAGTTCGATTTTTAACATGACAGTCGTGTTTTTAATTTTTTTAATATCATTTTTAATATAGAAATTAAAAAACAATCATTTGATATAGGTATCTATAAGTATAGTGCAACACCCTGTTTCACTACAATCCTTATAGTAGAGCCCTCTATCAATGTACTCCTAAAACCCACCCTCTTTCCTCCGTATAATTTAATCCGGAGGTATGACAGCCAGATGGCGTAGCTGGCCACGATGTATACTCCGTATAGTGACAGCAGATGGCGTTATGTTTCAAGTGTTACAATACATCATACTAGTCACGGCTATTGCTATAAGGTCGGCAGTGAACAGATTTACACTTACTATGACTCTGCCATACGCCTTCCGCGTAATTTCTTATAACTTTCTTTTACTATCACGAAAGTCGGATGACTGGAATTGGGGGATCGCCAGAATACATGGAAATGTATTTTTTGCATATCCAAATTCACAATAGCTGCCAGTCGTTGTATGGCATCTGCAGCTTATCCAGTTCTGCAGTGGCAAATATGGACACTATTACGTCTAAACTGAAGGCTCTGTCGGCCCAGATGGAGACCTTGTTGACAACGTAAAGGCTATCCAACTTTAAATGTTGGAATTAAAATCAATAAGTCCAGAGTACTCCAGCCTTAAGTCAGACGTTAAGTTCTTTAGACCATTCAGTGGAGACACTAACTAGGTACTAAGGTCTCAGAAACAGAGAGAGAAATAGACTGCTTCAAAGGAGCTAGAGAGGAGATGTCGGCTTTACATGACCGTTGGTTTGAAAATAAAGTCCGGATGAAAAACCTTGAAATTAAAGGTGTGCCCGGTGTGCTACTAATTCGGAGAATTTGTTCTCGATAGCTGCTAAGATAGGAAAATTGATTGTGCTTGGCAATTGAATCCAAAAAGAAGAGATTAATTTTCGCATCAATCGCAGCAAAAAATCCACAAGTGTACAATAACAGCAAATCATTTGGAGCTTTAATCCGATAGTAGGCACTATTTACGTGAATAGTCATCTCACGCTTGAAAATAAAATGCTGCTAAACAGGACGAAAGCACTTGATAAAGAACAGGGGTTTTATACATTTGGGTGGTCGGCTGCAAGATATTGATCCACAAAAACAACACATCACTTCAGAACAGCAAAATTTCAAAAAGTTTTTATAATATTAATAAATAGGTAATCTGTTATGTCGTGCTATTATCATATTAAATACTTAACCGGTAACTTTACAGGTTACTTAACAGGTAAACCTTTTGTTCAGACTTTGTCACCGTCGCTCTTTTGTTCGCTTACTGCTCGATGTTGGCTGTTCGTTTCAACCTTATTTACATTCTGCCAAAGTCGCAATTAGCTTGCTCTCGATAATTATTATTTTAATCTAGGTATAACTATTTTATTTTTTGCAACAGACTGAATGTACCTTACAAATTATTTCTAATGAACATATTTACTTTTAACAAAGTGCTAATTACCTCTTTTTTTTGCTATAGCTACTGCAGGTATTAAGGTAAACGGCCCTAGTGTCGTGATAGTGCAATATATCGAGAGTTTTCGTTTCTGGCGCAATAACAAGAAATTAAAAACTTACTTATTTGAATTATACATTGGTACAACTACGAGCAGTGTGAGGTTCAAAACTCTCAGCCGGCCAAGAACAACTATGTTATATGCACTTCGCTTAGCTAAGTAAGCTTGGTGTGAGCGTAGTAGGGGCCTGTTTCACCAACTACAAGTAAAGTGTTGAATAACCCTAATCGGCAAGTTACGCCGCGACATTGTCTTAAATAGGTGTTACTCGATTGGAATTGATGGCTCAATGATAGGTATTATTTTTGACTTTTTAAATCGCTTTACTTTTTTGCGATGGGTTTTTAAAATTGTAAATTTATTTTTTTATTATTCGTGTGTTCTCCTCTAGTTCGTAATACTACCAAAGTAGGGAAATGTGAGATACTTTCTCCTATCTTGTTTATTTATCAAAAAATAAATATATTATAGGTAGGCTGATGAGGATAATGAAAGATAATATTATTACAGCAAATTCAAAATCCTATTATTTGAATAATAAAGTTTGTTTTGAGCTAAATTCGGCATATTTTTTGTTAACTACAATTCTTTTAATTCAGAAGAATCCAACTCGGATGGACAGCTTTCGGGAAATTACGCAACATCGTCCAAAATTCTACAGTGTCTGAAGACGAAGGTCTTTAACCAGTGTGTGTTGCCAGTGATGACGTATGGCTCCGAGTCGTGGTCGCTAACAGTTGGCCTTTTGGAGAGGCTCAGAGTCACTCAACAAGCTATGGAGTAAGCTTTCATAATAGCACTGGTTATAAACCTTAATGGTTTTTAGTTGCTATTTACATAAAACCTTCTATACATTTTTAAGATGATAAGTTCTTTGCGCGACTGGATCCGGAGTACGGAAATTCGCCAAAAAACAGAGGAACCGACATAGCTTAAAGAATATGCAAGTTGAAGTGGCAATGGGCAGGCTATATCGCTCGGAGAATCGATATCTGCTGGGGAAAAAAGGTTCTCGAGCGGCGACCACGAACCGGAAGACGCAGCGTTGGCAGGCCTCCCACCAGGTGGAAAAACGATATCGTCAGAGTTGCGGGCAACCGGTGGATGCAAATGGCAAGTTGTCGTTCATTTCGCGTTCTAAGGGGGATGCTTGTTTAACAATGGAAGTCTTCTGGCTGACGATGATGATTATAATATTTTACTAATTAAACTGAGGGAATTCCCTGTAATGAGTAACATGAAACAAGAAACTCGATTTTTGTTAAATGTCCCCTTAGTTCGTGACAAATAAAACTTGTTTAGTTATATTCAAATTAATTTATTCATTTTGTGAAACATAGGTGATTACAGGTGTTTTTCAATCGATTAATGTACAAACCATGTCCCGCCGATAGGCATACAAAATTAGTTTTAGAATGTTAATACTATAGAATGTACGAGTATAAGCATGTCAAATTGTCAAAATTGTGTCGATAAAGTAGTGAAAATGTCATGAAAGTATTAAAAAAAAAATTGAGAAAAAAGAATATAGATTGAGTGAAGGCAATAAGTGTGTTAAATTCACTTTTGAGTATTTAATAAATAAAATTAAATTAAAAGATAAGTATTTATACCACTCTTAAATAAATATCATTTAATTATGTTGTTAAATTGGTCACAAACATTACAATAACATTTATCACGAAATAGGGGCCATAAACTTGGGAACAGAGCAAAATTTTATCACGAAATTAGAGTTCAAATAAAAGGGCTTTAAAAAAAAAAATTAGCGTGAATCAAATGACATAATTCTTGCTTTAAATTGCTAAAGGAATTAACTGATATCATGTTTAGAAAAAAATCTTAAAGTTAAAGAGCCTTAAGGTGCCGAAAAGGGGGACCTTTACCTTAATGTTTAGTATCAAAACGTTCGAGGGTTGCCTACAAAAACGTAATTAGTCTATTGTAATGTGGGTGTCAACTATTATGTTGTTATTTGCTTGACAGAAACTTGGCTTATTGAAAGTATAAATGATAGTGATTTGTTTGACGACCGCTAAGTAGTATACATGTGTAACCAAAATCTTGCTCACTCTCAAGTTACTCAATAAGGTAATTTTTCTAATAACCTTACGGATATCGTTTTGAAACACCCAGCGGATAAATAAATAGTATTGGGTGACTTCAACCTAACCAACATAAACTAGCAGCGTGATGACGATGGGTACTCGTTGCGTCCCAGTAATATTCACGGCCATGTTCAGGTGAGTTTGTAATTTTACTACCTGTAAGTTTGCGCAATATAACTCGCACGTTAACTGTAATAACAAAATGTGTGACTACTAGAGAGAACTATCTCTCTAACAATGAGGTGTCAGTAACACGCTGCAGTGACCCCCTTGTGTCTGAACACGCCCACCATCGCGCTGTTTGTGTGTCCGCGGATTTTGTTGAACTTCACACCACCCCAACCACGTTCGTCCTCGTACCAATTAGCAGATTTTGCGGCCATGAATCAACAGCTTAGTCAGATTAACTGGAGTTACGACTTTAACTGTAGGTCATTGGAAGATGCTACAATGTTTTTTTAATACGACTATATACAATTTGAAGGATGTTCACGTTCCTTTAAAGTAAATAGTTCCAAACCACAGGTATCTTTTCTGGTTCCTATAAGCAAAGTTTAATGAAAATCCTCAACAAAATGCCAAGTTCCATGGTAAGTTCAGAAAATACGGGTATCTCTTAGATAACTATATTAATTCATCTATACTTTGTACAGGCTTAGACTGACATGTTTCATGACCAATAGGCGCAGACACAAAGCTAAAGTTATGAAAACTGTACCTACCTATTTTCCGATATTTTATTAAGTTACTTGTTTGTACATAATTGCTTTTCGCATTGTTGGGTTTATAACGCAATTGCTTCAAATAATATTAGTAGGCAAGTAGATCCAGCTTGCGACTCGACCGTCTTCGTAAATATTTTTTCGTGTCTTCTCCGAGATAAAGTATAGCCTATTTCCACACTGAAAGCACGATCTTAATATAGGTAAAATATTAGTAGAGAAAGAAAGTTTAATTATGTATAGTTGAGGCTTAAACCAACTTCCTTGAGCAAACACTTTCAAGACATACATTAATCGCAATATTTAGTCGTTGTCAAGGTACGGAAACAAAAGCTGGATATAGGGCGAGGTACGGTTTATGTCGTCCGCGGATTATCTGCCGGGTAAGTCGTACGTGAGCCGCGTTACAACTGGCTGCTTTGTTGGCGCTATATATTTGGCTCGAGCGTTCCTCAGGGACACCTACAATTGTTGTCATGTGGGTCAATGCTTGTAGTACAGGACAGGACACTTACATCTATTGTGTCTTGTTTAAACGAATATTTATGTAATAGCGATCAGAGGTATGGTGCGAGTGATTTAGGTATGGTTATATTCTTAGTTAGTAAAAATTAAAATTCAAATACTTTGTAGATATTTACTACATATTATGTATCTTTATTAATGAGTTTGTTTATTTGTTGGTAAATTTTATTTTTTAAATTGAGGTGCTGTGCGCCACCTATAATTTTTGTACGCCATTGATGGCAAAACATGTAGATACCAGATTTTACTGCATAACACCATGTACTTATACATTTACTCATGTTTTCACAAAATAAAACATCTTTATCTTTATAGCTACCAATATGATTCTGCTCAGGAAACCCAAGAGGCTAGCATTCTCAAATTCCCCAATCATAGAACTTCTTCGAGACATATTTACTATATATTCCGGTTATACTTACGTCTGTATTCGGGAATGCCAGACTAGTTTCTAACTCTAACGGAGCCCTAATTGCTTACGTGTGTATAACCGGAATATATAGTAAATAATATGGATAACACTCACGTAAGTTCTGCGAGACTGTTGGTATATTATGTGCTAGATCTTAAAATAAATTGGTTGTTACTACTTTCAAAACTTTCAAAAATGCCATTCAAAACTATTATGTTGTAAGAATATTTTTCTCTTAATAGGTAGGTAGTAACTTCCTGTCCCTGTTATTATACGCGGGTACGGTAGGTCCCTTCCATTGCCTTGATAACGGTGCTCACCACCTCAGCAAGCTTTGTGAGTGGCTTCCTCGGCAGACTCCCTTATCGCACAGTACACGACGCGGGTACCTATTGTATTCTATTCCTTCAGTTTACTTGGTAAATCATGAAAAAATATGTATAATTAAAAGCAAAGTGAACATTCCTGAAGGTTTCTTTTTGTAAATTTAATGTTTCTTGACTTCTTGCGGCCAGCCAAGAGACAAAATAATTTAGGTGTTTACTACTAACTATAGAATAATTATAGAAAAAATCGTATAATTTAGTTATTAACCGTAGAAAAGATATTAAGTGCCTAATTAAATTGGGTAGCGAACTGACGGAGAAACGAAAAAAATACCCGAGAAACATGATCCTAATAAAATTATACTTTTTAACTTTTGGTGTGAAGGAAAACAAAAGAGTGTTCAGAGCATTTAAATTAAAGCGCTTTTGTTGTGATTAATTAATTAAGTCAGCCTCATTAATTGTTCCGTCGACAGTGAGTCAGGTAATTAACTAAGTGCACCTTTTAGTTTTTCAAGCTGTAGTGTGTTACCTGTATAATAGAAGAAAGAAAGCTTAAACGTATACAGTGCCATATCACCGACCTTTGACGTAGGTGCTAACTTGTTAACCAGTTTATGAATATGAATGAGTTTAGTATCTCAGTGAAGCGCTCGTGGCGTTATTAAAACAATCTCCACTTAGTAAATTTCATTCTTATTTATTTCGAGATGTCGGGTGTCTGTCTCTTTTCAAGACTCAGTTACTATCTTACAATCAGGTGCTTATATTTCCTTGGCCTTTATGAAATCAGACTGGTTGTTTGATAATTTAGATATTTTAAAATAGCATTCAACGCTAAATGCTGGATCTTCACAAAATAAAAATATGTTTCAGATATAACGTAAGACCATATAAGAGGGAAGGGGCTCGTAACTACGTGGCTACCGCGCAGATCAGTCGGTTTGCGAGGTTAAGCCGAGCTCGCCACGGTCAGCCTTGTGATGGGTGACCGTTTTCACATGACGAGACCCCTCCGTGCTTCGGAAGGCACGTAAAGCCGTTGGTCCTGCGCCTGATCTCTCCGGTCGTGTCGGTCTACCGTCCCATGGGACTATGAGAGTGAGGGAATAGGGAGTGCACCTGTGTTTGCGCGCATAATTGTGCACTATAAAATGTTCTGCATAGTTGGTTAGTCTCAGATGAGATCGGCCGCTGTGACCGAAATTCGGTCAGGAGAACATTAAGACTAAAAAGATTTGGAATAATATTCAGCGAAATCCAAACCATCTGTATACTCCCTATTCCACTTTACTTACTTTTATTACTCGTATGAAACAGGTTTGTGTAGATGGTCTGCTCAAACATACCCCGCCGCATTACCTTCAAAGCATACATTTATAAAAATTGCCGTAGCTTTCAATGTTGTCAACTTGACGGTACAAGATCAAATGGAAAATGAGCTTTCTACTTTCCGATAAATAAAGGTTTCACCAATCGTATAACCTCTCATGTAACCCTCAACAACGCACACAATCAGTGCCCTTTACAATGTTAACCCGCCATTAATTATTTAAACAATATTCTGATCAAACATCAAAACGAAAATATGAGCAGTAATACCAACATAACTAGCTAATAAAACATTCACCAGTTATTAAAGCAGGATTAATTGGTTTCGAACAAGGCATAGCCCGGGGCGAAGTGTTCCTAAACTCATTTTATTAGACTTTTTTGGAAGCTTCTGGCTCATGTAGGAGTCATGCCTTAAGAGGATTATAATGTCTTGTGATCACTTCGAGTTTACTTGCGGCCAATTACAGATTCGATGATAAATTTGCATTGAAAGAAGAGACAGAATAATTCCATTTAAGCAGAACTTCTTTGGGTAATGTAATGCTCCGTTCGGTAATTTGATATTTGTCAAAAATTCATACCTATAGATTTATTTTGTTTAACACGCGTCGTTCGACACCAATCTTTTGGGGGTAGCATGAAACAGTTCCATTTCTTTGTTCGCGTTCAACAATTGGTCTCCCACAGACAGCGCTTAGGTCCCACATTCAGCTTTGTAGCCTCCCTTAATTAATCTTTTCCCTGCGAACGCGATTTAATCCTTCTAAAGGGTACGTTGCAGGTTTTGGTCTGTAATAGTTTTGTCTTCTCGTGTTAAACCTGTAATGTATTGTTGTCGCTACGTAATGTGTCGTTCCTCTGCTGTGCATGGTGCTAGTAAATTATGTTGTCGGTAATGCGAGTAATTACTTGTACAAGTGAGTACAAATACAGGAATGCCTGTGTTGTGGGACACAAAGGCTATTTGTCCGGGAGATGTGTCGGCACGTGGAGGTACATGAGATTACGTGTTAAATAGAGGAAGGGGTTTTTAAAATAATAAATAATTCTATGTCACGTTTTTAGTTTTTCGATGTTGATCTGTAAAGATTGGAGCATTTTTCAGACTTTTTCAACTTTTGGTTAAAAGCGTTGTATTTTAGTTTTTTTTTTGTGACTGTTGAATCAGGCTACCAGCTATTCTGCCCTCTATATGCCAGAATCGAGGTATTACGGCAACGAATTTCGTTGAGCTTTCAGGTGGGAATATTTCTGATTAAACGTTAAAAAATAATAGCTGTATACGTACAGTTACAAATACGTAAAACACCAAGACTAACCTCCTGTTCAAATGTTGAAGGAATACCTACAGATTTACAGAACATAAGATATATTTTCCTTCATGACATAGTTTCGTATAATTTTGAAAGAAATCTTTGAACTGTTTAGAGGTTTTAGTTATTTTGATACTGTCAATGTACTCGTATATACATATTGTAAAGATCGCATACGTTCAAACACAGATATATTGGGGCGTGCAATTTGTATGCAGATTGGAGATACATGGCGGACATCAGATACCAGATGTAAATCCATTCGGAACGAATATCGACAGGTTATATAACTTATACAATGTACCGCGGCGGGCGTATAGACTACGTAGTTAAATGGTAAGTGAATCGTACATACATACTATTTAGTTTAGGTACACCGAAAAACAAATATATAAAAAAAACATTCCAATCCCTTCCACACTAATTGGATGAAATTCCTCCCGGACAGAACCTACAGTGATCTCCTCGCAACCTATTCAACACATTGATTGTATCTTTAACCGGCAATCCGTATAATCCGGTATTCTATACATTCATAATAATGTTCTCCTGACCGAATTTCAATTACGGCAGCCTGTCTCATCTGAGAGTAGTCATAGTCATAGTCAAAATGTTTTTATTTCATATAGGCTACAAAAGAGCACTTACAAAACGTCAAAACTAGTTGCTCGTTTCCAAAATGTCGTTTCTATGGAGAAGAACCGGAAAGAAACTCCATAGTTACTCTTTTAAAAATGTGTTGTTGTAGGTATATTCAAATTCTTTATTTCAGACAAGTGGTTCATAGTGTTAGTATAACAAAAATTACTTAATGAGTAGTGTTAGTATTAATATAAAAATTAACTGGTGTGGATCCTTACCCAGTGGCGCAGCAGAGGGCAATCCCACTGATCTGAGAACACGCTCAAGAGACTGTTGGTGGCGGTACGCAGCCTGCCGGCCATGGAGGCGCTTCTCTTCCGCACTATGGCATAAAAATCTTCTGTGTGCCCTTCCGCAAACACACTGGACGCACTACAACGCCACGACCGCCTGAACAATATCCTGAACGTGTTATTATATTGGACACGCAGGTCTTATTAACAATCAATCAATCAATAAAACAGTGTGAGAGAATAATGAGCTACACAATATAGTTACCTAAAATGAGAATACGAATAGCATCTAAGTTGAATAATAAAATATATATATTAATATAGATCGGTTATTCTCTTATTTACAGTTCGAGTAAAATACATGAAGGTGGTTCAATTCAATAAGTAAATATCAAATTATGGTTTATTAACGGTAAGTCAGGGAAGAATTTAGTTCCACACGTCCCTATCGTCAATATAACTATTAATACTGTAGTAGGCTTTCTTAATAAGACTAATACTCATTCATTCTTAATACTCTCTTCACATAGGATGTTATCTTGCCTTCTGTAAGGTCAGTTATAGAGACTAGCCAAATACGCAGGAAATATTAGTCATAGTCATAATGTTTTTATTTCATATAGGCTACAAAAGCGCACTTACAAAACGTCAAACTAGTTATTATAGTGCTTAAGTAAACACAGGCGCACTCCATATTTCCGCTCTCTCATAGTCCGATGGTAGAGAGATGGATGGATGACAGGAGAGAGATCAGGCGCAGGACCAACGGCTTAACGTGCCTTCTGAAGCACGGAGAAGTCTTGACGTGAAAACGGTCACCCATCACAAGACTGACTGCGGCGAGCTCGGCTTAACCTCGCAGATCGACTGATCTTAGTAAATCGTAGTCACGTAGCTTCTAAACAATATATACCAAGGAAATGTATAGAATACATGTATTATACACATTGCCGGTAACACGACCACTTCCCGCAGTATCTTGATTGGTAGGGATATTTTCTTCACTCAGCCCATTACGACTTTGTCTGGGTTTTCAATTGACAAATTAGCCTTTATGAAATATTATTCTTCTACAGTAAAACGATCATGTAAGGACCACTCGCGGGGTCAGGTGGTCTTAATTCTACAAAGGGAACTGTATTGTAGGCGGACTATATTAGGCTTACTGGTTATTGTTCTAAGAAAAAACTTACTTTGTGTAGGTTCTAAATAACTCTTTATCTAAATAGAAATAAGTGTCGTCTTAATCCATCTAGGCCTACGCTATGCTACAGCGAAAACCTAAGACCTTAATTAGATACTCGACTTGGGAATTGAACCCGAGACTTTACACACGCCGCTCGCGGTTCCGACCATGTCGGATGTTCTACCTATATGCCTCTATTATGCCTATTAATTGTAGATTATCTTAATTATTTGGTAAGAATAAAATATTTAATTAAATGTTTTTATAAGAAATAAAACGCACTAGTGAGTAGGCCATACATAAGTAAGTTAATTACGTGCTTCGGAAGACACGTTAGGCCGTTGGTCCTGCGCCTGATCTCTCACCGGGCGTGTCGGTCTAGCATCCCATCTGACTATGAGAGTGAGGGAATATATTTTGTTTATATTTCTTAATGAACATTATATGGAACTTTAAAAAAGTAAACAAGTGCTAGCTAGATTCGTCCAACCAGGGTTCTGTACTTTTATGTATATTTTTAGAGATCTGTTCCTGGAAAGGAAAATAAAACTTCGGTGCGCATGGTAGACTCGGACTTGTCAAGTTTTTAGTATAACCTCTGAAGAAGTGAAGACGAGTTTGTATTTTTTCTTTAGAATTTTAGGTAATTATGATTTTTTTTTAAAATTCCAATAAAATTAGACTTAATCTACTAATTAGCCTTTATTTTGCGAATTGGCAATCTTTAGACGGAGACGGTTGGGATGAACGGACGAAGGCACGCACATTTACATAATAATATTATTCATGTAAATGTTCATTATGATACGTATTTTTTATTGCTATAGTTATAGACATGTGCTCACGTGAGCGTGATATATTAGCTGGTAAATATAAGAATGTTTGACACCGAGTGGCTTCATCACGTTCCTCACGCCTGCCCGCCTGCTCAGTACCTAACAAGCCTCGATCTCTGAAGCACAAAGCCTGCATAAATATAATATTAATGTTTTTCTCCAAGGCGAGCTTTTGTTCAGAGCTGTCTTTGAAGTAATTTCTTTTAAAAACCTCTGTTTTGACATAAAGAGGAATAAATCTCTGCGTGAAAGGAGCCGTAATCCTCGTTACGTTGTTCGTTGGAGGCGCTCAGAGACCCGCCAAGTAAATGAGTCGCTCGCGTCGCTATATTTTCCCTGAAACGTGACGAATTCAGTCTGACAAAAGTTTTATAGCTGCGTTTGGTACAGCGGCCCATCTCCGCGGAGTTTTATTGAATCGTATGTGTTCGTCGCGACCAACTTGTGGCATGTTTTATGTGGTTTCATGGTGACATCGATTGCCGATGTTGTTTTATTTGGTTACTTTATTTATTGACACAAGTGGCAACAACACCGTATTGCCCACTGGTACAATGAAAAAGTTCAATCTTTGTATGTTGATTGGCATTGATCAAACAGCTTTAGACAGAGACAAGTGGAAGGGGGGAGGGGAGGCCTTTGCCCTGCTGTGGGACATAATGTCGTGTCTAGCCTAGTAATTAAAGTCAATACGACAAACATTTTTGTTAACAAATTTTGTAATTCACACATATTTCAGATACTTGTCAACCTTTTCCTGTTTTCTCAATTTCAGTTTCAGTTTCACCACTTCCAAACGCACCCTAACCGCACTACTCTTAACTTTATCCTTTTAAACACGTCTTTTTCATTTGGACCATCAACTGCTGTATGTTAGTGAATTTTCATGTAAATCATTACTGTATCAGAACCATGTATAAATCTCACGAACTTTTCACACGATCAGGTACTGTACTGATATCTACTAAATTATTTTTGCTCGAATAATTTCACATCGCTACAATATTGATTACTTTTCACAAATAAGCTGATACGGTCTCCTTCGATAAGGAAAATAATGACTTCATTATGTCGTTCATTAAATCACTTAAACATTCGTATTTTATTCTCGTCGCGAGCCGGATTCTTCGGGCATTTATTTGATTCAGTAAAGAGGGTCGGAGGAGTACCGTGGACTGAGCCTCCCCTTATTGGGAGGGCTTTTTTTCAAGACATTCTTTAAGTGAAGTACTTTTAGTAACAGATAGCGGCGGCCTTTCATGTTAAATCATCGCGATCAATTAACTATATTATTTTAGACTTGAATAAACTGTTAGAATGTCGGAAAATCTTTAGTAGTAAAGCTGTGCTATTCTAGACACTCATTTGGCCAAATATACACGTTGTTTATTTAGTTTTCGATAGAGATGCTGGTTCTTGTTATAATATTCAGCGTAACATGTGAATGGAAAATAGCGCAAATACCTATATAGCGGTAGTATACATGCGAGATCACTAGGTACTCAAAAGCCAGGCAGGTATACCTAACTAGGACAAGGCTACAATCTACCCTTCAGTCCTAAGGCTAACACCACGTGGTTTTCCTCCAGGATTCGCCAGCGACGCCAACCTCGCTGTAGCAGTTAACCCATCAAGGATTTTGTATGTGCCACCAAACGTGGGACCCGCATCAAATATACAAGTACCATAATATCATGGTAAGTATCCGTTTACCGATTTAGTTCATCTCATCCGTCAATACATGTGGACTTCACCACTCCGAGGGCGCATTGTATTCTAAGCCCGCGTTAGAGGTAATTTTTTGTGTTGTCCTAGATCCCGAGGTGTCGTATAGTGTAGAGTGGTCACCGTCAGCCGCACAACAGGTGAGGATATAAAGCGATGAGCTTCTCGTGCTCTAGTTAAGTTTCATGAAGTCGCTACACCTGACGCTTGTTTATTATAGCTTGTGTGGCACGCGTGTGTGTGAGTGGTAGAGACAAGTATCGGGGAAACAGTTTTATAAATATGAGGTATGTTGTTAAGGATATCCATGATTTACAAATACCATTAGCGGTCACAGTTAGTCCTAGCTTTCTGGAGAGGTTACTGCGCCTATCAAAGGTTTCTGCCTACAATTAATTACTACAGAAAATAATAATATTGTACAAAGCTGACATAGTTCTAAGCATCTAAGCTTACAAGTTAAGTTGATATGAATAGGAATGTTATTGTTTTCTAAATATTATTTAGAAAAGAATAACATTCTTATTCATTGGTCACTCAGTCGTTGGTATGAGAAAACGTGTTCAAGGAAAATATGCGAGCTTTGTATCAAGATAATAACGTCGTAACTTTAATAACGGGCGGTGACAACAATTGTTTTCAGCCGTTGTTCATAAGCCCGCTTCCTACCTAAACACTAGAGCTGGGCCGACTATGAGTATTGCGTTCTAACCGACTAGCGACTAGTCGGCAGTGCCGATCATTGCTTTCGGTTACGTCTGGGTCATATCGGTGATTCGGAAATGTTCGTCTGCCAGTAACGTTTACGTACGGGCGGCGTTTTTATATAAATAAAACATAACTCAGTGAATAACATTGTTAAGACAATTTAACGAATTAAAAGATACAAATATAATCGTCGAATACAAATAGTGCCAAATAGTCGGCTTGACCGATGAGTCAGTACTTCTCTACTAAATACTGTTCGTTCCTTAATGCCGGGCGATTGAGGTCGGCTTGTTGCTCGTATATGGTCCCTAAGTCAACAAATAATATTTTAGTATGTAAGTCTTGTATTGTAAGTGTTTCTGATTTAAGTTGCTTAGATAGCTCAATTCACAACTTAAAGGAATTGTGAAATATACTCAATGAAGGTCAATTAAGTTAAAACTAAAAGATATATAATTTTATCTTAAAAAACTAGGTATTATTAGAATTCTGAAATATCAATTTCGCAGGCTTGGAAATACGTACATATGTACAATGTACACGTTGATGTTAAAAAATTAGACAACAGAAAGTATTTCATGTACTTAGGTACTGTAATATGACACCATCCGACAGTGTTGCTAAAAAGGAAATTAATTAGATTATGGGATGTAAAGTTATACGGAAGGACAGGGAAGACTAACTTATAATATCTCTATTTACAAGTGGAAAACTGATGATATTAGTTTACCTAAGAGCTAATCACCGGATCGACAACCAGTCCATGACACCCTCACCGCCCCCCTAGTAAACAGGAGAGCGTCGGTAATGACCAGTGTGTGGTGTTAATTAGCATTAATTACACAGACAACTACCAGAAGAACAACTCCTCACGAAGTGCCAGTAACGCCAAACAATCTATAAAATAACAAGTTAACATTTAGGATGTTTTACTTACACATTAATGCAATCTGAATCACGGCTTGTATAGTTGTATAGTATAGTATAGTAATTAGACTTTGCTATTAGTGAAAAACGCCCCTTGTGCTAAGAGAAATGTCTCGCCGCAGTATAAGATTGAACTGTTGCGCGAAGGGCTTGGACTCCGCAAGGCTAATATTTGTCCGAAATCTGTGTGTTTGTACAATTTACGACACAAAAGAATCTTCCCAGATGAAACCTGCTACCAAAGAAATGTTTTGTTGTTTAAAAACAGTTGAGGCCCCGCTAAGAGTGGGTCTTTTGTAACAATTATGTTGATTGATATACTTAAATGTTTAATTCTTAAATAAATTGTAGGCACAACGCAACGCTTACTCGCATAATTGAGGCCCTTCGTGTCATTAACCTAATGTGTTCCTCATTATCTACACTGATTAATATTTATTAGTGCTCACCAACTTACGCTTCACGTCACTAATTCACGCTTTTTTAATGACCTAAAAAATTATGATGATTCGTGAAATAATTTTAATATTTATTTTTGTAAACTTAGTGCAAGAATAAGTTTAAATTGGCACACAGAGTAGTTCTCCACCAGTCAACCACAGGTACAAATATAACTTGGCAGATGCAACAACAATTAAACCTTATTATAGTTAGTTTGGAAAGCAATGTACTTCTTCATGATATTAATTATATTTTTGGAGTTACGACTGATAACTCAGACTTCATCTGAAATTGCTTTTCTTTATCACAATCACAAATAAACTTCAACCAGCACTGAATGGCCCAGAAGTCCAGACGCATTGTCTGGACTTCTGGGCCATTCAGTGCTGGTTGAAGTTTATTTGTCTTTACGATCCAAATAACGATCTGCATAATCTGGATACTACGTGTGCAGAGTGATCCAGCATCATTGGATACAATATTTCCTTTAAACTGGGTGCATAACAAGATGTTCTATTTCATTCAGAAAACAGTGACACGAAGTTTAATATCCATATTAATATAAATTACAATATTTTAAACGTTGATGTGTTTCCATTAAAGATGGTAATTACATGGTGTTTCCTTCTCTCTTACTTCGTAAACCTGGTGTCTACCTATACTCAATACTCAATACTCAATACTAGAGGATAGACCCGGAGAACAATAATGAGACTCAGAGCTCATTATTGTTCTCCGGGTCTATCCTCTTCTCAATGCGACTGCCCACTGCTTAAAAGGTCTACGGCTGTTAAATATCTAGGAGTGTATGTTGATAGTTCTTTGAGCTGGAAGCCCCACCTTACTAATCTTACATCACGAGTTCGCAAGTGTATATATATATTTAAAAAACTTAGGCACTCAGCAGACTACGGAACTATAAAAACTATTTATTATGCTTTGTGTCAATCTATTATAAACTACTGCATTACAGTGTGGGGTGGGGCTCCCAAAACTTCCCTCCTCCCTTTGGAACGTGCACAAAGGGCAGTCCTTAAAGTTATGACCTCCAAACCGTTCAGGTATCCCACCACTTCTATCTACACCGAATGTCAAGTCCTCAGTGTGAGACAACTTTTTGTACTCAGTGCTATTTTGCGTAAACACACTACTGTAGTATATGAGCCAAATGCTTCTAAAAAGCGCAGATGCCCGAAAGTATGTCCGACTCGCACATGCAGAACGACCCTAGCTCAACGCCACTATGATATAATTTCTAGCCATCTGTATAACAAAATAAATAGACTTTGCGTCATTGCCCCGATGTGCCTAAATAGATCCAAGGTCCAAGGTATCTAAGTGGCTCCTATCTTTAGATTATAATAATACTGAGGATCTGTTAAAGATATCTGTCCTTTAACTCAATAATTTTATTTATAAAGTCAGATACTGACATACACAAATACAACATGTACAAATATTTTTTATCACATACAAACCCATACATAAACAAACAAATACACTACACACATACAAAAAATAAAATAAAATAAGAGGCTACTTTTAGATAATAATGTATATTTTAAAAACACTGTGCTCGTTCTACAACTGCTGTTATTTGTCCAAACTTAGCGCGAGAACGCTGGTACCCTAAACACAAGTTAAATCTTATTCTGGGTACCAGAGTTAATCGAAAACACTTTTCTTGTAATTAACAATGTAAAGTTAAATAACATTATGTAACTAGATAAGTGTTTTGTACAAATCTATGGAAATAAATTATTTTATTATTTTATTATATATTTTATTAGTAGCATTTGGAGTGAAGGAATTTTTTTAATTGGTTTATAAATAGATTTGTTTTCTTTTCATCTTTTATTGTTTTTGGTAAGTTATTATATATTTTTATTGACATAACTAGTGGACCGGACGAATGTATTTTTAGATTGGATGTAGGCAAATTTAATCTGTTTTTGTGTCGTAAGCTATATTTTTTTTTAATATCTTTCCGGGTAGTATAAAATTCGGGGTGATGTCGCACAAATTTACATACTTCTAAGATGTATAAACAGGAAAGTGTGAGGATTTTGTGCTTTTGGAATTGTGGTCTGCAGCTGTCTGTCTGTTCAATATTGGTTATTATTCGGATGAGTTTCTTTTGTAAGGTGAAAATGGTGTGAGAATTTGTACTGTTTCCCCATAATATGATGCCATAACTAAGCCACGCTTGGGCGTAGGCATAGTATGTAACGAGTGATGTTTGTAGGTCGGTGGTTTTTTTAATTTCGCGTAGGGCGTAGGAGAATTTTGATAGTTTAGCTCTAATTTTTTGTATGTGTACTTTCCAGTTTACGTGAGTATCTATTGTTAAACCGAGGAGGGTGAATTCGTTAACTTGTTCTAATTTTGTGTTGTTGTAGGAATAGTTTAGTTTTATAGGGGCTTTTTGATGTGGGTGAAAGGTGATTAATTTAGTTTTCGAGAAATTTATTTCTAAGTTATGATTTTCCATCCAATTGATTACTGACGTAAGAAGAGAATTGAGTTTTTCATTGGTATTCTCATTTATTTGGCAAGAGGTGAGTATGCCTAAGTATAACTATGGGAGATTTTGGGCCACCCATCCCATACTTGTCAGTTACAAATGAAATGTGTTACGTTATGTATTGTATTATTTCTCCACCGTCCGTTATGGATTTATATTATATGTAGAATGTATATTTTAACATCTATAGATGGTTTTGCACTGAAGAGCTTCCGGTATTACCTGAATCGATATATCTCATTGCAGGGGACCAAACGGTAAACTGTCGCGAACCTGAAGGAATCGTAAGGGATCCATCTTTTGTAGCGCAGGAGTCATGGCAACCGGCAGACTAATGGTTATTTACGTTCGTAATCTTGCCCGCGCCCGCGCCGGGGATTAGGCGAGGTTCATTGATCTGAACGAGATCAACTCAAAGGGTTCGCCGTGCCAATTAATTTAATAGGCTTATACTATTGTAATTGTGGACTTTACATTTTGATAAATTGCGGAAGACCGGTTTGTTTGTTTTCGATCATTTCTGTATTATTGCTAGATTTGTTTGTAAAGAAAGACAATCATTATTTTGGCAGTATCAAATGGGCTTTTTTTCCTTGAAGTATAATAAGGCCATAATTGACATCACGAAAAAGAAAGAAAAAATACAGATACTCACATCAACCCATAGATTACTATGCTATATAAATGTTTTAACCACTATAAAAACTAGATATAGACTGCAGCACTATTGCATGTCCTGATATAAAGGCCCCGTGGTTCGATAATATTT
Organism: Abrostola tripartita; assembly: GCA_905340225.1. Classification (NCBI taxonomy): domain Eukaryota; kingdom Metazoa; phylum Arthropoda; class Insecta; order Lepidoptera; family Noctuidae; genus Abrostola; species Abrostola tripartita. Next base: position 12,888,236 of record HG996499.1, read on the forward strand.
GTATCGTGTGTTTAAAGCGGGGCCTGCAGCCTGACGCACGGTTGTTTAACCGTGCGTCAGGCTGCAGGCCCCGCTTTGTTCAGCTGTCTCTGTGCCTGTGCTACACCATTAATAACCCCACACAACGGGTTTTATTTTACAAAATATGGAACACTATGACAACATTGTCATTTTATAAAATGTTGGTTAAGATTTTTTTTTCGTCTCCGTCGTATTCTTTTAGGGCAGTTTGTGTTGAAATATTTTGCGTAAGAAATTTAGGATATCCAGGCAATGTGCATTATTAATAGTATCTTTAAAAAGCCTGTGAACTGACCTATCGTAATTTCTTAATAGATGAGTCAAAAATCGGGAAATAAAAAAATTAAAACCTTCAAAAAACTCAAAAGTGAAAAATAATATTTTATCACATCACTTTACATAAGCGAAGTGCCAAATCCCAACATTAATTAAGCAATTCAGAAAACTACTACATATGAGAATGCTGTCATAGGTCAGTATATAGTGTATAGTGGTCAGTTATCGACTACTACATATGCAATATCATTATCATATCATCAAGTTACGGGCGTTTTGCTGTGATCATTTGAGGAGTTCCGTTCCATATCTTCGAAGTTCATCATCAGGTAATGACAAAATTTCTAGGAAACCAATCGGAAAGTAAACCCAGTAAATGAAAAAAAAAACAAATCGGTTCATAAATGACCGAGTTATGAGGGAACATACATAAAAAAGATCCCGACGAATTGAGAACCTCCTTCTTTTTTTGAAGTCGTTTAAAAAAGCCCTAAATTTTAGTTATCCAACCTAAGACTTTTTGCAGGACAATATCGTATGTGACAAGTGATGGGGCGATTAGTTCTAAACAGTTGGACGACTATAAATAGATAAAACAGTTATATTGTCTTCAGTCATGCCTAAAAGCCATTTCAAAGTAGCAATAACTGATGTACATAAGTATCCGGAGTCGTTGTTCAGTTCCATATCAACCCGCCACGGTCTTCCTCATATTTCATATTTATTGTGTCAAATAAATCACCGGAACAGCTTATTGATCTGAAACTGACTGTTGTACGAACAAACAAATACTTGATGTTTGTATATGAGGGAGGATGGCGGAACTAATACGTTCGTGTAACGGCTTCCAGTCGGGCGGCGATATATCTATTATATATACCGTTTTACCTCCGTCATGGTCACTGTCCGACTTGTTACAATTCTAGTTTTCATTTTGATCAGATTAATTAAATACTCTGGTATGTAGACTCGTCGTCAAGTGGCAGTCTACAGAGACAAGTGGAAGGAGGGACTAGGGAGCCCCAGCCCTGCAGTGGATCAATACCTATAGTCCTACAGGCTCAATAGTAATTACATTCAAGATTGTAAATACTCCAATAAACGATCTTAAATGTCAGGTTAAAATCTAAAAGTGTCTAAGTTATTAGAGGCTGTAGGTTCGATTCCAGCACGGGATACATTATAAGATATTTGTTTTTTTTTTTTAATGTATTTTAAAACAAACCAATGATATTATATCTAACTAGATGTGCCCGCGACTCCGTCCGCGTGGAAATTCGGAAACAGCAAAAGTATTTTTAAATTGTTTTTAATATATTAGCATTAGCTAAGATTGAGCGAATTCGATTTAGTAGTTTTTACGCTATGCCGTACTATTTTATTACATGTATAGCTGTTGCCCGCGACTTCGTCCGCGTGTATTTCGGATAAAACACCAGTAGTAAATTGAACTTTTAACAGAAAAAAATACCTACCAGGCAGGCTTTTTTAAGTAGGTTACAAATCTTTAAACCACTTATTTAACTAAGAATACTTTCCGGTATTTAAAAAAAAACCGCAAAAATTGAACGGTAATTACGGAAGTTACAGAAAGTCTATTGAAAATAATATTTAACTGAAGAAGAGAATATAAATAAATCCGTTTTGTGCGTTTCTGAGTTCCTGTACATTGAAACTACTGTAGAAAAAAAAATACCAAGGATAAAAGACAACCGTGACGACCTGATTGGCGCAGTGGCTAAGAGATTGGTTGTGGGTTCGATTCCCGCAAAAAAAGTGTGATCCGTAGATGTTTGTCCCGAGTCTGGGTGTTTGTGTAAGTGAAATTTCAAGTTTGTGAAACGCACCCACGATACAGGAGAAATTCCTAGTGTGGGGCGACGTTTTAGAAACCTATACAATACAACCCATTTCTATTATTTTGGATATTTTGTCTGTGTGTCGGTTTATTCGTAATTAAGTTAAAATAGGGAATCATAGCAGTTGACTCTTATAAAAAATATTGTTATAAAACATACGACAACGACACGCTTGTATTCCGCGAAGGCGTAGGCAGAGGTGCACATATTGTACCTACTCCCACAATTTCGCTAGGTTTGGTGTAGATCCCAATGTATCAGTATCTCAACAGACAAAATTTATAGAGAACTCGTGACCTAAGAGTAAGCGTCGTACGATTGTGTGTGCGTGTAAAAAGCAGCTAAGTATTCGTAAGATTAAAGGCTACTTTAAGACTGCGTGAGTCAATGGTAATGGTTGATGTTGATGGTCATGGCGAAGCATAAGGCTGTACACTCAGCCGAAATCGTTATACACAGGATAGAAAATCTATCTTGCTGCTAGAATGTCCGCCTCAATGATGTTACAGCTGAAGGATGCCTTTGAGCTAGAAGTCGTTAAATTACTTTGACAGAAATAAGTTCCGGAGAACCGTATGTGTTACTTGCTGCGAGAATTACAATTGTCTATGAGGTAATGAGAAAAAATCTATATCTATACATATAATAAAATCGTAAACGACCCGTGTCTGTACATTCAATTTTAAAAAAGAAAAACCATTTATGCCGCCGCGCGCCGTACCCATACTGGCGCGGCGAGATTTGGAAGTTTTATTTCATCTATATCTTATATACCGATTTTTTTATTTTTTATAAAATAGATATTAATGTGTACTTTTTGAATATTGGAGTTTGATAACGATATATCTATGTGAAATACAATATATTTATATATTTTATTAATACACTTGAAGAAGTGCCTAACGATTAAACACGTTATTGTGGCTAATTTATAAAATATAGATATATACTATTAAGGACTTTTTTGTAGATCTTTTAGAGACCATCATTTTTGTAATACATACTTTTGGTGTATGATCGACGTATGCGAGGATAAGAGCTCGAAAGCGCATTTTCATCCGACTTGCTTCAAATTTATCGTTACAGCTCAGCTCCTATGTGTTTTAGCGTTATGTTATATAGCCTATAACCTGCCCAGGCGTATGGACTACAATCGTACCAAGTTTGGTTAAAATCCCTTCAGTAGTTTTTGACCCATGCGTGCACATACAGACAGACAGACAGACAGACAGACAGACCGACAAAAAATTTACTAATTGCATCTTTGGCATCAGTATCGATCACCAGTTATCCTCCAATAATAATTTTAAATATATATTCAATGTACAGAATTGACCTCTCTACAGTTTTATTATAAGTATAGATAATGTATTTATTTAATCATACTACTTTATCAAGTTATAAGCCTCGAAATATCATCTTGATCCTCTATAAACATTTTTGAATCTTAAAACAAGACATAAGTATTAGTGAACAATACGTAGGCACCGAGTTGCTTTCATTTTTGAGCTCAAAATACAAGAAACGCCATTCGGCTCATAAATGATTAAAGCACGTCAAACATAAATCTATCGTAGCCATCCATTTGTTCTCCATTGCTACTCGCGAAGAATTCTAAAACGTTATGTTTGTTATCATATTTACAAGCGGAATACATGGAGCCATTTTTTGCGGAGTTTTTTTATATGTTTACGTCTCATAAACCAGGAATCGGAGGCGCGTTTACGTAAGCGTAAGAAAAAACCGTAATGGATTATAAATATTAAGGAAAGTGCTAAATATCGGTTCGTTTATGGATTGACTTTGTGTACTGTAACGTTTTTTTAATGTTACATTGTACACAATGTTAAAACTTGTCTCTACTGATACCGCATGTCGCTGTAATCTCCGTGTTATATAGTTATTGCAGGAGGTAGTTGGTTTTATATAGTCCAATATATAGTTTGATCCGATTGGCGCATTAGCTAAGTGACTGCTACACTTAAAGTAGCAGGTTCGACCCCCATCATGCAATATATTTGTGTTGTCTACAAATATTAGTGGTGAGTCCTGACCTGAAATAGATATTATAAGGACGGTTGTGTGCTTGTTTACTTTATGTTCGTGGAGTGCATTCACTATGCAAGAGTTACTCGTTCACGCAGCACGTTCTGGAAAATGTGCATTTTTGGATTGGTAATGTATCTACTGAATATATTATTTGCTTTTCTGTCTCATGATAATTGGTATCTTCCAGGCTGCTCGTGGTGCTGGCGCTGATATTGCAGCCCGAGGCGCGCGCCATCCTGCGGGACTCCTACACTCTGCCGGCTGGGGTCTTGTTGAGGGGTAACAACTACCTACTATATTACTATACATTTTAAGAGACGCAGGGAGACAAGATATTTATATCAAATGTATGCATTGATTGCTTAAACACCCCACCACGTATATTTATTAAAAATATCAGCAGTCATTAATCATAACGTGACAAACATTGTATTCTGAATCAACATTATTAAGTATAGTTAAATAACCTTGAGCAATTACTGCGATCTCCAAGCCGCTTGCCAAGCGTGGGGATTATGGCAACCCCCCCCATTTAAGGTGGAGGCCTTTGTCTAACAGTGCACGTCTTCCGGCTGATGATGATGATGATGAGCAATTACTAACAACAGCGAGACAATATCGTTAATGACACTCCCTGTAGTATATATTACATTCCATTGTCTGTGTCAAGTCAGCAGACGCATTACGTCGACTATTATTTACATCGCCGAGAAACTGTCGCAAATCTTAGCGAGTGGGAATATTCAGTGCTGGGGCGGCTCAGACCCAGTTTCAGTTAAATATGCACATTGCACTACCCTAGTTTGGCAAAGTGGCGAAGTTACAAACTCCGCGCATCAAAATTAACTAGGCTTAATGGCGCATATACAGTAGCAACTGTAACTGAAAATCTGAAGCTATTTGAATCGGGTCCATATTCTATTGCGTATAGTATAGTTGGTTAAACGATATACCTGCGTAGAGATAATTTCCGGAAAAGTACGATTACCGGGGGTGCAGGCATGTGCACAGGTTCTACCGATGGCTAGTGTTCGCTGCACTCCGTACTTCCCATGAAACGATTAGCGTATTGGCTCTAAACGACGGCACCTTAATGCCGAACATTTAGGAGATATCCATTCAGTTAAAAAGCTTACTTATAAGGACGGCGCATTAGTTGCTTTCCTTAGCTATCGCCTAGGTCTTAACAAACCGGACAATAGTCCTAAAGGTATCACCGCGCGACCACCGTTTCTTACCACTTCTCCATGAGGTGTCACAACCCAGGTCCTGTTCGAGCACGAGGTGTTTCACTAACCATTTCCATTAGCAAGCGGCCAGTCAAAACTAGTTGAAGTCCACTTCCGACAATATGGCGGCGGCGAAATTCCGGCGGCGCCGCGCGACGTGACAGCTGCATATTGGATCGCGCTCCAGATATCGAACAAGCGGGTTATTGCTCTGACAGAGCATTTTTCATGTTTTCCTCCATACGTCATTGGTGGGTTCTGGTGCACTGGGTTTCTGCCTTTTTGACCACCAACGGTCCAGTTTCATCATCTTTCTTGCCGATAATTACACCACAGAATATCTAGTCATGATTATTTTAATGTATCTTGGAATTTTTTTAAGGAATATATTAAGGGAAGCCTTAACTTTTTATTTTTATTTATTTATTTATCATACATACATCATTTCACTGGAGGGATTACTTAACTACAATTTACTTCTGACATTGTGATTAGCCTTCTCTCTCTGATTTGACGTATACCTTCCTCAGATGGGCTGCGCTTCGACTACATAGTGGTGGGTGCGGGGGCGGGGGGAGCGGCGGCGGCGGCGGGGCTGGTGCGCGCGGGGGCCCGCGTGCTGCTGGTGGAGGCCGGCGGGGATCCCAACCTCATCACTAAGGTCTGCCTACTTCTCGCTTCCACTATTTTATCACACATGAGCGTAAATGATACAAGTAGAATGTCTTACATTTATATTATACTAGCGGCCCGCTCCGGCTTCGCACGGGTATAAAATATATATTATAAGTATTTCTCCACTATTTAATGGATATTATTATACACATAAACCTTCCTCTTTAATCACTCTATCTATTAAAAAAAACCGCATCAAAATCCGTTGTGTAGTTTTAAAGATTTAAGCATACATAGGGATATAGGGACAGAGAAACCGACTTTGTTTTATACTATGTAGTGATAGCTATCCTAACCTTGATATTATAATAAATAATTTAAAACCGTATATTGAAAATTACCTATGGAACCCTTCTTTTGCGACAGATTCCTAGCGCTGCCATGGCCCTACTCGGCTCGGAGATGGACTGGCAGTACAAGACGATACCTAACAACGTGTCCTGCCTCGCCTCCCAAGGCCGGCAGTGCCGGTTCAGCCGCGGCAAGTGTCTCGGCGGGTCCACCTCCATCAATTACATGCTCTACACCCGCGGCAACCCGGCCGACTTTGAGGATTTCCCTGTTCCCGGCTGGTCCTGGAAGGATCTACGTCCATACGTACTAAGGAGCGAAGGCCTGCAAGCTCTAGACCTCCTCCCAGCCTCATCCAGAGCGTTTCACAACACCACAGGTCCAATGCTACTCAACTTTTTTGATAATCCCAAAAATCTATGGCATACCAGACTTAAAAAGTCATATAAATCCTTGGGGTTCCCGGAGAATCCTGACATTAATGCCATGTCCCAGATAGGTGTCAGTCAAGTTGTTGGTTATGTTCATAAAGGCGAGCGGATGAGTTCCGCGCGAGGATATCTGGCCAGGGAGGACATTCGAAGGGCGCTGAAGGTTGCCAAGAACACGTTGTGTACAGGAGTGATAATAGACGAAAACAATATTGCTCGCGGCATCACGGTCGTCCAAGACTCGCGGCAGCTAAAGCTATACGCGAGAAAAGAAGTTATAATCAGTGCGGGGACGGTGGGAAGTCCACAAATATTAATGCTTTCCGGCATCGGACCAGCTGAGCATTTACAGAGTATGGGTATAGATGTCAAAGTAAATTTGCCGGGCGTTGGCGCTAATATGAGCGACCATATGCTGCCGATAATATTAGCTCAAGTAGATAAAAGTACTGGGATCGAAAACGATTTGAAGGAAATTGCGACTCAAGTGAAATATTTGACAGATCTGTTTATCGATCGGTCCGGGCCGCTCGCCTCTAATGGCCTCACTGACATCAACACGTTTTTTAACTCGCACTGCTACGACTTCCAGCGGAGACGACTTCTGAACCAAAGCTTTGATGGCAGTAACTGTGAGGTGCCCAACTTCCAGCTCATCCACTCTTATGTATTTAAGAATTTGGTTACACTGGCGAAGTCGTTGTTCCAGCAGGCCACAGGCTTCAATGACGACGTCGTGGACCAGATCAGCAAGGCCAGCGAGAACCATGCTCTTATAGTGATCACTCCTGTACTGCTGGCTCCGTACTCACGTGGCCACATTCGTCTGGCGAGCTCGGACCCTCTCGCCCGACCAGCCATATACCCAAACTATTTGGACGACGATCGAGATGTGGACGAGTTTGTGCGGACTATCAGTATAATTAAACATATGCTGGAAACCAAGTCATTTAAGAAACGGAAAGCAAAGCTCCTTACATTTAGTCTTCCTGGCTGTCCGAAGGTGGAGGAAGATAGATTCGGCTACTGGCAGTGCTACACGCGGCACATGACGTTTGCGGTGTACCACGCGGCGGGCACGTGCCCGCTGGGCAGCGTGCTGGACGCGCGCCTGCGCGTGCGCGGCGTGCGGCGCCTGCGCGTCGCGGACTTGAGCGTGCTGCCACGCGTGCCCCGCGCCAGCACGGCCACCGTCACCATGGCTATAGGCGAGAGAGTCGTGGACTTTGTGCTCGAAGATAATAAATAGAGACTGAGATGCAAAATATTATGTAACGAACTATATTTATAGTATGAAACTATAATGTGTGGTGGTTTAATTACAGGTGTGCGTGAATTGTGTGAAGGACAACTTGTTTTACCGACTGTGTGAACCGCCGGCTGATAACGGACATGTGTTCACAACTTCTGAACAAACTAAACTTTCCTCATTATAATTTGTATGTGTTTATCTTCTCTGGCATAAATATGCTTTATTTTAATTACTTAGATTTATTTGATTTGTTATCCCACTTATTATTCTAGTGAGAGCTTTACTTGTTGTTAATGTTAATATTAAATCTTTCGCAGGCGAAGTATGTGTTTACATTATCTCTCCGAGTGCAGAGTATTGACTGGACTAATGAATTATCCTTCTTTAAGTAACTCAAAGCCGATTTGATTAAGGTGTTGTGGAAAGAATTACTGTTTTGACACTTTTACATTGGATCACTACAGTAATTGGCGGAGCACTGACAGACAGCTAAATAATCAAATGATCAAAACATAAGAACTTCAATGTTGTATAGGGTCGGTAAGGTTCAACTGAATTGTGTTCTTCACTGGATGATGTGGAACCGCCTAAGGTGTCGTGACAAGGGTCTCTATTCTAAAATTTGCTTTAACTATAATTACCTTGCCTTAGTTAATTCTCTTCACTAAACTAACTAGGAGATTTCAGATTACGAAACTAAGAAATATTCATACACCGCGCGCCAAGCTAAATCTCTTCTGAAGTTAATGAAAATTAAAATTTAATTGGTTTATGGAAAGTTGTAATCTTAGGAGAAAGTGAAAAGTTTCCGCTCCTTTGCTAATTAATTTTGCAAATTATAAAGCGTTCTGCGTCGATATGGAATAATACCTCGCCGCGGCGTCTGCTTGGCTTTACCAGAGTCTCCGAGTGTTGAAAGCTCTATTCAACCTATTACCTCATAAGGACCACAAATTCCCTCCATCTCCCGAGTTAGTTCCCTCTAACAATAACCACAATATAAAGAAACAGGTTCTTACTAAGCTTTTACATAAGCTTTTTCATTTGTTCAAAACAAAAGTGCTAATAAAAAGAAAATAAGCACTGTACGTTGTTGTAAATAGGAAAATGTAATTGACGAGCGCCGCTCCTCACCAGACAAGTGAAAACGACTTGCTACACAATTAAATACAAGTAACAATACGAGCTGATGTTACTTTGTATACGAATGTTGATCTTAATACACATTGTGTTCAGATAGGATTTATTTTCTTATCACAATTCTAAATATTTGTATTTATTGCTGGAGTTATTTCTGTTCGTACCCTTAGGTATACGGCATTTGGGATATACGGTAGCGGTTTGGAGAAGTTGTTCATCAAGTATTGCGAATTATTTCAGCATCATTTCCTTTTGTGGCATTCTATCTAAAAAAAAGTTATAAAAACGTGGGTAGATCTGTATTATACTATATAGCTTTCAGAGGGTCCCAGTGTAGCCACTACACGACATTTACAGTGTAAAACATTTTATTGATACTAACCTCGCAGAGGTCGGCCGTATATTGACTTAAATTGCCGAGGTTGGAAGATAAAGAAAATTTTAGTTAACGCGGCGTGAACCAGACATCAATTTGTAGTGGTGTGTAGGTTTTGATGAATATAGATCAAAATCTTGGTGTAATACATGTAAACGAGGGCAAGGCTGACTTGCAACAGGATGATGCATTCAGTGTCATAATCATAAGTCTGAACCACTTCATGAGAATTCAACTGTTTGTTAGAGGCAGTGAAGATTCACTAGTGCCTTTTGTATATTTCAAATATGTGCATTTTCTAACATTCCAAAGATACCTCATGTTAGACACACTAGAAAATTTTATGTTTATAAGTCACGTGCTTGCACAAATGCTTATCAGTCTCAGTGGAAGAGTAGAATTATATTTGTCATTCATAAAAATAAATACATATAGATCATAGGTCTTAGGTGTACACTGTACAACAAGTCACACTTATTCATTCATCAAACGTGGAGTATACAAATATTTAAAGCAGACGTGCTTGGTGTGACGTGCGGGAGTAGTGTCGCCCCCTGTCGCTCGGAGTGCATAATAGATGTGGTCGCGTCTGGGCCGGCTGCCGCTGCTGTTGTGAAACTTTTCCCATCCCTCACAGAACTCACTGCTCCACAGATTTGGTATTCTGTTTAAGGTGAAGGGCAGCAAGTTGCAATCGAGTTGACGTTACTTTAAACCATTGTACGTGTGTATCTATTAGTTAATATATGTAAATGTTCATGTTCCGTTTTCGATTTGGCAGCAGAAAAAGGAGACAGCTTGTTTCTCCTCCGCGCTATAGATTAGGAATTCAAAGAAGAAGCGTATGAATTTAAGATCATCAGAGTTTTGAGAGATTGTATGTGTGCATATTGTGCTTGTGATCATAGTTAATACCTACAAAGTAATACCATTTTGCGCGTAACTTATAATAATCGCCAAAATGTAAGTACATTCAATTATGTACTTACATTTTTTATTTAACAACAAAAACACGGTGCGGACCAAATCACAGCCATGTTAATAGTGTCGTATGTCACGGCGCGCGGCGGTGAGTGTGTTATAATTATAATGAACACGCGTCAGAGGCCGCCGCGCGCCGCGGACGGCCGCGGATCCACTGCCGGCCATTATGCTGATGACCATCCAATCATTGTTAAGTTAATGCGATGACTGTGTGCCTGTCGAGGGACAAGGGACGAGGTGCGCTGTTGTGAAGCGATGTTGAACTGTTTTATTGGTAACGTAGGCTCAGTGGCGCGGCTGGATAAAAAAGTCTACAAATAAAAGTTATTTACACTAGCTTTATTGATTTTTCATAATATCTCCACCGTTGTTACAGTGTTTTAGCTAAGACAACGTACAGCACTTGAGCTTTTTAGGAAGATTTTTGTACAAAATTCTAAAACATACCTTACGTAACGTACCTTTTATCATTATTAACTATCTTCTAAAGCAAGCTAGAAGCATTCCAGATAACGTACTCGATGCGATAGATCCTGTTTGATGGTGATGTTTTTGTGGTTTCACGGCACACAATAAATATTTGTCTTGTTCGCATTATTTAGGGAGAGTAGAGAAGAATTTAAAAAAACAATTGTGAACTTACAAGCACTTAATAAAGCAGTCCCCGTACCACAAAAACCGCACGGTGATTTCAAAAAGTGAGAAAGAGAACAACTCGTCGCGCATGAGAGAGAAAGAGGAACATTACACAAAAGAATAAAAATTGCAGTTCTCAGACGAAACAAAACAAATATGAGTGCGCGCGGCGATTGATAACGTGACTGTTTAGAGCCAGACTCGAGGCTGGCACACTGCCTCCCTAATCGGATCATCAATTAAAAGAAGATCCTTCTCCCCTCCCCCGTCTCCCCCATGCCCCCCACTTATCCTCAAGCACTGCAGCTCCACGATGGCTCCCCTCCGTGGCTGATATCGCCGCTCTCCATCTAATGAAATGTTTTTCTATTGTTCTGCTTCTGTAGCACGAGTATCAACTAATTGATCAGCAATTAAGATCGTAACTGATTCTGAGTACGATGTGATTTCTTTAATTTCCTGTTTTTGGATGGATTGGGACTGATTTGTTTGTAAAACACAATAATTTGAAAAATGTACAATACAAGCGTATTGTACATTTTATCTAATGGGGTAAACAAAGTGCACAGTGGTGCTGCAAACCCACTTTTAAACAAAAATGCTCAAAGTAATGTGTTTCAGAAGCTCGTATAAATGTTAATAATCGATAACAATTAACCAGGACTCCACAACCATCTAACCATGTCAGACCTCACAACCTCACGTTTCACAAATTGAAGGGAGATTTTATGACAAAAAAAACATAACAAGAAACAGTAAACGTAAAGGTTTCTGAATACCGATGGTACTTAGTAACATTACCGACAGAAACAAACACCTACATTGATTAAGTCCACTGTTCCAGGGTGCCTAATCAGACGTTCTTACTTTAAAATAAATAGCTTTTAAGTACTAGGTGCGAGCTTTAGTTGCCACAGTCCTTTTAACTAGACAAATGAATGAAGTTACTACTAGGGTTAACACAATTGCTTCAACGCGTGACCGCCAGCGTTAGCCACCGCCGGCCGGCCTCGCGCCACTATGTCTGGGAAAAATCCAATTTATTCGCTGAACTCCATAGAACTAAGTTGGAGCTTGTTAGCACTGCCTCACAAACGGCTGATGTGCGAAAAGCAAGTAGGAAGTGTTATTTTGTTTCGGTGTGTAAGTAATGACAATCTGTGCGCTGGAAGACTTACACCTGCAGGTTAGTTCATTTGACATACTTAACGATGGCAGTTCTACGATTTTTATGGATCACAATACATTATTTTGTTATTCCAAAATTATAATTTTGAAATCGCTCGCTCTCAAATGACGATAGCGTACTGATTTACGATTACCTTATAAGATGATTCACAAACGCAAAAGGTGTTTTATCTTAATAAATGTCGGTGTACCTATAGCTAAATTACTAAAGTTGTCGATTATGATATTAGTAATTTTTAATCTTTTGTGAGGTAATTAGTATTTTTTAATTAACCACTATATAAAACAGGTACTCGACTAGGTATCTTATATAGTGAATATTAATAAACATAATAATAACGCACCGAGCGCTCCTCCCGCGCGAGCGGCGCCTGCTAATTATTTCTCGTGGCTTCTGACTTTAATCGCAGATAGGTAATATTTAATTCTGATACCAGACGCCGATGTTTCAAACATTCACTCTATTTACGCTTCCCTTAAATTAAGAGTTATTATGAAGGTTGTTGAAAGTCTGTATACTTATTAAACTGTTGTCAATTTGGGTTCATAGTTAGATTTTTATGTATTTTGTAAAATAAGTTTTTATTTTTTATAACTTTGGAAGACTCACAGCTAAAGCAAACAGAGTAATTATCTAAATAGTAAACAGACAGCCAATTATAAGTCTTCACGTATAATAAACAGTATATGTCTATATATATCCGTGAACTAAGTATACAAATACATTAGAGACTACAATAACAAAAATAATAGTTATACACAAAACAAAAACTACTTGAAAAACGTAGAACTTAAGTATCTTCTGACGGAGGATACACTTGTCATAAAGGGATCAATATCGCGAAGTCTACACACTTTGTTAAAAAGTAGTATTGTTCTCAAGTAAGTGACATGTAAGTCTTTATTGAGAATAAAGTTTTTTAAACCACATTTTTGACTAATAGATGGCGTTGTGCATTGACGCCGTATTTCTGAATGGCGTTATTAGGGTTGTCCGCCTAGCAGTGACCTCACACAAATAAATTAATTCATAATTCATTAACTTTGGTAAAGGTGCCCGTCTGACAGTACCAATAAGAAGACAATTATACAATAGCGACAACTTTAAATGGTTTAAGATCACTTGATTAACTATTAATTAAAAGCTGCTACTTACAAAGTTTTTAATTAAGTTTCAGTAAATTAGTTCAAGGTTTATAAAATGATTAAATTACCATTTATTATAATAACTAACTAAACTACATCTTATTGGAATTATTCCCTAAAAAGGTATACATTAAGAATCTGAAATTATGGTTAACTTTAATAGCATCATATTTAAATAACGGTGTAGAAGACGCTCTCTATTCAGAGTTGGGTAATTATAATACTAATTAAATAACGGTGTAGAAGACGCTCTCTATTCAGAGTTGGGTAATTATAATACTAATTAAATAACGGTGTAGAAGACGCTCTCTATTCAGAGTTGGGTTATTATAATACTAATTAAATAACGGTGTAGAAGACGCTCTCTATTCAGAGTTGGGTTATTATAATACTAATTAAATAACGGTGTAGAAGACGCTCTCTATTCAGAGTTGGGTTATTATAATACTAATTAAATAACGGTGTAGAAGACGCTCTCTATTCAGAGTTGGGTAATTATAATACTAATTAAATAACGGTGTAGAAGACGCTCTCTATTCAGAGTTGGGTAATTATAATACTAATTAAATAACGGTGTAGAAGACGCTCTCTATTCAGAGTTGGGTTATTATAATACTAATTAAATAACGGTGTAGAAGACGCTCTCTATTCAGAGTTGGGTTATTATAATACTAATTAAATAACGGTGTAGAAGACGCTCTCTATTCAGAGTTGGGTAATTATAATACTAATTAAATAACGGTGTAGAAGACGCTCTCTATTCAGAGTTGGGTTATTATAATACTAATTAAATAACGGTGTAGAAGACGCTCTCTATTCAGAGTTGGGTAATTATAATACTAATTAAATAACGGTGTAGAAGACGCTCTCTATTCAGAGTTGGGTTATTATAATACTAATTAAATAACGGTGTAGAAGACGCTCTCTATTCAGAGTTGGGTAATTATAATACTAATTAAATAACGGTGTAGAAGACGCTCTCTATTCAGAGTTGGGTTATTATAATACTAATTAAATAACGGTGTAGAAGACGCTCTCTATTCAGAGTTGGGTAATTATAATACTAATTAAATAACGGTGTAGAAGACGCTCTCTATTCAGAGTTGGGTTATTATAATACTAATTAAATAACGGTGTAGAAGACGCTCTCTATTCAGAGTTGGGTTATTATAATACTAATTAAATAACGGTGTAGAAGACGCTCTCTATTCAGAGTTGGGTTATTATAATACTAATTAAATAACGGTGTAGAAGACGCTCTCTATTCAGAGTTGGGTAATTATAATACTAATTAAATAACGGTGTAGAAGACGCTCTCTATTCAGAGTTGGGTTATTATAATACTAATTAAATAACGGTGTAGAAGACGCTCTCTATTCAGAGTTGGGTTATTATAATACTAATTAAATAACGGTGTAGAAGACGCTCTCTATTCAGAGTTGGGTTATTATAATACTAATTAAATAACGGTGTAGAAGACGCTCTCTATTCAGAGTTGGGTAATTATAATACTAATTAATTTTCATAATAAGTGGTACAGCCTATTACTAATTAATTTATAAAACAATATACATTTATATTTAATACAATTTTCAAGGCTAGAAATTATCATTATTTTCTAGCATAGCCATTTTGTCTATTATTTTCGTCTGTATTTAGTTTAATAATTGCTTAGCTACTACTTCCTAATGTACGGTAATAGAGAGAGGGAGCCTGGAGATCCGTCAGACAGGTCTCGAACCTAGTGCAGACTCCAGCTCTCACAGAGATGATAGTTTAAGCTGTTTTTAAGAAGGTGTTGTACCTTTTCTGTTTGAGAGAAATAAATTGCTATATTATTATTATTATCGGGAAAATTATGCTGTTTCTTAGCTCGTTGGCTAGTTTTAACTACATTTACGGGCCCAAGCCAAGTAAATGCAGTGTGTATGTGTAAAAATTATGTTGAAGGTGTGTTGTGATGAAGAGCTACTTCATTTTCCTCTATTTGCATGAATTTTCTAACGATTCGACATGTATTCAAAATAGCTGCTTTTTGTAAAGTTATGTAAGTTGTTTCTTTTATATCAAGTAATTTAAGGCTATGGAGAAGATGATTCGGAATTACACCTGTTGTGAAAAGAACTATAGGGACTACATAAACTTTTTCTTGTCTCCAGATTCTAGTTACTTCATCTTTTAGTTCTGCGTATTTACTGATTTTTTCAGAAATAGTCTTCTGTACATTATGGGTGTTGGGAACTGCAATATCAATGAGGTAAGTGACTTTATTTATTTTATCTTGCAGAGTTATGTCCGGTCTATTATAATGGATGGTCCTGTCAGTAAGTATAGCGCGGTTATTATTATTGTAGTCGCACATCTCTAACCGAGCTGACTACCGCCTCCCCCCCACATGACACACTGCTTAAATCGTCTGTAATAAACGCAAAGAAGATTGAAATACATTAATTGGTCGTTATATACCGAGCGAGCGAACTTTTGAATATACCTTAAACCGTGTTACTTGTGCTTAACAAACAAACGCCTGTATTTTGAGCGCTCTTAACTTTGTAGTGCAGGACCTGCTTCTGAGATGTCCCCATTCTGTTGGAATTCATTTTATGGGTACTACGATTGTGGGGAGGTCCGCAGGTCACCTTTACTGAAACTTATTTACTTCAATATTTACAATCGGCTTCCTCTAAAACGCTCTCGAACAAACTGTCTGAATAATGTCACCGACAGAAACAAAAAAGCTCTTTGAGTTAAAGAGTGGCAAGTTCCGTACCGACTTTACTATTAGGTTGGAGCAGCTCCAGCACCGTCTATTTAACTATTTTTGACCAATATACATTTCTAATGCTTAGATGCTTCGAGTATATTCGAGTTGAATTTGTGTACATTTCGTAAATTCATCAGTGTCTTGAACAAACATTTTCAATATGTTTCGAAACTTACCATTAATTGTAAACGTTTTACTAAAGCGCGGTTGCTTTGGTTTGTTGGGTCATTGACTAAGGTTTAGCGCGGTAAGTAGTAGTAGGTTGTAGCGCGGTAAGTAGTAGTAGGTTGTAGCGCGGTAAGTAGTAGTAGGTTGTAGCGCGGTAAGTAGTAGTAGGTTGTAGCGCGGTAAGTAGTAGTAGGTTGTAGCGCGGTAAGTAGTAGTAGGTTGTAGCGCGGTAAGTAGTAGTAGGTTGTAGCGCGGTAAGTAGTAGTAGGTTGTAGCGCGGTAAGTAGTAGTAGGTTGTAGCGCGGTAAGTAGTAGTAGGTTGTAGCGCGGTAAGTAGTAGTAGGTTGTAGCGCGGTAAGTAGTAGTAGGTTGTAGCGCGGTAAGTAGTAGTAGGTTGTAGCGCGGTAAGTAGTAGTAGGTTGTAGCGCGGTAAGTAGTAGTAGTTTGTACAACCTACTACTACGATAAATGGACAACGGACCGGCTCCGGTGCTGGCGGCTGACATTCTTTTACATAAACTTTTAGCACCTTACGTATTGTAGGAACTTCAGATTCAGTTTACCTTCATTCTCAGAAGGTTTTGCTTGTAGTTATCAGCTTCAATAGATAAAGCCAGTGAATGCAGTTAATCTGTGATTATTTTGAAGATTACTTCAGTATCAATGAATATTTGTTCTACATAATATAATATATGTATAACCAAGATGTATAAACTACCTAAATAAATATGTACATTCCTTAAAAATAGGTAAAAAATTTGGGCCGTTGATATAGGTTGAAAACACAGTCCTACCTAAATAGAAAAGAGAACATTTCAAGTATAATAATATCGCTGAGTGCGCCCCCCCCCTCATCCCCGCTCCCCGCGCCCCTCCGATATCACTCGGAGTATGATTTATCAAAAGCTTTCACGTTCACTTATTTTTGTTGATACATTGCTACACACCGCGTTACTAGGTCACTCAAATATGAACCTTGTTACATAGCAACAAGGTTCAATGAATGTATGTAGTTATTAAAGTCGAATTGAATATGCGTGAAATGTAAGAATGTACCTATCTTGTTTGCACTTTCTGGAAATAATAGTATCGATATGTTTCAGTGATGTACTCACAAGGTCTACAAAGTATGTCGTAGCTCGTAGCACACGGCTACGGGCTACGACGTCTTCGCGGTACGCTGTAGAATGTGGATATGGTTTCTCTTCATTTTGACTGGTAGCAGTTGAATGTTATTTATATATTTGTTCTGTTATTTATATTTAGGAAAAATATTTTTCTGGTATTGCGTCGATACTAGCGATAAGCTATAAGATATCATAAAGAAGTGTTGGTGTGAAAATCGGAGCAATACAATATAATGTTAGGGTCACAGACGCAGCTTATCAATAGAATAAACACAATACCTCAAAGGCGCCTCGTATGCTCTGTTCAAATCTCGCAGTTCAATATTGGACCTCCGCCACAGAGGTCGTTATTATATCAAACACAATACACCCCGGTAGTGCGGGTTCCCGCCGCTCGATGCGATCCGCGAGTCCCGGACAAATGTCACGGAACACTCACACGAACGGACCCGCGCTTGTTTACTAGATTGTGTACCATACAAGCTCTGTGGACACTTGTTATTGCAGTAGAAATAATTTTATTTGGTTGAAATATTGTTTACGATAGAAACTAGTTGCTTCACTTTTTGTATACTTGATTATTTTTGTAAACTTTGCCCTCACCATGATTCTTACCCGACCACGTCATAACCAAATGAAGGTTGACAAACATAAATCCTAACATTGCACAAACAGATAAACATTACAGTTGGACGCCCGGCTTCTTTTAGAGCGTACTGTTTCAAATCGATATTGTAATTCCGTCTGCTCACCCTATATTTCGGTATTTCCGCGTTTTATAAAAACCCCTGACTCAGGGTCCATAAATAGGATCCATTGAAGCTTAGTTTCGCGAGCAAGTCAAAGGAGGACGGAGATAGTATCGGGTGCCGGCGACACATTCAGAGGGAGATATCTCAGCTTTCGCTTAGTGGACTGGTTTATAACAATGGACGGGTTTTATGACGTACGTGGTCATTCAGGACAGACGTAGCTTTTCGTCAACTTAATACGCTAGTTTAGATGATGATGTTGAAATAGCTTATTTCTAGAGCCATTATAAATCGAACAATTGACAAAGTAAATATCTTTTGATACACAATGTTCTCGTCACAAGTGCTTAGTCTAAGAGAGACATCGGTTTGCTTTGTGATATGGATTTGACAGAACCTTCTGTCTCGCGGCAGTGTCCAACATACTACTACTACGTACTATTAAGTTTTATCTTATAATTTCCTACACGGTAAATATTTCCATTCGAACGAAACCCAACATCCATACAATACATTTGAAGGATCAATGACAACACGTCACGAATGTTCCCTCCGTCAAACAGCACACCGGCGACAGGGCGGCGTGACGTGGGCCGGGGAGCGCCCGGGGCCCGGGGCCCGGGGCAGGCCCGGACATGTCCCACGACGCGACTTGTTGCGCGGCGAGGGTCGGGGGTTCGTGCCTCGCGGTGCTATGCCATTGTTTACGAGCATTTGAAACGTATTATGGTAATGTAGACTGCGGAAGTATCTGCTTGTGTTTTTGTGGGATCGTGAGAACTGATTTGATTTAATTCAGACAAGGGTTGCGGTCCTACAGGGTGGGCCAATTAACGAGCACGTTGTGAGCGTACAAGTTGTTAATGTTTGGGTCTACATTGTCGCGTTAGACGGTCTTCTGTGTACTTCACCGTCATAAGTGTACAGTCAACCAAACTTTAAACGAGGCTGAGTGTCATGTTTATAATCAACAATCGACCCTTCGTCATCTTTATTATACGGAACCGAGATTTCTATATGTAGCCTGAGATACCTAGAAAGTATTGCTCCTCCCAGCATTATATTAATTTAATTACTTTTTTCCGAAAAATACTGTATTTCCTACCTTATATATACCTAGAGGTGTATTTGTTCCCATAACTATTAAATATTATACAGCATCTTAACCTATACTTATATGTATGTTTATTAAAGTGTTACTGTAAGTTGGTTAATTAATAAATAAATCTACTAGTTAAGTAACTATTCTTGCGTCAATCGAGTTTAGAGAGATCTAATATTGAGGCCACGGGAGAGTTGGAATCACAATAAACGTTCTGCAACAAGCGCTCGGCCCGGGGCAAGCGCTCGGCAATGTATAAAAAGCCGGGCGCGACCGTCGCAGGCAGGAACTAAGGCCGCTCACAGACCTACCGGGTCCAACCCGGTCCCATCCGTGATTCGGACGGCTAGAATGCAATACAAAATGGTATGATGGATCGGTAGGTGTGTTGACGAGGGGTACATTTTGTATTGCATTCTAGCCGTCCGAACCGGATCGGATCGGGTTGAAACCGGTAGGTCTGTGACCAGCCTTACTTACCGAGCCACTGAGAGCTCGCCGGCTGCACGGAGGCCTCCGCTCTACTACAACTAACTACTCTACAAACTTCCCGGCAAAGTTGCGAGCTACGACATAATACATCAAATGCTTGCCAGTCGACGGCAAACTGCGGCCCCAAGTACCGGGCTTGTTTGCTTTCTTACGGCAGTTATTACATTGCATTATATTTATAGAATTATTCTGTTTCTTGCTGCAAGAATAATAAAAGTGCAGATGATCTGTTTATGCTTGAAATTTAATTATTTTATCGCTTTATATCATGTTTATCGCCTAAATTCGAAACTTCATAGGTACTAACTGCTCAAAATAGCTGCAGATAATACGAATATTAGTCCTGCACGAGGATTCAAAAGGCAAAGACTACTCGACAATCCACTGACTACCTAAAGTGCCAATCGATACCTCAATAATACCAACTAATAAACAAGTAAAATATATGTTACGCGTGTTGATGGAGTATCGGTAAAGGGAAGACCTCGGCGAACAAACTTGGAATAAATCGGAGAATTTCTACAAAAGTGCTGCGAGTGAATGAGGCGAAAGAAGTATGTCAGGATCGTAGCTAATGGAAATCCGTGGTCTCTGCCTACCCCTCTGGGAAACAGGCGTAACTTTAATGTATGTATAAACAACATAATCTCCTAGCTTTCATTTCTCTGTCTTATTCATTTGACTCACTAGCTCATTCGTTCAATGGTGAGGTAGTATTGTCTGGCGTCCGGCGGCCATCCCGGCGTATTGAAGTATCTATCAGTGACGAACAAGCACCTGACGCGGCCTTGTCGACTGACACACGCCAGCGAGGGGTGGTTCGACATTTAGTTAGCTGTGAAGTTGTATAAAGATATAGTGTTAATAATAATTATCTGTGGCATAATATCTTTGTTTTTCAGAAGAGTATATAGATGCACGTGTTGACCTCATTCAGTCTTATCGCGTTATTTCCACACGGTTGTTGTTTATGCGGAAGTCTTGAATGATCAGGTATATCCTTCGTATCTAACTGAGTCATGAACACTTTGTGTATACACGAAGGAACACAGTTACGAAATAGTGTAAATAAACCAGGAGAACAAGGACATATAACGGACCACAATCACCGGAAACGTCGAGCCTGTTATTTCCAATTCAGCAAAAACGACAACAGGAAAATATAAAAGTAATATCAAAACCGCACTGTGAAGCGGAGCTCTCCTGTCCCTTATCAATTAGAGCGCCATCTGTCGGCGACGCGGCAAATTAAACTTTTGTAGGTAGACGTGAGCCGAGTGCAGAGAGCACGTCAGCCGTGCGGCCTGTGAGTCTGTTGAGCCCGGCTCGGCCCGGCCGGCCCGGCCACCTGCCGCGGCAAGGGCTCCCGACTAATTTAATTGTCCCTGCCTACCTTGTGTTTGTTCTGCTTCAATTTGGGATAGAGCAGTCTTTATTTAGGGGCAAATACAAATATATGGGATTTGGCTTGAAGTTGTAGTATTGCCGTGATAATTGACTAACAGTTGGCTGACTAGCGGGTGTTCGTAGAGCCTACATTACCGATATATTGTGTTTGTATTCAAAGCACGGTGACTGTTGTCCCTACTGTCAATCAAGAACATGCTCTAATGAGGCGCAGTAGTCGTTTGTACACTCCGAGGTCGATCAACATACTCATTTACATACCACCTGCTAGAAAACACTCGACGTCTGCGAGGGAACTTAATGTTTCATCACCAATACGCAGAGTACACATGCCTGCAGAATGGGGTCAGGGCATAGCGTTCAATGTAACTCGAGCAATCGATGTATTTGTTGGTATACAGTAGGCATTTAGTGGAAGCACAATAGATACGCGAGTAGGAGTGTATCGCCTGGATGTTTGTTCGGTTCCCAGTGAACGCCGCTCACGGAGAGGTGCTAGTGTTGTACAATTCGGATCACTTACTTTCACTGAATCTTATGAGAAAATCGTTGATTGAAAGACTAATAAAAGCGATGCTTTGTTAATTACAGATATTAATTACGAGCTTCTCTTCGCGTGATATGAGCCAGTAATTGTAGGCATTGTGTAGTACGTAGCCGACAATTATAACTGTGATCAGAATCTGTTAAATTGCTTACGAAGAAGAATTTAATGTCTCCACGTGTCTTTATTTATTTATAAATTGTTTTTGTTGTACTATACGTGCTAGTTATTCTTTTCTAGGTCCTATTAATCTGAATTTAAAATAACAAAAATCAGTTTAAGTGTACTGCATGGCTGATAAAAAGGGTTTTAGTTTTCGTTAAAATGGGTTGCAATTTAAAAAAACAACGGTAATATTGCATGGTATAATTTAAAATTAGACGGAACAAGGTTAAAGTGCGCGACGCGCGTTCCTTTTTATAATAAATCCAATCGGCAAGCCTTGGGAAGTTGCCTCGTTAAGCCCAGTCGTCTGTGAGTCCCGCATCCGTCGGGCATCACCGACGTTACCACATCGAAACCCGCAACAATAATCTAAACGACTCAACTTTTCGTATTATATAAAAGTGGAACAAGCACGAGTCTCTATCGCGCGTGATTCCGTATTCCTATTAGATTGCAAAAACACGATTTTTTTTATCGTTCAGTAATGTATTGTATCGGTGGCTGTCTGTTTCAATTATTTTTTGTTCCATTTATTGTCAGGTTTGGTTTGTATAACCACAGCCCAGAGCTAGTGCTACTGGCGGTCTGCAGACAACGCAGCGCCTTGTTACGGAATCCTAATAAGAGAGAAGCATTAACCCACTTGCAGCATAACTAACCCCCTAACTTATAAGTTGGTGTTGTATTCATAATGTGTTCAGCTCACACTCCTCGCTCTGCGGTTGTCTCATAACTGTACTCTCTCGTATTTTGATCGGTATTATATAATAACTACATATAATCACACCCATTACCTGGTGGGGTTGGTTTTAGATATACTCATATATCCTTATCCACTCTAATCACTTTCCTCATACTCGTACGTACAACGTACATAATACAATTTCTAATAATAGTTGAAATTGTAACATTTTAATTTTAACAGTTTAAAAGAAAATCACATTTGAAGATTGTTAATTGTTTACATTAGATACGTGACTATGCAACGTAATTAATACATTAATTAAGATAAGGGTGTGTTCGAGAGGGGTAGGTTGTGCCACCACTACGACCCCACTGCTCTTTGTGTTTGTGGTGTTTTATTTAAGTTACTTTTTTCTGAACGACTCACTTTACGAGGTCAGCACGTATGCCAGTGTTTGCAACTCTTATTTGGTTAAGAAGGTATTAGATTTTTTTTGATTTTTTTTTTTTGAGGCGTCTATAACGTAGTTTGGTGAATGATCATGGAAGTGCAGTGCCCGTTAAGTAGTACTCTAAGTTAATTTCCCACAACGTTAACCTCATATTAGTGGCTCGTGTGAGTGTGCACTAGAAGTTCTCGGAGCATTACAAAATGTTGTAACATAACGTGAACGGCGCGCGGCGGCCCGGTGCCCGATGTACTTTATACAAGTTTAGGTAAGTATCACTTATAGACCTAAAGCTATTATTTATGTAAGTATTGTGGTAACCATATTCATTGTATGCGCTGCCACCGTGTCATAAGCTTTGCATTTTTTTGCATAAGCATTCTGTGTCCACCGTTCCAAGACTGTTATTTGACACAAGACTGACCTTCGTAGCAAGACTGACCTTTGTAGCAAGACTGACCTTTGTAGCAAGACTGACCTTTGTAACAAGACAAACCTTTGTAGCAAGACTGACCTTTGTAGCAAGACTGACCTTTGTAGCGAGACTGACCTTTAATGATTACCGGTGATACAACATTAACACCACCTGGGGACTGAGGTAGATATTAAAGCCCTCACTGCGGGTAATACACAATTACCGCTTAATCATATGTTACAATTATCAGTATAAAAATAATACATATAACAATATCAATTAGTTATCCAATAAGAGACGGCCAGTTCCACAATACATGAGTGACCCTCGCGTCGCGTTACTACATTAGTTAAGAGGTGTTCATATTTTGTTCCGCGGCGTTTGTCTACAATTTCCCAGCATACGCTATAAACAATCCTAGTATTGTTGTGTTTACTGAAAACATTCTGACGGAGGTGTAAAATCACTAAAATGGATTCGAACAAGCTCGTAAATGAGATGTTACTACTGTTACTGCTTACCCACTGCTACTATAAAGTTCTTGGCAATCCTATTGAAGAGTGCTGGATCGTTATAACAGACAAGTTTATAACGATCCAGGATATATTTATGGTTAGGAGAGAGGACTAACTCTGCTCGTGTTTGGACGCTGAGCCATCTCCATGGCTCGTGATGGTCTGTTGAGGGTCGAGGATAGGACCAAAATAACTTGATAATCAAGAGAAATATGTAGTCAGTAGGTCAGCCCAAACAGATGATTACCCTGTTAATGCGCGTCCATTATTCCAGATTTGTGACTATAAAACCCAACGCAAACGAATGAATGACAACAAAACATCTTTTATGTAAATAGTTTAAATCAGTTTTGTAGTAGTGCTCCTCTGTAGGTACTCACGGGAATTTGTTTTACAAGCGAAGTAATTATAGCATTACAACAGGATAAAACTGGTAAATAAATACAGCTTCGTAGTACGGTGTCCTTGGCGTGCAGTGAACTTTGTCTGCAGCGCATGTCGGAGCAATCTGGAGTATTCTCCAGGTGCTCGTTACTACAGCGGTGCAGACAGCGGCCGGCGGTACTGCGCTGTTTTCGGTCCTCCCTCACTGCCGCTCTAGCTGTGGTCGGAGCGAGCTGGTCGCGGCAGGAACCTTCTTAACTAGATGATACTTAGAGTTAATCACTCCGCTGCAATTAAATTTAACGTTGTATTATTTATTATTCTCTTGCCTCATTGTAAACCGCTTATATTTTTATAGCTGTGGGTGATGTCGGCTACATAATTTTCCAACTAATTGCCTAGTGCTGGTAAAATTTTATTCGTGTTCAAGATATTGTAGTTCATTAGCGCGTGAACATTAAGCGACTAATTCTGAGCCGGCTAATGAATTAGCTGTTACCTCTCGCCCTGCTAGGGTTGGCACCGCGGCCTGCCCGCAGGCTCTAGCAGCGATATGATTGGAAAAAGTATTAATTGTTCCAAAAGGATTGGAGACATTTCTTAGGAAGACAGGAGTTTGAATGGGGCGGGGGTTTCTATCGGGAGGTATAGGAATAAAATATGATATGACCATTAAGTTTACATCTGTCATAGTTAGGATTTTAATATAATAATAATAATAATAATAAAACCTTTATTTTCAGGCAACTATGGCCCATAGATAAATACCTTACAAACTAACATATATAAATATAGTAACATGTTTTGTTAGTATAATATAGACTTAATATTATGTTAGTAAAAACACTTCCTAGCACTTCGTATTAGTGCGTTCCGGTGGCACTTGTCCGCGGAAGCGACGGAACACCACATCTTGCGGCCAGAAGTCTTCCTGCAAGACGAGGGGCAGGTAACAGTTAGGTACTCGCACCACGAACGCCTTGAAGTTGACGTTGCGGCGCGACTCAAGCTCCTGCACCCTCGGCGCGTACTGAATCTTCTGACGCACGTACTCTATGATGCTCTCCGCCTTAGTGGTGTAACGCAGGCGCGAGATGTACACCGGAGTGTTCGGCGTGGCAGCCCGAACGAGCATTTTCGGCTCCAATGGGGCTCTGCCGCAGCGGTTCTGGACGGTCCTTTGACGGTGCTTTCTCCGCTGCACCATCTCAAAACCATCTTCATCCCGACGTGGCGCCTGCGCAGCAGGCACGGGCATTGGGACTGGGCACGGAGTACGGGTGGCGCGCGGCGGAGCCACGCGGACGGGCGCGGGGACCGGTGCGGCGCCGCTAGGTATGCAAGCGGCGGGCCGGCTGGCGGCCGCGTCAGCGTAAACACGTCGAGGTGTCGATGCATTTACACGTGCCGCAATCGCCGCCGGGGCATCGCACTTGACGACAGCCGGTGACGCATCGGAATCCGCCGACGCAAAACTGCATACGGACGCATTCTGCGCCCCACGACGTGTGTTAACCTTAGAGGCCTCAGGTGACCTAGTTACGGAAATAGAGTTACGTAATAACTCTACTTCAGCACGCAGTTCTTTAATGGTCCCATCTGAGACCTCCAATCTGGACTGCACTTCGGTCAGGCTCGTCTTTAGGGAGATGATGTCCTTCAGGAGCCTGGTGACGTCGACGTGGTCGAATGTGACGGGAGGCAGCTTGTGCAGCTCCTTCGCCACGAAAGTAGGCACGTCGTCCGGGTCGGTCACCTTTAACAGGGTGATGATGTCCTGGATGCTCTTCTCAGTCCCGTCCCTCCGTCGAGACGGCATCTGGTCGAGTCGATCCAGACTCTGGTACAGCAGTCTCTTGCCACTGCTCACGTCGTCTTCCTTGAAGTTAGTCTTACAGATTTGTAAGATACTAACCTCGTCCATAGTATCGATGGCGTTTTGTATAAACGCCAACAATTCGTTGACTATGAGTTGTGAGCTCATAGTGGCAGTAGCGGGCAGCGGCATGTAGCCGCGCTGTTCGCGAATTTAAAAAAAATCCGTACAGTGCACCGTTATGAGGCACGTCCGTATCCGATACGCAATGCGACCGAACTGATTAATAAAGAGGGGGGAGTAATAGTAGTGTGGGTGTTTGATTACTGAACCTCAGAAGATCTTAAGGGCCGGAAGGAAGTTTTATGTTTATGTAAGAGTGTTTAAGTGCGCGCACCGTACGCTAGCTACATAGTAAACTTGGGCTCTATGACTTGTTGGTGTTAGTTTTGTTAAGTACTTTCTGAACGTCATACATAAGATACTCCTTAAAACATCCACCCTTCACCGCTGCTTAGTGCTGTACCTGGGAAAAAGTGATACGGTAAGTAATAGGTAAATTGTAAAAAATATCGTACACAATGAGAAAAAGTACTATAAGAAATATGAATAGTGAGTATTGTAAGTCGGTGTAGAGGCAGCCTTGGTTTTAATGAAGCCTCGCTTTGTTCAGCGCGAGCCGAGGCGCGGCCCGCAGCCCACCGCGAGGACCACGATAAAGTTACAAGTGCCTTTTATTTCATCTTTGAGCATATTTTGATTGTTGAATCTGGATGGTAATGTATTACGACATGTAGGTAGGTTTTAATGCTGGAACGATTATAATTATCTAAGATAGCTTCTCATCGCTTCCCGATCGTGTCGGTTTAGGTACCTATTGTCCCATGGGACTATGAGTGTGAGTGCCCACACCATATTGTACTGAAATATCTCCCAATCGGTCGGACTGCTACGCAGACATTTCGCCTTAGTTTGCATGTAGTGCCCTCAACATACTGGAAAAGCTCTTAGTAAGCAAAAACACACCTACTATTGTCATTTGTCAGACACAAGTCCAAGTGCCGGATAACCACTGGTTGTTGTTTTATAATACAAGATGAATGATAATTTCGATTTGTTTTTCTTCTGTTTGTGCTCCGTTTAGTATTGCTGTAGGGGATGGAAGTCGTCTGTTAACCAAGGACCCAGTTAAAGTGGAACACGTAGTGGATGCTGACTGATTAGCATTCCGCCCCGCGGCCCCGCTGCCGCTCGTCTCCTCGGCTATTACTCTCGTCACGGTTATCTGTTGAATATTGTGTACTTAATGATCTCATTTAAGTCCCTTCTTAATAAAGACTAAGCGAAGGGGTTGTTGGTACAGACAATACAATAATATCATCTTGACGCCGTCCTTGGCATCCTCTTCCCTTACTCTCACTTGCTCAGTTGTCTTCACCTTGTCCAAGAAGTAAATAAAATAATAATGTTTCCAAACTTAGCAACAACTATTCGCGAGACCTGTGTACGATGTTAAAACTACACCTTACCACATATTCCGTCGGCTACGCTGGTGCTATCACTCTCGTTGCCATCAGTACACATGAGCACGTGACGGTCACGGGAGGCCGGCGCCGCTCAGCCGTGACGTATGGCCGCCTCCTGTCGCGTGCTGCGTGTGTAAATCTTACGTGCTATATTATTAACGCGAGCGTCGTGATATTTGAGCGCGTGAAGTAACTTATAAAATTATATTTACTTACTCGTACTTGTATATACGTCCGCCGTATATACATTATACACATTTTGAGACACTTCATGATTCAATTGAAAATTGTCTATCGGGATTGCCGAGTGCCGGATATACAATTTCGATTAGTAAAGTTAATTAACAACTTGTTTTAACCTAATTACAATGAAGATGTAGTCTTACTTAGCGTGTCATAATACAATGTCAGTAATAAAATGTAATCTTAATGACAGTGGAGCGAGAACAACGACGACCTCACTTGCCACGAGCACATCTCTTAGTATTCATGCGAGCGATCACAGTCGAATGTGAGCGCCGCGGATATCTCTGACTACCCCGGGGATTATAGTCGTGTTGAGCATGCGCGCTAGATAACAAGACTAGTATGAACAGTACGTGTCAGACAAGTGTCGTCGGGGTCCTCGATCCACAATTGTTGGAATATAAAACTAACTGTCTTGTAGTGAAGCGAAACTTTTAACTTGTATAAGTACTTACTTATAGCCGTCAAGTGGTATGAGTTATAAGTCTTTGTTGAACCGCTGAGAGTTTTCCAAAAACGATTCTGGTACATATTGTGTTGTGTACTAAAACTTTTGTAATCTAAGGATTTACGGCGAGCCGATGGGACGGGGATTGGAAAACTTGTTGCGAGGTCGTGTGTGCCGGAGGGGGGTGCGGGGCCTGCGGGGGCTGCGGGGGCTAGCCATGGTGACGTCATCACATGTCTTGACGGTGGACTTGCTTGAAACGCACAGCGCAGGCTCCGATGAAAAATTGAGTTAATTTTTTCAGTCACAAGTCCTATGAAATAAAGTTTAATTGTAAATCCCAAATGAACGCCGCCAAGAGATCGAACCAGAGAATTTCCTCAGAGACATGCCATAATTAAATATTTTTAAGTATCATTTTTTTAATAATCTTCTTTTTAATGATCCTTCGAGGCGTGATGTCAGGCTCAGGCTCCGGGCTCCGCTAGTTCTCGGCACAATCCCAACTTTTTCCAATTTGTTTAAGCGCGCAATGGAAGTTGAAGTGTTAATGAAATTAATTAACTAAATCCACTCCAATGTCGACGACTCGTTCTCACTGTAGTATATAAAGTTTACAGTTTTAATTTAGTTGATCAGGTTTTAATCTCGTTGAGATTTTTTTAATGTTTGTTCTGTGATAGTGATTGTACAATAGTCGCTTTACTTAGATAACTCTTTGTACAAAAGATTATGTTGATTACAGTGAGAAACTTGTTGTATAAACAACCATACATACAAAGTTCAGTCAGGTCTAAGTAAGTAATAAAAGCACAAGCGATTACTTCAAATACAAAACAGGCTTTCACGAAATGAATCTGAACATCCAGTGACGTTATCCAGCTACACAAAGTCCGCCGGCACTAATTAAAAGGCCTGCAGCGAGCGGGCACTCTCCCTTGAACCCGGAGAGCGCATTGTCTCTGCAATAAAAACAAACGACGGACTCACCCTTTGAGCTGCATGCCGGCTGAGACTGACGACGAGCCGCTCTGCAGTGAGGAAGCTAACGCGATGGGCGACTACGGCGCTACAGCTGGTCGTAGCTGTTGTGTAGCCGTGGCGTTGTTGTTATGTAGCTGTGTCGTAGCTCTGTCGTAGCTGTTGTGTAGTTGTGACGTAGCTGTGACGTAGATGTAGTGTAGCTGTTGTGTAGCTGTGACGTAGGTGTTGTGTAGCTGTGGCGTAGCTGTTGTGTAATTGTGACGTAGATGTTGTGTAGCTGTGTCGTAGGTGTTGTGTAGCCGTGGCGTAGCTGTTGTGTAGATGTGACATAGATGTTGTGTAGCTGTGACGTAGATGTAGTGTAGCTGTGACGTAGCTGTTGTGTAGCTTCGTAGTTCTTGGGTAGCTGCTGTGTAACTGTGTGTGACTTTTGTGAGTCTTATTCATACCCACGCATAGTAGTGTGTGTTGCACGCCTACTAATAAAATCATTTTTTCTTGGGTCACTTCCTAAAATAAAAATCTGTGAAAGCACGCAACCATTGTTGACTTTCCGTAAGAGACTTTTGTTGTCCATTTAAAAAAAAGTCTTGGTAAACAGGCAATAGCATTTTCCTGTGAGCGTCGCCACCGGCGGCAGCCACTCGGCCGCGCGCGCATCCATCATGCAGCGCGGACACTCCGACCAGACTTATGTTAACGTGGGCGGACGCTAAACATACCCCTCGGGACTACACGGCGTTATTAAAAAATGTATTGTTCGCAGTGCCGTCACAACATAGGTACATCAGAAGGCTTATTGTATTACATGTTAATTAAGCTCACTAATTACATACATTTTAAGCAGACATTCTCAAGAATTTTGATAATGTAGTAACTATTTTCCTGTAGCTAAGATGAAAATTTAAGAAATGTGAACTTAAAAAAAAAAAAGAAATCTGATCATCCAGCATCGCTTATTATGCTACACGTCCTCCGCTACCTACAACAGTTGCGAGTTGATCTTCACCGACATCTTGTTTAACCTGAAATATCCTTCACATGGCGCTCAGGATCAAACCTTCTGAAATTGTTTCACGGGTAACTACAGGTAGACTATGAGTCAAGAGTAGCACCGGGGGGTGCGGGGTGCGGGGGGGCGGCGAGGGAGACGAGATGTATAATTCATGGGGTACACGAGCCATAGTCCTGCAGTCACTGTCCACATTAGCATAAATGAATAACTCTTAGCGCCGCTAATTGCGATACAGTGACGGTCGTGAGGTCCCGGAGGAGGGAGCTGACCTAAGTGCCTCCTTACCTTACAGGTGTCCGGATTATTACATTAATTTCATTTCATTCCGAGAACTGTTTGTTGTTTGATGTTCTTTTTATTACGCGAAATGGAAATCTCTGAATACAATTATAATTAATTAAATGTTCAGCTTTTCTTTTTTCTTGCTGTTTTGTCCCGACTTCATCTGACTATGAAGTAATTAGTTGGAGCTTTAGATGCTTTACTCGATCTACCAGTGAACCAAATACTTTATAATGGTATTGGTTATCTCACCTAACTTAAACTGCTATCATTATCCAGTTAACAAATATGGTATCAGGGTTGAATATCCAAGAAAGCGTCAGGCAGTACTTAGGTATGGTCATGCATGGAAGCTCTCCACTCGAAGTGAACACCTGGAGCACGGTGTGTGGGGGAGACTACATTCACTAGTTGCACAGATAGGCTTCTATATACACGAGTACGTATAATTTACACTTGGTAGAAGAATTAAATATTGTGCACAACAACAAAGTGCTATATTAGCACACACCAACAACAGTCAGTATTCTTACTGCTCCGTGCTCATCAAACAGTTACAATACAATTGGGTTCGGTATATTTTCCCGCGCGGAATGGGTTTCGTATTAAAGCCCATAATCCCCCCTTTACAGGAGATTCTATTATTTAGCGAGCTTCCTCTCGCAAAAAATAACTTTGAACAAAGCTTAGAATACGGGAAACCGAGGAAACCGGCGCCACACTCCAATGGAAACCGTAAAGTAAACGAATACCTAGCCGCGCGAGAATCTCGATTAAAAACAACTCGCTGGATCGATTGAGATATTATCGATTGTACTAAAATATATTACACATATGATATCTCGGAACGTTTGAAGTTATATACATTTGCTAAGCTTGATGACACTACATACGCAGAAAATGATTAGTGTTTGATTTAGTAGCGGTGATGAGAGATGAAAGGCAAGCCGCCGACCTTGCCGCGTGGTTCACGGACAGTGGTGGCGATTGGTGAGTCAGAAGCTCACTATTTTGGTAACCAAACTACTTGTTGAACGGATTTGTAAACAAACACGATTTTATGATATAGTCTTAATTTGCTTTAAAAGTTCAAGGCACGATATTTTATAACTTCAGAATCGAATCGGAATCGATTTATTGAAGTTTGTAATTATCGCTCGATTTCCTGAACCTTTTTTGTACTGCTATCGATCCCTACGTCGTAACGACATAATTGATTCCACTTCAAGCAGGATTGCCTCGCACCTGGGGGAGGGAGGTCGGGGCAGTCGGGCGGGTCGCAGTCAAACCTGTAACTACAAACATAACAATTACGGAACCGATATCATTCCACGAAGTGTTTCAAGTGGAATCACTAATGCTGCTCTGAAATATTTACGTATTTCCAGAGGATTGTTAGCGCGCGGGCGACGCTCACCGCTTCACTTCACTCAATATTTCTGAAATACAAACATGTTTAACCAAATAATACTCCGTGCCCACCCGAGTGAACACACTTCTTGTTCAATTTGTGCAAACAACTCAACATCGAACGTTCCTGTAAGTACCACAGTTCAATGATGCGAAATAACAAAAAATGTATTTTAAGTTACTTAATTAATTTAGCTAATTATTTTTGTAATTTTTAAAAATGCGACCGCGTACTGAAATAATTGTATGTCCAGCATATCAGAGTATTTCAGAATATAGGAATTATCCTCTCATGATGGGTGTGCACTGTGCAGTCAACGCACGCCTACTGTAATTGGTCAGGCAACACTGACCCGGTGAGTTATGTACATACATTCACAGTAAATCAAAATGTAAGTACATCATGAAATATTTCAGAACATATTTATAGTTATTCGAGATTCTGATAAATAAGCTTCCTTTATTATGTATAAACCGTTTGAGTTATGTTCTCCATAAACCTGTCGAAACACGTTCGTAATAGAAGGAGAAGAGCGCGCGGCGGGCGGCGGGCGGCGGGCGGCGGGCGGCGGGGGACGGGAGGCGGGGGGCGGCGGGCCTGCTCCTCAAATAGACGCAGGCCGCTTCCGAGGGGCCCTGGTCACTGTATGGGATTCATTCAGCCTGGTGTATAGTGATGTGTGAGGCTGAGGTGCTCATAAATTGTTATGTGCGACGGTTGTAACCTAAGATTGATGACTCTACCCTGAAATTATAACCATGAATGGTGTGCTTTTATCACCTCTAAGGCATATTGATCGAGAATGAAATACCATTTACCGAACTCGAATAAATATATCTACACACAACCAAGACTCAGGAGAACATATGTATATGTTGATCTGCATTCGACGACTTGCATTGATTATGTAATATTGGGAAAAAAAGACTGTATGTGTAACAGAAATCTGAGAAAGAATATAGAACACAAATAATAGTGATCTGTGCAGTACATTCCTGTGCGATCGCGCGACCCACACGGCGCGGCACGGCGCGGCGGGTGTCGTCGGTTGCCGCCAGTCTCACGCATTCTTACGCAAGGAGAACATTTTTACGCGCATCTATTCGTGAGCTCGTAAAGTTCATGTTGATTGTTTATGTTCGCGAGCTGCCAGAGACGAGAGCAGGTCGGAGCCGCGCCGCACCTGCTGCCGGAGGACGGAGGGGCTGGGCCTTGACCGTAGGTTAGCTGTGTGTATACGTACAAATAAGTATTGAATGTATTATTCCTATCTTACATGCTAAACAGAGTTATATAACGATCCTATGAAGGATATCTTTGTTTTATCATCTTTTATTTATTATAGATGTGCCCGCGACTCCGTCCGCGTGGAAATTCGGAAACAGCAAAAGTATTTTTAAATTGTTTTTAATATATTAGCATTAGCTAAGATTGAGCGAATTCGATTTAGTAGTTTTTACGCCATGCCGTACTATTTTATTACATGTAAAGCTGTTGCCCGCGACTTCGTCCGCGTGTATTTCGGATAAAACACCAGTAGTAAATTGAACTTTTAACAGAAAAAAATACCTACCAGGCAGGCTTTTTTAAGTAGGTTAAAAATCTTTAAACCACTTATTTAACTAAGAATACTTTCCGGTATTTAAAAAAAAACCGCAAAAATTGAACGGTAATTACGGAAGTTACAGAAAGTCTATTGAAAATAATATATAACTGAAGAAGAGAACATAAATAAATCCGTTTTGTGCGTTTCTGAGTTCCTGTACATTGAAACTACTGTAGAAAAAAAAATACCAAGGATAAAAGACAACCGTGACGACCTGATTGGCGCAGTGGCTAAGAGATTGGTTGTGGGTTCGATTCCCGCAAAAAAAGTGTGATCCGTAGATGTTTGTCCCGAGTCTGGGTGTTTGTGTAAGTGAAATTTCAAGTTTGTGAAACGCACCCACGATACAGGAGAAATTCCTAGTGTGGGGCGACGTTTTAGAAACCTATACAATACAACCCATTTCTATTATTTTGGATATTTTGTCTGTGTGTCGGTTTATTCGTAATTAAGTTAAAATAGGGAATCATTGCAGTTGACTCTTATAAAAAATATTGTTATAAAACATACGACAACGACACGCTTGTATTCCGCGAAGGCGTAGGCAGAGGTGCACATATTGTACCTACTCCCACAATTTCGCTAGGTTTGGTGTAGATCCCAATGTATCAGTATCTCAACAGACAAAATTTATAGAGAACTCGTGACCTAAGAGTAAGCGTCGTACGATTGTGTGTGCGTGTAAGAAGCAGCTAAGTATTTGTAAGATTAAAGGCTACTTTAAGACTGCGTGAGTCAATGGTAATGGTTGATGTTGATGGTCATGGCGAAGCATAAGGCTGTACAGTGTACACTCAACCGAAATCGTTATACACAGGATAGAAAATCTATCTTGCTGCTAGAATGTCCGCCTCAATGATGTTACAGCTGAAGGATGCTTTTGAGCTAGAAGTCGTCAAATTACTTTGACAGAAATAAGTTCCGGAGAACTGTATGTGTTACTTGCTGCGAGAATTACAATTGTCTATGAGGTAATGAGAAAAAATCTATATCTATACATATAATAAAATCGTAAATGACTCGTGTCTGTACATTCAATTTTAAAAAAGAAAACCCATTTATACCGCCGTACCCATACTGGCGCGGCGAGATTTGGAAGTTTTATTTCATCTATATCTTATATACCGATTTCTTTTTTTTTATAAAATAGATATTAAAGTGTACCCTTTGAATATTGGAGTTTGATAACGATATATCTATGTGAAATACAATATATTTATACATTTTATTAATACACTTGAAGAAGTGCCTAACGATTAAACAATGGCGCAGTCGCTAAGCGATTGAACTGCTGCGCTAAGGGTTGCGGGTTCGATTCCCGCACGGGACAAAAATTTGTGCGATCCGCAGATGTTTGTCCCGAGTCTGGGTTTGTGTTTGTGATATTTCATGTTTGTGAAATGCACCCACGATACAGGAGAAATTCCTAGTGTGGGGCGACGTTTTTAAAAAAAAAAACACGTTATTGTGGCTAATTTATAAAAGATAGATATATACTATTGAGGACTTTTTTGTAGATCTTTTAGCGACCATCATTTTTGTAATACATACTCTTGGTGTATGATCGACTTATGCGAGGATAAGAGCTCGAAAGCGCATTTTCATCCGACTTGCTTCAAATTTATCGTTACTGCTCAGCTCCTATGTGTTTTAGCGTTATGTTATATAGCCTATAACCTGCCCAGGCGTATGGACTACAATCGTACCAAGTTTGGTTAAAATCCCTTCAGTAGTTTTTGACCCATGCGTGCACATACAGACAGACAGACAGACAGACAGACAGACCGACAAAAAATTTACTAATTGCATTTTTGGCATCAGTATCGATCACCAGTTAACCTCCAATAATAATTTTGAATATATATTCAATGTACAGAATTGACCTCTCTACAGTTTTATTATAAGTATAGATATACTTTAATGTACGTTGTTCCAAATGTTCGCAAGTAAGTTTATATGGTCCTGGGGTAATACATATCCAATAAACTGCAGTACAACTAGGATGAAATAGGTTTAGTTCTAAACTTTTATATGGCATCAAATAAAATAAAAGTTATGACATGGGATTTAAAAGTTATTATGTGAGCCAAATTGCAATATATTTTGTGACCATTTAGTTATAAATGAAATGGTCTGTTGTGACCGGACGATAACAATGTGAGGTGCACGTTATGTTAATGTGATACAAATGTATAGAATACATCAAATGTGAAACACATTTATCTTGTATGTAAACTAGATTCAGGTTGTCTTGATTTCCGAGTATTTACCTACTGAAGGCATCTCTATATTGCATGTACCGGGTAATCAAAGATTTCGTATTATAAAGTCATACGCCAGGGAAGTGCCCACCGTCTAATGACATTAGCTTGTAACACGTGGTCTGGGTGAAGGTCAACTCTGCTGACGCCACAGATTGCCCGGTTAACTATTCACAGCTGAGTTACCGACGCCGGGAGTGGCCCCGAGAGCCGCGATGACTAGCGGCGGGGGACACTAGCTGGAGCGATCCATTATCCAGCAGTAGGTAGTACTACCCTACAACGACCTGACACTGTTCTCGCATAAGTATATTGTACTTGTCTGGACTTCATAAGAGATCTTGCCCTGAGTTTGTTTTGGCATTCCTTCTCAGAGGTAGTCAGTTAGGAAATGCCGATGCCATATTGTTTAAAAAAATAGAGTGACGTGTAAATCTATATGAAAAATAAAAATCATTTATCATTACCGGGACTAGTCTCAGGTTGTTTGAGACCACATTAATATAATTTACAAGTTAGTATCAGTTAGTACGTAGTGTCAAGAATGAAATACTTATTTAAGTACATCATTCTAATAGACGACAACAGACTGTATCGTTCACATTTGTCGTCTATAAGGATGATGTGGGAATCACGAATTGTTCACATTGAGCACCAATACTTGTAAATAGAGCCAGCGGGAGAGTGATGTTTAAATTCTTGTTATTTAAATACAATCCCATTTGAAAGCTTCATATCATCTAAACTCTGACTTTGAAAGCTTTACAGTTATAACATTAATGTTACAACATGAATACAAATATTAACATAACAATATAGCTCCTGCAGGTGTGATACCTAACTGATAACTATGTGTGCAGTACAGGACGCACATGTTGTACCTACGTAGGATAGGAGAGTATGGAGCACGCCAAAGGTCAGAGGTAACTGTAATATGTAACATTATGATGCAACACTAAGTGGCTTCATACGCTCGGTGCTCGTCCGTCTATGTATGCATGTACGGAGCATATACACACAGCTTCATGTTCATCACAAGGAAGATCAACATAAATACAATTCGTAAGTCAGTCGGCTCTCTCTTTTGTTGTAAAGTTGTGAATATGATCGGTGTCTGAAGACAGTGGCGTACCCTGTTTATCCTGCAGAGAAAACGATGCTCTGGGAGCATTATCTCCGCAATCCCGGTTAAATTACGATTAACGATATTGGATGTCTGTTTTATCTGTTTCTTGAAACTCGCCGAGAGTGAGAGACTTTCCCGATCTCATGTTTCCGGAAAACAATCCTAAGGGTTCGCGTATATAGTCACAATAACATCCAATACAGAAGGTTTAGCAGTAGCAAGGAGAATAGTTTCAACGAAGAAAGTTGTACAGCAAGGAATGGATCTTCTGTGTTCACTCTTTCGGCTCCCATCCCAGTCACGACCTCGAGTCGTGCCGCGGGCGAGTCTAGTTTATGTTCGATGTTATCAGGATGCTTTTAAAGTGTTTCAGAGTTTTACAAAGAAACCATCGTCTGCTCAGACGGAAGGTCAGGCGGAAGTACTGCAGGGTAGTAAGACATTAGATACACATTGATCATATAATAATTATGTGATAAGATAAATAATAATGTAATTCCTTAAACATACTTGAATGTAAGGATCCAGTAGAGAACCCGGCGCATCACTGTGAAGTCAGGGTTATGACGTCATTAAGTATCACGTAATAACATAACACCTACAACATCTTTGTATCCTTTGATGAGTTGACTTGTATCCACTTAACCCTCTCCAGAGCCCCACTCGGGGGAGCGCCGCGCGCCGCGCTAATTACACCCCATGAAATAATAATAACTACCGGACGACAGATACTCAGACACCCCCGCCCCCGCGCCGCCCGCGCCGCGCGCCCTCCGCTACCGCCACCTGACACGCTGTTACATTTAGCCTCCCAAGCTCAGTACAGGAAGGTAGGGAGTTTGTACCCAGGCAGTCTATTGAAATATGGTTATGAAGTCATATAAAATCCTATAACCTGTTGACAGGCACTGCGACGTGTATTGCATGGTAGAGACAGGCAAACGTTAGTAGGGCAATATCGGTTCCTGCTAGGAGTACAATATGTTGCTGTTTGCAGCGGCTGAGGTCCGACACTAGGCTAGCTCCAGGTATAGGTATACATATATAGTGCAATTATGTATCCCAAACTAGGTGACACACACTCAGGTAACGATACATATTGTACAGTAACTTGCAAGACGATTTGTGTAAGATTTAATTCTGCGAATCAATCTGGATAAAAAATAATCTCGGAATCTTTGGCTTTCTTTCATCCTAAACTTTTTCTGTATAATAATAATAATGGTTCGTAAGTTATCCTAAACACGAGATTTCTATTAAAAGATCATTTATTAGATAATACTTTTTCAACATATTTATCGACGAAGTATCGCAGAGTTAATCTTATCGTTCAACTTCGAGATACTTTGACGAGGGTTGAGGGGCAATGTAACAGAGTATGAGATTAGCTGATGCAAATTGTATGAGTGTGAAGTGGGTCAGGTGGGCCATTGTGTACAACTCGTTAGGAGAGTGGGCCACGCGTGTGGCGGTGTGGATACGGTCAGATAAGGGTCACGTGACACGAAGTGCATAGCGTATGACGGTCACTCATAATTAGGTGGCACGTCAGAGAATGGAGCTGCTCAGCAACGACGAACGAGACAGCCTAACTTAATACTTGAATAACGGTTTAACTAAAAATAAGTATTGACTGACTTATTAGCCTAGTGGTCTCTAAGCGCGACTGCTGAGCATGAGGTCTTGGGTTCGAATCCCGAGTAGGGCAAAGTGTTAAAGTTAAAGTGCAGCACGGAGTCTACATTAATAATAATAATAATAAATAATAAAAGTTTATTTTCAGAAAAAACAGTAGTTTCACACAAATAGAATTAAAAAGAAAAAAGAGAACATAACAGGAAAAGGGGGAACGGTGGTACCTGTACTAATGAGTATATCATTGTATCACAGGTACCAGCGCCTTCAAAATTAAAAATTACAGATTAAATATCAAAGAATTGAATATTAAGGCAAAACACATTTTTTTTTAAACATAAGTAAGTGATCGTTCAGTAAATAAACTAAACAAACTAATGGTACTAAACATTCTTATTGGTGTGTGTATGTGTGGCGTGTGTGTTGTTTGTGTATGTAGTGTGTGTGTGTATTTGTGTGTGTGTGTGTATAAGAGGGAGTGTTTTTGTTTACATTAGCACCCGGTTGATGGCAATAGGCTCGCCCCCTAATACATTGGGACCTAAAACATAACTGGCGGAATGTGGATGTACTATACACCTCTGCGTACCCTTCCAGATAATACTGGCGTGAAATTATGTTAAGTATTGACTTGTTTTATGTTTTCTTACAAATGTGTCAAGTCTGTACCGAACTGCCGACGTGATTGCTAATTGTTACCAGTGGCAGTGGCTCATTGGGTTAGTTTGATTCCCGGACAAACACTTGTTTGTTGTGGAGATTTATCTGCGAGTTGGAGCTCCGTGCATGTTGCGTGCTGGACTGTGATGCATTGACGTTAACTCTAGTGCAGGCAGTAGCAGGTAATACTTTATGAAGAGAACCATTCTATGTAGTTAGATAGTAGATACCCAATCCACTTGGATCATAAGTTATTAACTGAAGGATATCAATTAAGTCCATCTTAATTGTGGTCTTCGCTAATAAGTATCGACGGAGCTTGTGCCTAATCTCTACTGAGATGAACAACTATCAATATATATTAATGCTTTTGTCTGCTCCAATTAATATTACAGCTACAGGCATTAGGAGCAACACAACATCGACTGATTGATGTCTTCATTAGTATTTGATACCTAGTATTTGAGTACCTATCTATGTTACTCATTATGGCCGCGTGTTCTTGAAAGGGCGTGTGTTCGTACACTCTGTGCATGTTGGGCGAAAAATATATATGTACTTAATCGTCGTAATAGTCCATCATAAACCTGAAACTGAATCTTTATCGAGCGTAGATGCAACTTAAATTTTCCATTGAATCAAGTGTTACGGCGTCGATTTCAATAGGTTAATTTAAACTTCTGGATTTATGTTTTTAGTTGACGGTGATGGTTGTGGTTACAAAATCGATCAAAAGTTCCGTCACAAATGAATACTATATAAGTACTATTAGATAGCTGATTGTCAGCGGTACACAGCCTGTTATTTGTACAGGCCACTAATGACTGCCGCGCGCCGCGCCAACAAGTAATATCAATTACCTGGCGTGTATCGCGTGCTGCTGGCACCACGTGACTACCGTCTACCCTCCTGCTGTCCACGTGTTTATATAGTACTACGTTAATGTGCGACTGTTACGTTGGTACGTTAGAAGTATGAAGAGAAAGTACTTTCACCTAACACAAGTGAACTAAGACAGAGGAGCATGAGCCGCAGCCGCCGCACGCGCGAGAGCAGAGTGCAGAGTGATGTTGGTGACGTCACCACAGTATCAGGTTCATGTGTCCGTCATCAAACGCGGCCTTGCGAGCCGCGCATAAAACTGCTCATAACACGTTTACGCGCCGTCATCCAAATAAAAAGCTTTATTTGAAACATTTTGCGTTGATTAAAGCGCCTCTGGACATGTGGAATAGTTTTTTTACTTCTCGGCTTAGCTGACATAAAAACTAAACAGTGCGAAAACTAAGCATTCTTATATATTGTAGCGCAAACACTATTTACACTCGCGAGATTCAAAGCAGTACTAAACAGACTCCTCGTCAACAGGCTCGTAATATAATAGCCGGCGTCTGTTTACAAGGAACACAAGTCTGGTGCCCTTTGAAGTCCCCAATCCGGAGAGTTTCTTCCTAATATGAGTTCCTGGCAGCGCGGCGGTGTGCGCTCGGCAAACACGCGCCCCCCCAGGTGAGTACCTGGCAGGGAGGGAGCAGCCTCCAGCCCTTACAATTACGAGATCATTTCCATTGTATAGTATCGAGAGGCTGGCTGTGCGCGAGCTTGTGTTAGGTACATTAATTACTAAAAATAATTACATTACTTGCCGTCCCTGCGGCGCGTGAGGGACTGATTCAGGTAATACACTGCGAGGGAGCTGGGAGGTGCACACTGAACATCGGGGTACATCACAAATTGACGATAGGATGCGACTGGTGAGTCTACATAGACCTGCACACGGGTGCGGCCTTCTAAAACACCATTAAGCAGGTGCAGAATGTAACCTCTGCCTGCACTTTCGGGGAATACACGCGTGTTGTAGGTTCACCTACTAGTAGGGAGCGCCGCGTGACATCTACGACACGATAATAAATGATCCGCGAGCTATTAAAATACGCTTAGACTAATTATGAAACAGACACACAAATGGTGGCGTGAGGCAATAAATAACAGTTACACGGTCGGCCTGTCTGAGGTGCTGTACCTCTATTATCACACTCTATATCAGTATACGTATGTAGATTGATGTGTTTTAATTACACATACAACCTACATATACTATGTGTATGTATGTGTGGTGTTTATACTTGAACGTACAAATTATTGATGATATAGATTTGCAGTTAATTAATCCTTAATTATTTAATTGTGCCGCATGTGAGAGTACTCGGTGATTGTTATCAAATATTCAGGCATGTATGTATGTTGTGTGTCGGTACACATGTGTTCGACTACTACTACTCTACACGGTACCTCCTTACAATGTAACACAGCTGAGAATGTACTAAATAGCCCGAGTGA
Source organism: Abrostola tripartita (assembly GCA_905340225.1). NCBI lineage: Eukaryota > Metazoa > Arthropoda > Insecta > Lepidoptera > Noctuidae > Abrostola > Abrostola tripartita. The sequence continues at coordinate 12,930,113 of HG996499.1, forward strand.
TTTATGGAGATGGTTGTTTATTCAACTATTTTCGTAAAGAGGCTTTATTATGTTTTGTCCGCGTGTTCAGGCACTTTGTTATTACGTTACATTTATGCTACATGTCCACATCTTGATTTGAGGAATCCCCAGGGTGGTGATACCCCCCCCCCCCCCGGCCCGCGTCGCCGGGTCGTTAACCGTGCCGTGCCCACAGTACTCGACACTCAGACGTTTATAATTGCTGTTCATAATCACATTACATGACATCACTCCTCCGGTTATTGTAAAGTTAAACCTATTCCCAAGAGGCAGGACAACGCGGAGACAGTCTGTTACACTAAATAAAACTTTAACACAACTACATAAGGCTCAGTTTTGATAGACCTCTATAGTCAATTACGGAGCGCGTTGTTTTAGTGTTTTTAGTAATTATTCATAAAGCATAGTTATGTAGGTGTTGATGTTAGACGTAAACGCTAAGTAATACATTTCTCTGTAAACGCATACCGTGCGACACTCGTGGGCGGCCGACACCGGTGTATTACAGACAATGGCGACAGGTAGTAACATGTCGAGAGCGGGCTTTGTTTCATGTGTAAGTAATGGTGCGGTAATGTGGGCCTGTGATGTGCGTCGGACAGTGGTCGGAGTAGGCCTCTGAGAGGCGGGGAGCCAGTAGGTACGATACTGTTACAGACGATGTGTCACGGTGTTTCGCATAGTTATTATTAAACACATGTATTCGAAGGAAATAATAAGATTTTATTCATAATCAATTCTAGTGTTGCTAGATAAAGCACTTAAGTTTCTTATATCGATTTCTCTACCTAAAAGCCTGCTATAGATCTTCAGACTTGAGTACCTACCTCAGGCAAAATGTACGACCCTACGACCTAGACCTGTCGACGTAACTTCCACCGAGGGCTGTACATAACATAGCGACGACCTTTAGTATAGTGGCGGATCAGGCGGCTGATGGGATGTAAGCCGCCGCGATTGGATGCGACGCTGTTGACACAGCCGCCTGGCCGCGCTCAACGGGCCACGGATTTGGGACAAATTCGCTACAGACGGAGAATGTGTCCCGGATTAACATATAGAGTACTTCATCATATCAGACAACGAGGTTTTATACAGGCTCGCGCTTGGCATGTTTGTACGATGAGTGGAGATTTATTAAACCTCCCTTCAGGTATATAAAGATACGAAGAAATTTCAGTGGGACCTAATACATACGCTACTCGGATAAAGTATGGTATGCTGAGTATGCTCCGCACTCTGAGCGTCAATCTAACACATTAAATAAGCTTCAAGTCTATCTACTCCGTACCACTTCTGAATGTTATAGCTGCGCGCTACTGCCCTGTCTGCATGCTTGTATTTTTTATCTCTTTTAATTTTATAGTATATGCGATAGTAGATAACTTAAACATAAATTATGTAGAGTAGAGAGATGTGCACACGCTCATGTCGCCGACGGGTTTAGGTCCAACCCATGGTATAACGGACAAGCCTCATTGATGCACAATTATTTTTATTTTATTTTAAATTAGGTATTATCAGTCAGATGTGCCTCATAGATAACACGACAGTTATATTTATAACTGTTATGATACCACACTGGTACTTCCCTTGCTTCAATAATTTATTCGTAGACACTTGTGTCCAGGAGCCGCAATCCTAGCCCGACACATGTAACTCCTCATCGGGCGCTCGTCTGCCAAACATTACAGAACACGTGTTATAATTTGTGTCCATGTGCGCGACACGTGATGGTGTAATCTGCAGGTATTATCACACGTGTTACTATCACCAAAGCCGTTTTGTTGGTCCCCCCGAGTGTCGCACGCTCCTGCGACACACTACACAGCTCGTATCTGTCATCTCGATGCGATACGTGTCGCTCCCTGACGTCTGTATGAAGGCTTCAGCGGAGCCGGCTCGCTTACGAATGTGTATTAGAATTAGATACAGACAATCTCATTTATTTCAGATCATGTCGCCGCGGGAATCGAACGTTCTCGTGCGCTTTTCATGAAACTACTTAGATGGGATCATGTTGTGATTGTCTGGATGTCAACAGTTTCTGTGCTTCAGAGTGCTTTGAAGCAAAATCTGGTGTGTAACAATGTTATTTGCATTATTCATGATGTATTCTAGTGTATTAGGTAAATAGCATTACCTAATTTAAAAAGTTGTGCTTTAGTACTTAATAAATTTTTTTTACAAATATCACAAAATACACATATTACTAATTTGGAAATAAAGTTGATTGTAATCCAACATCCACATAATATTAACATAACGTCAGATTTAACATCGAGTAATAATTATTGATAGAAAGAGACGCATGAGCACATACAATACTACTAATGAGATCAATCTTGTCAGCCGCATTGGTCATGAAGGTTGAACCTAACATTATTATAGGTGTTACATTTTCAGAATGCGCAGGAAGTAATGTAGTGTTTACAAATAAGTACCTACCTATTAGTTTCGTTGAAAAATGAGATATGTAAAAGGTAAGTACACATATTTTTCTGATTCCCGCTGCGAAGTTGGGTTGTTGCTAAAGTTAATCTAAATATAATTTTCCATACACAACTCATATCCAATCTGCACGAAACTGACATTGCTGCAAAATTGTATGAGACTGACGTCCCTCCATCTAATTTTAGAGTTTTGAATAAAGGATGAGTGCGCATTTCAATATTGAGACTTATAGATAGGGAGGGAACAAAGTAAAAGAAAACACTATTAACTGTAAAACTGTAAACTGACAAATAAACGTTCTGATTCTGTAATATTCTGTAGTCTTTTGATACTCGGTAGTCAACTCTCTGCAGTAGAACAAACAAGCTAGTATCTCATCAACAGTTAATTAGCAGTTCACTGCTCGTTCCCGAAGAGCACTGTACTCCTGGAGGCCGGACCGGCTGGATCAGCTGACTGGCCAGTGAGGACACTGCTTCAGTGGCAAGTCTAAGGGTGACCTCCCTCTCTACAGATATAACTAAAGATGAAATGAATTACCCGCTGTTGAGGTTGTGACACAAGGATATTAAATAAAAAGTTTCTTCTTCATTGTTTATCGAACTAATATCAATGTACAAGTACAAACTATACTCTATATTGATTGCGTTCAACTAATGATCATGAACAATATGAGGTGGTCACTGGGTGCGGGGCCGCGACTTCGACTTAAATAGTCTTGTGTGGTTTTATTTAATACTATCTACAACTAACTTTTAAACAATAATTACATGATTATAATATTTATTTATTTTTTTATTAAAAAAAAACGTCGCCGCACACTAGGAATTTCTCCTGTATCGTAGGTGCGTTTCACAAACATGAAATATCACACACACAAACACCCAGACTCGGGACAATCAAATGTGGATCGCACAAATTATTGCCCCGTGCGGGAATCGAACCCGCAACCCTTAGCGCAGCAGTCTAATCGCTTAGCCACTGCGCCAATCAGGTCGTCATTATTATGATCTATATAAATAATATGACAAGTTCGCACACTCACTAACACCGCCCAATTAAAATTTTCGCCAAATCTATCACAGAGGTATACAACAAACAGCCCAAAGTGGCCCGAGTCTCACCTACCACGGCTTGTGTGCCTCCCCCCCCCCCCCGCGGCTATCAACACCACAACATAATGTTTAAATATCAATGGACCACATTCGAAATGGTCCATTGTGTAAAAGGCGCGGCGCGGCCTCGTAAAGCAGCCGTTAAACGTGCTGGGTGTAGAACGGCGCCGGCCACGCGCGGCCACCATACGCGGGCACCACGCGCCGGCACCATACTCGTACACTACTAAGTGAGGTTGTGAGAACATGGCGGGCCTTGCCTAAGTTGATCAATGAATAGGAATTAAATGTAACGAAGTACAGGCTAGGCTGGGTACAGGTACAGGCTACTATGGAAGTGTTTTTGTTGTTGTCCCACTACAGTAATCAGTGTGTACTGTGAGTTGTGCACGTGTCATACACTCAAGCTGCGCCTGACCGCTGACAGACCTCCATCCTTCACGCCACATTTTATCGATGAGCGACAGAACTCTGTGACAATGTCTCGCCTTACTTTGCAGTCGTGTAGTCCCGTCATTAAATCGACAATAATAATGTTTTTACGATACTAAATGATTCCCTATAAACTTCTGTTGTTGCCTGTACCTATGTATGTATGTAATCGTCTGTCTACCGCAGTAGTACGTACTACCTAAACCATAAAGATATGTACATACCTGTGTATATGTACGTAGATGGGGAGCACGATACTAGCGACGAATTAAAACATTAATTAAACAGAACCTTTTATAGGATTGCTTTAATTGAATGTCTGAACGAAAGAAATAAAATCGTTAAACCGCATTTCTTTTATGAGCTTTTTACGTATTTTACGGTGTTCTAGCTGCGCACGTAAGGGGACGCAAATCTAATAGTTTTCCTTTCATTGTGGAAATTGGATCAGCGTAATACTATGTACACGACGCTTTTTATAGGCTCGATGTTATACTGTTGATACTGGAAGCGACGGAGTGACATGGTGGAGCTAGGTTGGGATATTTAAGAAACGGAAACAAACAAACCAATGAAATTGCAATACCGTAAAAAGATTATCGTTTAATTAAATAATCATAATTCTTTCCACACCGAGCATGTAACCCGCGAACTGATAATTTCCTGCACCAGTAGCATTCAAGCGACCTAATCCTCCCCTGATCGGCAGCGTCCGGGAAGTGGACACAACTCTGCGTCTATTACTGTTTACTATTTACACTTCATCTCGCTCGCTGCTCGCTGCTCACCCCAGACTCTCGAGTCACTAAGCTTTGCCCTCCAGCGAGGACCCTCTCAGTCACACGACGGATAGAGACAGTAAATCCACTCCTTAACTCATCACGTGTGGTGGCAATATACGACTGTTATTGTTTCCTCGATAACAGATACAAAGATCGTGAGCGTTAGAAGCAATTGGCTTACAAGTATTGATATAATTTCATATTATGAAAAAAGTGTACCTATAATGTGCGTAAGTAGTCAAACACAGTCAACTTGTGGTACAGAAACATCAGAAGTAACATTACACCACGCAAGAATGGAGGTTGACGGACCACACGTGTGCTAATCTCACAGTCGTACATCATTGGTTCTTCTGTACCCACGCTTGCGTGTGGAATTAATTACCCTTTAGGTCTTTAGTCACAATCGATGTACACGAGCTAAGACGAAGACAATACCCAAATAACTGCATTAATGGGTTCCTGATCAATCTCGCCGCCGCGCGCCGGCTGCTGCGAGCGAGGGCTGGAGACAGGCGGCGACGCGATAAGGATTCAATTAAGATCCCCTTAAGGTAGGCCCCTAGGTTACTAATGGAATCAATTCAAAAGGTCTACTGTAATACGTGAAGGTCAGTGCTAGTGTAAACTGTTGCTCAACGTTAACCTTATTTACCACTCAATTACGTCAAAGATAAATAAAGTATAACCGAATGGTCCCAAATTGTAAATGCTACGAAAAAATATTATTTCTAGTGAGTTTTCTGTACATCTCGGCCACGTGATAGGACCCTCTAATACGTAAATGCAACTTATGTAGATGGTACTCTAATGAATGCGTTGAAGCAGGCCGGCGCGGTCGATTCATCAAATATTCTTCATTTATTGGATCTGAACTCTGCACTAATACATAATGAAACGGACTGAGGAACGATTGGAATGAATAACTTGTCTGAGTTCCGTTTTAATTGCATTTAGTTTTGAGCATTGAAATAGTTCGATCGAAAACATGTATTCATTATGTTTTTCCCGGCTGAAGTCCGTAGTCGGAAGAAAAAGGTAGAACGAATAAATGGCGAGTCTACTGCGATTTATTGGAATACATACAACTTTTTTAATAACCTTCGTGAGTGATAATTATTATATCATGAACTAGTCGGGCATTCCGGGTTAGCCCGTGAGTACACCCGGAGCCAGCACCCTCCCCGCGCACGCGCCGGCCCGCGCCGGCCCGCGCCGGCCCGCGCCGGCCCGCGCCGGCCCGCGCCGGCCCGCGGTGATCGCTGGACACACTGAATCCGTGATGGTTTCATCTGAACGAGATTGTTTTCTCTCGGCGAGAGTAGATGACGGGCGACACGTACAGCTTAAGTGCAAGTGCATAAACTACTTGTGAATAAGTAATAGCAATTCTAGTGGTTTTAGTTGATACGTTGAGTATAACCTTATTATTATTATTATTATTGAGTATAACCTTACTGCTGCATGTCACGTCGACACGATAAAAATGAACCAGACTACTACCCATATTCCTTGAATCTTTAAACTTGTATGAAAATAATGTTATCAAAAACATATTTCACAACTCAATTCCTCTCCGGTAGAACTGCTCGACATAATACACTCATCCGATGTACATGTATACGGACTCCGGCTGGCGTCTCGAGGTGAACACTCAGATTATAACAGTGGTTATTTTTCTGTTTGATAATATTCTAGATCATTCCGCCGACATGACCTTAATAACAGTGCGATAAGCGCTTTATTTTACGAGCGACGATTCTGATTCAGCTATAAAACTACTAGACCAGCACTTCTAGGATAACCCGGGTAGGTACTTGCGTCTCGCCGAGCGTTTACACCCCAACCGAATAGGGGTTGCCGGTTGTGTGGAAACACATGGCGTAAGCAAGTTCGGCTCTAACCGCCAAACTCAGAGACATTTAATGATTACTTAAACAAAACTAAGTAAAGGTTTTCTTTGGGATGTCCTTACTTAGTGACAGTTTAAGTAATCATTAACGTCTCTGAGTGCGGCAGTAAGTCTGCTTTCTAATCATTTTAATTATAAACAACCATAGCATAAGACTAAATAATTATAAGTTGCTTGTGCTGTAGCAGCGTGCCATCATTTTTTATTGAGACAAAGCAAAAAAATAACTTACCTCCCATCTTTTTAAAACTAAAGGTACCCAATACATATAAACATTGGCATTAACATAGATAAATCATTTCATTATGTTCAACGACAGATACGAGTAGAAAGCCAACGATAGGATCAACATCAGCTTCACAACTGACAACATTACCTGAATTCCAAACAGTCACAAACCTTGAATATTTATTGCGTTTGTAACAGTCGGCACGGAACAGTAAATTCGTGGAGACGCCTCGTAATAAAACACAACAATAAACGAGAACAATCTGTAAGTTACAAAAAGAAAAAAGAGTAACAAAGTTAGTTGTGGACTGAACAAAACTGCACGGAGCCGCGACTCACGGCGCGGCGCGCCGATGGTCACCGACTGTTCCATCATCTGTGCCGGCTGTACCTCGCGCCGCGCGCCACTGGTGTCCTCGGTAGTTACGACGGCTGATGTCGAGCAGATGTGTGTCGTTCGTTGTCCGACTCCCAGTAACACCGATAACACCGTCTGTTAGACGAGATCGCTTCGACCTCCATCTAATACTTAGCTCTAGAACGCTTTCACGCAGATTATATGATTAAATCAAGATACATTTCTTCCAGTGTTCTTACAAACTTCTTCGCAGATGTGGTCATCCATAGAGTTTCTTCACTCAGTAATATCACAAGCATCATATAATTTACATAGAACAATATGTAGGTACTATTTAAAGAAAGATTCTCCGTCGAAATTTAATGATAAATTATACTTTCCATACAGACCACGAGTCCTTGATGTTTGTATGTTCCTTGAAGAGTGGGAAAGAAGATTGCAGACTATAATACTGTACAAAACTAGAGTCAGATTCGAAGCTCGGGACCTTCTCAGGAATCCATAAATTCTAGCTGTTTGAATACTTAATCAAAATCAATGAAAAAGTTGTCGACGTCATTTGGTGGGTCGATGTCGAGTTGTCATCCAATTCCACTTCAGACAACTAAAAGTAAATAGTTTAAAGTGGTTCTTTAGGTCTGTACTCTGAACATACGAGTATTTATTTAATACTAAAAATCATTTTAAGATTGAAGTGTAAGTAATTGGATTTTACCAAATTACCGTGCAACATTAACTATAGCAACAATGTTGTTCTTGACAACTTTCTGTTCAGCCGTACGATTCTATTACCGATGTTAGGAACTTGTCGAGTGGCGACCGCCGCGCCGGCCCCGGCCCCGGCCTGGGCGCAATCAATTCAAACATTTAACGAAATATCGCGATCTTAATTTATTTAGCGAAGTTCACGAACGTTTTGGAACGCAATTCATCGTTACTCGTCAAAACTTTTGACAGACAATGGAACATCTCAAATTAATATTTTCAGCAAAGTTGCGATATTCGTAGTATAGGAGTAGATAATATACACCAGCTCTACTTGTCGCATGTGTCGCTCGTGTCGCACGCCACATCCTCGACGCGTCCGACGATGTCGACACGATGGCTAGCGACAGGCGCTGCGAGTCCTCATCGCGCGCTGACTTCCGCACTGATTGGACATTCACCGGCGACTGATAGGGGTGTCACCGCCGCGCGCCTTATTGTTTACTAGTTGGATTGAGTGAAGCGGATACAATGGAGTGACAGAGTTAGTCTCTGCAATAGCGGCGATTTACAATCAATTGAGTGTCATTTATTGTGGAACAACCAACAAAATTTATAATAAGACAAATACGTAGTAGCTGAGCCTTGTCTCACGTTAGTACTTTATGCTGAAGCATATTTCTACGAAGTTTTTCTGAACTTACGATCCAGCAAGATGGCTTCACTGAACAAATTAAAACAAGAACCGCTAAGTAATTGGATTTTTTATAGAAGAGCATCGTTTTATGAAACAAGTTTGTTTGTAAGATGAAATACTTTGTGAAGTACATCTTGTTTGCAGCATAACTCTCGCATTAAACATACATTTGCATCTCACAACTTTTGAAGACAAAAGTTACAAAGCTTTCTAAAGCGAATACTCAACAACTCTTTCTGTATTCATATTTTAAGAAGTTTAAGATTTTTCCTAAGTTATGTTCGTTTGAAGAGAGGACTTTTAGCGCGGGCATTCCCTCGGGCGCTCGTTACGAGCTTGTACAGTTAGCGGGCACGAATATTTTATACAGTAGAGGTCAGGCGGGGTCCCGGCCGCAATTGTGGCCACATTAAGTGTCGCTCCACGCGGCGCGCGGCGGGTTGCTGGACGTGTCGCTCTAAGCGGCAGCCCTAGCGCGCACAGCCGTACCACGGACTCGCTCTCACTTCCTATGACTATTTGGTGCTGTACACACGTATGTACAGGAATGTATGACTATCTGCAGCACTATGTAAAGTACATGATAAAATGCTGAGTCCTTAAATAATACCTTACATTAAAGTTCCAAGTGGCTGAAGCGGCCTAATCCTCAGTGAAGGTCCTCTAGTTCGCGTTGTACACCTCTAAGTACACCAACAAACATTTATTGTACAAAGTCCACATAAACTAAAGTGTGAGAGCTAAGTTCAACTCAAGATCTGAATCAACTCAATATTTGAGTTGCGTCTCACCATCAGCGTGTCGCTCGTGTCGGCCGCGTCGCTCGTCGCCCGCCCGACACCTCCAGTCAAACCTTTTATGATTACATAAACTTTGCGTTGACGATTCAATTTGGAAGTGTTCTGGCAACCAATGTTTAGACGTCTTGTGTTTAGTTTAATTAATTAGGGTGCTTATTAAAGTTAAAGGTTGTTGGAGTTATATTGTTATACAAGATTGTAGTACATACGCACGCGCTTATTTACACCTCTTGTAGGACTGAATGTTCGCAAACTACCTACACCAGTGGCGGCTTTTATTTTATTTTAATATTATCACAATTAAAAGTTATCTTTAATTATTTCAGTATTTGATAAATATTTAAGTATTATTCTTTCATAATATCTATCTATTAATATATTTTCATTTTATTTTATTTATTTATTTATTTTTTAAGTACGTCCGGTCGTCCGTGTGTCACTATAGGGTGCCAACTGAAAACCAGCGCTGGGTGTTCTACACTCAGCATATGCTGAGTTGGCGACCTTTTCGGTATTGCATGTTTGATGGTACTACTTATTATATTTCCTTGTTGTTTTACCTTTTGTTTGTGCTGTCACATGTGATGTCAAATAAATGATCTTTGATTTGATTTAGTAAATTAGGTACTTAGATACTTACCAATTCTATGAGTTTGTATGAAAAATCTAGCCACAGCACAGAGCAAAATATGTAAGTATAACGTAACATCCAGACTATATAACGTGTACTTGAACACTGCTAGTGTACATTGTTCGCTGATACACTTTGGTATTGATGTTTTGTATTCAGTATTTAGTCTGTAGCAGAGTAGACGCGGATCAGCTGATTCAATTAATTGTTGTAATGAGTGTCTCGTGACCGGCAGTTCGAGTCAGTCCTGTGAGTGACACTGACGCCATTAATATCAATGCCGGGCTCATCCATTATGGACGCGCGAGTTACTGCCAGTTAGTGTGCTGCCTGCGTACTGGTTATTTATCGTTTGAAGACAATTCAAGTTACTTTTTCAGTAAGTTTGTTTAGTACTCTGTAGTCTCCATTACTATGTAAACTATGAATCTCTTATAATATGGCCTGGTTGTTAATAGAGGGTTAAACATATTTTATTGAAAGGAATGGGCTCGGTTTATTCTGCGCAGTATATACATATATAAACTTTATATAACTAATCATGTGGAAGATTTTAGTAACTATTCACAATCCAAGAATTGTTGTATGATGGCCCCGTCTCTTCAGCGTCTTCTTCGCTTACGTTAGCAAAGAGAAAAGGATCGTTTGATCTCCTATCTCCTGTTACTATTGGCAGCCGGCCTACTAGATCATTATAATATGGCAAATGCATGCACGGTTAGCAACCACATGAGCTTTACATGTTTATTTTAATATAGACAATAAATACATAAAAATTGTACGCAAAATCGCAGATCACACAAGTATTGGTCCTCTATTAATTTAATGTTGATTTCTCCAGCGCAGCGCTGAACCCTAGGCGAATGCGAGGCTAATTCACCACTGCGCTACTGTCCTAAACTATATAAGTGAACTACTTACCTAATGGTCTGACCGAGTACATCTGTTACTTAATTAATCTATTAATAGTTCAGTGTTCCCCGAGCGACCCGCTCCCGGCCGCAGTGATCGACTGAAACAACTTATTTTCCTGCTGTAACTCAATTTAACTCAGGTTTGGGTTAAATTATGAAGTACAGTCGATGGTAGATGTGGGTTAATTCGTTGTTTGTAGTCGAGTGCGTGGCTTTAAGAGGTCCCATCACTCAGGGCAGGCCCGGGGCAGCGCTATTTATCCGGCGAAGGAAAAACGCTGCAGCCGTCAGGAGCAAGCTAACAAACGATTAACATTTTTTAACAACAAATACTATTAAGATACAGTCAGGGTGGTGTGCCTTCTCTAGGAGCGCTCGTGACGATACGGACCACTTACTTTGGAGGTGACGGCTCGGTCGGGGGGCACTCAGGTGACTCAGGTATGAATACTTTACGCGTCGATGGTGTCGTGGTCGATGGAATGGTGTCCCATGAATAGTTATAAGTTCTTATTATGGTACTTACACTGTCTGGCGCGCGGTCGGTCAGCACCTCGGATAACCTCTGCCTACCCTTTGGTGTGATAATGATACCTGACTAGACAGAATACCTAAGTAGTTTAGTATATTTGCTTTATAAACATCGCATCACATTAGACCAACGACTGTAAAATATCTAGCTCGCTGACTCAATGTCACGTCGAATTAAATTAACGATCACCACCTGCTATACTCCGGTGATAATATAACTGTGGAGAATATCAACATCTATGACTAGACGGTGAGGATTCTGATAGAGTGTTAGTGTTCTGACCACAGTTTAAATATTCACCATACTTAAATAACTTTTATTGGACAGCTGTGCGCGTGTCATGAGAGTACAGACAGACGAACTCCCCGGGGCACTGAACCACCCTGCTTCCACGCAAGCCAGGCCGCGAGCTGCGTGAAGTTAAATGTTAAATGACCTGCTATACATTACATATTTTAATAAAACCCTATTTGTGGCAACATTTGATAGAGTGCACGTGTGGTTATTATCTCATTAGTTTCCTCCTGCCGCAGGACCGTGGGAGGCTAGTCTCAGGTAACACCGTGAGAGTGACCGCCGGACCTACAAGAGGTCGGGAGTTTCAAACTGCGCTACACGCAGTGTGACTTGCCTGACAATACGTTTATACGATGTAGTCCAGGTTTTTGTTGTCATATAAAAGCTTGAGCGATGTACGGTGTACAAAATAAGCTTAAAAGGAAAGTCGGTTAGAGTTACCGAAAATATCAGAAACATTGTACGAAACTTTAGTCGAGGGGTGGCATCACCCCGCCGCCCCCCGCCACACCCGCCAGAGGGGACACATGTTGCTTTTTGGGTTGTTGCCAACTTTTTAAACTTTGAAAAATGAGTGCGAGCGAACTGAGTGCTGGTCATAAATTATGAATGATAAAATGAAAGTTGTCGGTACTTTGATTGTTTTAGACAGTCGTTCGTTGTACGATCGGTCGCATAAGAGATACACTCAGGTATTGTGTGTTGTGTGTACACAGGCTGTATTGAACTGTTATCTGATTGTTGTTCACCTACATGTGACGTTTTGAACTACAAACTATAAAGCTTACTGCACATTAGCGACGATACATTCAAAATACTTTGAAAAACGTTTGAAGTCTTTGGATTTGACACACATTCAGTTTAGGAGAGAACTTATCTCAAAAAGACTGAAAATGAAAATAATAGGGTCGTAATCAATCGCGCGTCCATCACAGATGTCGCCCGTTGTTGAATAAACTTACTTTTTTCAATTCTAAGTTAAGTCAGCTTTAATAGAAATCAGACGTCTATGTCGAAGGCCGCCCGGAGGATCGGTGGGCAGAACTGGAAGTGTGGCGAGCCATCGAACGACTTCTTTTTAGTTTGTATAATGTTTATGACGTACAATTGTTATGTATATGTTAAATACGGATATCTTTAAATTTTATTTATTATTATTTTATTTATTATCCAATAATTATTTATTTTCACACCAATAGCAAGCATTCCGATGTTACAGTTAATGTCCAGCTCAAGTTCCTTACTATTATGAAACCTCGGTGTGCCGTGTGATGTGCGCTCTCCTTAGATTAGCTAGCGTAGTGGCGGCGGATAGCGGTCCGGCTGCTGCGTCTCCGCTGCCTGCGCCACGCCGCGCGCCGACCCCGCGCCGGACACAGATAAGATCTGATGTTTGTGCTCTACTGATAGGTATATTTTATAACCGATGTAGTGACCTGCTATCTAGTCTGCTTTACGACTTGTATATAAACTGAATGCTTCCAATGTCACAGGCACTAAATGCTTTTTATTCTCTTAGCAGTTCTCAACATTTAAGATATTTTATTAGACCGCTGGCTCAGCATGTGGTGTGACCGGACGCTCGTTCAATTTCAACAGTAGAATGTGCTCGACTACTGTCCAAATTATATCATATCGATGTTAATGTTATTTTTCTATGCAACAACAACAAGCAAGCCAGCCACTGCGCCAGATCATATCTAAGTACCTAATAGTTTAACTATTTAAAATGTTAAGAGAATCTGATTTCAAGCTACATATCTATCATATTTAACGACTGGCAGCCAGGAGCCATCCTAAGTAGCATCTGATCCCTATAATCGCGTCATAGTTATACAAGTCACGAACTGAAATCGACAGTTTATAATACCAAAGTTGACTCAACTCATTTGTAGACTTAACAAAGCGGAGTTTGTGGAAATCTTTGTTCACCACTTAAACTGGTAATAACCGAGTGCCGGCGTCCCGGCGGAGCCCTCGGAGCCCGGCGCGGAGAGGAGCGGGACAGAAGGTAAGCCGGTTTAGAACTAAATCATAAGGGTATCGATAGAGCGTGATGGATTAGGTACTCAAATTACTTAAATACTTGCTAATAATAAGTAATATTTTAATGTAAAGTTTTAGTAAGATAATATAAATCCTGTAGACAGAGATAAAATATATCGGATCATTAAAGTGTTCGTCGCTAAGAAAAAAGCAGCTCGTGTTGAGTGTTCTCTATCGTTAATCACAGACGTGACGGCGACTGACTTGTTCTCATTTTTCTAAACTCGCTGCAGGAGTGGTACTTTTGCAGATTGTTTGTATGTTGTCCGCTCATTAGCGCCATCTGTATGCAACGTCCGTGCTGCGACCCGGCGCTGCACTGAGCGCACATCTGATCACAGTGCTACAACACCTGCAATCGTAATGAAGTCCTGAACACGCCGCTGTTGTGTCGCCGCGCCCCGCTCCCTACGAGGGAGGGTTTGATTTAACTAGCTACATTAGAATGCAACGCTGTTATAACAATGGGCAAATACATACACCGACGTTACAGCTGAACATGTAATCTTTAAATGTCATTGTTATGAACGTGTTTCTTAGTTCGAAGGAAGGAAATAATAATAACTTTCCTGAAAGCACTCAATGCGCTACGCTCGTAATAAATGTCTGTAGGTGTATGTGAAATTGTAAGTACACGTTGTTTTAAATCACAAACAGTCAGACTGCGTCGTAACATCTGAAGGATACGTACACAAATATGTAAACATAGAAATGATAGACTAGTTCGTAGAATAGTTGTGGCCGGCACATTCTCCATCGCAGGTCAGCCGGCCGCCCTCCCGGCTCGCCGCCGTTTAGTTACAGGTCCAGTATGATTGCAGCTGCAGCCGCTCTCCGATCACGTCCGCCCCGCGCCATCCATACCAACCACGATACACGTCGCGTTCCAACTAGCCCGTGCATGAGGGACCATGCCATGAGCGCGCAGACACTGTGTCGAGTACTGTGCACGGTGCGAGCCGAGCTGGAAATACAATCAACAGGGTATCTCGCGATACGCGTGCAACTGTAACTGAGTTGAATTGGACATAAATATTAATAAGCGGGGCGAGGACAAGGATCCCTGACTGGAACTGTTTTCATATCTAATGTAATGGATAAACACTGACGAGTCTCGCGATTTCACGATTGGCAGCGCGGCCGGGATGCCTGAAACTATGAGTATGATACCAAGGGAAGAGTGATTTTAAAAAATTGTGAGGACATATTATTTGTCCTCACAATTTTGTTCTCACAACATTTACGAGACAAGAATTCATTTCTTGAGTCACTGTCGTTATACCACTACATACTACTACTACTGGCAGAACATGCAGAACATACTTGTAATTTAGTTTCAACCATATACATCAATTAGGACTCGCTCTCGGTCCCGTTAACTTATCCCTTAGTAGAAAATTTCTACACACAAAAGCAACGATTTGAACACGTTGGGTATTTCTACTAGAAATACCCAACGTGTTCGAAACGTTGCTTTTGTGTGTAAGTAATCTGTGCCGAAGTCTTATTCTCAGTCTCATTAGCATTTTATTCTACGTGTAGGTTAATCGTTCGATAGCGCACAGTTCATCACGGATACAGAGTGCAGGAGTGTCGGTCAAGTTATGAATATTCCAAGCCGAGAGCTATCGTCGGCGAGCCGGGGCGCGGAGGCGGCGCGGGCGCGGGGAGTGCGGGCGGGCGACAGTATCTCTCGTAGTAGTATTGTGTCCATTGCCCGCCGTCGTCCATCAACAGTCCGGCGCGGCGAACACGTCCGGCCGGTGAGCTCGCTCTGTGTGCTGGCTATCTACACCTACACCGCTGTGTCATACATCACCACTTGCGTTTCCTCACTGTTAAATAACTTGGGATATACGGGTCTTCGTATTGTTTGAAGGTTTTATATGCACTTTAGTTACATAACTAAGTAAGTTAGATTACATAATTATTTTATGTTTAAAACGAATCTGTATCTTATTTTTTTTTTCATACATACATCATCATCTTCCATGAAGACCCCACGCTCAACGGTCGTACTACACCCACGAGGTACTCCGGTTAAGGTCTTAGTAAGCAAAGATAAATATTAAAAAGATAAAACAATACATTAATATCAGTGTGTCATTTGTCTGTCTGATATAAACCGCGAACATTCAATTAGTTGAGTTTATTGTCAAAAGATCAGCGCGACATGAGCCTGACAAATGAATAAGGAAAACTTAGAACATACCGGCGTAGGTCCCATATGACCGCACACAGAAATCACCCTGTTCGTGGAGAGGTCGCGGGTGACCGGCGCCGGGCTGTAGGCCTGCTGTGACCCCCAGACGCAAGAGACCATTGTTTGTAGTCGTAATAACCGGTCATGGTACAAGCCGCCACGCCGCATGCGCATAGCTGCTGAAACTAAACTAGTCAACTAAAGTAAATGTGTGGTATGCTACTTACTGACACTCGTCAATAATCACCGCCATTATTGTTGTGGTCCTAGCGTAAGGCAGTGCCCCACAGGTGACCTGCAGCTACGTATACAGTTAAGTGTTTAAAAATAAATCGCATTGTAAGCTACAAGCGAGAATACTCAGGGAATATAAAGCTATCGGTCTGTGACTCGGTTTCAGTCAGATTGAATGTACCGCCGCAGCTGGTGACATAGTGAGCACTGAGATGAGCCGGTTATTGTATTAATTAGGGGCGGGACTGTGGGAGGCTGCGGCACAGATGCTCGCTCTCAGAAGAACGGTCCGCGGCAGGCGGGCTCACGAACGGGGATGTGAAGCGAGAGGTTCTTACTTCATATGCTCGAACGAGCTACGAGAAGTGAATTCGATTCTCGCCCGAGAATAGTATTAATGTGATCCACACAAACTTTTTCTGACTGGGTGCGAAAGGTAAATACTCCATAAATCTTAGTATAATTCTCGTGTACTGGGATAATTCTCGGCTACACGCTATAGTGTTGATTGTTTCATAATAACCAAACGCTTGAGTCGTTCGCTACGGGAAGTAACCCGTCACTTTGACAGAGTATTATACAATGTTAAGGGTTCAATTCGTGACCCGTACTACAATTAATAATAATAATTATATTACTTCGCCCAAAGCTGTGATTTAGCCGAGGACAAGCTTAACCTCTTACCGCATGCCAAGCCATTTATGGCTTCCCGTTTTTAATATTTTTTTTATAGTTTATCTAAATATTAAAATAAGAAAACAAATATGGAATAGTGTCTATCATAGGTCACTGAAACGAAACGTATTTTTTTAATTTATGGTAAGTCTATGGTTAATCAAATATTTGAGGATATTTGATGCGCGGCCGGCTGTTGAATTGCAACAAATTGAGTGATAAACATATTAGTGAAAAACAAATATAAAACAGTGAGTGAGTAAATCAAATAAAATAATTATATACTCCTTGGATCATGCACTATGACGAGTGTTAGTTATTTTTGTGTTCATGTTTGTTTTTGGTATATTTTTGACCCAGTTTTTGCAAATTCCAAATATGGCTTCGTATGCGTTCTCGCTATAGCACTGTCAGTCATATATGGCTTTGTATGCACTAAGGCTTATCATTCTGCTTTTTCAGAAATGGATCCTTCTCGCTTTTATGGATATTCTAAGCATGTAAATCCTATCCCTGGTGATGGCTTTTTGAGTGATGACGACCTTGTTTCCGATTCAGACCCAGAATACGAACCTTGCTCTTCTCGTTTACCCAAAAAAAGACCTATCCTCATACCTGAGTCTGACTCAGAAAGCTCTGATGACAACATACCTTTACAGAAACTACAGTCTAATAAAAAAAAGGGTAGCAGTAGCAGTTTCCGAACATATGCGTAAAGCAGGCAAAGTTATTTCCAAGGCAAAAAAACGTGGTCGTCCAGCAAGTGTCTTGGGAACACCGACATCTTCGAGAGCTGGTACTCCAAACAGCATACCAGGTTCGCCATTACCCTCGAAAAGGTCTCGAAGGGCGCCAGCCAGGCATCAAGATTTACCATTGAATTCAGTACGTACTGACAACGTCGATCACTTCCCTATTTGGGTCAAAAACCAACGCCAATTATGTCAAAACTGCTCAAAGCTTCGTTCTTACACTAAATGTGAAAAATGTGAAGTATTTTTATGTTACAATGATAAAAGAAACTGCTTTAAAGATTTTCACAAAATATAATAACTGTTCATACGAAGCCATATATGCTTTCAGACCATTTTACGAAAATGCATACGAAGCCATATATGGCTTTAGTATATAACTTCTTATATAATAAGAACATATATATTTTTTCTGTTTCTAGAGTTTAACCAAGCATAAATAAAGACTATTTTACTTAAAAATATTTTTTATTGTACATCATTCATAATTCATGCAGTAAGAGGTTAAGTCGGGTAACACAACCGCAACTAAATGGTCCCCTAATTCTCCCAGTAGCATAACAAAGCCTTTAACCTGGGTATCAAACCCAGTACCTGAAGACCAGCAGCGATACTTCTAGTTTCAATATCAAAAGTGTTACGAATGCCGATATTTCGTAGATAAATATCCGAACATAAATCGTTTGCCCGTAAATATTGTAGCAATTCGTAGATGGTGCTACGCCGTAGATGGATGCTACGATCGTTGTAGCAATCCTGTTAAAGGTAATTTATCGGACCTTGACCCCACCATGCGGTGTAAGGATGTGTAGCGGCCCACCATACCGACGGGGTAAGAACAGGACATAGACAATATATTTTCTTAGATATAAATTACCCGGCTCCAGAGGGTATTTACCGGGGGAAAACTACCCTTCCAAACGAAATTAGTTTTTTTTAAGTTTCACTACAATACTCGGAACTTGAGTGGTAACTGTCCAACATCATACTGCGACATAATATAACTATAATAACACTGTTCGTAGGCTTGTATTGTATACAAGCAACAATGGTTTGTCGTTTATTATTTCAATGACAATACGTGAGCTTATCACTAATTAGGGGTTTATCAATCTGGAGGATCTAAGGTAAAATATGAAATAAGGACTTTTTATAATAACGTGATAGTATTCACACAAATCTGGGTCGTGAACCCGCACTGTGAACAATGAACATTTTTTGCCAGCCATGCTAGCATGATTTTTCTCTCTACTGGCTTTTTGAAGCACTTACGCTGTAAAAGGATAACGGTATATAATATCCCCACATTTCTGATTATTGTAGATGTTGAACTATAATTGAGAGTGAACGAACAACGCGAGTGTTTCCCTAAGACCGCACCGCCCGCCGCCGGCGCCGCCCACACCGCACGCCACTTACAAAGCCAGCATTCCAATTAACAAGTCCATTAAGGTAACAGATTATTGGCTCGCCGCGAGCGCTCCTAGTAGACCTCCGGAGTACCCGCGGATGATGAAACAACGACCAGCGGGCTCCTGAACCTACTGTCAAAGTGTGGGCAACTTTATTTGATACACTTACGCTCCTACAGTGTGTCACACTGATCTCATTAAATATCATTTAGCCACCTATGTATACATAGATAACTGCGTTAGATGACAACATTTAGAAGTACTGGATCTAACCCAGAGTGCATCACTGTGTAGTGTTCACTGTTCAGTGTTGCTATTTCGTGTCTATACACAAAGGTACAAGACTTCGGCACAGATTACTTACACACAAAAGCAACGTTTCGAACACGTTGGGTATTTCTAGTAGAAATACCCAACGTGTTCAAATCGTTGCTTTTGTGTGTAGAAATTTTCTACTAAGGGATAAGTTAACGGGACCGAGAGCGAGTCCTAATTGATGTATATGGTTGAAACTAAATTACAAGTATGTTCTGCATGTTCTGCCAGTAGTAGTAGTATGTAGTGGTATAACGACAGTGACTCAAGAAATGAATTCTTGTCTCGTAAATGTTGTGAGAACAAAATTGTGAGGACAAATTATTTGTCCTCACAATTTTGTTCTCACACATGTGTGTCGTTGTTTCATCATCCGCGGGTACTCCGGAGGTCTACTAGGAGCGCTCGCGGCGAGCCAATAATCTGTTACCTTAATGGACTTGTTAATTGGAATGCTGGCTTTGTAAGTGGCGTGCGGTGTGGGCGGCGCCGGCGGCGGGCGGTGCGGTCTTAGGGAAACACTCGCGTTGTTCGTTCACTCTCAATTATAGTTCAACATCTACAATAATCAGAAATGTGGGGATATTATATACCGTTATCCTTTTACAGCGTAAGTGCTTCAAAAAGCCAGTAGAGAGAAAAATCATGCTAGCATGGCTGGCAAAAAATGTTCATTGTTCACAGTGCGGGTTCACGACCCAGATTTGTGTGAATACTATCACGTTATTATAAAAAGTCCTTATTTCATATTTTACCTTAGATCCTCCAGATTGATAAACCCCTAATTAGTGATAAGCTCACGTATTGTCATTGAAATAATAAACGACAAACCATTGTTGCTTGTATACAATACAAGCCTACGAACAGTGTTATTATAGTTATATTATGTCGCAGTATGATGTTGGACAGTTACCACTCAAGTTCCGAGTATTGTAGTGAAACTTAAAAAAAACTAATTTCGTTTGGAAGGGTAGTTTTCCCCCGGTAAATACCCTCTGGAGCCGGGTAATTTATATCTAAGAAAATATATTGTCTATGTCCTGTTCTTACCCCGTCGGTATGGTGGGCCGCTACACATCCTTACACCGCATGGTGGGGTCAAGGTCCGATAAATTACCTTTAACAGGATTGCTACAACGATCGTAGCATCCATCTACGGCGTAGCACCATCTACGAATTGCTACAATATTTACGGGCAAACGATTTATGTTCGGATATTTATCTACGAAATATCGGCATTCGTAACACTTTTGATATTGAAACTAGAAGTATCGCTGCTGGTCTTCAGGTACTGGGTTTGATACCCAGGTTAAAGGCTTTGTTATGCTACTGGGAGAATTAGGGGACCATTTAGTTGCGGTTGTGTTACCCGACTTAACCTCTTACTGCATGAATTATGAATGATGTACAATAAAAAATATTTTTAAGTAAAATAGTCTTTATTTATGCTTGGTTAAACTCTAGAAACAGAAAAAATATATATGTTCTTATTATATAAGAAGTTATATACTAAAGCCATATATGGCTTCGTATGCATTTTCGTAAAATGGTCTGAAAGCATATATGGCTTCGTATGAACAGTTATTATATTTTGTGAAAATCTTTAAAGCAGTTTCTTTTATCATTGTAACATAAAAATACTTCACATTTTTCACATTTAGTGTAAGAACGAAGCTTTGAGCAGTTTTGACATAATTGGCGTTGGTTTTTGACCCAAATAGGGAAGTGATCGACGTTGTCAGTACGTACTGAATTCAATGGTAAATCTTGATGCCTGGCTGGCGCCCTTCGAGACCTTTTCGAGGGTAATGGCGAACCTGGTATGCTGTTTGGAGTACCAGCTCTCGAAGATGTCGGTGTTCCCAAGACACTTGCTGGACGACCACGTTTTTTTGCCTTGGAAATAACTTTGCCTGCTTTACGCATATGTTCGGAAACTGCTACTGCTACCCTTTTTTTTATTAGACTGTAGTTTCTGTAAAGGTATGTTGTCATCAGAGCTTTCTGAGTCAGACTCAGGTATGAGGATAGGTCTTTTTTTGGGTAAACGAGAAGAGCAAGGTTCGTATTCTGGGTCTGAATCGGAAACAAGGTCGTCATCACTCAAAAAGCCATCACCAGGGATAGGATTTACATGCTTAGAATATCCATAAAAGCGAGAAGGATCCATTTCTGAAAAAGCAGAATGATAAGCCTTAGTGCATACAAAGCCATATATGACTGACAGTGCTATAGCGAGAACGCATACGAAGCCATATTTGGAATTTGCAAAAACTGGGTCAAAAATATACCAAAAACAAACATGAACACAAAAATAACTAACACTCGTCATAGTGCATGATCCAAGGAGTATATAATTATTTTATTTGATTTACTCACTCACTGTTTTATATTTGTTTTTCACTAATATGTTTATCACTCAATTTGTTGCAATTCAACAGCCGGCCGCGCATCAAATATCCTCAAATATTTGATTAACCATAGACTTACCATAAATTAAAAAAATACGTTTCGTTTCAGTGACCTATGATAGACACTATTCCATATTTGTTTTCTTATTTTAATATTTAGATAAACTATAAAAAAAATATTAAAAACGGGAAGCCATAAATGGCTTGGCATGCGGTAAGAGGTTAAGCTTGTCCTCGGCTAAATCACAGCTTTGGGCGAAGTAATATAATTATTATTATTAATTGTAGTACGGGTCACGAATTGAACCCTTAACATTGTATAATACTCTGTCAAAGTGACGGGTTACTTCCCGTAGCGAACGACTCAAGCGTTTGGTTATTATGAAACAATCAACACTATAGCGTGTAGCCGAGAATTATCCCAGTACACGAGAATTATACTAAGATTTATGGAGTATTTACCTTTCGCACCCAGTCAGAAAAAGTTTGTGTGGATCACATTAATACTATTCTCGGGCGAGAATCGAATTCACTTCTCGTAGCTCGTTCGAGCATATGAAGTAAGAACCTCTCGCTTCACATCCCCGTTCGTGAGCCCGCCTGCCGCGGACCGTTCTTCTGAGAGCGAGCATCTGTGCCGCAGCCTCCCACAGTCCCGCCCCTAATTAATACAATAACCGGCTCATCTCAGTGCTCACTATGTCACCAGCTGCGGCGGTACATTCAATCTGACTGAAACCGAGTCACAGACCGATAGCTTTATATTCCCTGAGTATTCTCGCTTGTAGCTTACAATGCGATTTATTTTTAAACACTTAACTGTATACGTAGCTGCAGGTCACCTGTGGGGCACTGCCTTACGCTAGGACCACAACAATAATGGCGGTGATTATTGACGAGTGTCAGTAAGTAGCATACCACACATTTACTTTAGTTGACTAGTTTAGTTTCAGCAGCTATGCGCATGCGGCGTGGCGGCTTGTACCATGACCGGTTATTACGACTACAAACAATGGTCTCTTGCGTCTGGGGGTCACAGCAGGCCTACAGCCCGGCGCCGGTCACCCGCGACCTCTCCACGAACAGGGTGATTTCTGTGTGCGGTCATATGGGACCTACGCCGGTATGTTCTAAGTTTTCCTTATTCATTTGTCAGGCTCATGTCGCGCTGATCTTTTGACAATAAACTCAACTAATTGAATGTTCGCGGTTTATATCAGACAGACAAATGACACACTGATATTAATGTATTGTTTTATCTTTTTAATATTTATCTTTGCTTACTAAGACCTTAACCGGAGTACCTCGTGGGTGTAGTACGACCGTTGAGCGTGGGGTCTTCATGGAAGATGATGATGTATGTATGAAAAAAAAAATAAGATACAGATTCGTTTTAAACATAAAATAATTATGTAATCTAACTTACTTAGTTATGTAACTAAAGTGCATATAAAACCTTCAAACAATACGAAGACCCGTATATCCCAAGTTATTTAACAGTGAGGAAACGCAAGTGGTGATGTATGACACAGCGGTGTAGGTGTAGATAGCCAGCACACAGAGCGAGCTCACCGGCCGGACGTGTTCGCCGCGCCGGACTGTTGATGGACGACGGCGGGCAATGGACACAATACTACTACGAGAGATACTGTCGCCCGCCCGCACTCCCCGCGCCCGCGCCGCCTCCGCGCCCCGGCTCGCCGACGATAGCTCTCGGCTTGGAATATTCATAACTTGACCGACACTCCTGCACTCTGTATCCGTGATGAACTGTGCGCTATCGAACGATTAACCTACACGTAGAATAAAATGCTAATGGTAAAAAAATGATGTATTGTGTTGTCTAAAATCGGTTACTGATAAATGACTCGTGATAAAGCGTAATGGATGGACACACAAAGTTCCTGAAGGTCACCACACATAGATGCTGTCATGAAACCTTCATCGTTACGATGTGACACACATCACATTACACGCTATACAAAAGCGATTACCGCAGCATGGCGCCGCGCGTAACTGTTGTCTTTATTAGAATCGACTATGGATGATGTTCAGCGCCAAAAGTCGATGTTCTATGTATCCGATACATTTAATATCAATAAATACGTCGTGCTGGTACATGGTCTTACTGTCTGTAATTCTCTCGGCTCGGGTCTATTTCTGTACACGTGTAAAGAAATGGCCCCGAGCTCGACACTCGAGATGAGATATAACCATCATCACTCAGCGCCGACTGTGGCGGAGAGCCCTCGGTTAGCGACATTTATGTTGATGGGGGCGGCGACACCCGACGGCACCCTTCAGGGCTTCACACCTGTGGGTACAGGAGAGATGTGTTGCCTAAGGCATTAAGTCCGCCTTGTACATCTCTTGTATAAAGAATAAATAAATAAATATAAACTACTTACTTATGATGATCGTTCGAACAGCAACAGTGAGTTTATGTCTACGAGTTGATGCTGCACGCTACTACAGATGCTCAAACGACATTATTAGTCTATTCTTATCTCAACTATGTACTTATAAATGTTGTATGTATGTCCTACCATGAAACAAATATAACCTCACCCCTGGTCCCCTGCCCTCTAACATGGGCACCTTCCTACCGTCAGCCCACACTATTAGCTCCCTATTCCCCGGACCCGCTCGCCTGACTTCGTTACGTCGTCTCCTTCCATCAATCTATCTACAACCACAAACCGTGTATAATATCTTATTTTTTTAACCCTTTTTATCCTTTATTTTTCCTTATTTGGCAGTAAATGTCAGCGTGGTCGGGAGGGCGCCGGAGGTCGCGGGAGGCATATTAAGACGACCCTCGTCACTCCACGCCACGAGCACCGATATGCTAAACATAACAAATTATACTAAACATCGTTCTAGTGCTAAAAAACTATCCTATATTGTTTATTTAGGAAGTTGTATACTATCCGGAGGAGTGGGCTGTTATAGGAGAGAATAAAATAGACAGAGATGTGTTGGCGGGAAATAAAGATGATACTAAGTTGCTATGTTGAGGAATATGTTCTGCGGAGAACGGTCCTTGATGAAATGTGTACACCTTGATTGTCCGTGATAAGAAGATGCGAAGGACCTTCACGTATCTTGGAACGACAAGTACTTAATAATATTATGATTTATCTTCCTCGAATAAACAATGTTTCGCAAGAATATTCTACTAAGTGCGTAACCTAGCACTAACATCATACATGGTCCAGGGATCATGTGCTAACAGTATCCTATTAGCTCGCAGCTCTTTAGTACAGCCAGATCCCGGCGCAGGTCGCCCACTAATTTACTGACACCATAAAAATATTAGTTTCTCTAAAGCTCTGGAAGATAAATTAATATGTGATGATGTCGAGGCCGCTGCGGCCAACTGTTGTTTAATTAGTTCCCCGGGGACCGGCACCAGATGTGGCTATTGACGAGGCTAGTTGTCCCGGCTTGCCTGTCTCTTTCCCTTAGGGACGGTTTTTGTGGTCTCTGATTTGACCCGAAAGTTTTTTGATTTTGGTCGGGCAAGAAACGTTGCTCGACACAATACATATTCACCGTTTTATACTACGCAGCGTTCCGCATAACATTACAATCACAATATTGAAATCTTATTTATATTTAGTAGCTAGGGGCCTCACAAACTCTCGCCACAATAGTTCAGTAATAGCTGCGGCAGTACTCGTAGCGTGACGCAGCGTCTCCTCGGTGTTGTTAAACTTGTTGTAATCTCCGCAGCCTCCGAGTTCGGCCTCGTCTCCACCTCCTGGTACAAATTGTCGTCCGTGTACACGACAGTAAGATGTGTGTAAGGTGCACATTGCACCACGTTCACACCGCTTGTGTGGATGTTGATGGACGTCGCCGTGACGAAGTCTCTGACATGCTCGCAGACAGTTAAGATGGCGCGGCTCAGTATTCTAAGGCACTTGTTAGTTTTATAAGTGTACTTCAGAGTTTGAGTTTTATTAGTGTATGCCCACTTTCTGAATATACATCGTATACTAGTCTTATATTATTCTACTGGTATGTGCTACGGAATATTGTTTGGTATGTTTAAATTACAATCTCTACCGTGAAATTTGTAAGACTCTTCAAAAAAGCATTTTAAAACTAGTTTTTTTTTGTTTTATATCTGATTTAATTATAATGAATTGTAGAAAATGTACGATTAAACTTACCTGCATTAGGTTTAGTTATAATGTCTGAGCAATATTGACAATGCAGTAGGTGGCTGCGTCATTGTTTGCCCATAATGGCAATATCCCGTGAGTGGTGTTTGCCTGAAGTCTGCGGGCGACACATTAATACCTTCCTCTAATTGATTGGACGGAACTTGCCGAGATGGACTCGATACTTACAACAGATATCTAGTATCTACCTATAATCCTAGGAATACCATTAAAGTAATAAGTAATGTTGCTTACATACTTGTAGGTTGTGATGTTTCGATTTCGTTTTGTGTACAGAACTGACTATATTGTACGTATCTACCCAGTACTAATGTAATTATCTATATATCATCGTAATGACTAGGTTAGCGAGGGCCCGCGCTGGTGTACAGGGTGCGGCTGAGTGAGTTTATTCCCTTTTTGGGACCTGGAAGTCAATATCAACGATAAAGCAGCCCATTAAATATGTGTATTTTATTGTCTTTGACCAGAAAACACAAACCTTAATAAAATTAAAACCAACGTCTATTGGACCCCGCTAATGTACCTCCTACGCCAGTGAACACGCCGCTGTTCCTGTGCCCATCACCGAGTGTTGTATAAATCAAAGCACCCGCGGCCAGGTGTCCTCTGTACCTCGCTATCATTGTGGAGCCATTTTTCCCTCGACAGTGCGTCTGCCGGTAATGGATTTATAATATGCTTGCATACCTCCGCCTCCGCAACCTCTCTCCTCCTTTCCCGCCCCGCTCCCCGCTCCATCGCTGAGACTTCCCAATACACCCCTAATGGAGTACTTCTAATTCCGCCGTAGATTGTTGGAGTATAAAGGGATCCTCTCGAGCTGTGCACGACATGAACATGTATACAGTAGGTCCACACACACTCAAACACACTCACACACACACACACTCACACACACACACACTCACACACACACACACACACACTCACTCACACATGTAGTGTCTAACAAGGCTTTTGTCACCTCCACGTGCAAACAAGGTGATTATCTCACACGTCGTTTAAATAATACTCAGCTTTTGAGTCGTCATGTCACGCTTGCTAACCTTAATTATTATTGTCACTCTTGAAAGATTCTCCAAAAGCTTTTATAAAGAGATTCCTTTAATAAAGTTTTTAAACAGCCTTTCGCACCATGTTACAAGGAAAATCGTAGTACCGTGTTTATAATATAGTGTCGTAACAGTGTGCACAGCATATTATATACGAGGTTGAAGTTCACAATTGACATGTGCCGGAAGCTTGTATTGTACCTATTGTTACGTAGTGGGTCGGCAGCTAGTCTACGACATAACCGTGGCTCATCGCAGTACTTCACCCGTGTCCCTCGCCGGGCGCGGCTGGCGTTTGGTGCAGGCAGCGCGGGTCCAGTGTGTCGTGTGCGTGACGTCACTGCCGAGGATTGTCTCCAGTGGGCCTTTTGTATGGTGACATCATCGCGGCCGTTCCTCCCATCTTTCTGGAGGTTGGTATGCATGTAAACGTACAGATTGGAGGAGTCTCTCGATATTTATACACAGCGCCGTTATTTATGCATTGTTCGCGTTTTTCTATCACGGTACCGTGACATGGGGTTTTTGATGTTGGGAGAGTTCAACCACAAGAAGTTATTTGTGATCCGAGTCAAATATCAAGCTATTAAAGCTATAGCGATTTAAGTTTTACTTGGCATTTGTTCTGAAATACTTTAACGATATTTAACCACCTCTTTAGAACACGTTGTCCATGAGTGTAATTACAGTCACAAGTGGCTCACCTATCACACACACTCATTATAAAACCACACACATCATAAAGGGTGTATTAGTTCACCTCCGTCATGATCCCGTCACCTCTGCTTACCTCACACCACACAGCGAGTGAGTTTTATTATATGATTAATAATGTGGAGTTTATTTGTAATTAAAAATACTAGCATAATAATAACGATTACCTATCCTAGAAATACACCGTTCGAGTCCGACTCAGTGCAACGAATCTACGTCTGTCAGTACTTAAATGTATGTACATATGTTCTCAGTAGACAGTATGTCTAGAGGTTTGTTCGCAGACAGCTCTAGTCCAAGAGATGGGTCGCAGGTTCGTGGCGTGTGTCCGAGGTTCACGCCTGTCGGTGCGCGGGGGGCGGCTCGCACCGGAACCGGAAGGCTCGGAGCGGTCGCCGGAACTCCGCCGGCTCCGTCTTCTGTAAAGGTTTAACTCCAGTTTCATTATAAAAATAGCGAACAATTAAACTTTATATGAAGAATTTAAATGAAAATCGGAAAGCTGTACTCGACGCTCGCTCATACGAGAGGGAAAACAGAATATACTACATGAGTCTGTAATCTGGATGGGAGTTACTGACGTTCAGTAATGTTCTTCAGTAGTAGTTGTAGACAGGTAGACTTAACTGTTTCAGCGGCCAGCGTGTGCACTTTGTTATAGAACTTGTGTATAGCCTCGACCAGTATTAATAAGCTATTTGCAAGTACCACCGATTGTTCAGACTCTGGTGCTCGCAGCGCATGTAATATTCTACGTCTAACGCACCCACAGTCAGGCATTGATTCAAGTTTAGTAAAATAAATTAAAGAGGTTATCTGTTAACTCCTTGGTATAATTCGTGGAAAGATACATGCAGCTTTAACAATGGTACGTAGATTGTCATTCTGTTTCTATATTAAAAGTGTGAGTTGCACCAAGAACTTTGATGTATTGGTTATCGTTAAATATGGCCGCTTGGATAAGAATTTCCTACTAACTTAACGTTGGCATAAGGACTTAACGATAGCAGTCGATTGGTGCAACCCACCCTAAGACAATTCAGTTTTGTAACCAATTAATTATTTGTACCTACATACATTAGCATGCCTTGTATGGGCAGATTACGGTTTGTACTTAAATTGCGATTTAGCCATCTGGTGACACCTGTACTCTGAGCAAATAAATGTTTCTTCCTTTCTAGGGGATGTTACAGTGAAGCAGGCCACCTTACTGTAACAAAGTCTCATCAGCAGGAGGAAACAATAAACAAACAACGACCCTTCTGATTCAACTTATAAATGTAAAGCAGCCGCACGCTACTCACGACGTCAACGTCGGGTGTCGGGTGTCGGGCGGTGGACACCTGTACAGTGTACACTGTGTACAGCGATCACTACTGACTCTCCAGTGAATTGACACACACAGCGACAAGTCACACACACACACAAACACACGCGCACGGTCCTCCGGTGAAGTCGTCCGCCACACAGAGCTATAATTTTAATTGTTTGTGAGTGTAAACTAATGGGTTTGTTCACGCGCATTGTTTCCACTAGTTAGTTTTGCTACGTGAACGTGTCTGTTATTTAGTTTGCAGCTCGATGTACTTTGTAGTGTTGATGCTTTGTACCGCCGCCGCCGCGCCGCGCGCCGTGTCACTAGTGCAGGCCATTATCAGTAGCAGTCAAAGGTCCGGAATTACCTTTGGTTACATTAGGCTTCAGCAGTATTAGACGTGGTCACGTAGTGGGGAAGATTTACTATATCTCTACGATCTCTTCGGCGTACGATAGCTTAATGTTTCAACAATTCCTACAGTTTCCTTTAACCACACATGTTGATAGTTACGATGGCTCGCAACTCTCTCTCATCTTATGTTTTTTCTACAACGCCAAGTATTTTATCTGCTTAAATTAATTCAAGTCTTAAACTTTAGTCTTAGATGATTTAATGAAATACGATTTCGTGAATGAACTATGAATGTTGGTACATTCAATTCTTTTTATTTAAGAAATGCATAAAGTGAATACCTCAGTGCTATCCGCGCAGGAAGTAATTATGTCTCTCGTTCAGTTCACGTTCGGATTTCACTAAAATCTTAAAGCGAGTGTCTTTAATTCGGAATATTCTATTTAATAAGTTTTTTTTTCTTCTAACTTGGTAAAGAAAATTTGAAAAATTATGGACTCGTGCAGGATTAGAACCCGCGACCTTCGCCGATCCGCGGATTTTATTTGATGGCGGTGTCGGGGTCATAAAACGTTGAGTAATTAATGTTGTATAATAATATGTCATCAATAAACACGCCGATCAATTAATATGTCCGGCGGCGCTCCGGCATGCAGCGGGGCCGGCTCCGGAGCTCCGGACAGACCCGCGCTAGACAATGTAGTCGGTGCGGGCGCACGACAGGCCCTCACTAAACATAGGTTGATTAAAATAACAGTTGTAGCGGAAGCTGTAAGCTTTATGAAAGCACACAGTTACGAGCATCAAGCATTACCTATTTGAATCTACTTCAATCATATATGTATTCATCAACTCGTTTACTTCGTGTGATGTTTGTTCCATAATAAATCATTATTTTCTTTACAGCTGTTGGCAATTATTTATCTTAATGTTAGTACATTTAGTTAATAAAATAAACTAACGATGTTTACATGTTGTATTAAGTTGTAGACGTCGTATTCAGACATGAGTCTCGTCCTCAATGTCACGAAACAAAGTTGAGTGCGCTTATTTAGTAATGTCCTTTTCTTAAGATTGAAATGTTTCTGTGAGGTCTGTTTAGCAGGAGTTCAGAGTAGAGGATCTGTATGGAGTGCTTATAAAATACGTTTAATTAGTGCTTCGTAGCTGCATCGTGCATGCTCGGCCGTAATTAGATAAGTTGTTAATCTGACGGAGTCATTACCAGCCGCGCGCAGCAACTTTGTTTGTGCGACTCTTCGGCTTCGTTGCCGGGCGGACTGCGTGCAGAGCCTGTCCTCTAGTGTATTATTATTTACGGGTGTTGATAACCAAAACCAGGACAGTAAGGAAGCGCTGAGGACTATTTTTATACACAGCCAAAACAGATGTAACATTAGTAAATAGGCTTATAATCTTTATGGCCTATAATAATATTGCTTAGTGTTATTGGTGTCGTGTTCGGTTCGCCAGTCACGGTGGTAACGGCAGAGATGTCATTACACGCTTGAAGTGTGCGCGCGCCGACTTCGCGACTCTTAGCCGAGTGTTAAGCGGCGACACTTTGAGTTGACGTGCGGGGTGACCGGTGTGACGAGAGAGGGGGGGGGGGGGACTTGACGGATATGTTGGTCACTTTGTTAAGGTAAATGGGGATCAACATGTGGTTAGCTGTAGGTATGTGATACCCTTTGAACTTGTTTTAGGTACTGCCTGTAATGGATAGGTACCTGAAATGCATGTCTTACCTTCATACTGTTTTATATTTGTCGAAACATACATGTTTCGATGCGTTTAGTTAGACACCGTGAGTGACCACTTCTACCGTAATTGTTCACTACATCAGACTGACCGCCAAGAGTCGCGCCGCATCGCAGCCCGCCTAAGTCTAGTACCTTGCTGCACCCAACGACGCGTGCACATGCGCAGTGCAGGATGCAACACGCCCGCACAGTTGATCCGCCGCCGTCAGCTCAGACCGTCTCTTAGCTGATTAAACAGTGTTCACTCGAGCGCGACTGACATACACACACACACTCAAACACATGAACAGAGAGAGACTTATGTGAAACAAAGTGAACGCTTCGCCTCCTGAAGTGGTCGTACCTACCTATATGATTGTAAGCCAAGAGTTGAGCCAAAGTTATTAAAACGTTGAACTTTGTGTGAAGCTCCCGTATTGAGACTGTTGGGGAGAGCCGTGTGCTTGCAGTACGTGTCGGATCGCCGACCACCGGGGATATATTGAATGTACCACAAGACTCACGCACCGCTACTTGCGTGGAAGCGCGGGAGCTTGTATTAGGTACCAGTTAATGGCAATATACCCGCACTAGAGCTGGCCAGTAAGGAAATCCAATTAATATCAATACACTATTAACGCTAGTATTGTGTGACTATACAACAATGGAGTTAGTCTATACACACGCTTTGTCATCGTGAACTGGTGACACTACGCCACGATACTAAAGAAAGATTAAAGTTAATATGATTACAATACAGTTACACCGGCGGTAATAACCAGACACGTGTAACGTACTACCACCGTCGATTATAACGTCCTACATCATATTGTTCCCCGCCTCTCCCGACATTGTCAAGTAATTCGTTCACCTCCTACAAGTAATAACGGCGGGATCAGCGCCTGCCGCCTGCTGCCTGCAGCCTGCCTCTTATTCCCACACTAATCTACAGATCTATAGGTGTACAGATTACAGTGTACCGGGGTACAGCTGTACACCGGATTGTAATCTAAAAACATTACGCATAAACGATCTTATTGTTGCCTCGCGATGAATTAATATCTCAGTCTGAAGTCTGAACCATTGTTCAAATGTTCATCTGAGAGGGGAGTTGTTGGGAAAATGTTTATTTATCGGCCGAGCGTTGATAAAACTAATAGAATCCTGTTACGATTGTTAATTCGGATCTATTATGTGTGATCACGCAGACATACGATCTAATGAAATACACAATGAACGGTCATAAAGCAAGTGATTGAACAGTTCAGCAGCTAATGGTTCGCTTGTGTTTCGATGTAGCGCTGACCTCGGCGCGCGACCGGCACGACCGGCACGACCGGCACGACCGGCTCGACCGGCACGACCGGCTCGACCGGCTCGACCGGCACGACCGGACCTGCCGGGCAGGCCGGGCGAGCACCGGGCGCGGCGCGCGGCGGCCACTACTAGTCATAACGATTGTTGATCTACGTCGTGTGTGCTGTTCATTATGCCGGCCGCTGATTGTGTCCGTCAGCGGCCAGTCCTAAGTCCGCTACAATTTTGATTTGATAGAGACGTGTCGGGACTACATACTGCGATTGACTGCGGCTGTGGTGGAGGAGGTGGGTATAATACTCCTGTTGCCCTTATATACTTGCATATATTAATGTTATTTTATTTTATTATATAACTGAATGTATGTACTGTATGACTTTTAAGCGACTCGCACGTATGTCAGCTTTTAAAACTGAATACAGACTGTTCTGGAATACAATTATTAACATACTTGAAGGCTGTCACTGTGTCGACGCCACAATTAACACTACAGTGAACTATTTTAATTGTTACAACGTAATTAATATCAAAGTTCTCTCTCGTGTGACCCGGCCCGGTTCTTCAGATCTGTACCATTTAACATATGTATTCATTTAAATTGTTACAATAAATAAGATCCAGGTACACTACCTCTTTAGTAGTACCATACTACCACCCCAGTATCTGTGCCAGTCTGCCCCCCCCCCCCCGCGCTCCCCTGCCGGTGTCAGTGGGCCGCTGTTTACATTCAATCAACTTCAAAGCTAGCGATGTTTTTCACATTAACGGGATAAAAAGAGTATTTACCGTCGCCGTCGGCCGCGCGCTGCGCCGACCTGCCGGCGACCGGTGACCGGCGGGAGGAGGGTCCTCCCAGCTTCACAAATTGATTTAAGCGTCTGTTAATATTTGGCAGGTGTTAGGAGCCAATTACCGGACGGTTTGATATCGATATCTACTTGGTACGATTACTGTTTATGTTTATCTACAGCCGAGCGTTGATGACTCAGGCGGTGTGATGCTGAGGGTTACTGTGGAGAGCTGAGGAAGCTCCGGGTTGCGTCAGGCTAGTTAGCGCAATACGTAATATTATGAATTTATATTACTATGTTAGTTGTAGTATCATATTATCACAGTTTATTGTCAATTTGTCATTAAAATGTATGTTAGGTTTTGTCCCTAAACGTTAGGTATGTTATACGTCGATGCCTCTAGAACTAGATTAAGTGTCTATAAAAACTTTTCTCACGCAATAAGCAATTATTATTCTTCACGCACAAAGGTTTTTGAATTTTACAGAAAGCAAATAATGGAGTATGTATGTACACGGACGTGGCATGCAACGAAAGGCGTCTTCTTGATATAAAATTATAATGTTTAGTAAGTTATGCCGTGCTAACGTTTCCTCCGGGTACTCATTCCATCTCCTGGGGTTCTCCTTATGACGTCATTTCCCCGGGGCTGGCCTGACCACAATTCCAGGCTCCGTGACACGCGCGTGACATTCAGCTCACCACATTAACATGACAAAACGACCCTCCCTTCCCCCTCACCGCGCCGCTGCTCCCCCCTCACCAAAGAAACTATTGTTGTGGTGGAGGGCGCCACTATCGCGACATTTTCCTCAAGGGTCGGCAGTAACTCAAGCCTTTGTTTAACGTCAACACGACACACAATTAACCTTAATGACATGCTTCAGCGGCGCTCGGAGGCTGCATTAAGGTCTACGTGAATATTAAACTCTTTGGTGCTGAAATAAAAAGCTTGTGAATATAGATACTGTACTAATTTCTAAACCTGTAGGTACATAAAGCAGCGCTCGCCTGAAGCCGTCATATCACCATGCTCTCTATACTCTCCTTAGAACATGGCTACTGTATACAATCTGTGCGCTGTGATATAATATTCAGACGTCGTGAGCAGAGAGTGCGCCGCGACATTAATACGGTGCAGTAATGTGCGAGACGCGCCTCTCGCGGGGCGCGGGGCGCGGGGGACACGTTGTTTATTATTAACGTTATCATAATATTATATACTAAACTATTGTCGCGTGGATTTTACTTCGGTTTTAGGACTGAGTTAGTTGTTTATTGTTTGTTGACCAACATGGGGCGCCAACAGGCATGATCTGTATGTTTGTAGTGTCCACATGGTACGAAGACTTTCCTTTACTTTAGGAGAACGTGTTCTCTTGTTCCTTTTATTAGCTCTTGCCGCTGAATTTTAATAACTTAACCATAGTGTGACCTAACGTCCGTAGCACTTTCAGTCTTCTTCTTATCGTATGGTTGTTGAACAACCTGGTATCAAAATATAAACCGCCTGCAGGCTTCTGACATGGCTTTACAAACCGTTAAAAAATCTCGTAGGTGTGCTGGTTTCCTTCACGATGTTTTTCTTCAACGTTTTCAGCACCTGTTAGCTACTTAATTTATAATACGCACATGAATTCGAAAAGACATTGGTGCGTGCCGGGGTTTGACCTTCCGACCGTTAATTTGGCAGCTCAACGGTCATACCCACTCGGCTATCAGTGCATTCAATTGCCGGTTGTAACTAGCTTTAGATTAAACAATTCCAAGCGCAGCATCGCTGTACTTAAATCTGTTTGACGCGGTCTTTACGTTCCCTTCGTGAGTGAGGCCGTCCGGCCCACATGTAGTCATAGTAGGTATGTATTATGTTTTAAAACTAATGTGTGTAGGTTCTAAATTAGTTAAGGTTTAATTAGTAGACAGTTCACGTCTCCCAGACCTCTAGGTCTGTATTATCTTCAGGTAGAAGTACCTACAATAACTTCACAGTACACAATTCAACCCAAAATTCTAGACAATTAACAAAGTTATGGTATAATATTATAAGATATAATGTTATTTAATAACTTTGTTAGATGAAATAGATCTTATAATTGCCTTTTTAGTGATGTTGAAATTCTTTTAACTCAGGTATGTAACATAATTAATAACAAGACTTTCACATTGACAAGCCGCCCCCCGCAGGCTCGTTTTTGCTCGGTGAACGACTTGCTCTATCGTTACAATCTGTGTGCCATGCAGTCGAGAGGTTACTTATTGGATAATCGTCGAATCAAGACGACTTTTAATAGGTACATATATTACATCCAAATATCATCAACAGTACAGTGTTAACAATGGTCGTTTATAATGAGGAGAGTTCACATCACGCGCGCGAGCGGCCGGGGTTGATTGGCGGTAGTGGAGTCTGGCGGGACCCTGGGCGTTCTGCGACACATCTCTATACATGCAGTGGTTATATAATAATTATGTCATTGCTCGCAGTCGTGCCTCGCTCGGTTACTTCCTCCACGTCGTGATCATTAAATATTCACGCTGACCACGTCTGCAGAAACTGTGAGATCGCTTCTCAAACTTTACTCCTACGATCACCAGGCTGGGAAGGATACCTTCACCCGACACGAGCCTGTCCTGGAGAGGACCGTACCCTAATTAGTGGCCAGGTGAAGACAAATGAGGTCAATATCATTAGCTATTCAGTAACAGCTCCATTCAGGCAGGCCGCAGGTCTGAATCGGTCGGAGGTGCCGGGCCCGGGGGCGACCTCGTCACTATTACATTACGTTTACACTAATTATATCGGCCGGGACTCGCTGGTGGCGGGCGTACGTGTCGGGCGTGGGAACCATCAAACTGTATGGATGAATTTGTTTCATCGTATTGTAATAGAGTAGGACCTAGATCCCGCCTCTCTCAGCCTGGAACTCTCCCGGGTTCACACGAATGAACATAGGATTTTAGCATATATATATATATATATATATTAATATAATATGTATTTGCATATAATATTATGAAAATATATACATATTTTGTTTACTGTTAAATATTAAAATCAATCTTTCGATACTGAAACATTATAAATCGCTTGCTCGAGTGTTACGGACGTCGATTTGTTAAACATCAATCTTGACGCTGGAAAGGCAAAAACAAAAGATATCAGCGACGAAAAACGCTTTTGTGTTTATGATGGATGAGCTCATTATCATTAACAGATACACACGGATACACTGTGCCCCCAGTACTGGGCACACTTCACTGTGTCCTGGGCACGGAACCAAAATCAGGAATAAGACAGAATATTCACATATTTCTGCATTTATATCTACATCTTACATCTCACCAGGGAATATACCTTGATGACTACCGTTGCGCACGCCACCCGGTATGCGGTATCACACGCAACATGCACGTCGGACCCCGAGGGAGCGCGGACTGCGGACTGTGAACGCGACGCTATGTTAGCTGACACAGACATTCTTGGAATAAAAATCCAATGCGGTGAAACAATACTTACTATTTCATCGTTTTTAACCGACTTCAAAAAAAAGGAGGAGGTTCTCAATTCGTCGGGATCTTTTTTATTTTTATTTTTTATGTATGTGCCCTCATAACTCAGTCATTTATGAACCGATTTGTTTTTTTTATTAATTAAGCGTTACGGTCATACACACACTAGTTGTAACTGAACATTATCTGTGTTGCTGGCACCACTGGCACCACTTGCAGAGCTCTCGCTGGTGTTCATCCGTATGCTGTAGTAGTATGTAACGCATTACTCGCGCAGTTCATAGCGCTCGTGACAACAGCTTGCATAACGCGGCGTCCTGTCTGCGCCGGCGCCGAGTGACGCGAGCCGCCACATCAGGATGTTTACAGTAACATCTCAACACTCTTTATTCTTTACAGTCATAGGTAATGTTCCTTATTCTTAGTTGTCTAGTCAAAGTCTGATTGACGTTTTGACTTTCGACCACTTCGGATTGTCTGTTGTGTAGCAGCCAATATGTTAGTATCATTATATGCTACCATTATTATTATATGCTACCATTATAATTATTAATACCCTTACTATTATTGCTAATTAAAAATCTCCCCATAACTAAGTCCACTCCTACTTACGTCGGCGGTTCCACTAGACGCCGATAAATCGATTATTTCCATTAGTTTCCTCCACAGCGTCGTAAACCGAGCGCGCTGAACTTGACCTCGCCTTTAATAGCTCTTCAATAAATTGTAAATGACACTTAAAAACATGTCTCCGTACTATGATTACTTTTTGCTATGTACCATAAATCTGCAGGACCGAATGATATTGGTTCCGAGCGGGGGTCGAACCGGTGACCCTCCCCCTCACACATACAGTGCTGACAGTTAACGTCTTCCGAAGTCAAGCCCATCACTCAGCTCGGAGCGCAACAAGTGCGCCTGCGCGGTGCCACGCAGCCGAGCGCCGACACTCCAGTCGAACGCCACGCGATTGAAATCTCTTCAAGGTACATTAAAACTTTATTGCTCCCACCGTTTCCGCATTAACGTTTACAATTCACTGAATGCGCATGCGCTCTCGTAATTATAGTATCGCTCACTACTTCCCACGTACTTGTAGGCAGTTCTATAAGTACCTACTGACATATTTACATCAGTTTACTAGACACGAAGACCTAGCGGTTAGAAATATCCCACTTTTCAATCACATCTCAGACTTAAGCGATATCTTATCTACATCTACTGTTACTGAAATTCAGAGTAAAGTAAAAAAATTATAATCGCTGCGTGTTAATTACTACCCTTAAGGTTAGGGGATGCACCTGCCCTTTGCCCTTACTTTGTTTTACCCCCAGTCCCCACCTCTAATCTCCGCACGGTTGGCAATATTAATGAATATAACCAGCTCCGAGAGTCTTCCTCAAATCCTATTGTTATTGTAAGTGCAAAAGTTTGCTTATGATCTGAACTAAACCCTGAAACTTCAGCACTTACAGTTTAATAACCCAATCACGAGGCCGGCGAGCCTGCGGTGTGCTCCGGGGTATCGGTTCATCAGTTGTGCCACACAAAATACTTTGACCTTCAAATATTACTCCCTGCGTCGTAGGTTTAAACCAACTTCGCAAAATATGTGTATAAAAATAGCTTACGGAAAACGAACACATCCTTTAAATTGTAACTCAGTCAAACGATTATGTAAAGTGGTTACATTATAATATGAGTGTGTATAGAGCCACTGAGGGCAGGTCCCTGCTCGCCGCGCGGGCACACTTCAATTAACAAGATTGTGTGAAACTGATGGACGGACTTTAAGAGAGACCTTGACCCCTGATCTTGGTTCGGTGTTCTTCCTCAGAGGTCAATTAGTATACGTCAGCACTCAACACCACGTTGTAAACAAATGACGTGTAAAAGTGTTTTTAAAACTTATTATGTACAGAGATAATAATATATCATCGTTAAAAACCCGGACTCCACGTGTCCCGTGCATAGTGCACGTCCCGACTCTCTGTCGACTCTGTCCCGTCGCGCGTCGGGCCGGTGAAGTAATTAGTGCATGTTGTTGGTAATCCCTCGTTAAGCCGCGTCCCTCGTCGAATAACAATCTTCATAAATTAAGTATCTGACCAAAGGGTGACACTCGACACAGATTTTATCATTTTAATATAATATGTTACCGCTCGCTGCGCGCCCCGCTGGGCCGCAGTCCACATGTAGGTTTTAACTTTAGTCATTAGCCCAAACTCTTAGTGACTCACACATGTATGTAATGATCGTTTGCCTCGTGCAGGATTTCATTCCACCTGGGTGCTAGTGTCGCATGACATGCTCGGTGACGCCAGTCGTCAAGCTGTGCAACACGTCGCGTTATATGTATGAGGCTGTTGACCGGAAGCGGGTTGCCTAGAACCAGCACTACTAACTACATATGTAAGTACATAGCTAAGGTTAAAAGTAGTTAAAAACTAAGATATTGTGTTAAATAGTAGACGAGATAGGCCGGTACTGACAACATTTCATTTTTTATGATAATTGTTGCAACACTTGGTTCTCTGCGACACGTAATAGGTAACTTGTAATGTTAATGTGCCTGGTGTCTGGTGTCTGGTGTCTGGTGTGCCACACACATATTGCAGGAGTTAAGTTGCATAGTTGTTAGCTCACGTCATTGGTACCTAATATATATATATATATTTTTAAACTTCGCCCCACACTAGGGATTTATCCAGTGTCGTGGGTGCGTTTCAAAAACATGAAATATCACATACACAAACACCCAGACTCGGGACAAACAAATGTGGATCGCACAAATTTTTGCCCCGTGCGGGAATCGAACTCGCACCCCTTAGCGCAGCAGTCTAATCGCTTAGCCACTACGCCAATCAGGTCGTCGTAATAAGTGTAGCATTTAGTTGTGCCACACATGTCGTCAATTGTCGTCATACTTTGACAAAGGGCAGGAGCAGAGTGACATGTATCTCACTTTATACACAGGGGGGTGTGGAAATAGTACGTGAACAGTAGATGCTTGTTGGTCGCTGGTCGCCGTCAGAGTCGCCAGTGATAAGGTGCGTGTACACGGGCGTGAGCGCGCGTCGCCGCTGCCGCGCGTCCTCGCGGCTCGCGGCCGTCCGCCAGTCGAGCAGCGTTCGCCGCGCGCACTGACCGCGCCCGCCGCGCGCCGAGCCGAGCGAGTGCCGCGCTGTGAGTGAGTGACGGTGCACTGTGACCGACGCTAATCGCTTATCGCTGACACAGCCCGGTGAGTACACATTATTGTTGATGACTTTGGAAAAGTTTGCGGACTGTGTGCATAACTTGGTGTGCAGTTTATTAGTCGATGAATATTCCAGAGTCGGGCTACACAGAAGTCCCGGAATCCAGTTCGCGGGAAATCACATAAAATAAATCTCCAACTCGCGGTGAATATCGTAAATTAAAAGTTGTGTTGTACATCGCAGCGGTCGCGCTCCACGTGGAAATAGATATTTAGTGACGAATGTAACTATTTTAACTCTTCGTGAGTAACACATCTTTAACGGATTATTTCCAGACACCGGACTTACTGTAGATCAGTTAAACCGCCTTACTAAATGTGCTCGTACCTAATAAGTTACCGCAAACTTTATCTGTTCCGAGTCTGTTGTTTTAGGGCTGTTGATGATCATAGTTAACTAACAACATAGGCACAAACAGGTGCTCGTTATAATAACAGCGTCGCCTAATTAATACATCTGCGTATCGACGTAGTTCAGGCGGAGCACGTCGCTCGCGGGGATTAGTGGCTGTACGCAGATTTGTTTAACTAGCAAATTAGCGAGAGACAGGCATCGGGTTATAACGAGGGACCGGGGAGGCGCGGGGCCTGCGGGTCGGAGACGCAGGCTCACGAGAACCAAATCTGTGGCTGACGATATTACTTAAATTCCTCATTAGAGAGCAGTCATTTTCTGAAGTGACCCGCGGCCGGCGCGCGGCTGCCCGCGTCGCTAGCGAGCCTCATGAGTCTCCGCGCGGCCGCGGGTCCCGCGGCATGCGGCACGGACACGGACACGCTTGTCACTTTTACAATAAAACACTGCAAAAAACTGACACGTCCACCGAAATTGTGTCACAATCCCCGAAGTCATCCATATCGGGATTGATTAGTCCAGCCGGATGCTCGGATCACTAATGAGGTCTAATTTTATCAGTATCCGATATCTTAAATAAGACGCTTAAAAACTAAACATGACCACGCCACAACTTCTAGGTGTTCCGGGTTCAAATACCTTCCATACCGTAACCAAATTCCACATAAATGCCGCTGTGATAACCCGCGCAGACGGGCCGGACGGGCCGCACTCCACCTCTGTATCTCATATCTTTGA
Organism: Abrostola tripartita; assembly: GCA_905340225.1. Lineage (NCBI taxonomy): Eukaryota > Metazoa > Arthropoda > Insecta > Lepidoptera > Noctuidae > Abrostola > Abrostola tripartita. The sequence goes on from HG996499.1 coordinate 12,971,382, forward strand.
AACACGATATGCTTGAAGGTATGAAGAACTTTCACACAAGCATTAACGTTTTTGCATTGAGTAACTATAATACGATTTATTCCGGTCGGATATCCTGATCTGAAACCCTGGGGTGTCGGTTACTTTGGTGTCAGAGAGTCAATTAAGTAGGTAATGTTCAAGGTATTGATAATGTCCTGGAATACTGACAACAGTGGTGTTCTAGTTCTCATTAGATTTCTTCTTCTTATCAAAGTTAGTTCACGAATAAATAATAACGGGCCGCGCTGAAGACAAGAGGCGACGGACATGCCGCAGATACCGTCAGTATACCCACAGCACAGCAGTGTCACAGGACGGCACCTGACACTCGACAGAGTGATGCTGGAGCGCGGGGTAAATGGTAAAGGTAGCAGTAGACGTCGAGTAACACGTCCAACACTGTTTAGATCAAGATAAGTTCCCAACTAAATTGCGCGTTAATCTTCAGATTACTTTTATAAAATTACTGAAAAGTTTTGTCGTGTTGATTAATTTGATGACTAGTTATTTGTAAAATAACTTACATCTGCTACGATCGTAATGTCATTGTAGCCAAGCAGCAAAACCAACTGTTTTGTATAAGATGTTGACTTCCCGCGACACTAAACATGAGGAAAGCAAGAACACTTAAGTATTAATAGCTCGGTGTTCCTGCCCGGTCGGCTCAGTACGCAGCGTGAGTGTGCCGCGCCGCATACATACTTACACCGCCTCCCGGCGACGTCTGCAGCACAGGCTCCACACACACATCAACTGAGAAAGGTCAACGACTTATCTGAGCCGGACTTAAGCTCATTCTAAGCTAGGACCATTTCTTTGATGTAGAGCCAGTTCGCTTACACCTCCAGAACGTAAATGTCGTGCATCACAACCACTTATGAAAATTGAGTCCAGAGTCCCTACATAGAGACGTACACTCCGAAATGTTAAACGACAATATGATAAGTGTCCCTTGTGAAGGCTCTTTAAATACAGCTAAATTTATGTTCGTTTACTTAACTCAGTCCATAACGTAGAGCGGAGACAGTTGTCATCAACCTTGATACCTTCTATCTCCGCGGCGCGGCGCGCGGCGGCCGGCCAACTTGTTCTTAGATGTTGTCCTGTTGCGACATAGTTGATGAAAACATGATATCGTCATGCAATCAGAGGCAAGCAATCCATTGACTATACCAAAAACATGTGACCTACGTAACAAGAGCCAACGTGTGCATGTTGCGGCAGGTCCAAATGTAACGCGCTTGGTCTCCTGCCCCGAGTTGTGTGTGAGGCCTGAGTGCGTCACTCCTCCGCCAGCCGCCAGCCGCCAGCCGCCAGCCGCCAGCCGCTAGCAGCCAGCCGCCAGGTAGACGAGCGCACATACGAGTGTTTGTTATTCCAACAATAATAATAATAGTTACATACGACGTGCTCTATAACAATAAAAATCTGAACAGTGTTTTTAATTTTCATGTTAATTGAGGATAAGAAAAACAGAGGAAATTATCTTGCGAGAGCCAAATAGTCTGGCTTAATGGTTAGTTACATCGTGACGTCATATACATACATTTTAAACTAAACACGATATTTTTGGATGTGAACAGGGGAACTCAACGCTTAAGATATCTGATCTCACTCATGTTATGACTGCGAAACTTTACAACTTTATGTTTCTTGCATTAGACAAATAGAAAATATTTTATTGTCAATTGCAATTAAAAAACATACGAGAATACTCAAGATAAGATGGAGCAATTATTTAATGTAGAGGTCGCCGTGCGGCCATGATGTGACTGTAATTGTTCTCAATTCTGTATTGCGTACCATAAATACCATAATGTCACACAGTTGGTAGGGAAATAAATATATCAGTCACAATTATGGACCCTGTCGGGCACAGCATAGATCAAGCAGGAGATAGGATGAAGACACTGTGTTTTATTAGTCAAGATTATATAATACTGTTTTAATAGCACTAAATTATGATACATCATATAGGTTTCTGCACTTCTTCTCCATATAAACTTTAATTAAGCCAAATCTCACACGTCTCCGTGCGCGCAATATTCCTAAAAAGAGATACGATTTTTTCGCTTCACGTATTAAAATGTCTGTAGACAAAATAATAGATTTAGTATGCCAAGTAGGGTAATATATTTAGTCTGAGGACAAAACAGACGAATAATATTCATCTCTTTTAAATTTGTTCGTGTGATGTTTAATTATGTTGTGTGTTTTTAATTATGATTTTTGAGATTGAGATGTAGATTTTAACCATAGGTAAACAAAATAATATACGGTTCTGTACGAACCCTATGTGTGACTAACTCCGTATTTGTGCGCGCCGCTCGACGCTGATACCTACCCGTACGCTACACGGCTACAGAGCGCTAGCTACTATGACTACATACTGGAGATTGTTATCAGTTCCGAGCTTAATTAATATGCAACAGACGGGAGAGCGCCGCAACTTCAACACTGCCACAAGTTTGAGAAGCTGGCGCAACTTGTAATCTTACCTTCGTGTAACACTTCAGAAACAAAGGTGCCACTAACATAACAGCTGATGGTTGCTAGTTAACACATCAGAGAGCCACTTTAACTAACTTTTTGCATAATTGATTTAGCTCCGGGATCCGGCATCATATGACCACTTGACCAGACCTGCCACTGAATGTGCTGGACCGTACGTTGTGTTTAGTAGGGTCGTACGTATTGAATAGTGCTGTGCTAGCCGACATTATTTTGATTATAACTTAAAACAATTGAGCCCTGGTACGTTTAATAATTACGATGACCGAAGGATTTCCTCCGGTGTTGATATTATTCAAAGGTGCGACTTCACACGGACGTGTCACACCTTCACTGTTCACACCGCGACGCGACGTGCGAGTTCTATTACCTGATATATATATATATATATATTGACAAACACGCGTATCTATTGCAAATACTAACGAATAAATGAATGTCCACACTATGTAGAACAGAGTCTTTCACATAAATGTAATTAGTGTATAATTTAATATTCGTTATATTAGTTATCTATATACATTTAATAAGATGACGTACTAATACTAATGTTCTCATAAACCAAGTGAAATAAGACCGAAATATGAGTGTTATCGTTGAATTTATGACTATTATGTAAGGGCACTGTCTCACTAACAGATTCAGTCTCCAGATGATGAGATGAATGTACCCAGCACCAACATGTGTCGCGCACCCCGCCACGGTCGGTACTCGGTTCTAGAGCGAGGCCACACATCGCACGTGTCGCTGAGCAGCTGAGACGATTACCATAACCAGCCGTCAGTGCGTCGCGGCAGGTGAGCTGCTCGCGTGAACGCGCGTCGTCGCCAATTAACGCGGTGCTGTCAGCGGTACATGCGCCACGTCGCGCGTCGCTTGCCGCGAGTCGCACCTACCTGCGGTTTAACCGAGCGAGCCTAGAAATTAGCATAAGTCGTTTGTAGTTGGCGCGTTTAATTTTCGCAGCATGGGGATGGTTTACCACGAATGTAAGTGTATTTACTTCGAAGGTGTTCTGTATTAAGGGCTTTGCGATTAATGCATTCGTAGGTATATGGGCATTAAAAATTTCGAAGCTCACACAATATCGATCTCGTTAGGTAGGGTATTCAAATCCGTATTCTTAGCGCAAAGCATTTACACTTAGTCATTGAGCAAATCGAATACTCCATTATAACAAAGAACGTATGTGATTTGTTTGTTGATTAATATCAAGAAAACAGAAAGGAAAGCAATGGATTTACATACCGTATTATCCTCTGGGAACAGAGTAGGACTTTATGTACCAACCTATGTATGGATAGCAAATATTGTAAAGCAAAGCTCAGGAGAGTGTGATTTAGTTGTTTTTGTTTGTGGAATATGTTTGTCTTTAATCCAGCCAGTAGTGGGACGTAGTTTAATAAAAGTATGACATATAAATATTTAGTTTCATCATGTTATGTTATGATGTACAGGCGTCACGCGCGACGTGTTGTTCTTGTCTGGAGTGACATGTAACATGTGTGCTCGGCGCTGGCGGGGACACGACGCACTCAGCCTGGCTTGCCTTATCATAGAATTGGTTTAAATTAACCAGATAGGTATAAACATTTAATTATGTAATCACGGGCAGGCCCAGGTGAACTACAATTTTTTTAAACTTACCCATATGTGTGTGTGCCCTCGCTTGTCCCAAACAGTTATTAGCTTCATGGACACTGCCGCACTTTGATTCCATGTTTGTGCAGAAGTTGCCCTCCGCCGCGACCGGTCCTGACGTTCAGTAACACATAGGTATTAGGTATGCATTTGGAATTCCTGAAGTAGAGCCGGTGTGCCCGCGACGGACACTGCGATGAACGCCAAGTGTTCAGCAAGTGTGGCGTCCGCGAAATGAGCTGTCTGCCGGAGTGTCCGGGGTGTCGGCCATGTCCGGGCACTCGGGGCGACACATCGCGACCGGACACCGCCCGCCAGCGCCGGACATTCATATGTTTGGAGTGTTGACGGCGGTGTCGCGGCTCTCTGACACCTGCTGCACCGACGGCCTTAATTTCCGGCGCGACCGTAGCGAGGGAAGCTGTCGATGGCAACTATTTATTTTGTCTGTGTTTCAAACTGTACCGTATTACAAGTGGCGGCTGGAGTGCACGACTAGGCCAAATCTCTTCATATGTATCATATTAGGAGTCTCTCTATGGAGGTAGCAGGGACCACCACCAGCGTCACCAGCACTAACGCCAGGCTAGGATCACGAGCGAGGCTGCGACAGGCTGCAACCATTATGACAGTACTCCGGACATCTCATCCGTGCTGTCGGCTGTGCTTACGGATGCATAAGCGAAACCACCACCGTGAGCCATTGTAAGTCTGCTCGTCACAATCGCAAGCTCGGACATTAAGTCGATGAGACTGACAAATATTCGTAAAACCTTTAAAACTTTTTTATTTTTCTTATAAAATGTTATCCATACTAATATTATAAATGTGAAAGTAACTCTGTCTGTCTGTTACACCTTCACGACTAAACCGCTGGACGGATTTTGATGGACATAGGATACTTTTTTTTAAATTCAACCCTGTAAGGGTTTTAATAATACCAACAATCTGAATTAAAGCGAGCGAAGCCGCGGGCAAAAGCTAGTATCAAATATTTTTTTCAACACCTTAGTTATTTATGATGTCCTATATCGTCTCATTTATATCTGCGAAAAAATATGAGTTTAGCGTGTGGGTCTGTGGGTCGAGCGTTGACATGCGGAGTGTGGAGTGTGGACAGTCGTCACTATCAGACTGCAGCTGGTTCTTCTGGTAACGAGATGCTAATCGCAGATATTAAGTACACAATAAAAGTGTCACATCACGGGCGGGTGCGGGGCGGCGCGGGGCAGGGCGGGGAGGGGGGCTCGCTAATATTTCACTATTTTCGGTACAAGTGCTGAGTGACACTAATTTATGTCGCGGTTATCAGACGTTGCCTTATTATTTCTACAAATATTAGCGGCGCTCGGTAAGTATATAGGAATTAACAATATGAAAACACACGTGCGGTTAAGGATTTGTACTTTTTCCGTTTTTGTAAGTATTTGTAAATAGGTAGGCACAGTTACAGCAGCAAGGGCCGCGGAGAACGGGGCCCGCTCGGTGCCCTTACGGTAACTTTGCACAAAAGAAAGTGGTTGTTTCAAGTGCTTTACTTGTGTAAGTGCCTTATGTTTAAAAAAAGTGAGCATCGGGTTGCCAGCAGGTCCTCCCGGCTCGCGCCCGGCCTGCGCTCCATTCATCTTCCTACTTCCCGTGATCAATGTGCTATCGCCCTAAAGAATACTTACTTTACAGAACATTGAGAGTATCTATCTGACAACGTGTAGAGCGAGGACAAGGAACCATGCGGGAATCGTGAATATAGGCAGGAACTGATTTGTAGTTCATACATGCATGCCAACTCATTCTTCTTGAGTTACACAACATTCCAGACCGCTGACGAGGCGCTGTCTTCAGTGTACACTTCACAGTTGCTTTAGTATTCCGGTACAAGGCTGCCGGCTGGTACCGTTGTACGTAGCGCACAGCATCCATCATAACACTTCATCTTATTCATATGTATGAGTGAGATGATCTGTCTGTCCGTCAGGGCGACAACAAAGAATACGCGGCGCGCGGCGCGGGCGACGTCCTCACACAATACACTGCAATTTGTTACACTCGGCGTGTGCGTGTGAGTGTGAGTGCGAGTGTGTGTGTGTGTGTGAGCGACGGTGTTACATAGTGGTGATTGTGGTTACACCATTTGGAGGTATTTTACGAGTCTTTGTTATCATCCCGCAGAATGCTAGGTAACTTAATAGTTACCTACGTAGCTTTACGTCAAGCATTGAGACATAATTAAAACATCAGCATAATTATTTCTAAGATCCTGACGCAATAAGGAAATGATTCATTAGGCGGTTTAAAAGTAATTTCTGTGTGATATATTTGCTCAATGATCGTATTCATATTAAATAACGCAGAATATCAACAATATTTATTTAACTTTTTCATTAAAAATATACATTGCAATTATAATTCCTTTGTAGTAAAGGTCTTTAGAAATGTGAAGTGTGTGTGCCGCCCTGTCATTAGCGCGGCCGGGAGCACAACCCGCGCCCTGCAGGAGTGAGTGCTACCCGCCACGGCCGCCACACACGGGGCTCGCTGAGCTTTCCAACTTAAACAATATAACAGTAGACATCGAGACGTTTAATGAATGCCAAAGTAACCTTAATATCGGTAGCCAGTCCCTGGCCTGAGATCCTAACACAACAAGTTATATTCAGGGCTGTGCATCAGGACGCCTATATTAGCCACGGGTCGCTAACCTACAGTCTCCGCTGCTCCTCGGCCTCTGTCCCGCCCCGTGGCCGCCAGCCGCTCGAGCCGGGACCACGAGCCTCCCGCGAGCGTTAGCCTCCTACAAACAGAGCCCAACAAGCAGCCAGCAGGGCCGCACTCGAGGGAATCCTTCAATAGCCTCGTAAATAATGTTACTACTCAACATATTATAAACGAAGCGTTGAAGGGTCTGGACGGATTCCTACAGGAAGTGACTTAGACACATGATTACACAGTGTTGGTCCTATTAACTTCTTGCTACTAATATTAGTTATACTTAAATCTCGCATGTTATGTTAATTAATGGCACAAGTAACTAATTAATAGCTTATTTTATTATCTTAACGTTTTTATCAGTTTAGTATATTGCCGGATATTAAATGGAACCTGTTTGACGTATTTAATTATTACGTTCCCGAGATGGTACTTATATTATATTGAAGTGCGAAAGTTTAGATGACGCGGAATTAATAGCGTCGTACAGTGTGAGCTGTAGAGGGAGTAGCATGCGGTCCGCGGCAGAGACGAGTGGAGCGGGAGGACTGCCCGTGAGGGAAGCTCGCGGCGAGGATGTGGGTCTGTAATATGTGTGTGCGTTTCTCAAACTCCTACACACACTAGTCTGATTTTCACTCATCGTAACTTCTCATCAGCGACGTTTTATGAGGTCGGGAACGTTTTCGGGTGTTTATCATAAAATATGTAGAAACATCACTGTTTATTTAAAGCTGTGCCCCCCTCCCCCGCAGCTCGCGCCCAGCCAGCTACCGACCATATCAATAGAGCGCGCGATCAAGAGTGCAGCGACTTGCGTCGACGACACCCGCTGGAGTACCCCCCTGGTAAACAAACCAAGTAGGTGCATCTGTTCTGTCGTGTGACCTCATCGACTGAGGAAGGAGGCATGCGCGAGTATCGCCCACTTTATTTGTTAAACATGCAGGTGTGTGATGAGTGGCTACAGTGATCCGTGCAGCATGGACCCGCGCGGAGCTGGCGCCGACCACTACATCTCTGAGTCTCACTAATGGATTGATTTAAGATTATTATCTATCAAATGATTTGCTTCGCTGACATTTTATCCAAAGTGCCTTTTATTGTTTTTTTCGAACAGAAATGTGATTTGAATTACAATAACAAGAGCAGAGGAAGTTCAGCACACCATCGTAATATACATTTATTTTGTTGAAATCAGTGTTTTTACGGCGCCCAAGTATTTTTACACTCCTCGCACTCTGGCCCGATTCCACCTGATGTGTTTACCTCACCGCTATCAATAATGCACGAAATAAATGGAGTGAGCGCTAACATTACACGGGAAGCCAAATGAATAAGAAATGAATAGTGTTTTAAGATCATGTCGAAAGTTTTGCTCCAATCACACAAATACGTAGAGATACCTCCAAGGAGCGAGACACCGATAAGATGGCCATTGGAGCTCTTCATACATACATTTGAACCTCAATTGAAGCCAGCCCATTCTGTTCAGTGAATCACATTGAACCTCAGACATCCTCATTCAGTTCAATCATTCATTATTTATTTAATTATCTTAAGGAGGGATGCGCCGGCGCCGGCGCTTGGTGACCGACGCGGATTTCATTGTCACCAATAAAGCGTTTGTCAACTAAAACACGGATGTTTCATCAAATCTGTCAAACTAAGATAACTAAGTTATCAGGCGGAGCACACTTTGTTTACAATCCCAGCTGCTGCGCGCTTCCGCCTGCTATTATCTAAATGATTAGCGGCTGCTTCACAATTCGGCTGATGTCGCAACACGTACCACTAACGATTCAATTAAATACATATTGTATTAATGTGCGCCCGTCGTAACTGTACGCGGCGACTACGGGGAGGCGTGCGGTGGTACCTGCCCGACTGATGGTGGAGATCCGTTGTAATGCGAGCCACTGTGACGACATGCTCACGTAATACATCAAACATACGGACACATGGCTATTATGTAATGTAATCATCATCAGCCAAAAGACGTCCACTATTGAACATAGGCCTCCCCGTTTAAGCGGGGGGGTTGCCATAATCCCCACGCTTGGCAAGCGGCTTGGAGATCGCAGTATTGGTGGTGAAGTTACAGAAGACGCTGCTGCCCATCTTCTGGATTTTCCCTTAGTCGCCTCTTACGACACCCACGGGAGGAAAGGGGGTGGTCGATTCTAGGCCGGATACCACACGGCTCTGTAATGTAATAACGATTATTAAATAAGTAACGTGAAAATGTCAAGAACAACGTGTAGTATTTTTTTTTTTTTTTTTTTTAAACCTCGCCCCACACTAGGAATTTCTCCTGTATCGTGGGTGCGTTTCACAAACATGAAATATCACATACACAAACACCCAGACTCGGGACAAACATCTGTGGATCACACAAATTTTTGTCCCGTGCGGGAATCGAACCCACAACCCCTAGCGCAGCAGTCCAATCGCTTAGCCACTGCGCCAATCAGGACGGCAATCTTGATGTTTTTCATCATGCCTTGCGCTCGGCGATCAGATAATTTACTGAAACTGTAACTGCTCTCGTCAGCTGCGGGCTACTGGTCTCCCGTTCGTTGTCGTACCTTCGCAGTAAACTTGATGACCCGTAGCTCGTCACGCGCCGCGGCGTGTTAGTGGGGGGCCGTCGGAGCCGGTAACGTGTCCTCTCTATTGGAGTATAGCTCGCAGTAAACCTTCACTTCGGAGTGAAGGTTAATTGCCATCGCACGTCCGCGTCAGGTGCCGGACGTGGGTACCGTTCGTGTTGACGGCACATTCTTACTTAACCTACGTGTAGATAAAACTCGCAAGTAGTAAAAAAATGCGCTCTTCGCTACGTACTGGAACAAGACAGGGTTATGAAGTAAATTCGTTGTGAGTTGTAACGACTTGCCTCAAACTGAAATCAAAAACACCTGCTTGCCGGAGACTCCTGTCATAGTGTTATAGGTATCGTCGGCTTCGAGTCTCGCGCCTGCACAGCTTGGTTGTGCGGGGGTGTGGGTGACGGCTCTATGAACACAAACGTCCATACATTACACAGGTCCGTGCTAGCCCGCCAGCGTGCCATCTTTGGCTGCTGTAGTATTTTTGGTTGCTTCGGAAGGCACGTTAAGGCGTTGGTCCTGCGCCTGATCTCTCTCCGGTCGTGTCGGTCTATCGTCCCATCGGATTATGAGAGTGAGGGAATAGGGAGTGCACCTGTGTCTGCGCGCATACTTGTGCACTATAATATCTCCTGCGCAGATGGCTAGTCTCAGCTGAGACAGGCCGCCGTGACCGAAATTCGGTCAGGAGGACATTAAATTAATTTTTGGTTGTCACATGTGTACCTATAGTTTGCCTGGCCTTCAGTTGGCCTCGAGCGAGCCTTCTGCTCGTGTCGGCTGACCGGGTAAAGTGACGCCTCGCCCGGGCCGCCGGACCACCCTGGAGTCGTTCATTCCTAATTATAATCGAAAGCTTATTTAATTGTAATCGTTCGGCCCCTGTAAGTTTGCTCGCTGATTTGTTGTTGAATACTTCCGCCGTATTGCGGGCCCTCGTGTTGGGAAGTGCCGACGTGAGCCGGCGTCATTAGAAGCTAAGCGTTGCCTCAATACTGCGAGTAACAACGCTTTACGTCACGTCGTCACAAGTCACAACACTTACTTGTGTGAAAGTTTTATGTTAGTGACATGTTAATGACGTTCTGTAGTAATAAACGCTCCGACCCGGCCTGGTTCCAGCTTGTCTACTGTTTATATGTTACGATACATAATGTTTACGACTTTCCGGTAAACATACACAGAGTTAAAAGCGAGTCGCTGTTACTAGTATGATAGGGAGGTAATAACGACACCAGTGGTGACGCGCCGGCGCCACATGTCTGCAGGTTCCCACGCGGCGCGGCGCGCGCTGCCGTGACGTCACCGCTGCTGCACAGTGCACGCCCCCGCACCCCGCACCCATTCACTCTGTGACGTCACACGTCATGTCACTCTGCTCACACGCTGGTTAATTGATACGATGATTGCTGTCAAGACAATTAAGTCTTAATGGTATATTGTGGTTCCTAACTTCAGTCGTTTCGCTATTCATGCATGCCCGACACGTCGGCACCGGCTCCGAGCCGACGTATCTATATCTATAACATACCTATCTCGCCCTACAAATATTGAGTTAGTCGGTTAAGCTATGCTTACTTCCCAGCACTGCAGGCGACTCAACGCTAGTAAATAAATACACTTGAGACCATTTTATAATAATGTTACTCGCGGGAGTAATTTCGTCCTGATTGAAAAGTATACGCTCGTGTATCAAGCTCTCGGCCGTTAACGTACCGACCTCACGACAGCTGACCTGCAGGAGGAGGCGGGGGGGGGGGGGGGCAGTGCCAGGTGCCAGCAACAGGTGGCGCAAAACCAAATGCAAAGACGTTTTCCAATAATAATAACATACTAATTATAATTTGTACGTTGCTCAATATGCAATGACTGTACATTTATATCGGTAACCGATGGAATGCGCAGGCGCCGGCACCGCCCGCCTCGTCCCGGAGTAACGAGCCATTGAGCCGCTATTACCACCAATGATGAATTTCCTCAAAACATTGTAGCTGACGCGTCACCCTGCGGTGCAGAGCTGTGCGGGGAACAGAGCCGGCGCCCCACCCGCTGCCCACAGCTTGGTCTGCCGGAGACGGACGCACATTATGATATTTTAACCTTATTAACTACCTGGCAGACGTTCAAATGTCAGCCATTAATCTATCCGTGCAATCCGTAGGCATGTAAGAGAGATATAGTCGGCGTCAGGTTGATCTACTGCGTCCCCGCGTCTGTGGCGAACGGTTAGTAAACACCGATGAGTATCCGTGAGTTACAAGCTGAACCGCGTTCGAAAACAGTGAAGTGCTACGTCAGCGCAGTGGGCTAATATCCGGCGCCGCTCGAATAGTAACACACTACACAGTGCGCGCCCTCACCACTCACCAGTCACCGCGGCTCATGTAGTTATAACGTGACGTCGTAGCTCACACATAGGCGCTGAGCAACCTCTGTAGTTTAGGCACACATCGCTAGGTAAGATTAACATCAACAAGTTGTAGCAAGTGTACACCGTCGATGACGTCAGCACACTCCGGTCCAGAAGTTGTTCACATCACGACTCACACGCGACTAAATTCGTGTACACACCAACAAGTGTGCGCAAACCTCAACCGAATAAGGTCGGGAGCGGGGCACGGGACACGGGGGCAGCGTGACGTCACTATGTGGGGCACGATGATCGTTGGACACCACTCCACCAGCAGCATGTGTCCTGCGACGGCAAACAAGTGCCAGTGTCCGGGGCAGCCGAGGGCGCGGCACGTGTCGTCGTGTGTGTCGGTGGTCGGCTCGCGGGTGGCTGCGGGTGTGCTAGGAACTGCTTTATGTGAGTACTAAAACATAAGAGACGCGCCGCGCCGCGCCGAATACGAGTGAAGCCTTAGACTATAAAATAATATAGACGAAGCGTCAGGAACAAGCAAAGTGAAGCATAAAAAGAGGTGCCGGTTTGTGTAGTACACGCAAATTACACACACATAGACAAGCAAGAGGTGCCGAAACGTTCAGTGTCACGCAGACCGCTAGAATTGTCAGTGCCGTTTTATGTACAAAAATAAAACTAAAATGCCGCCGTGTGTCGTTAAACAATGTTAAAGCTATAGCACAGCTCATAAAAAGGCCAATGGAGAGACTTTCCACGAGAAAGTAATGAATTTTAATCGTATTTGTATGATTTTATAATAAGCAATCGGAACATGATTAGGTGACGTGGAACATCTGTGTTGCATGGTAATAAAATGTAAGTTTCCCAAAAAACGGGGTAAACTTCCAAATGGGTGTGATTCCTGGTGGCTGCTATGCTTTTTTGCTTTTAGATTTCCAAGTGACTTAGAAGTACAAAGTTAGTGGATTAATATTATAAGAAAATACAGAAATGACGTTAATTGGACCCAGACATTATATTCGGTCGTTTGTAGCAATCATTTCGACGAAAATGATTTGAAATTATCAAAATGTGGACGAGATAAATGATTTACGTTATTTCTGAATATTATATACATATAACACGCGTAATATGTTGAAAATAATTAATTGTTTTTCAGGGTAAAAAGATTTTATCTGGCAACATTCCTTTGCTGTCAAAGTCACTCACACATATTCACGACCATGCTTCACTTCAATGTTCCGTGAGGCTTTGACTATATTATTTTATAGTCTAAGAGTGAAGCGATAAAAGTTGTTCAATCAACATTTTATGTGTCGCATGAATTTTATGATCCAGGAGGTGGAAGGTCTCAGGTGCGTGTCGCGCGTCGCGTGAGTTGTGACCCTGGATACTGGCTTAATCCTAATAAAAATAAGAATGAAAAATGATGCACCTTGTCTGTACATCTGCAGTCTGTACGAGGCTGTATAACCAGTAAGTACCATTTACTTGTCTAGCGCGAGCCCCACTACTTCTGTTTTGAACTAAACTGTCCATTTTTTGTCTTTATTGCATTGATTTTCTTTGTTTTCGTGGTTCCCCCAAAAAAAATCCCACCCGTACTTGAGATGTAAAGAACGTCAATCGAAATAATCAAGAGTTCAGGAGCTCATGCAATTGATCTATTACGCTATTTAAGCGAGCCCTCATCAAGCAAACTTGTAACGATTATAATTATTATAATACTTGTTGGGATTGGGGCCCACACACGCTCGACTCGCAGCGCCCCCGACCGGGACCGGGACCGGGACTGAGCAGCGCGCCGCGCGTCCTGCCAGCCAACGTAAGCTGATTACTACTACACTTCGATGTACTAACAGCTGTTAGGCATTAGCCAATGTTTTACGCTTATGAACTGTAAGCTAACTGAAATATGTGCAAATAATATGAATCAAGCTGTCAGCGTCTGTCAATCGTTATATCTGAGACGAATGTATTTGCAAACACATACATATGAATGTCGAGGCCGGGCTAGAATCGTTTGGCGGGTTTACATTTTAGTTTCATTTAAATAAAGACCCGTTGGAATGCATATTAGTTTTAAGTGGGCGCCGCCTTACGTCACACTACATTTGCTCCGCGTCAACTGTAACACCACTTACACCGACATCGTTTATGAGCGCCACTCGTACTACGTGTACGTATTGGCTGCGTCTCGAGTTCCGAACGAATAGAGCTCGAAATTCTGAACAGTCAGTAGCTGATGTTATCACGTCATCTGAGGCTGAGCTCTCGGGCCAGCCACCCCGAGGGAGTACAGACGAAGCTCGCTAAGCGGCACCAACCAGGTCGGTGATCGGAAAATTGTGAGATAAGGTCTTCTTCTTAGCGTGTCGATGGCAAAAAAGTAAAATATGTGTATAAAAACTATATAATATATAATTATAATACATGTATATGTTTATAAATAATAATTATACAATAATAATTATTCATTTGCCAAGATTATATTAGCTTGGCCCAAAATTCAGCGGCCCTAATTCCGCTTGCAGAGGCGGTCATAAGATCCTCAGGTGAGCATGTGACAGGACAAGAGGCGCAAGATGGGAGGTGAGCCATTGTTTGCGGAGAGACGCCACATACACACCGGAGATCTGAACCATCTATAAAACCCCACTTGTGGAGGTTGTCCCTGCTGCGGCCAACCTGGGTACGGAGTCGATTTAGGGATTTCCAAGTTGGCCACGGCAAAGTATACCCAGGTGGAAGACTCTCTGATGGCTTGATAAAGGAGTCGGGAGGACTCAGTAGCTCCTGCCAAAGGTCGCATCTTCCGGTAGAGGTGAGATAAGGTAAAAGTAGAAATAAAATGTTAATTCTAGTTAGGGTAATTTTAAACTCAGTTTAGATTGCGAGACATTCTGGAGTGTCCCAGCAACGTTACGTCAATACAAAAACTCTTTCTAATAATGCGGGCTGACGGAACACTTTTACCTCAATTATAGACCTTGCAGCATCTAGGCACTTACAGTCGACTTAGATTTCGTAAAATTAAGCGGCACTGCCCGCAGATTCGAGCCTACGACCTGAGGTAACTATCTAGTTTCTCTAGGTCGAAGGACGCGGGATCTGCGTACGTTATACCGCTTCCCTTGACAGGTCCCAGTCCCACCCTGGGGCTCAGCCAGTTGGAGTCCCCAGGGCATACCCCTTAGTTCGTCCCAGGTCGGAGGCAGTCCATAATGATTTCCTCAGTAAAAAAGGTCCCTCCATGTTCGGCAGCACTGCCACAGCAGCCAGCAGCCTGCGTGACGTGTCCTCATAACACATGCCCCGGAGCCCTGCCGGCGGCGCCCCGCGGCACGTGCCACTCGGCTGCCCGCCAATGGCGCTAACAAGACGGATGGCCCGGCAGCTGACGGGTCACCGACCCGCCGCGCGCCGCTTCGCACAGCTGTCCGGAATGTATCAACTTGTCACAACACGACACACGGACCACGGTCAATGTCACCACAGTGAGGACACGCAGTACGCGGCACCAGTGCACCATGCACCATGCACCAGTGCACCAGGGCACACTGCACAGTTGTTAATAACGATATAATTGTGAGATAATGTTAATCACACAAATGTCATCAATCAACAACATAATCTACTAGATCTTAGTAGACGTTGTTGTCCTGGTGGTCTATGTTAATACATAATTAACAGTTTGAACTCAATCAGGATTCAGTAGTGGGATGTGCCGGGTTCGCCCTCTGAACATGTCAAGTGTAACACTTGCGCCAGATACACTCATCGTCCCGTTGTTCTTAATGTTTGTAGTCGGTACATAATACGTATACATATATTGTTATATATTAAGCTAAGATCAAACAAAACATTCCCGCGTTTATAGCTGTTCCTGAATTTTATGTATTCAGTCTTCAAAATGTGAAGATAAGTCGACGAGTGAAGTTGAACGCTTTAATTAGTGGACTACACTTTCTTACATTCCAACCCCACATTAGATTTGAATGATTTGATTACAAGCAACTCTAGTAGTTAGGGATTTGTGCGTCTTGTTCACTCTTGTGACACTTTTGTATGTGTGCGTGTGTGTGTGTGTGTGATGATGTGACGATGCGCCAATTGTTATGTGAACAGCTTGCGTCAGCGCCGCGGAGGTCGGAGGTCGGAGGTCCGGGCCGCGGAGTGCCTCCTGCATTATTCACTACGAAGCGTGATGCCACTGCGCACTACTAACGTCTCGGATTTCAAATTGTTTCCAATGTCATTCTATATTTTTAATCTTGTAGTTATATTAATATTGTATTGCTATACAGCGCGCCGGGGATACCATAGGAACAATTTACTCGATACTACTACATACTAGAAACATTTTATAAATTATATTTTTTTTAGATAGATCAAAAATATACATACGTAGATAAGACAGGCGGCCAGTAGAAATATATTATCACACAGTACGTCGATTTAAGTTGTGTTTTATTTAGGTACGCATCATGTTAGTCTTGTCCAGCAGTTCAGTCTGCTACACTAGCTGCCGGCACCTCCAGGCTGCCGGCAGCTAGTGTCACGCCGACTGCGCCCGAGTCGACAAGTTGGCGTGCTGTCGGCATCGCCGCACTATGGCTCTTGTGCCTCTGAAACATCGTGGATGTAGGTACATCTGAACACTCCTGTGGCGTGTTGTTGTCAGCAGTAAATCAGTGTGTGCCGGGGGCGACCCGCGATTGCCGGCAGCGCCAAGTTAACGGAGCTGTCAATATTATCACACCCGAACAGCACACACAGCCGCGGGCGGTGGAGGGAACGGGAGCCGGGAGCGGGGCGCGGGGAGAGGGTCTCATTATCATTGACACAGTCTAGTCTTAATCCTGATCGTCAACTGATATTTATGGTATACAATGGACCATTAGAATATTCATCGACTGGATGAAAGCCGACAAACAATTTAGAAATAAATTAATGGAAGTAGAGTGTTTTGATCTATTTGCGAAATTGGAATATCGTATCGACTGTGATGTCCATTAGCGCGGCGTATTTAACTTCCAAGGAAAAACGGTGTCAGTGGGTCGTACGTTAATGTATAAGTGAGCCGCACTCAACCTCCCTCGTGGTGAACATCGGGGCTCAGCCGCGCGGGACATGATTTATATCCAATTTGTGTTCCTAAATCGGCCATCCCGTAAATATCACCGCGACGTGTCTATCGTGAGGGCAGACACAACTGCACACGATTTGTTGCCACTTACCTGGATAGTTTGGTAGATTTAAGAGGTAGTGGGGTGAGACATGGCGGTGCCCTAACGGGGACGACGACAACGACGTAACATTTGACACCGCGGACGGTCACGGAGCGGATAGTTTATGAGCTTGTTCGTGGCTCGCGACCGGTTCGAGAGTGAGGGGGTGAGGAGCAGCGCCCGGCTCGGGCAGACCCTCATTACACGAAATTTCGAAACACAGCTTATAAAAATGTTACAAATTTATGCCAGCACTACGCCGGCACATGACTTCCAGCCATTTATTGGAGCAATGATTCAATTGAGCGAGCCTTTGTGACAGTGTGACAGTCGCCGGCTGACAGCCGCCGGTTAGCCCAGCTCAGGACTAATAAGTGTACAAATCTCATAGTTTACAGTTTCTGAAAATGACTAAATCATTATTAATTGTATGTTTATAATTTTGGTATTATTATAGTAATTCATAGCCTTTTCTCATCATTATCAATCCAGTAATCAAAGCTACTCTAAAATGGTCCACTCCTACATCCACGTAGACTACGTAGATACATTAACAACGTTAATCCCGGTTGCTCAGTGTTGCCAACACTATTGGCTATCGGATTTTTAAATTAAATCGTATTCGCTGCGGGTCCCGTCCCAACCTCCCGACACACCGCTGCCGGAGTTTATTAATTACTATATTAATAATAATTTCGGACGATATCTGCAATATTGAAACTCAATAAGTTGCGTTCATTGAGTTTGGCCTCTGTTTACACTTCTTAGTAGGGCTGACCCCAACCGGGCCAAATTGAAATTACTGTTTTTAAGGTCAGTGATCGGTGATAACCCTCATTAAAATGAGATTATCTTACAAGACCTTGGAAACAGTACGAATAGTTTCATGTTATTACATTTTACATCCAAACTTTACCTGTTCTTAATTAATTATTAGAATAGATGGATAGACACTGATATTATGAAGGATGGCCGAAACACTGACGACAAAAGAAAAATTTGGTCCCTCGTGTCTGTCCATCTTGTGATCATGTAATATTGGATGTTAGTCTGTCTCAAAGTTACGAAACTGATTATTTTATGCATATAAGTACAACATGTGGAAATTTTGTGGCAGATAGAAAATCTCGAAAAAGTGTTCGACTTTTAACGAAATAATAATTATTTTAAGTTGGTCAGGTTGACATGTAATTCGGTTACCCCACGACGTGACGGTCCTAATTTTTATTTCTTGATGTCAATGTTTCGGCCACCCTTTAAATAAAATATATTAAATACTAATTACATAATTGAAGCAACTTCTTCCAGAGATATGTCTCACTAGCAAGCGGTGAGGAGACATTAGTGTTGCTAGCACAGTTCGTACGCGGTCCAGAACCAAGACCAAGTCGTTTTATCAAAGTTATTAATAAATGTACTGTGTACAGTACATAGTTAAGATCTCATAGAAGAAGTCATATAAGTCAGTTTCCGACCACTTAGCCGTGCTAGCAGACGGCGGCAGCTCCCGAGGGCTCTTTACTTTAACAGCTTTGTTCTGGGCACATTTGCATTCCACTCGCTGAATACTGCACGGAAATTGCTTTCAACTCGGGTGTGCAAAGTATTGGCAAATCGATTGCATAGTGTATGCGATGCGCTGCAGCGCTTGAGTACTCCCCCAGCGCGTAGCGACACAGCTGATGCAGCGTTACAGACCTCGGCCGCGTGACCTCTCACCTGTGAGTCTGGCTGCCACCCACATAGTCGGGCACTTCCAACAGTCCCAGACCTCGTCCACAAACAAGGTTAATCGTCGTGAGAGCGCGCGCCCCGCTCGGCTGTACACGTCTTTATTGTATTTAACAATTTGCTGAGCAGCATCTTGACTTCTATTTGTCGAGCCCCGATACCCTGAAATCTACATAATTGAATATCCTTCACAAAATGACGTTACTGCGATTGCGTCGTATCCGAGCGTCGGCGTCGCGTGTCATACATCAGATGTAATTGGACGAGTCACGAGCCGCGCGCCGCGGACTGTGTGCCTGGCTGAGGTCTGCTGGAGTCTGCCTGTGGTCTGGGCGACGCGTGAGCGGACAGAACGATACCGCTGCGCTGCTTTAATTCGTTCTTTATTTATTTATTATACGGCACATTGACAAAAGAAATAAAAACATAACATTACATAGGTTTCGGACAAGTATTTACATCGATAATGGACGTCCACAACAATAAAAAGGAATACAGTATCTACAGCTAAGGGCCTACTCTATTATATCTCTACATAGTATAAAACAAAGTCGCTTTCTCTGTCCCTATATCCCTATGTATGCTTAAATCTTAAAAACTAGGCAACAGATTTTGATGCGGTTTTTTTTAATAGATAGAGTGATTGTAGAGGAAGGTTTATATGTATAATAACATCCATTGAATAGTGGAGAAATACTTATAATATATATTTTATACCCGTGCGAAGCCGGAGCGGGTCGCTAGTACTATATAAGAATATAAATCGCGCGGGGTGGTCGTGAAACATATCTCAATTGAGTTGTTTCCACCAACTGTTTTACGTAGATCAGCCTTGCATTGGAGAGTTCATGCCCACTGCCACCACCAGTTCATGCCCAGGTTGGTTAATGAATATTATTTGAGTTACATACTATCTGCGCTCCTCCAGGTGCCACTCGTATGTTGCACTTCACTCCGAGCGCGGTTGAGTGTGGGGGTCGAGTGGGACGTCACGTTAAACACGTATCATGCCTAAGTTTCCAAATTATGTACATTTTTATACAAGCTCACGTTCTTACCATCACCCTGAATACAAAAATATTTAACAGTTGGATGGGTTGCAAATATTGTAATAATTGGCAAGCGTAGGAACCAATGTTGTAAAATAACACAAGGATCAGTTTAATTTCTCAGAAACCCGTGAATGAAACAATATATTAAATAACCACGGTGTGTTCACAGGGGATTGTGGGGGTGGGGGAGCGGGCCGCGGGGGGAGGAGAGGTACGCAAAGAACAAGACGTGGCGGGGATTCACCTAATTAAAGAAAGATTAAAAAGGGGCGACGAAGTAGTCCATACAAACTCCAGTTTGAGAAGTTAAATTTATATTGTTTACCCTGCGAGGAGCCGCGGCCCGCGTCTCGCGACACGCCGTACGTGGCTGAGCCGCATGCGCGAGTCAGAGGTGTGCAGAGGTGCAGGATATGCTAAATTTTATGATGATCGGTTCAGTGGTTAATGAGTGACGAGGTAACAAACTAACTTTCGCACTTATAATATTATTATAAGGATGGCACTAAACGTTGCATCCATAAACCGGACGGAGGCATTTTATATTATTTGTGGAAAAGCCCAATAAGACTTTGTAGCGCGCGTGGGCGCAGCGTCACCACGCCGCCGCGCGCCGGCGCCCACGCAACCCGCTGCGAACATGTTTACGATGCAGTGTTTTGACACTCGCTGACATCATTAGCCACATCAATATAATTTGATGGTGACAGGATGACTGACTGGGAGCGGGAACTAAACGTCAAACAGCTTAAACTAGCGGGGCCTCCCTCTCTAACTACTTACGTAGTAGTTTGTAAGTTAACTGTATTTTCTTTGTCTGCTTATATTTTTGGTGTACAAAAAGAGTTAAATAAATATCTACGTCCGCCGGGGGTGGGCGGGGTGCGGGGCGCTCGGCTCGCACTCACGCGGGCACCACGCTGACACATGCTCCATCGATATCTGTTGGCTACCCATCGAGGTGCGTGAGTCATAAACATCCGAACATAGTCACTTTTGTTTTCATTTTTCCTAATATGGTGTGGTTTATATATAGTCGTCGCGTTACGCACGGACCAACTCTGTGCCAACACATCGGCGGGATGCTTGGGTCGCGGCCGTAGGGCGGCTCGCGAGCTTGTCGGTTGTTATCAGTCGCAGGTAGTACGCTGGCTCACGAGGTGAAAGACGTGTAACACCCTGGTCCAGCCTGCGTGCGGTGGAGTGATGGAGTCATGACTCTCGAAATAATACAGACGAGAGTTTTATTGAAACAATGTGAGGTTAAAGTAACTCGTCGGTTTGGCAAAACAATCAGTTTATTGCATTCCGCAGCCGACCACGACTGGACCCTACGCAGGCCGGGATAGAAGGCGCACTACGACCACTGCGACACACTAGCAGCCCAGACTCGCCCCTCGGTGGTGTACTGACTGCGTACTGGTGCCCCGCCGAGCACTAGGCTTGTAGCAATATCCTCTCCGACTGCAGCCACTCAAGTTGTCCAAATAACACAGCAGGTTCACTCCACACAACAATGTGCGCATGCGCGCCGCGCCGCTATACTACGTCACATAGTTATGATAGTTAAGAGCGCAGCGAATGTGGACTGCGATGCGGTCGGCGCGCGCAGGAAATCACTCGCATCTTAATCACATCACAGATGTACACATGTCTGAAAATAGAGCGAAATGCATGCCATTACATTTATAGGTAAGTATTACTATGTGTAAACAGTACGAGTCACACGCGTTATATTTGAACTTTCGCGGAATCTAGAATTAAATAAAACTGACCTCGTCTCGACGCGGCGCCCGTTATCGATGCATATCACTTAACCTACTAACTCACCGTCCAAGTTTTATATAAGTTTTAATTATTAATATTACATGACGAGTTCCATGTGATTTTTTTAAAACACTTTAGTATATTACTCCCGTGACACGACAGCTCAGCAGTCACTATTAGGAAACTAACTGGCCAACCCCTTCCCCTCTCCCTCACTCGTATCGTTTTTGTAGCCATACATCTTGCCGACAGCATCTATCATCCCCGCGGCCCGCGAGCCGACAACACCGAGATTGGACCCACAGCCCACAAACTATAATCGAGGCGGCCCTTCTCCAGGACCGCAACTCAAACATCAAACATTACTCGGACCTATGAGTAGCGCGCCCCAAACTAACCGCGAAACTTTCACAATATTAACGAAGGTTCTGTTCCGCGTTGTCTCAAACTCGTTATCCTGTTAAAGTTTAACTGGAAGAGAGCAAGAAAGCCGACGCCGTGTGATGAGCCGCGCGGAGCCCGCCGACCGCGCGGCGGTGTGACATGCACAGACACTGTGTTGCTACTCGTAGGTTGCTACAATCTGTTTATAGGCGTGTGAATTAAAATGGAAGCAGCTAACCGCGAGTACCGGCCCGCGCGTGCACCAGCACTGGCCGCGGCCAGCCGCGCGCACTAATCTGCGGCCCGGAGGGAAGGGCACGCGCGGTGCTCGCCGAGCTACTCCCATTTACTCGGGCGACAATAATAGATGAGGGATGAATTTGTCAGGACTTTAAAGCATTACTTTCTCACGTGGTGATGATTGGTAATCGTTACGGACAATGAAGTGTACGTCGATACACGCCCTGTCAGGTAGCAAGCGGGCAGCAGGACGCAGGGCAGCTGAGCAGGGCGGGCGTGATCAACTATTTGAAGGCCTTGTGTTCGTTACAACATGAACTGAAAGCTCAGAAGTTAAGGAACACGGCCAACTTAATTAATAACATGTCGTTTAATTGTTTTTATGAACTCTGTGATCGTGCCTGTCAACTCATCAAGCGTCTGGGTCGAGGTCGGATTGTAAAAAAAAACGGGAAAGCAAATCGTACGAGACAAAAAGTTTAGCACGGTGATTATGTAAAAGTTCATCTAAATGTGTACACAACAGAAAGTAATCAATTCAACCCAATCTGAATGTACATTGTACATGTGGTATACGTGTGTAATCTGAGCTGGTGCTACAACTAATATTGATATAATTATAAATGAATGTAATCGATACAACATGGCGTGATGTTAACGTCGAAGATCGGATTTTCGAAACTTATGTCTACGTTCACGAAACGTTTTGTTATATTTTTACTAAATGCAGAAACACAAACAGGCCGGGAACAGTTCCTGACAATCAATTTCAAAAGACTTACGTTCAAGTCTCTTATCTCCGCCACATCACGTCGCAGGCCTCCCTCCCTACAATACTTTATCTTCTGATAATTTTAGAGTAAAAGTTTTCAACAGATTAAGTTGTTACTTTGAAAAACTTTGACAATTACCTAACTTTGTAAATGTCTCAAGTACGAAACGAACGGGCGACTTGTTTGGGAGCTGTGGGACTTTGTTGTTTGACGGCCATGATGGGCCACTGTGGGCGGTCCGTGGCTGGCCAGCAGTGTGGCATCCATGTGCTTATTACATGTTTGTGCCCGCATTGTTCTTACGTTGTGAGAGCCGACGCTGGCCGGTGCTTATCGCAGCAGCCGCGCACTACACACTTCACACAGGCCGCACATGAGGACACGACACATGTCGTATGAATACGTGAACATGTCTCGCGCCGTGCGACATAGGGTCAAAGCAAAAAATCTGAAAAGGACACGGTATTCTGTTCTGAGATACTTTGTGCTGGTATATTGTCCCTGAGAATAGACTGTACTGCTGAGTGATCACCTCGGAGCCAAACCTTCGAGCGAGTGTGAGGTGTGGTCGACGGTCGCATGGTCCATGCTTATACATGGTATATATAGCGCTGGGGATTACCTCACCAAATTAAGTAGGTTTTTAATATGTACGATCAGAGCGTCCGCCACCGCTTGTAATCCTGGGATTAAGGAGTGACGCCGGCCTCGGTCCCCACGGTCACACGGATTGAGCGGGGGGTGTCTCATGAGTGTCGGGAATGGCTCCGATGACGTGCATACACGCTGTGGGTCGGTGGCTCTGCGCTGTGTGTGGGATAGGTATTACAGATAAATAATACTTTATTGGAACAATAACATATTTTGACAGTAATGGTAATAGCCACATTAGTTAGAAACTGTGTCGTAGTATTACCGCCCACGTCCAGGAGGAAGACGACTGCGTTCCAGCATTACAATAGGTAGCAATGCAATGATGTGTTCCAATCGTGGCGAGTGTTGGCAGCTCACTAATTACTGCCTCATAATATTGAGTTGGTGATGTCCCACTGCAAGGCAAAGGGCTCCCTACTCTCTATCCACGTCTGCCAAGGGCTGCCACAGTCCAGTCCTTCGTGTGGACTGGAGTACATCTCGCCATCTCCATAGAAGTCTGCGTCTCTAACTCTACATGTTGAAGGCTCCATTTGGTTGTACACTATTCTGTGTTATACATTCTGTGTACTAAATATCGGGAATTTGTCAATAAAACAAAAAATACAAATTATTCATCTAAATTTATTTTATCGCCTTCAAAGTAGGCCCCATCGCTTGCAATACAACATCTCCAACGCTTCACCCAGTCTTCCATACATTTTTCATAGGCTATTTGCGGTATGGCCTTTAGCTCATTCAGCGAATTTTCTTTTATGGCTTCTATCGACTCAAACCGTTTTCCTTGAAGTGGTAATTTTAACTTGGGAAATTAAAAAAAATCAGACGGAGCCATATCAGGTGAATACGGTGCTTGGTCGAGAATTTTTGTTGAATTTTTCGCTAAAAACTCTTTCACTATAATGGTTGTGTGTGATGGTGCATTATCATGGTGCAGCATCCATGAGTTGTGTTGCCACAAATCTGGACGTTTTCGGCGGATACTCTCACGCAAACGCTTCATGACGCCTAAATAATATTCTTTATTCACTGTTTCTCCCTCTGGAAGGAATTCGGAGTGAACCACACCACGGTAGTCAAAAAATACTGTCAGCATCACCTTGATTTTGGAGCGACTTTGCCGCGGTTTTTTGGGTTTCGGCTCGTTTTCGAGACGCCATTCTGAAGACTGTTGGCTTGTTTGCATGTCGTACTCATAAACCCATGACTCGTCGCCAGTTATTATACGTTTCATAAAGGTCGGATCCGTAGAAGCTCGGGAAACCATGTCTTCAGCGACATGCTTTCGCTGCGCTTTTTGAACAAAATTGAGCTCTTTAGGAACTAGTCGAGCGGCGACGCGTTTCATGCCTAAAATGTCAATGAGAATGTTGTGGACGGACTTAAAAGGTATGTTCACCTCACTAGCCAACTCTCTCAGACTCATACGTCGATTTTCGAGCACTAGCTTCTTGATTCTGTCATAGTTTTCTTTGGTCGTAGCGGTTGAAGGTCTACCAGAACGAGGCAAGTCTACTACTACTTCTCGGCCTTCTTTAAAAGCCTTATTTCATTCATAAGCCCTTGTTTTCGATATACACGATTCACCGTAGGTATTTCGCAACATTTTTAGTGATTCACCACTTGAAATATCACTCGAAACACAAAATTTAAGTCACACTCTTTGTTCAACAATATTTTCCTTTGTAAAAATCGCCGAGAACTCAAAACTATGACCAACAAAAAGTGTAGTTTAAAACAAATTAAATGACAGATCCTGCTCAAACTTTGCGCGCTAAATCAGTACAGGGCTACCAACATGCAGTAAAAAAATTAGAACGACCTCTTTTACGCGGGTCTTTTTATTGACATATTCCCGATACTTTTTACACAGAGTAGTACACTATTCCCTCACACCAACAATGATCAGTTCTTGGCTGCACGTCTGATGCGAGCACTGCACCTGAGCTCCGCCATAATGGAGGCATTTATTACAGGGGACGGTTTATTTACAGAAACAAAACAATACTTACATGCGTATTGTTCATAATGTTAGTTACTTGAACACCGGTTAGTCAGCACCAGAGTGGATCTCTATAAACATAACGTACCCGTCAACTCGTCACTGCCGACCCCGGGGTGGCACGTTCGCTATATTTGCCGCCAATGCGACTACTTTATTATGGCAGCTAGCGACGCGCGGTCGGCGCGGGCGGCTATTAACTGTGATTTATCGCACATCGGCGCCCGCGCACTATACATTACAATGTGTGGGTACGTTACACTCATTAAATACGTAAGGAAGGATTAATCAGTGAAATGTATTGTAACTGTCATACTCCTGACGACGCAGAATGATTTATTTATTTATTTATTAACACATCATCACTATCATTACAGGAATTTCCCAATTCAATAGTGTGGCCATAATTACACATTTTTTAATTACTATAACTTAAAATGTACATAGCGGTTTTTGTGAACTCACTCAGAGAATAAGTAAAAATATCAATATTATCTGCTACGTCATTAAGAACACGTAAGGTACGCGTTATATAATGATGTGTGTGTTGACATACGTATGTACTGTAGCCAGGCTCCGACAGGTGTCCGTACATCTGTCTGAAGGTATGTTGGTAAACTGCAGGTGTACGTCGTTAATAGGTTTCGTTTGATCATTGCAGACAGTACTCGCCGCCCCCCGCCGCCTTCCGCCGCCCCTCCCGTGCCCCGCCGACACACAGGACACAGCAGGACACACATCTCGCTGACCCAGCGCCGGCTGCCGGACGGTGAGCACAGGCGCAGGACTTCGCGTCAGCGTCGTCTCGCAGTCTGGCACCAGGTGACGTGTAATGTTACCGTTACGTTGTGATCCGTAGCACACATTAGCATCTAAATAGCTCTACCTGCCCGATGTTGATACAACAGCGCGCGCTGTTTGCCCGGCGCTGGACGCTCATTAACCAAGCACAACGGTTTGTTTCCAATAACACTTAATCTGACACACATTTATAACGCTCCCAGTAGGATGTATGCCGGCTGTCTCCGATACCGACGCCCTGCTCCTCGCTTCCTGCGGACCTTCGCGAGGCGCATTCTCGTACCGATTGCAGGAAAATAAATTTTCTGAAAGTACAAAAAGCGACGTCCGACGCTTGTTCAGTTAGCTAATGTTACAGTACAGTATAGTGAGCTGCTAGAGTGCGGGGCGCCGGACTGGAAGCAAATTAACGAACCCTCTTTTAACGAAATGGAAAAGCATTCGCTTCGTGTAGTGTCCGCCATGTTGCGGCCGACCATTAATTACACCAGCGACGCTCTACACACAGGCCGCCGCGCGCCACCGACGAGCGTACTTTTGAAACTCGAACATCAATCATCGCGTTTCTACATCTACAACACTAATATAGATATACAATTTGTATCCTTAATGTGGGTCTGGCAGTTAGGCTCTAGACAGACGGACCGCATTTCAACTGCAATCCAACCGCAAATTGCAGTTCAAGTGCAGGTTGAATGCAGTTGACACGACTGCAATAGAACTGCAAACCAAACGTTCACACTATTGCACGCCGACTGCAATTGAACTGCAATTGGACTGCACGTTTGGTATGCAGTTCTATTGCAGTCATGTCAACTGCATTCAAACTGCATCCGAAGTGCAATTTGCGGTTGGATTGCAGTTGAAATGCGGTCCGTCTGTCTAGAGCCTAATACTCCCGTGACAGAACAGGCCTGCTGCATGATGGCCCGCTTCAGGACGTCTTGAGACAACCACACCCGAGCGTCGCAGGCAGCGCCGCGGCTACACCAATAGTCCGCGACCACAAACTATACACACACACACACGAACAAACACGCTGCTTATAATTTAATATTGTTCTAGTTATTTAATTGTTCTAAATTAACCACGGAGCCTGTGACCCTCCAGTAAGTGTAACAATGTACCAAACAGCGGCGGGTCGAAGTGAGGGCTGCACCAGCTCCACCTGCACCCGCCGCCTTCTTATATTGTGTCCAACGGTAATAAGCTCAGGTACTCAAGGACACAGGTAGTCTATGAGCCGACGAGATAATCCATCGCCAGTTTCACTACAGTATATTACTATGATTGATAAGTGGATGAAGACGCAACGTGTTGACAGGCAGATAATCACCCAGACCACCTCCACCCACGACACAAAGGACTCGGCGCCGGTCTTGTCTGTTGACTTGATCCAGTAAATTATATTACTTCATCCGGAAATCATTCATTCTTATTATTATTCTTGCATAACGTAGGAAGTGGCGACGGTGCTTAACATAAATTAAAAAAATACAAGCCATTAAATTGAGTGGCGGCCCGGCCCGACACAATGGCGGATAAACAACCAGGAAGGGGATTACAATTATTTGGAGAAAAACCTCTCTACGCTCCAATTATTGTTGTTTACATTAGCGGGACGATTACCTCGGGGCCGAGACAGGCTCAGCCGAGCTGGGCTCAGCCGAGCTGGGCTCAGACGAGCTGGGCTCAGACGAGCTGGGCTCAGCCGAGCTGGGCCGCGCACTTTGCTCGCAGCACGATCAATTGTACCGACATTAGTTCCTCACCGACATCGACACGTGGAGCGTACATGTGACATTGGTCCTCCCCATGACAAACGAATCTTCGGATTGAACATAATCAATTTAGTTGTAAACTGAACCTATATATATACCTAACCTATGTATATCCAGTACTCGTTGTCCGAGGTGAAGCGCCCGGACCGTGTTGTGCTCGCGGCCGTGGCCGGCTGTCCGGCTGTCCGGCTGTCCGGCACACGCTGCACTAATTAATAGTTAAGATGCTCCTTACTTAAGAGTTATATATGTCTCCATCTTCGGCTCGGTGCTCGGCGAGACACCACACGTGGCGCTGTTACTGTAGCTGTATTAACTTCATTACGATGCTGCGGCGAGGTGAGTGCGGGCACACCTCTGCAGCACACACACACACACATACACACCACGCGCAGCAACCCGAGCCGCGCCGCCTGATCTCTTATCTGTCGATAGTTAAAGCCTGCAAATTACCTCAAATTATGTATTTCCGGATGTCACATTACCGTGACCGGGACCGCAGACGACCTTTATTCAACACATAGTTGTGTGAGCAGTGGGTACCCCTACCAAGACTACGTAAGTGCGTATGTGTTTACTGCCAGACGGCGGCGCTCGGCGGCCGGGTCCGGGCGGAGGGAGTCAAAGTATCTTGTTGTGGTTCTAGTAGAATGAAACATCCTTTGTTGGTGTAAGGCCTCGGTGTGGGCTCGGCGCCATTGTCTTACAAACATCATAACAGCGTGCCGCCGGGCGCCGCTCGCCGTAACGACGTTACGTGAGATGCAGCGCCTTCCTGTAAACAACCCGCGCCGCTTGTTTACCGGATGCCGCTGCCTACTCAACACAGCCCCCCCACCTCTCCCGCACCCCGCACCCCGCGCCCCGCTCCCCGCACCACAATAATTGCAACCTCCACAAAAGCTGTCGCTTGTTAGAATCGTTAAGCGATCGTTCGTTGGCCGCGGCGACTGTCACTGTCCCCGCTAATTGCACAGCGATCGTAAAAATGCAAATGCTTGCCGACACTAATTGCTTAATGGAGCTTTCACACGGCGCGGCGCGAGCGGACACGAGCCGCGCGTGCCTGTGTGTGTGTGTACTGTACCCTCTCCACACGCAGATCTCATGTCATCCTAAGATTCTTTCAATACCTGTATGTTATAAATATAACGCTAGTGTAGTAACCTACGCGGCGCTACGCGGGCTCCGATCGTAGTACATCGTAGCAGCGCTTCGACCGGCCTCGATATAACGTACAAGATACCTCAGACGTAGACGTAAGTAGTCACGCGCAAGGTCTGAATTTAATATAAATAAAGCTAATATTTTGCATAATGAGGTGCATGCTGACGACGTGAGCGATATCATATTGTTGGGATGTAGACGTGTAGTCAGTCAGCGAGCGGCGGCGAGCTGGTGTCATACCAGACTCTGAGAGGGTAAAGGCAACTATTATGATGAGCGATCTGGCCGGCCCGCAGCCTCTAGTGCCCACTCTATCTATGTTGCCATTTGAACATTAGGTATTTAGTAAAAGACAAGGAAGATTTCGTTTGAGTTTCAATAACGTCTAATTATACAGTTGCCCACCGAGAGGAGTGCTGCGCGCCGCGTGTCGGAGGGTCCAACAAGGTGCTCCACCGCGAGTAGTTATGATAACTAACAGCAAGTCAAGTGTCCCCGTAGAGGCGAGCCTCGTAGCACTCGTAGCGCCGCCGGCGTAGCGCGGCTACACACAAGACGCACTCCCGAGCACCGACAGCAACTTCGGGAGAGAACTGCAAAGTCTCGGTCGTAGTCATATTGATGTTTAGTTCAATATCATTTGTAAATGGTTGATGACGTCACGGGCGCACATTAGGTACTCTTACACTTCCTGTACCCTCTCCATATCTCCCAGCAACCGTAGGGATCACTCGCCCAGGACCGCGGTGAGTGAACCTTTTGCGCGTCATACCGGAGCGCGCCGCTGCTCGAGTTATTTCTACGTAAAATAAGCCGCGTCGTCGCAGAACCCCTTCGCTTCTTATTATTGTTAAGTTGTATGGAGGATCTCAGCGCTCCGCTCCTCCGTCGCGCGTCGCCACAGCCTCCAGTCTGCTCACCGGTGTTCCCGGGATACATTTATTTTATTGTTTCTTGTTTACTTAGTTAGATTACACTTATTTCCTCGGAGGTAGGAGAGACGACGGATTCCCATTGTCTACAATCATAGCACACGTCTCATTCATACACATCACCCGATACACTTAACTTTAATGAACCGGTCATGAGACACCAAGGTTATTGTCGAGATGGCGGTAGCAAGCAGTAGGGGGGAAGCCTATAATTATGTTGTTGACAGCCTAATCCCAGTTTAATGAGAGCCGGGAGCACCCGCCTGCCGCCTGCCGCCTGCCGCCTGTCGCCGGCCTGTGTGAGACGAGTGCCGGTGTGGATCACTGTATATGCAGCTCTGGGGCAAGAGACGTCCCGTCGCACCTCATCATAAGTGAATTAAATTTGCCATGCCCGAAGTGCTCTCCAACGGAATCTCACTCACACACACTGGTGATAGGAATAAACAATAAAAGCTGGCAGATAATCCCTGTCGTGTCCTAGAAGTCGTATTCTATTGTCGCAGGTGACGGTAGGCCTCGTGTTGGGCATGCAGTGAGCGCGGCGTGAGCGAGGCGAGCAGGGCGCCGGAGACGCGCATGCGCGACCAGCCCGCGCCATGGACGACCCCGAGCGCATCGCGCGCGATGCCGCCGCCTGCCTCGCCGACAACAACGGCACCGCGCCCTCCTCAGGCAAGTGGCTCACCACTCGCCAGCACCCTGCCACCACCACCGCGCACTAGACTGCTCACCTCCTGAGTTCTACTCCACAGGAGTCTACTGCGAGGGCAC
Source organism: Abrostola tripartita (assembly GCA_905340225.1). Taxonomy (NCBI): domain Eukaryota; kingdom Metazoa; phylum Arthropoda; class Insecta; order Lepidoptera; family Noctuidae; genus Abrostola; species Abrostola tripartita. Next base: position 13,002,530 of record HG996499.1, read on the forward strand.
CTTCGACTCCTGGCTGTGCTGGCCGCACACCCCCGTCAACACCACCGCGTACCGACCCTGCCCAGAGTTCGTGCCCGGCTTCAGTCCTGAACGTTTGTTACTCAGTAACATTCTTTACATATTATATTGTCCCTCGAACTAAGTATATAAATCACTGTGGTATTGTTATAGTGTTGGCGCACAAAGAGTGTACGGCTAACGGCACGTGGTGGCAGCACCCGCAGACGGGCCGGCCCTGGTCCAACTACACCACCTGCATCAAGCCTGAGGACGTCAGTACCGAGCATCACGTAATGTCCCGCGTCCCGCAGCTGCCCACCTGACCGGCCGCCCTTGTTTCAGGACGTGAGCGACATCATCGCGGTGTACGAGACCGGCTACAGCGTGTCGCTAGTGGCGCTGCTGCTGTCGCTGGGCATCCTGTTCTACTTCAAGTGAGTCCTGGAGACAGCGGCGGGGCCTCGCACGCCCTGGCCTGGTACTGACGCGTGTGTGTGGTGCAGGTCGCTGCGGTGCGCGCGCATCACCGTGCACATGAACCTGTTCGCGTCGTTCGCGGTCAACAACTCGCTGTGGCTGGTGTGGTACGGGCTGGTGGTGCGCTCGCCCGAAACGCTCACGGCGTCGCCCGCCTGGTGCCGCGCGCTCAACGCCGTGCTGCAGTACGCACTGCTCACCAACTACACGTGGATGCTGTGCGAGGGGCTGTACCTGCACACGGTGCTGGTGAGCGCCTTCGTGTCCGAGCGCCGCCTCCTGCGCGCGCTGCTGGCGCTAGGCTGGCTGCTGCCGCTCACCTCGGTGGCCGTGTATGCGGGCCGCCGCGCCGCCGGCGATGAACGGCTGTGCTGGATGGACGAGGGCGCTCCGCGGCCCGAGCTGGCCGTGCTGGCGTGCGGCGCCGTGCTGCTCAATGTGGGCTTCCTGTGCAACATTGTGCGCGTGCTGTGCACCAAATTGCGCGCCGGCGGCAGCGTGGGTGGCGCGGGCGGCCCAGCGCGGCCCTCGGCCACCGCGCTGCACGCGCTGCGCGCCACGTGCCTTCTGGCGCCGCTGCTGGGCCTGCAGTATCTGCTCATGCCCTTCCGGCCCGACCACACGGCGTCGTGGTGGCTCGCCTACGAGTACGTGTCGGCGCTGACCACGTCGCTGCAGGGGCTGTGCGTGGCCGTGCTATACTGCTTCTGCAACGGCGAGGTGCTGGCGCAGCTGCGGCGGCGCTGGCGCGTGCTGACGTTCCGGCCGCGCGCTAACTCGGCCACGGCCACCACAGTGTCGGTGAGTATGTGCGGCGCGGGCGGCCGCCGCTCCACCGTCACCACGTCCGCCTCACCCCCGCGCGTGTTGCAGTTCGTGCGCTCGAGCGCGCCGGCCGGCGGCGAGGACAAGGTGTGACTGGCGGCCGGCGGCGCCGCGCCCGACGCCGACGCCGCCGCGCCGACTGCGCCTGCGCAGGACCGCCGCCGCAGCGCGCGCCACATCCGCTTCGAGTGCGTCGACAGCGATGACGAAGCGCCGCCGGACAAGCGCCTGCTGTAAGCGCCGCCGGGACTCTAGTGTTTGTGGTAGTCCAGTGTAGTGTGTGTTACTCAATTAATTTTATACTTAATGGTGAACCTCATGGAGAGGAGGTACGAGGTCGCCGCCCTCCGACCTCAGTGACACTGACAGTGGTGAACGTGTCGTGATTAGCTGCTGCGGTGGTTATAGCAGTCCTGTGGTGTAATTGACAGCTCTGTACATAGTTGTAAATGTTTTTTTATAATATAAAGGTGTGAAAAAATACCCTCATGTATTTTTATTTAAGCTCACTGCCTGTTTGTTGTTGTGGAGAACAGAATCACAGACAAACCGATACTTGTAACCTAACTAGATACATTCACCTTGGTCACTATTAACATTTCCGTGTACTACATTCATCACCGGTCAATTAGATAACCACTACTGATAGCAATTCCAGAAATTTCTTAATGTAGAGGAATGTCAATTTCGTAAAGTACAACCAATTAGCTTGTGACACTAATGTAACATATTTGGTTTTAATGGCTAAGCGACACATTTAATTGAAACAGTTAATCTCGCAAGGCGCGAGTATAAATATATTGTGCTGGGCAAATGCGGCGCGGCGGCGGCGCGTACGCATTGCTACCGTATTGTCTCCGCGCACCAATCAATTGGCGAACGCATCGATACTAAATTAAACTATACCGTTCGATTGTCACTGCAAGCTATTAATACTCGGCGCCGGCGCATTTCCCCGCCGCCTTATATGGGCACGGCGGGCTGCGGCGCTCGGCCGGCGGGTCAGGGGTCAGGGGGCTCAATAACGACACACGCTCAGTTATAAAATTATATTAAACAACATACACTTAAAGTAGTTCACTTACATGATAACGCAACAGCGAGCAGTCTCCGACAGAGAGTATAAAATAAATACATTTGTTTGGCAACAAGTACAAAAGTTGAACGGAAGCGGAAGTGATGTTGACGCGAGCGGCGCGCCTAGAAGCACTTGCGGTGCACGATGCCCGGGCCGGACTCGTCGTACTCCTGCTTGGAGATCCACATCTGCTGGAAGGTGGACAGCGAGGCCAGGATGGAGCCGCCGATCCACACGGAGTACTTCCGCTCGGGCGGCGCGATGATCTTGATCTTGATGGTGGAGGGCGCCAGCGCCGTGATCTCCTTCTGCATGCGGTCGGCGATACCCGGGTACATGGTGGTGCCGCCCGACAGCACGGTGTTGGCGTACAGGTCCTTGCGGATGTCCACGTCGCACTTCATGATGGAGTTGTACACGGTCTCGTGGATGCCGCACGACTCCATGCCCAGGAACGAGGGCTGGAACAGCGCCTCGGGGCAGCGGAAGCGCTCGTTGCCGATGGTGATGACCTGGCCATCGGGCAGCTCGTACGACTTCTCCAGCGACGTGGACGCCGCCGCCGTCTGCATCTCCTGCTCGAAGTCCAGCGCCACGTAGCACAGCTTCTCTTTGATGTCGCGCACGATCTCGCGCTCCGCCGTCGTCGTGAACGAGTAGCCGCGCTCCGTGAGGATCTTCATGAGGTAGTCGGTGAGGTCGCGGCCCGCCAAGTCCAGACGCAGGATGGCGTGCGGCAGCGCGTAGCCCTCGTAGATGGGCACCGTGTGCGACACGCCGTCGCCCGAGTCCAGCACGATGCCGGTGGTGCGGCCGGACGCGTACAGCGATAGCACGGCCTGGATGGCCACGTACATGGCGGGGCAGTTGAACGTCTCGAACATGATCTGCGTCATCTTCTCGCGGTTAGCCTTGGGGTTAAGTGGCGCCTCTGTCAGCAGGATGGGGTGCTCCTCCGGCGCCACACGCAGCTCGTTGTAAAACGTGTGGTGCCAGATCTTCTCCATATCGTCCCAGTTGGTGATGATGCCGTGCTCGATGGGGTACTTGAGCGTGAGGATACCTCTCTTGCTCTGGGCCTCGTCTCCTACGTACGAGTCCTTCTGCCCCATGCCCACCATGACACCCTGGTGGCGCGGGCGGCCCACGATGGAGGGGAACACGGCGCGCGGCGCGTCGTCGCCCGCGAACCCGGCCTTGCACATGCCGGAGCCGTTGTCGACTACCAGCGCGCCCGCATCGTCGTCACACATCCTGGCTTAGTGAACTGAAGACAACACCAACACAGCTGCACACACCTGCAACACACAACACACCGGTGAGCACCACACCGCACTGACCGACTGCTCGACTCGTTCGCTACCGACTCACTCAATTTGATCAAACGATCGGAAAGCTATAATTAAGCGAGAGAGATCGAAGTGATCTAATTGAAGTGTGTCGCGGCGCGGAGGGACACTCACGGAGTGGAGGCAGCGGTCGTAGCGGCGGTAGTGAGCGCTGGGGGCGAGCGCGCGCGCTATATACGCGCCGCGCGCCGCCTCTTGGCAGCCGCCGCAGCCCCTACAAGGCGCTGCGCCCGCCGCGGCCGCGCCCGCAGCGCTGGCGACTGCCATTTAAGACAATCATCCGTATCTCACGATAGGTACCTAATTACATTGCTCTCGGAAAAAATAGCTCTCAATGAGCGACCGCGACCATGCGCGCTATTTACATCGTCACCTGCGGCCTCCACTCACTCCACGTACACGTATAGCACACCTGTACCTCCGCTGCGACACCTGTGGCGGATAACAGCTGGAGCGCAGAGGCTTGACCGATATCCTGATCACAACCAAATACTTATATTAGTCTACCGCAACAAAAGCAACACTCGGCGCACACTGCACTGCAGGCCACTAACATTACACGTGTATCTCTGACAGCTGCTGATGTCAGTCGTTTGGTGTAGTCACTACACCATACCGGACTGCTCTCTCTCTACTCCACTCTCCGAGCGCGGAGGACTGCGTGTGGTAGTCATGTCAGGACTTTAGAGGGCGTTCTTTCCACCCCACAGGCCTGAGGGCTGCACTTGTTCCATGTGAGAGTCCCCCTGAGGCCTGCAGCCTGCAGCCTGCGCGCGCAACGTGTGCCACCACCAGCTGAGCACTGTGTGGACTTTAGTAAATTTATCTAAAGTTACCAATCAAGTATACACTCGTATTGTCATCACGGGAAGCATAGGTAGAGGTTTGCGACCTGCACCTACATAATTATTAGGCAAGAGAAACTTTATAAATCAAGAGTTTCTTTAAAATCTTATCTGTGGGATTACTGGCGTATTGGTTAGTAAGTGATTGGGCTGTGCGGGTTTAATTCCTGCACGGCATAAATATTCGGATGAACAGCAGTATCCGAGTCCGAGGGAGTTTGTGTATTTTTGTATGTAGTATGTTAATACTGAAACCCATCCACATAACCGTCGATAAAAAGACAACCCTAGTTATAAATAACGAACTGTAACGAACGTGTAGACACGACCACGTCGAGACATGATTAGTGTTTACGTAGCAAAGTCTCCACGGCGCGCGGCGGGGCCTGCACTGCGCTGCAACGATCTTTGGACCTCGGCTACGAGGAGGGGGCTGTTCCAGCATCACACATAGTACATACTTTAATGTCTAAACATGTCAATCCTGTTCAGAGAACAGCCACTCCATAGAAGCGGCCACATCCCTGGCAGCTGCCGACAGTCGCAGGCGAGGGACCACCGCCAGCCCGCCAGCTTACGACGCTGCATTAGAAACTATATTACATTTTATTTATCTTCTTAATGAAGTCCGCGTTCCAGCTTAAGCATAAGGCTCTGTTTGAGTCCGACACTAGTTGGGCATCCCCGAATAAACAGGTGAGTAGAACCGGAGATATAACAAGAATAATAATGTTTATCTCTCATTACAATCATAATGATGTAGTTACATCAGTAATGAAGTTGCTTGCAGTAACATTATATAAAACTAATCAAAGGGTAACTTATTTATAAAACAAACTAAAGCTATGAGGTGTATGTATATGTGTGAAAAGAGATTATGGAGAAAGCATAATATGGTTATTTTATAGTAAATAATGTCTTTGTGGTTTGTAAGGTATACCAGTATCAAGTACACACAACCGACTGTAACTTTGTGGATAAGTACTGACCAATCAGACGCTTCCAACAGCATTATGAATTTCCTTAGTACTTAAAAAATACAACTGATAGCCCATATACATAGAACCATAGCGCTCGATACATGGGAGCAGGCTAGTGGCGAGGTGCGCGCACGTCACACACTTCTGCCTACCTGCAGCTAACGTGCTGTTATGTTCATACATGGTGTCAGCACACGCCGCGCCGTCGTGCGTGCCGTGTCCCAATAATACATTATTATTAGATCGTTGCACGTGAGCGCAGTAGTAACTACTTCTAATTAAGTACTACTAAAATAACATCTGTAAGCATTGACCGGTTCGCTCGTACGCACGCGGCGCGACGTGCGGGTGATGCACGGCCCACTGTGGCTGTGGGGGGAGGGGGGGGGGGGGAGGCAGCGGGGCAGGCTCCGGCTCGCCGGCACGCTCACAGGACAGGACTCATACTTCAAAGAAAACAAGCTGCGACTGTATGGTCATATCTACTTATTAGGACATCTAAGTTCTATCGCTGTAGTAACTTGATGTACAGCGGCAGCCTAGTTCGTAGACAGTGTATTGAAGCTGCTATGTATACTCTATACCTATGTACAGCAGAAAATGTCTGTACGGTTTACGTACAGGCATTAATAATAAATATAAAAAATATAGGGCAAGTACTGCCAGTCCTTCCAACAGCAGCGAAGTTATTGAATAGTGATATATGTCGTGACTCGAGATGTCGGATGTTTTCGGTAATACTTCCTGGTGCTTTATGTCTTCCAGCTGTTGGTTGAGTCTTATCACCTCACTTGCTGTCTCCGTGTCATGTTCCATTATGTTTAGTTGTGAATTTTTCCATCCGAGATCGAATATAGGTATGGTTTATTGTTGAGTTTATCGTTGGTACTTCAATATCCGGTTTCATATAAACATTACTACCTAAGTGATTGTAGGTAATTATCGTGGCATCCTTTTTCTGTAGTATGCACTTAGGTTACAATAAAATTATTCCCGTTCCGTCAATGACCGCCGGCGTAACTTGATCGCTACATATGACGCGCATCAGCTGTTTGTCGCAGCACAGCCACAAGTTGGGTTTGTGTAACTTTGTCCAGGTTTCTTTGCAGGTTACGTCATTGATAATGCATGATAATGACGTCTGTTGGCTGAACACTTTAGCTTCACAAGGCGCATCCTCATCGTGTAAGCTGTAGACAGGTTGGTGAGATATGCAGATAAATTCATCTTCTCCGTACGCAGTACATTGACGTATGTCTTGCTCTTCCATAGTTATGTCGGAGTTCTTCACAAAATTGATAGCAATGAAGTTAGAGCCAGGTTGTAGAAGTTTTAAGTGCCCTTGTTGTAAGAATGGTATCGGTATGACTCGATATATTTTGTAATCTTCGTCACTCAATAACGGAATATGTAGTTCAAATAGGAAAAAGTTGTTTGTTATTCGAGCCTTGACGTGAATTAGATCGTAGATGTTTAGGAAATCCTTTTGAATATCTTTCACGGGCAACGCCAGTCCTTGGGGTAATCTTCCCGATATGATATTAAGTTGTTCGATGAGTTGGGATGCTGGAAACAGGTGTGTGTCTAAATGACCTTTGTTGATGTTACTTAAGGCATTCATTAGCATTTCTAGAATCCTGTTCAGCTCCTCGAAAATTAAAGTTGATGTCACCGCAGCAGAATTAATGTCATTTATTGTGAACAACATTTGCGCGCGGTTCTCGATTTTTGTGATGACATTGCATGATCTATTCATGTATGTTTTAATTGCTTGTAGTTGTTTTTCCATGAACTCAGCGTTCCTTTTAACAACATTGTTTTCCGCTTCTATGACCAAAGTTTGATTCTTCATTAGTTGTAATAAATAATGATCGTTTAATTGCATGTTTTGTATATCCTTTTCGTATTTGTTTGCAAAGTCCACATCCAGGGTCCCGAATAGGGTTCTCGATAACTTGCCATAGTAGTCATAATTCCATCAAAGTAGCCACGTTTTTGTCTCGAATGTTGTGACAATAGCATTGAATTGTATTCTGCAAGATGTTCCAGTTCATGACGCAAATGGCTGACGACGGTTTCGCAAGGCGGATACTCGTGTGAGATCCTGTGGCACAAAGTGTCAATTTGGTCGATGTATGCGCTGATCTCGTCGGTGGCTTGCCAGTATGACGTTAGGTTATAGTAGATGAGCAGTGTCCATTCGTCATGAATCAGTTGTAATTTGCCAGCTTCATCAAAGTAAACGGGATGATTGTTTACAATTGGTGTCACTTGCATATTATTTGTTATGGGCGTGGATTGCGTTAACGCCGTCATAGTTAGTATAGACATAAGAATGAGAGATAGTGCATTCTTATTTGCTCCTGTTGGACCTCGTTTTTTCGGTTCCGGACTAGAAGGTTGTTTCTTGTCTTGATTCTCCTCGGTAGTTCGCAATGGTAACGGTGCCAGTTTGGTAATGGGTCGTTTTACGGAGCCTTTCTTAGTTTTTAAAGTAACCACTCGAACTCTTCCGTCTGTTCCCGGGTGAATCTCATTTACCCTTCCAAGAGCCCATCGTCCCGGAGGAAGGTGTTCATCTTTTACGAGTACTAGGCTTTCTTCTTTTAGATTTTCTTGAGATTGCTGCCATTTGCTTCTAACTTGCAGCTGATGCAGATATTCATTCGACCAACGCTTCCAGATTTGTATGTTTAGTTGTTCGACAAGTCTCCATCTATTTCTTAAATCGTGCTCGGCGAAGTCTTGTTCCTCTTGTGGTGGGGCCAGTAGGGGCCCACCAGTAAGGAAGTGCCCAGGAGTTAAGTATTCGAGATCTTCTATATCTTCTGTTAATGGGCACAACGGACGTGAGTTTAGGCATGCTTCTATTGCAGTTACTAGCGTGGTGACGTACTCGCCGTTCAGATTTCGGACGCGGCTGTAAAGTACACACGCATATGCCTTTTCACTGGCATCACAGAATCCGTGTATCTCAATATCTGTGCCATGGCACTGAAGCCATCTTGGCATTGCTATTTGGCTTAACAAAGGGATGTTTTTCCTCAATGTTTCCCACTCGTTAGTTCATCGCATAGGCGTTCGTCCCAGCTGATTTTGCTTACCCAGATCTTTTGAAATAATAGTTTTGTTTTTATAATAAAAGGTGACAGGAAGCCCAGCGGGTCATACAACTTGTTTATTTCACTAAGCAAGTTGTATGACCTCTCCACTCCACCACTCCTTTTTGGTATGACTGCTTGTTTGTCCTCCATGATTTGTTGGAAAAGGACACCTTGGAGCTGCTTCCTTGTAATGCTTCTAAGGCCATGAATTTTGCTTCAAGAAACTCGGTAAACTCCTCGAGGTCCGGGAAACCTCGAGGGTCCTTCAGATCTCTCATGTAATCGCTGTGAGTTGCACTATCAAGTTTTTGGGATAGTAGATGTGCAACTAGCGGACCCCAGTTAGTGATATCCAGCCCTATGTTCTTGAGTCCATTCAAGCATTCCAGCATGACGTCATGTAGTTTTCTTATGTTTGTGGCGCTTGCTTCTTGAATGGGGGGCTGGTTTATCAACGTATTAGTGTAAGTTATAAATAGCAGCCGGTTGTTGTTGTAGCGATGCGTAAGCAGTTCCCAGCAAGAAGTATAATTTTCCGCGCTGATGCCGAGATGTTGAACTAACTTTTCTGCCTCGCCCTTGAGCTTAGTTTTCAGGTGCTGCATTTTTTGGGCCTTGGAAAGGGCCGGGTTGTTATGCACACTCTCGAGGAAGAGGTCTTTGAAGGTCAGCCATTGGGTGTAGTCTCCGGAAAAGTCCGGAATCGCAATTTTCGGCGTGGACTTCTCATAGTGAGCGTTGTTCCAAATTTTTTGTTGCAAGCTTCTCCGAATATTATCGTAAAGGTGTTCCGCCGCGTCATATTTTTGTTTATAGATGGAATCTTCGTCTTGTAAGATGTAGTCCAGTTCCCAGTTCGCTTTTTCGATCTGTTCCCACTTAGTTTTCAGCATGTTCAGGTTATCTTCTAGCTCCCATTTATCCGCGGAGGCGGCTAAGTCAATCTTTTCTACAGTTCGTTCGAACGCTCTAAAGTTGCAGTATTGTTTGCGTAATAGATCCTGTTGCTTCTCCGGCGTCTCAGTAGTTTCGCGTGGAGGTACATAAAATTTGATGTCATCGAAACTGAATACTGCAGAGGTTTTACCTTGTGTTGTTGAAGCGGACAGTGACGTTTCCATCTTGCTCGGAGTTGAAGTGGGTAATTCCGCCTTCCTTTTCAATATGTCTTGCAACACATCTTCATACATCTTTTTAGTGCAGCTGTAAACATCGTCTTTAAAGTATTGAAGGTCTGTTGCTTCAAACTCTTCTAGAAGTTGATGATTGTACACGAACTTCTCCCATGTCGTGTTTAGGCGAGAAAGACGCTCCTCCAGGTATTCTGCATTTTTTCTGGTGGGGCTGTCCTTCCTGTAGTTAATGCAGATCTGCTTTAAGTTGTTGAAAGTCGCTTCTTGACGGCTGATAAGTTCTTGGACGCTCTGAGTCATCTTGTTTCCTAGTTCTGGCCTTGGATATGGTAGTGTCGCACTTCCGTAGGCAGTTCAATAGAATCACGAAGTTTTTGTGATTGTTATTTCGGACACACAGTGGATTTGCACTCTACTGCGATATATGCGCCTTCTCAATCCAACCGGGGCGACCCGCTTCTGGGAGACCGGCTAGACCGATACGCTATCGACAAATAGAGACACGCTTCACACTCTGTATCACTTAAGCTCGAAGGACCATTTCTTGATGTATGGACCCAGGCGTCGTTAGTTTGTTTTTTTTGAGTTGACAAAGACCACAGATTTCCCGTTCAATAGTTTATTGTTTAAGTTACACTAGTTACGTGGGATGCTAATCGTGGATATAGTAATAATCAACTGAACACGAAATAATACAATATTAATTAAATCGACTCGCGAAAGTAGGTCGCGAGTAGATAGATAGATAGATAGATAGATAGATAGATAGATAGATAGATAGATAGATAGATAGATAGATAGATAGATAGATAGATAGATAGATAGATAGATAGATAGATAGATAGATAGATAGATAGATAGATAGATAGATAGATAGATAGATAGATAGATAGATAGATAGATAGATAGATAGATAGATAGATAGATAGATAGATAGATAGATAGATATATAGATAGATAGATAGATAGATAGATAGATAGATAGATAGATAGATAGATAGATAGATAGATAGATAGATAGATAGATAGATAGATAGATAGATAGATAGATAGATAGATAGATAGATAGATAGATAGATAGATAGATAGATAGATAGATAGATAGATAGATAGATAGATAGATAGATAGATAGATAGATAGATAGATAGATAGATAGATAGATAGATAGATAGATAGATAGATAGATAGATAGATAGATAGATAGATAGATAGATAGATAGATAGATAGATAGATAGATAGATAGATAGATAGATAGATAGATAGATAGATAGATAGATAGATAGATAGATAGATAGATAGATAGATAGATAGATAGATAGATAGATAGATAGATAGATAGATAGATAGATAGATAGATAGATAGATAGATAGATAGATAGATAGATAGATAGATAGATAGATAGATAGATAGATAGATAGATAGATAGATAGATAGATAGATAGATAGATAGATAGATAGATAGATAGATAGATAGATAGATAGATAGATAGATAGATAGATAGATAGATAGATAGATAGATAGATAGATAGATAGATAGATAGATAGATAGATAGATAGATAGATAGATAGATAGATAGATAGATAGATAGATAGATAGATAGATAGATAGATAGATAGATAGATAGATAGATAGATAGATAGATAGATAGATAGATAGATAGATAGATAGATAGATAGATAGATAGATAGATAGATAGATAGATAGATAGATAGATAGATAGATAGATAGATAGATAGATAGATAGATAGATAGATAGATAGATAGATAGATAGATAGATAGATAGATAGATAGATAGATAGATAGATAGATAGATAGATAGATAGATAGATAGATAGATAGATAGATAGATAGATAGATAGATAGATAGATAGATAGATAGATAGATAGATAGATAGATAGATAGATAGATAGATAGATAGATAGATAGATAGATAGATAGATAGATAGATAGATAGATAGATAGATAGATAGATAGATAGATAGATAGATAGATAGATAGATAGATAGATAGATAGATAGATAGATAGATAGATAGATAGATAGATAGATAGATAGATAGATAGATAGATAGATAGATAGATAGATAGATAGATAGATAGATAGATAGATAGATAGATAGATAGATAGATAGATAGATAGATAGATAGATAGATAGATAGATAGATAGATAGATAGATAGATAGATAGATAGATAGATAGATAGATAGATAGATAGATAGATAGATAGATAGATAGATAGATAGATAGATAGATAGATAGATAGATAGATAGATAGATAGATAGATAGATAGATAGATAGATAGATAGATAGATAGATAGATAGATAGATAGATAGATAGATAGATAGATAGATAGATAGATAGATAGATAGATAGATAGATAGATAGATAGATAGATAGATAGATAGATAGATAGATAGATAGATAGATAGATAGATAGATAGATAGATAGATAGATAGATAGATAGATAGATAGATAGATAGATAGATAGATAGATAGATAGATAGATAGATAGATAGATAGATAGATAGATAGATAGATAGATAGATAGATAGATAGATAGATAGATAGATAGATAGATAGATAGATAGATAGATAGATAGATAGATAGATAGATAGATAGATAGATAGATAGATAGATAGATAGATAGATAGATAGATAGATAGATAGATA